>OX345642.1:4922006-5614506 GCA_947044365.1 Petrosia ficiformis | reverse complement strand
GTGACTACATTGCTACAACTACCATGTGTCATGTGTATGTATAAAGTACTCATGTATGTGTGTATAATTATGATATAAGCACAATTGAATTTGTGTATATGGAGTACATACATGTAGATATGTATGTGCTATGAATGTATGTACATGTACATGTGTATGTATAAAGTACTCATGTATGTGTGTATAATGATGTTATAAGCACAATTGAATTTGTGTATATGGAGTACATACATGTAGATATGTATGTGCTATATATGTATGTACATTTACATGTACATGTGTATGTATAAAGTACTCATGTATGTATGTTATAAGCACAATTGAATTTGTGTATATGGAGTACATACATGTAGATATGTATGTGCTATGAATGTATGTACATGTACATGTATGTTTATATTCTCAGTAGCCTATATATGTAATACAGTGTTTCTCACAGGATAAATATTAAGAGTGGAGAAGTGCATCAGTGGTACATGACGTTTGGTCAACAATGTTCAATCCATGTAAAACAGTATTTTGCAGAATAAGCTTTAAAATTAAAGGATGGGGAGCAAGACTAAAGAGTGTGGTAGTGCCATGGTACCACTCCTTAGAGGATACAGAGGTGGTTAATTCATGCTGAGTGGTAGTTATTCCTCACCAGTGTGAATACTCAATTATATAGTAATTTACATACATGTACATGTACAGGTAAAGTAAATGTGTCAATACATTTTAATTATGTATTATTATCATTATATAATTATAAAATTAATGTATTAATACACTCACCAGTATATGGTTCCCATAATGTAAGTTATGTTCCCAATGGAGAAAATTGTAATAATCTTGTTAGTGGGTGTGGCAATCGATAATTAATTGATAAATCAGAATCATTTAGTATGTAAACGCTAGAAGAGGAATGTGACATCATTATGACATCATCATTTATTATACAGCGAAACCTCCCTTAACGGATACCTCGTTTTGAACGGACGCAACCAATTCACGGATTGAACTGACTACTATTGTTGTACCTTACTAACCTCCTTGGAATGGACTCTCTATTTAACAGATAACGGGCAACACTCGATTCCCATCAATACAGTTAACACGTGAGCAGTACTTCCATTTAACGGACGTAGGGCATTGCCACTGACAACAGTACTTTCAAACGCTCGTCATAATACTTTTTGTTACTAACGAAGAGTGATTTTGGTATTTATGGCTTTCTCAGAAGGTCTTCTGGCAAACTAAGTAAGTTAAAACTCAGTCTTGTTCAAAATGTAGAACTTATTCAGGCGAATTTAAAAGTGGGCGTTACACATAGACTGCAGCACTTGCCTTAATATCTTCCTGTTGATGCTGAAAAATAAACTTTACATCTGTGGATTTCTTAATACATCTTCTCTGAAGCAATTCTGAGTCTTATCAAGTCTTAAGTTTGCGTTACCAGTGCCTGAACTAGAGAACCTCCTTGTAAAGGACACCTCTGCATAAAGGACAAAGTAAAAATCCCCAAACTGTCCGTTAAATGGAGGTTCCATTGTATGTACATGTACATGTATGTATGTATGCATGTGTGCATGTATGTATGTATGTATGTATGTACATATGTACGTATGTATGTATGCATGTATGTATGTACATGTATATTATAATCTCACCAGTTTTTTTTCCATCAGTTGAATAATTATCAATGATATGTTTCCTGTCTAGTAGTGAGAATATACGATATGTTGATAGCTTAGCTTTAGTATAATTAGGAGCAAAGGCACTAGCTTGTCCAACAGCAAGAGCTCCAAATACCAAAGCAAAGAGAACTCTGAGTACATCCTGAAATTCAACATGGAGGTTATGACCGTCATCAAGAGTAACAAGAATGGCTTCAAACGAAATGCTATCACATACTTGACGATGATGCGTATCTCAGCCACACCTTAATTTGTTTCAAGGCGTCTTTCAAACATGGACGATCGCCCGAAACTCGAATCAGTTAGAACTCCTAAGTGGTATAACTTGGGCATCCAGTTAGGCCTTGAAGATAATGACCTGGAGGAAATTGCAAAACAAAACGGTAGAGATGTCGATGACTGCCGAAGAGCCATGTTCCGTCTGTGGTTGCGTACCAGTTCTAAACCTACTAGAAAACAACTACTATATGCCCTCAGGACAAAGTCTGTTGCTGAGATGTATATAGCAGAGGAATATGAAAGATTTTTCAAAACTCATGGTATGTAAAGATATAATATAAATAAGATATAGTTAAGATGGTGCACAGGGAAATTGATTCGATCTAGGTTGGCCATAGCTGCCTCAGTAGTTTAGCTAACCTGTAGCTTCAGATGGCAGAGAGGTTAACTAACTATCCTCATCTTCATACTCATCAGGCTTTCAAAATCAATTCTTTGATTAATTACACTATGATAATAAAACTCCTGATCAGTCATGAGTTAGTCTCATGTAGCCAGACACAACCTACTACGAAAGAAGGGTCTTGTCACCCTACTGTACTAGCGTTCATCATGAGTTTAGCTTTTAGTGGGTGACAAACCACTAATAATATCCATAATCAAAATAAGTATATTTATACCCAGTAAACCACCTGTATGAATTGAATTACAAGTTAGCCAGGTATTTGACTATCTTGACGAACGCTAGTATAGTGGTTTGACCAGACCCTTCCTTTGGTAGGTTGGGTCTGGCTATGTTAGACAAGTCATGACTGATGTATACTTCAGTAGAGAAGACTGTACGTATGCAAGGAGGAACGTAACTAAAATAGATATCAACATTAAAGTATATAATTATACACTGCAAAAGATAAATCGTTAAATAACCATTTTATTTGTTGTGTCAATTGTCATAGAGGATGTTGTGGTTACATGCATGATGTTACTGTGACATAGTGTGCATCAAGTATTGAAAGATATAAATAAAATTATGTATTTGTGGGTTTACAAACCTTTTTGATGGCCAGATACAATTACATGTACTGCAGTATAAATTAAATTATACTAAATCTTTGACATGAAATATGAGTAGACAGCACCCTAAAATTATAGTGATTCAACTATAATTGAATATAATTAGTACAAAGTATCTGTGGCATAAGATGTATGTATTCTGAACAACCAACTAACTGTTAAATCCTTGCAACTGTACTAACCACTAAATTAGTGAATTTAACTATTTTTTTGAAAGTGTATTATATAGTAATAATGCGAATTCATATTTGAAATATGATATCATGCATCCAGAATTGGGAAAGTTTCAATGTTAACAACTACAGCCTTCTGAAGTAACGATAATTATTAGGAATTATGATCAAAGACTACAAAATGTTTAGCATGAAAAATCATTGATCTTTAGTATACCTTGAAGGTACAAATATTTAAACAGACTATACATTTTAGTGAAATGATGCTAATGGAGATCTGACAAGTATTAATTTTAGCGATTTAAAAATTAAAAATCCATAACTCAATAATACAGCTCTCACAGAGGGCATGCAGTAACATTAAAGTACATAATAACATTTCATTGATTCTGCTCATATATTGTGTTCATCTACCTTTATGTACTGTGTACTGTACTGTCACCAAATAGTGAGACAGTGATGTGGAAACAGCCAGTCATGTACACTGTAAAAACGAGCGCTGTTGGGACGGGACCCTCGCCTATGTGGCAAAGTAATACAAAGCACCACAATTTTTTCCTAAATATAATAAAGTTTGTGTATGAAACAAACAATACTTTTGATACATATAAATTTGAAAAACATTTATGAGCATTAAAACTGTTATAACTTTATATCCTAAAAGACAAAAGAAGAATATCAATGAAAGAAATGTATATATAATTTGTATATCTATCTTATATATTATTCTCTGTTTTCCTTCGAAAAACAGTTCTCAATTCCTTGATAGCATTCTTTTTGTCTTCATTGGCATTAGTCCAACTTTTCTTACTAATGACCAAAGCATCTGTAAATTGAAGAAGATAGTTGGTCTCTCCAAGTGGACCAGAAATAGCAGCATAGGGAACAATGCTTGGATTTAGTTGTTTAATAATGGCAAGCTTTTCAGAAAACCCAAAATAAAACATGGTTTCCTTTTTGTAGATATCAGCATATACATTACTACTACTCTCAACATAACTTCCTGAAAAGTCCTCATAACACTTGTTTTGAAAATAAGGACTGTCTTCGTTATAACATTTGGCAATGTACCAACTTAATTTGTGGCACAGCAATTTATCAACGTTTCCATCAAGAACATTGCTGACAGCTTCATTGGCTGTGTCTGAACCATATATATCAATGTAGCCATCAATATAGAGATACGGTAAGTAATATCCATCAACATCATTCATCTTGCCACCCAATAATAGTTGATATTGTGGATGACTTGAAAGCAAATTTTTACTGCAGTAGTTAAGCGTGCCATAGAAGAAGGAATAGCTGTCCCAAGAAATCTTTATATTACAATTTTCACTGTTTCCTGGAGAGAGACCAATAAGAAAATTACCACATAAAAGAGTGGGATAAGCATATAATATTCCATTTATACTACCAGCATCTAGTGCAGCTGGAAATACATTTTGTCCCACTGTATCTAAAGGGTAAGGAGTTAGCAAATCCCTATTAACAAGTCCTGGAAGACTGAGAGTATCGATCTCTAGGAGGTCAAAGTCACCATCAGCAATATATTTCTCCAGATCACCATAAAGATTGTACATTGCAGAATCCACAATAGCATCTACAGTATGATCTTCATTGTTGTATCCTTTCTCTATCATTGCCTTGTAGGATACCAGTTTGTCATTTCCAAGGTCTGGTATTTCATTATACAAACCAACTCTGAGTTGCACACCCGCTGCAGAAGTGTGTAGCACAAGTGCTACAAGTGAAAATGTAAGAGTAACAACTACCTGCATTATAAGATGCAACTCAGTGGTCACTGTCACGGTGTTAAGACTCACTATATATATGATAAAGCGGTGAAGGAATGTTCATTTGAAGGCGTGCATGGTGTACGCGTCTACTAACTGGGGAAAAGAAATTAGGGGATTACGTTTTTTTTAGATTTCCACCCATTGACAAAAGCAAGATGTGACAAATGGACAGCGTCAGTGAGAAGAGTACAATGGCAACCAGTGAAGTCTACAAGAATTTGTAATGAACATTTTGTTACTGTTAAAACAGAAAGGTTTTAGCAATAGCCTATTGTTACTTTTGATCCTTGACGTCAGCTGGTAGTACATGTTCGTAAATAGGTTCGCTGAAATTTTGCCAACAGACAAAACGACCCTCCGCTCCGCCTACGCGGGCGAAGGTTAATAACGCCCACACCTTGATGTGGTCAGGTGGCACTTTCATTTTTGAGTAAGGTGATATTTTGAAGAATAAGATTGGAATAGCTACCATGTTGATGTATGTATGATGTATATACCTGTTTTCTAGCAAGGAAGAAAGGGATGTTAAGAGAATAAATAAAAAAGCATTCACTCATATACTACTCTTGGGTGATGTTGTTTTGTAATAATTGGTAAGCAAGGTTGAGGCGACTGTTAGATACTCGGTTAGATAATAAACTGGAACATTTTAATGAAGTTCAAATCCAACAATTACAAAATTTAGAAAATTTTCAAATAAACGTCCAACTGTAGGATATTAACAAAACAACAGTGGCCACGAAAATAACAAGAATACAATTTTGTAAATCATAGTTTCAGTAATAAACCTCATCTACTCATCTTAATTCCCAATCTGTCATTTTGTGTTGAGATGTTGCTAAGATAATCATAGCAATCTCATTTGCAAAAAAACTTCTGATTGTCCCGGGAACAACACCTCGATAAAGTGCAAACAATCCACCCCTTTCTCTTTCAACCACTATCCTTTTCCACACGGGTAGGTCCTTTCCATAAGTCCCTCGTACCTGTGATTTCATATACTTTAATAGCCATACAATCCACCATGCCACAGTAGCTGCAACCCCTCCCATTAAGAATGGTCCTAATATGGTCTAGTCAAAATATCAGGGTAAAATCGTTTTGTTGAGTCATATAGAATGAAAAATGTACATAGCAGTCCAACACTTCGACACCATGTTACTCCAAATCCCTTATATGTGTGACCAAGTGTGTAGGGTCTGTAGACGTATTTTTGCATATTTTAAAGGAGTCTCAATTAGTGCTCGGACAGTACTACCACCCAAACCACCAATTATTACACGATTTTCTAATCCATACGTCCCTGGTATTTGGTACTTACCAAATGGTGAATCCATGTATGTGTAGATGGTTTCATAAGCAGCAAACTGAGTAGATCTGTAAATACCTGATCCAAGTAATGGAAATAAAGCACCTCTGTATAAACCACGAATCCCCTGATCATGCACAGTCTTGATAAATGAACGGATCATACTTCTACTTTCAAATCCTTTCATTGCCTGCATTCTAGTTTTAATTGTGTCAAAAGAATGACAGAAGTTATTCCAAACATGGCACCTGGTCCAAGGGTAATTAGCCCTTCCTTCCACCAAACTGTTCTCCTCTCGTTGTGCATCTTCTTGTGTTACCAACGCTTTGCATATTAGAATATTATATTGAAAGGAAATGGGCGTAACGGGGAATAATAATCATCGTTTTTCGGACGCGTCGCGTACAGTCAGCCCCTCCCACTCTAACGAAGCGACGCGGCCGACGAGACAACAGTAATGTAAGATCGTTCGATGGCCTGTTCTCCTAAAAGACCAAAGGAAAACAGATAGCATACAAATTCGATAACACATTATTACATTCACTACAATTAGCAGAAACATCCAGTGCATTCCTTCTCATGAATGCTGCATTTCCTCACCCTTCAATAATCATTAATATCTGAATAATAACTATAATCAGTGTTCCCAAACAAACCATTAATTTTAATGACAAAAAGTTTCAATCAGAGATTTGCACAAAACAATTTTCCCCTGGTTAATGGTTAATTCAAAATTCCATGGCCACCAAACAATTTACATTTTTCATAATTGCAGGTGATCTTTTGCCATGTTCCTCTTTATATATGCACTACATTGTGTTGTGAATAAATCCACATAAAATACAAATACCTCCGGCCTTTAATTAACTATAAACATAAACAATAAATGAATTGCTACAAACCTTCCCCATCTTTTTCCTTGCCCCACAGCCCCTTGTACTTGAATCACTATCGTCATCTATTGACAATGAACAAATTGCCAAATAGCATAATTATAATTGTGTATACACACCTTTCTGTATAACGTCTTCCTTGTTTCACAGCTCTTTGTACTTGTTTCACTTTCATTGTTTAAAGTTTGATCAACATCGACAATAATACATGTATGTGTATGCACGTAGTATATGTATGTACGTAGTATATATATACATTTACATGCACATTCTGCACTTCTTCTTTCTTGCTTCATGGCTCTTTGTAGTTTTTCAATGATAATATTACGCATATATGTACGTACCTTCTGTAGTAATAACACCCTCTAGGAATGGGCCTAGAAATGGGCCTAGGAATTTACATAGGAGGGGGGTCAATTCCAGCAGCATATGCAGTCACAGATCTTTGTAGTTGTTTTGCTACTATCGTTTACATTTGATTGACTACAAAGTGCATAAATAACACTATAACGTACATGTGCTTCCAAACCTCGCACACTCTTACCTCATATTCTTTATCTTTAGTAGACAAAGAATAAAAAATTAATTTATATATATTATGTCTGTTCGTGTTAATCACCACTCCTTGAATCTTTCTGTGTTATATGTAGTACCATCTACATATATATAAAGTGGAAAGACCAAAATAGTTCAATGGAGTGAGGACTTTCATTTGATTTTCACAAGCTTAAGGTACTGGATTGTTGGTACTTGAATTTCTAACAATCATCCATCAAGGGTTTGTAATTCTGTAAGAACATTTGTATATATATATATATATATATATAAGTACTGCTGGAGTGATGATTCTTTCCATATCTTAGGAGAGACGTTCTCCTACAACCCACTTGTACTTGGAACTGTTTCAACACCAAAACTATGTCATTGACAAATTAAATCAGTCCCAAACTCAATTTTTTTAAGGCTATGTCCTATAATTCATGATTATGAAGCATACATATGTAGTTATGTAGTTAGTTATATTTTGTATTAAGAAGTAAATAGTCTTTTTCTTGGTGATGATTGAACTTTTTTGCATAACTTACATCTTACTGTAAATCAACATTTAAATGTTAGAATACAAATGATTATATTATAGTGATATGAAATGAACACAACTGATTATAACTATTGAACTAATAATTGTTACAAGCACACATGGTAAAATCTGTGAAAATGAATAATTATTGGTAATTGTTTACATTATGGTGTAGTAAAGAGTTTGTCTATAACATCCAGAATATACTTTGCTATCTGAACTGCAATACCAGCATCTTCTAATGTATACATATCAGCAGGAATTAGAGTTTTGGGACATGTGTTAGGATACCTTGTGTTTATATAATACTTTTCCATCACTTTTGATTGATTGACAAAATCATGAGGAATAATTGATGGATTTTTCAGACGTAGGTTGGAAGCCATTGGTACAAGATAATGTTTAGTGAGATCTGGTTCACCACAGATAGCATACATCCCTGCTTTCAATGCTTTCTCTACTACTTGGTTTGCTAAGAAGCAAACATGACCGGAAAGGTAATAACAGTCATTCTTGACACTTTCAAACATAACTAAAACAGCTTCTTTATCAATTTTAGCTTGCCTAAGCCACCGCCTTCCCTCATCAACATTAATAACTACTTCTGGACATGGTATATCACTTTCTTGATCAGCTGATTCTCTTTTCCATTGCTTTTCTTCCTTAATCTCAATTTCTATTTCATAAGATATCTCCTTAAAACGCTTCACTATATTTTGATTCATGATAAATTTAAAAACTTCTCCAGCAAGTTCTAAACAATCCGGATTTTTATCAGGATGCCATTTCTTTTGTAGCCTTTTAATTGCTATTTTGATTTCCTGATTATCAGAAAGACATTCAATTTTCCTTAGCTGTTCCAAAATCTCAGTTTTAACTTTTTCAAAATCTGAATCATTGAAACGGTCTGGTGAAGTTTGTTGTAGATTCCCTTCATATGGCACTACCTGCTTGGATCTACGATTAGAACGTAAAAATTTGTACAACTTCAGTACCTTTACAATCACCACTTCTTGATTATCGGCATAATAAATACCATATTGACGCTCATAGACATTTTCTGGTATATTTCCAAAGTCATCCAAGACTGGGTGTGCTATTCTAGCATATATAAACTGCCCTTTCTCCCTTTCATAAGCCACCCATTCATTCAATGAGAAGATATTATGCATATTCTGGTCCAGTCGATGACACCAATTGTTTGGAACTGGATGGCCCAACACTGGTATTAACCTCACTATCTGCATATTACTTTCTATAGCCAAGTTGTGTGAACTAACTTGCACATGTTCCAAAATAGCCTTTATATGTAAATCATGTTGTGCCCTCAGAAGCATAGAAATAACAGGAATAAGATCGTTGAGCTTTGAGGGGCAATGTTCAGGAAGAGCCTTCTTTACAATGCTTTTAGCCATTGGCATTCCTACTGAAAAATCTCCACTTATAGTATCAACAGAGGAATCAACATATACAGTGCAAAGACCTTCGTTTTTCTCTTCAATGAAATGGTGCACTTTACAACTACCAACAATACTACCTCTGTGCCCAGCAAGGAAAAGACAGATTTTCAAATTATCTATAGCCTTTATCTCGGAATATCTGATTTTTGTTTCAAAATAGTTTACTATTTTATTTGTATCATCCTGAGAAATATCATTGTGCTTCAGAATGGCACGTAATGCTGAAGGTGTTGTAGGAACCCGAAGAGCAGTGCAAAGTGATGTCACATATGGAGTTGGATCTGATATTGGTACACAATGTGGTTCGAGAGCTTCTGAGCAATTACTTGAAAGGGAGAGTGGTTTCACTTGCTTAGGTAGTAATTTGCAAAATACATTCTCAATACATGGGACACTATCCCCTTGAGAATTTAACACAGTGGGAAGTTGGAGAATAGGTACACTGCTTCGACTGTAAATACATTTGTCATAGCGCTGCTCATCATTGAAATATAAAGATGTACTGAGTGTTAAACAGCCTCTGATATTAGGTAAATATAATGGCTGAAGATCAATAGCTGAAGGCATGGATATCTGGAATAAATTATACAAGTTTTGAATAACCACCTTCACCTTTGTTTGTGTGTTAGGATCTAGTTCTTCCCCAATAGAGCAATTGTGTATTTCTCTTAATACAAGGCTACAGTGTTTGAAGGTAATATTATTTTTAAGACCAAGAATATTCATAAACAGTGATGGAAGAGAGGCTTTGAGTTTCAGTGGGAGCTGGTGAAGGAATGGCTTTAATTCACTCACATTTTGTTCAACAATCACATATTGGGGTTCAACGAGAACAAATTTGTTAGATTTCTCAACTAAATCTGCCTGTACAGGTATACACTTAGCATTGGAAAGTTTAGAATGAATGAATTTGGCATGATGTCCCTCATTGTCACCCTTTAAATTTTCAGATAGCATTTCAAAGCTTTTTTGCATTATTTCAAGGAGTGAAGGGTCTGTGGGTACTTTCAAATTATAACTGTCAAAAAGATCAAAACTGGAAAAGGATGTTTGTGAAATTGTCAAGACATTGGAAACAATATCATCAACAGAAACTGTCAGTCTAAAATTTCCAAATCGTTGAAAATAATCAACTCCTCTGGTTCCTATAAATGTTTGTGGAATTGAAATTACTGGTCTACAGGTCCAAATTAAGCTGGCAAGATTGCTAATTGCTGCTCCATTTATTTTTGTCATTGAACAATATTTTTCTCCATCACATATGGCATGACCAGTATCGACTGGCTTTGCCACACAACTTAATTCGGGTAGACTTTCTGCAACTATGAAAGAAATTTTTGAAATATTACTAATAAAAGATGGCAAACCACCTGTATTGAAGTGGCCTATGCTGGGCACACGCAAGGATGAGAGTAAATATTGTAATAACTCAGAAGAACCACTATGTATATCTGCATGTTTACCTCCAGCCACAATATTACACAGCTCAATATATTTATCTTCATACACCTCTTGCTGTAGACCTATCTTCTTGAAAAAATCGAGCCAATTTTGTTTGGTATCACGATTACAGCTTGGTTGTTTGGCATCACGGTAACAGCTTTGTTGTTTGGTATCCCGGTAACAGCTTGGTAAAAACAAAAAGTGCTCTTTAAATTTTGTAAAAATTGATTTTGTATGATCTGTGAAATCTTTAGCACGTCGAAGACTATTGCTACCATCACCAATAATGGGAAGATTGCATAAAGCTTTGTAAAATTTATTTGAGGATGCCTTTTCATTTTCACTGCTGCCATGTTCCTTTCTTGTCATGTGTTGGTCTAAAAAGCCATCTTTGAAATATGTCAAATGCTGCTTTCTTTCTTGAAAACTGAAATGTTTGAAATGTTTGAAAATATAATCAGTATATAGAACCTCAGGTTTGATAGACTGGATTCCAAGTTGTTTCTTTTCACCAAGTTTTTTCCACTGACCCTGGCTATCCAAGAATACCAAAGACTCAAATTGAGGAAGCCAAACTGATATTCCAGCTGTAGGTACATTTTTAGGATAGATGAATGCTGACATATCTGTTAGTGGAGTGAGGTGTCCTTGAATTGTCAAAAAGACAGGCAAGCTTATTATATCATGGACGCTTTCAATGCTTTCTTTAAAGTTTATTTTTTCAAGATACTCCAAAAGAATAGTCATTTTCTGTGGATTAACGACTAAGTAATCTTCAATATTCGTTCTCTTGTTGAGTTGAACAAGATTGGAGAGTATCTTTGCTTGATCAGATATCTTTGGACATTGTTCTAGAGAATTAGGACATTGTTCTAGAGAATTAGGACATTGTTCAAGAGAATTAAGACATATTTCTATGTCTAAACTAGGCATACCAAGAGCAATGAGTATATCAGAAACAACTGAAAAGTTATTGTCATCACAGACAAATGGTAAAAAAGAAGAGCCTTCTGAAATTGGTAGGGCAAATAATTCATGTTGTTGCGTTGGTATGAGTGCCCATGTAGTCAGTATCGACAACATATGGCAGCTAAATACCTTTTCATTATGAAGACATATCCAAATGTCAGTCAGTAAGCTCTTGGGTATTATTGATGGATAATTATCCACACTTTCTGTATCTCCAACTTTCAGCCGGTGTGGTAAAGTATTATCAAAAACACTCAAAATAAAATCCTTTTCATCTTCAGTAGGAAGACAGAAATACACAGGCATAATATTCAGCTCAACAAGCTTCGGATGAAGGAAGATATTGGCACATTTGGGAAATAATTCAGAGAACTTGCTACATATGATTTTTACATCTTTCTCGTACTTTCGAAGCTGATTGTCTGCCGTCAGTAGAAAAGGTGAGTTCCAGGGTGAATTCAAGAATAGTTCATCAGTATTTTCAGGAAAGATAAGGGAGTCAAAGTAATCTTTACTTTGGGACTTAGAGAGAATAAACCTCAGAATGATTAGAAGGTTGTCAATGTTTTTCAGTGTTGTCTGTGACAAACTACATGGCAATGACCCAATTTTGTGTTGGAAATCACGACAGAAGCAGTAAACACTTTGCTTTGATATACTAGGCAGCTGGCAGTCAATTGACTCAAATGCACTGTAGATTGTGTATGGAGCTTCATTTAAATTCATGCCAATAGCTTTTAACACATCAGAAAGCTGATATTGTGAGCTCTCTTCAATTGCCAAGGGAAAGAAATACGATTGCTCAGCAGGATTTGCAATATCTCTCAAAGCACTCCACTGTACACCATAAACAGACCTAACGCACTTAACCGAAACTAAAATACGGCAATTTTTTGACAACAATTTTTTGAATATCTCTTTTGCAAGACATTCCCATCTTCCGTAAGGAATATTCTGACCATCAATGATTCTTGAAATTGGAAACAGGCTATAGTAATGGTTCAATTTGTCGAGTAATTGTTTCTGGTCTGTATAATAGTCCTGTGTTAAAATATAGTTTGAAACACTTTCTAAAAATGTGGTATAAGAGGAGGAAATAGCTTCAAAAATGTTATCATTCCAGACAGAGTGATTGTCTGGTTTCTCAGTGTCACTTGATGTCCATACTTCTCTTCTAGTGGAGTTTAATATAAACTGTCCATTTATATGCACAGGAAAATGAGTAGTGATTGGTAAAGGTAAAAAACAGAAAAGCTGACCCAAGAAATCATGTGAAAGTTTAGGCTTTGGGGTAAGACAAACAGCTATTGCATGCTGAGGTTTGATCTGGGGAACATATATCCACCTTTGCGTGGGTTTTTGTTCATCTCCTATACTCTGTTGTACAAGCCATTTGTTAGAAGTCTTTTCATTCTCCTCTTGTATGGAGAGCATGTACTGAACTCTGTGTGGTAAGCAACCTTCTTGCTGGTTGAATGACTTGCAGATTGTTTGAAATTGTACTCTATCAGCTAAAGCAGAGTCAGATAACTGGACTGTATACTGCTTTATCATCTCCATTTTGGGTCTGAAAGGATTCTCAATGACATAAAAGCTAATCTGTTTTAAATGAGAGAGGAATAGTGGAGTCAATTTGATTTCTTCAGACCAACTTAATAAATGTTTGTGCATTGTAGCTGCAGATATTGGTTTTACTTTTTCCCGAATGGAAATACCTTCGTTCACAACTTTAACAATTTTTGATTCATTAACCAACTGACAGTTATGACGAAGTGGAAATCGAAATACAGTGCCATGTTTCATACTCTCTTTGAAAGGACAACCATCAATCTCATGTATGGCATATGTTGGTCTGATGTCAGCAAATCGATTCCAAAAATCTCTATCCACATTATTATATCGTCGTCCTGGATGTAACTCGTCAGCTTCTGGTGCATATCGACAATGAGGATCTAATATACACAATGTTTTACCGCCAGTAATAAAACTAGGGCAATCCGTAATGTGGTATACAGCATTAAAACCTATCCCAAACTGACCTATTGTATCAGCATCTTCCCGCTTTCCTCCAAGACCAAGCTTTTGAATGCCAATCAAATCATTTTCAGAAAATTCGCTGTCGTTCCATACCAGTAAAGCAGGTCCTTGTAAATCCTTCCATTTATCACTAAACACTTCTTTTGAGTTATGGAATCGCTTGTCTAGTATAATACATATTTGGGTTGCATTTGCATCATCAGCATTTTGCATCAGTTCCTTCAGAAGTGTCATATCAAATCTGTAATCGCGAAGAATATTTCCAATACGACGAGTCAATTCTTCATGTTGGCCAAAAGTTGTTCCTCCAAATTTCCCTTCATATTTTTTCAGGACTCTGCTTCGAACAAATTCTATCTTTAGTTTTTTAGCCAATGACTGTGTTACCAATGCACTACATGGATGGATGTTACTGGGAACGTCACACCACTCCACATCCATGTAAACAATATCTGTCGCAGGATACATAATAAAGTTAACATCTGGTAAGAATACATTGACTGGAATATCTTTGAATTCCTCCTCTCTAAACTTGTCAAGCTCAGGCAAAATCTCTCTTAAGAGATTATGATATTGATCTGAAATAGGAGTGTGGTTAAATAGCTTGTGTAGTTGTTCCAAAGCACCCAGTAGATCATTGATGCCAAATGTTTTTTTACAACCAAGTGCAATTTGAAGATGGCGTCTAGAACTTAGTACTGAAGGTACTGGGTAAAGTATTGGGCCGTTTGTTTTCCACTCCTTGGCAACAAACTTTGGTTGTATGAACTGGTTTTCACACCAAACACATGGTAATCGTTTTAGCCTGGAAACTACTTCTGATGCTTGCTCATTACATGCTATAGATGATTGTGGATGTGAGATCTGAGCTAATGGCTGTGTTCCAAATTCTAACTTTACTATATGACTTCCTCTTTGTGGAACCGAATATTCCACTTTATCTCCTTCCTTTTCCAAAGATTTATCTAGAAACTGACATATTGCATGGTACATCCTGGTTATTGAATTACGAAACTGGCTATTTTGATCTGAAGTGGAGAGCTGTAATTCATTATACTTATCTATTAGACTGTAAAGTTGATTAACCACCATTTGAACATTAGGAGTTTTTGCAACACCCAATAGATATACTGTATTGATGTCAAAACTGTGTAAGCAGGAAACGTCTAATATAGGTGCCTGTGACCCAACAAGAATAGTAATATTGTCTCGTTCTTTGGAATAGATTAAATCATTTGGAGGCAACAATTCTTGTCCTATTCCTTTCCAATGGAGTATATAGTCTTTTGGCATGCTCAGGACTGGTAAGAATGGAATTGTACAAAGTGGTTTGGCTTCTGGTATCTCTTCAATATTTTTTGCTCCATATTCCTTCAAGCAATGTAATATCAAAGATATTCGAATGAGTGCCTTTTCTTGATTTGTAGCATAGAGGGAGGGGATTGTATTTGCACACTCTATTAACAAGTGGCAAGGAAGCTGTGACTGCTTCAAACCAAGCTTGATCATAGCTCGTTTACAAGGTTCATTATTTATGAATTCAGAAATTGGAAATAGGCCGTCTTCGGCTTCAAATAGTTCAGATATTGATGCATTTGTATCAATCACATCCTCACAAAGTCTAAGTAGTGTGCCATCTGGAGTACATGGAATACATGGATGAGACTTCAGCACTCTGTAAATGATATCAGAATTACGTTTGTATTCTGGAATATCAACATAAAGTGCATAGGACTTCAAAATATAGAAAAGCACTTCATTTCGAATATAGAGCTGTGATTCAAACTGAGATATTGCTTCGAAGAATAAATTTAAAAAGTCTTCACATTGTATGAATTGCATTCGCTCCAGATGACAATGGTAAATCTTTGGTAGCTCAATTATGGGTTCATTTATTATTTCCAATGCTTCCATGATACAAGCGGGTGTGATATCCCTTGTACTGAATAAATTCTCTACTAGGAACTCACTACTATTTAAAGATAACCACTCATTAGTGCAGCAGGAAAAAAACAACTGTTCATTTGCAATATGTGAATATAGCTGTTGAATCATTGCCTCCCAAGGATTTTTAATCCTCAATCTCTCTTTCAGAGGCCAGAGTAAGTAGAAGACATATCCTGTTAGGTTAATTTGAGAGTGTCTGGCACAGAAATTCTTCAAAGAAACTAACAAGTTATGATATGCTACTGGTATTACATTTTTCATTAGTTGCCGATTCCATAAGACTTCTTTTTCAGCCATATCAGAAGTGCTATCTGATGCCCAAATTCCTCGTCTGTTGCTCATTACAGCAAAGTTAGCACTGACATGAACAGGAAGGCCAGTATTAATTGACCCTAATGGAAGGAAACAAAAGGCTTCTCCTTGTATTGGAATAACCTGATGCTCAGAACTTTCATTTTGCTTTAAACAACAAGCTACAGAGGCCAGCTGAGGCTCTTGTTTATCATTACTAGTTTGGTAGCTGGAAACAATCCAAAGTTTTATAACAGACTGACACTGCACCCGAAGATAAAAAACATTATCCTGTAACTTTTGAGGAATGGATCTTTTAATTGTATGTACAAGTGTTGGCTTACTGAGTCTGTTGTTAATGAAACTAAGCGTAATTTTGTTCACATTATTGAGAAATAAAAGAAGTTCTGATCCGCTTTCTTGTAATTTATGGCTCAACATCTTAAAGTACTCGTCAGGATCATGACATTTCCCACTTAGTTTACTAGAAGTGGTTCTAAAGGGAAGACGAAAAATAGTACCATTATATGGCTTAGATGAGCTGAAAGAAAATAGATCTTCAAAAGGAGCTAACTGAGGTTGCAAGATTTTATGTGTATACATCAACTTTTTTCCAGGCTGGCTTTTATCATCAACAGCTTCTTTGAGGTAAGATAAAGTGGGATCAAATATGTAGAGCAGATTTTGACTAACAAAAGATGGTACATCGGTGATATGATAAACAGAGCAAAAACCAACCCCAAACTTACCAATTTTGAACGGTTGATTCTCTTTTGTAGCCCCCGCTAATTTAGTGATACTCTTGAAATCAGTTTTTGTAAATTGACTGTTATTATGTATTACAAGTGCAGGTCCATGAGCAGTGGCCATTTTGGGAAAGAATAGACCCGCGGTTGAGTGCAGTCGAGCATCATAAAGAATATTAACTTCTGTTGCATTGGCATCATCTGCGTTTTGCAGCATTTCTTTGAATATTGTGAAACCATCTACATCTTGGTATTGCTTCAAGATATTTCTTAGACGCTGGAGGAGAGGTTCATGTTGGCCAGCATCGACCATTACATCTTGTGATAATCCAAGATGTGCACTTAGTGGAGTGATGCCAAGTTCTACAGCCATCTCTGATGTTACTCTGGGATGAACTAAGATACATGGTTTATCAGATGGTAAAGATACATCTCTTAGGTACTTGTTATCAGTATAAACCACTTCGTTAACACATTTCAGCATGGGATAAAGAGCTTTCATGTCAGTAGGTACCAAAACTGCATGACTAGTCACATTTGGCTTATACTCGACTATCCATTGCAATATATTCATTACGAGGTTCATATATGCCACACTACCACCTGGCAAATTGTGTGGATTGCATTGGAGTTCAGTTAAGACAGAAAATATCTGATCATCAGTAATACAAGTACCAATACCACAAGCTTTGAATAGTTGCTTGTACACACTAAATCTACGTGGCAAAACATACACAAATGGTTCAAGTGTGTGTTGGAAGTGATTGTGAGGATTAAATGCTACATTTTTTGGAGACACAAAAACTGAATGCTCTTCCAACCATACCCAGTTATCAAATGTAAACTTTGGAACTACTTGAGACGTTTTAAATACCCTGGATATGTAATCATATGTCTTCATTGCAGTTTTCCCTACCAACTTCAGATCAAGGGTTTCCTTGTGATTGGCAACACACTGCAAATGCTCAACTATATGCACTACTAATTTTGAAGCTGGAATGCCAAGTTTGTCTACAAGCTCAGGAGGCAATGCTCCTCTAACAAAAAGCAAAGTAGATCCTGCAATAAAAGGAAGCACAGATTCATTGAGTGATTGACTCAGAGCCATAACATCTGCTGTAGTTGAAGCAATGCATTGAATGTATTGAGCTGCCTTCCAAGTGATTTTACCATGAAAATATTGGAAAGGTGGAACAGAGCAAACTGGAAGCCAGGAACTATTCTTAGCCAATAAGACTAAAGCTTGCAAAAACGACATGGTTTTGCCTTTCAATTGGACTTTATGATTCAGAAAGATCTTATTTTTGCTTTCATTCAAAAAGTTTACTACTGCACAGGCTCGAATATAATTATTTCTACTGCATCTCACTGGGATTTCTGTATGTATAGAAGTTACCATTATACTCTCAATCACTTGGATAATATCTTGTGCTATCAAGCTTTCAGAACGTTTCAAACCACACATTCTTAATGCTTCAAGGTATTTAGAACTATTAAACGGATGAATAGGAAATACAGGTACTCCAGCAAATAATTGTAAAAGCTTATCATCTGAGCAATCATACAGATCGCATGCGCGGTTACATCTGGTAGTATTAGTGGAAGTGTTCAGGAAAGTAACATTCTCTACTACAGTAATAAGCTGTTTTTGTGAAGCTTCATCAAGTAAGTTGATCAGCTTTAGTACCACTTCCATCAGACAGTCAATGCTGGTGCTGGAATAGGTATTATTTTGTACCATAGGAAGAAGTACTTGGCATATATAATCAATCTTTCCAACTGATCTTACCATTCCTGATTCAACAACTAGTTCAAGGAGTACTTTGTTATTGTTTTCATTACTAAGTACATAAGGTCTTGAAGCTATTAAACTACCAAGACCATATGTTTCCTTTTCAACAAGAACATTAGATTCTTGAATACATCGAGGATCAGTCTGTTGTAGTGTAATGAAAATTGGTAACTGGTGTAATACTGATATTCGCTCAGCAATGTGTTGTGGCTGAAGGACCAAGTAATCTTGAATTGCCTGAGCTTCAAGTTGACTAAGACATACTGTTTTGAGAGAACTAACTACATGAACTAAAGCATCCAAAATCCCAGCTGTAGATAAACAGTAAAGGTGAGTAGAAAGTTGATCATGTTTCAAGAAATGGTAGTTGTTTTGATCTGCTAATAATAGGCCAAGCTTTTGGAGAGTAGAAGCTAACACTGGAGGACAGTTGCTGTTTTTTGAGATATAAACTGTTCTGGTCTTTTGGAGGTATGTCAACTTTTGGTCTCCATTAACTGGAACAATTTTTGAATTTGAAAAAAAATCGAGATCTCGGCTTTGTAACCATGTCCAAAAATCTTCCATTTGCTTTTGAGACCATTTTTCTGTATTGGAAGCATCAAGCAGTTTGGAAACTGCAGCATCAGTAAGTAAATGAAGCTGAGTAGTTTTACTTCTGGCTAAAGCAGCAAGGGAATGTTCAACTTCTTTTAGTTGGCGATCATTTGAAACATCAACAAGGCGATGTTTTAAGTTTGGAAGGAGTGTATAAGGAACTTCAGAAGAACACAAAAAAATGACTTCATTGGGATTGACTTGCTCAGCTTTTCTAAAGTAATCGAACTCACCATTCTTTAGGGGTATTAGCTTAATCCCTTCCATGGCCTGGTACTGATAATCCATTAAACAGTATTTCAGAATGCCCACCTTGCAATGAAATTCTACTTTCTCAAGTAGTGCTGTGTTTTTTTTAAATACATTTCTCAAAATCTTAGGACTCACCGAGTTTATCTTCACTTGTTTGAATTTAATTGCTTCTTCTATAACAAGTGGAACTTGTACAACTTTAAAATTCATCATTAGCAGAGTATCGTGTAATAACTTCTCTGCAGATGGAACAAACACAGCCTCTCTTAGTGATATCCATGACCCTCCATTAGCTTGTGTGTATATTACATCCCTTGTGAATAAATCATCAAACAAGGGAGCTAGCATTCGTTGCCAAGGAGAATCTATCAACTTAGAAACACTGGGCCAGCAGTTGTATACTACATTTGGGTCAACTGACTGAAGATGGATTAAATGTAGTATCATGTCTCTATAGCATGAAGGAAGACATGATTCAAGTAAAGCACTATTCCATCTTGCCTCCTCATCATCCTGTCTTTCCTGAGCCACCCATTTCACTGATCGTCGATTGCAAGTAACTGCAAATGTCCCATTAACATGTACAGGTAAAGGTGATCTCTCTTCACTTGGAAGAGGAAGAAAGCAGAAAATACGACCTTGGTGATTAAAATTTCTTGAGATTTCAAATGCAATTCCAACCCAAGGAAGAACGTTTTGCTTTTCAGCAAGCTGAATTACTACAGGATTATTACTACCTACCTGATGTGCAACTACCCATTGATGTGTGTTGCACTTTGAACCCCGTTTCACTACAGCAGTAAAACTAGTTATATTCTGGGTCACAGAGGGATGTATATGTGCTCCAAAAGTGTGCTCTATCTCATTGAAAAAGCCTCTAATTTGGCCAGGTCTCTTGAAGTCATCTTGAGCAGAAATGCTTACCTGGAATAATACATTTTGTTGGCCTTTCTCTGTTAACTCTATCACCTCAATTGATTGAACTGAGCGAAGAAATAACAAAAGATATTTTCCCTCTTCTTGAAAGGCTTCAAGCAAGTTGTGTAGCCTGTCAATGCAATAAATTTCTTCAGACAATTTCGAAGGTTTGCTGCGCAAAGGAAATCTAAAAAATGTGTGTGACAATGACTGACAGGAGCTAATACCACCAATGTTATTGAAAGAAGCCAATAAATGTGGAGCAAATGCACGTACTTTTTCAATGGTAAACCTTTTTCCTCGCTCACCACTCCATATGTATTCCTGAGGCTCAAGAAATGCGCAGTAACTACCACTAATAATGACAGGAAGATCTGTATAAGAAAGAAGATGGTACTATAATCATAAATAGTAAGTGAAATTATATGAAATGCCCAATAAAGAAGTAGGTATACATATTAAAGTTGTAAGAGTAATGAGTTGGCATTTAATTATACAAAGGAGTTTGAAAAACAATTTTAAAATAGTCTAAACATCTTCTAAACACATCAGGAAGCTCGAAATTAGCCATATACAGTATGTTAGGAAATATTCGCGATGGAATATTTTCACGAAAGGCCTATTTTGGAGTATGTACGAATTTAAATTTTCATGAATTAACACTATTTTACCGCCCACTTCCAATTTTGAAGCCCTGCCGAAAAACGTGCATAATTTGTTTACTGAACGTGCGAAAATGACACAAGAGTTTGTTTGTAAAAGCTGTATGAGGAGTCACCATATCTACAAAGACATCTGGATTTCTGATCCAATGAGGCCTGAAGTATTTTCTTGCGTGTGAGAGGCTGGAAATGATGCTGATCCTTATTCTGTAGCAATGATCAATTGCTCGTTGTTGGCCATGAATCAATGGCAGAAGAAGGGACACTTGAAGATAGTGCTTCATATGGGCTTGGAACAGCAGAATCTCATTGAAGTAATGATACAATGATGCCATAATCGATTCACATAGCGTTTACTTGCTACCACGCCCATATGTTTGCTTTTATTTTCGCGAGTAGAGTACAAATTGCGAAATTCATGAAATATTCCACCGCGAACATTTCCTGGCATACGGTATAAGTTGCAGAGGCCAATGCAGTTCACAATATCCACAATATCCACAATTCCTGAACTTTCTTATTATCAGCTTAGTTAGTCCACCCTTCATAATATTTCTATATAACATGTGTTATTCACATATAGATGTTGATTGTTGTTGCACAGGGTATGTGTTCTCAGAACATATAGTTATCAGTTAGCACTAGTTAGTTTTAGGTTTGGTCTGTTTTAGTTAATTTTCACTATAACTAAACCCTTTCAATAAGGCATTGTGACTCTTAGTTAACTATGATACAACGTCTGTCAGTTAGTTAACTAAAACTAAAATTACAAACTAGAAACTATAACTACTATATCTATAACTAAAAGGGGTTGTTCTTATCATACTAAAACAACACTATTTAGTTGTTGTCAACAATTACATAATTATACAGGAAATGTAACTTCCATAAATAACAGTATGTAAATGTATAGTAAACAAGAGCTGTGTATAAATGTACATAACCATGATTGAAGCATGTTATTATAATCATGAATCCAATTATTTGCACAAAGCACACATTACATCAATTGTTAGGGATTTATGGGGGAGGGGGTGTGATGATGGAGCTCATCTCCCTTGGAATTAGTTTGCTAATGTTGCCTCTCCAAAGTCATTCAAATTCAAGTTTTGCCCCTACCCCCTTCATAATTTTTTTAAAGAAGCCCGACTACTATATATATACTAACCTGTGATATGGTATGCAGAATTGAAACCAATTCCAAACTTGCCCACTTGATGGAGATTGTTAGCCTTTCTACTATGCTGTAAATGTTGTATGTTAATCCAATCTTCATCTTTGAATAGACTATTGTTATACACTACTAAGCCTGGCCCACAAAATCTGCTTAATTCACAATGAAGATGATTATCAACAAACACCTCCGGGAGACTTGAGACACATCGATGATCAATGTAAAATTTGATCTCTGTAGCTCTAGCATCATCAGCATTTTGTATGAACTCCTGTAATGATTATACAGTTGTCACTTCATATAAGGATGGTATTGTAGCATGTTATCTATTCAATACTTATACAAATCATGGAATGCAATAATTTCAGGGAACAAATACATCAACAGAATCATAGCCCTAACAATGAATATACACTTCTTATAGCATACAAGTCTATATAGATATAACATTATTTTGTGACTCCTTACACGGAGTAACAAATAATATCACTAAATATTATACATTATCATGTTTGTGTCACATATATGGTATATATAGTTAAGGAAGTCCCATCATTCCATGGGGTTCAGTCGATTAATGGTATAGTGCATGAAACAATGTGTACTCAATCAGATCAGCAGGACGAAAGCAGTTTATAAACTATGTAATAGTTTCTCAAGCTGAAAGGCAGTGCAAAAGTTATACAAGAATCTTAAAAAGCAAGAAGGGTATAATATAATGGTCATTACAAAGCAATTATCATTCTCCATAATATCCATGCAATGTGTAATTAATAATATTAACATACTACAAAATGTGATTAATTGTGGGAGTGTTTATGTTTCCCATGTGTGTCATTTCCATAAAAGGTAAATCATGCACAAAATTTACAAGTTATTTAATTGGCAAAACAGAATGTTACATACTTAATGAGCAGTCAACACTTCTATATATGATTACTTTCCCACAAGTTCAAACTATAATTATTATATATATATATATATATACATTTATTTACTTGTGTCACATAGCAACTACTTGTTGTTATGTATGCGTAGTTATGTAGTTGTATCACTATGGGGCTTGGTCAATTAATGGGTGTGGCATGTAAAAGAACGCACACGGACCAGCAGGAAGATCCAGGAAGAATGTAAAACCGCAACTAACAATAATACAAATTTCTATTCAGTGCACATTTTCATTCTTTGTCAAGAGATGGTGTTTTAAAAATAAATATATATATATAAAGCTGAAATTCCCAGAAACTATGCCCAACCTGCAGAGTAACAAAAACTAAGTATGCAAGAGAATTTTGGCCTTCAGAATAAAAATTACCTATAATTATTTGTACAGTTCATTTATATTGGCTAAAAAACCTCTTTTTTTCCTAAAGATATCTGTCTTTCATTTCAAAACTGTACGAAACTTCAATATATATATACAATTTACAAAATATTATTTCGCTATTGGAGTCTACTGTACCTTGAAAATCTGTCCACTAGGATAATCTCTAAGGATGTTCCTGATTAATTCGTACAATGGAGGAGGCTTTTGACCAAACGATTCACCTCTCCCTTCCATCTATAGTCTCGTGATTAAACGGGAAGACGGTATATATTATTAATTAAACAGTGTCCGGTACTCGTAATTTATAAATTGCCGTCATTGGGCGTGGACGTAGGCGTGGGCGATATATTGCATTACGAGTACTGGTAGTGGACAGTGACACTGCCATAAAATTGATTATTTTTGGAAAATTATATATACAACAAACAAAAAATTATCTGTGCTTGTTCAGGAGATGTACTGCGAATTATCTGTATCTAGTTCAATGTATATTTGACTTGTGTCTTCCTGTTTAGTTATCATTGTATCAAACTGTTGTCTCAAATCTGTAAATGTTGGTCGATGTTGTGGTTGCTCTTTCCAACAATCCAGCATAATCTGATATCTAAAATACAAAAAAAAGTAAACATTACATGTTGGAGATGTCATATGTCAAGAGAAGTGTGACCATTATGTTCAGTTTAATTCTACATCAGATATGCCCATCCCTATGATCACTTTCCACGAGGTTGAATTTTACATAATATATCTGTTTGTGTCACATAATGCATCATAGTGTTGTATACATAGTTAAGAAAATTGTATATATCATTCCGGGGGGCTTGGTAAATTAATGGATGTGGTGTGTAATAGAAGGCATGCTTGAGCTCTACAGACCAGTGTTTACATAGAAACTGGAACTAAAAGTTGTTCCAGTTGAAATATACGTAAAAGTTATAACACCGCTAGGAGGGCTGTATCTGATTTACAGTCATTGATACCGAGGAGGGAGGTGACTGTAAATCAGATACTGCCCAACTAGTAATTTGTGTATGACTCATGTACATCAAAGTTACTAAGCAGTTCCCACAGAACGAAATTACGTCATTGAAGAAACCAAAAACTCAGTTTTATTATTCCTCTGATTTCAGGCAGCTTCGAATGTCTAGTCCTGTTCTCAAACAATGAAATTTATCTCTCAAGAGATGAAAGAGCACTATAAAAGTTGAGGCATGTTTGAAAAAGAGTGTGAAACAGAAGAAGTCAATGACAACCTACCTGCCACTCAACAATTAGTAAGACCACAAAAGTCGTTAGCCACTTACCATCCTGATGAAGAATGCCTGGATGATGTTTTGTTGTGCGATAGTTCCTCTGATCTTTCGTTGTTTTATTGATTTTGGTTATTTACATGGTTGTTGATTGTTTGTATTAAGTGATTTAGCTTTAATGATGGTATGAGTTTGGTTACTGTGTTTACGTATGTTTCTAAAAAAGTGCTACTTTTGTTAATTGTAAAATTTCAAGAAATGATAATTTTTAATTGTAGCACATTAGCTGGCGAGTTGTATCACATATGTAGGCGGATTATAAAACGCTTGTGAGTGTATGCATTTCCAGTGAATTTACATCCCATGTGGTGTCTTTGATGTGCATCATTACTATGACACTAAAAGATCCTTTTAAAAAGTAATGGTTGTTGGGTTTCATATATGAGAAAGTCAACCCGGCATGATTAATTATCATAGGGATAATTTTTTCTCCATACATCTTGTATATGAACTCAAGATACTGTGCATGCACACACACACATACACACATACACACACACACACACACACAGATACACACTTACATTTCTTCTGAGCAGTTCTTTGGTTTCTGCATTCTATCGCCTTGTTTCAGTGACAGTACTAAGTTCTCATTGTCAATTGCTGGATAAGGAGACTGACCTGTTCAATAGATACAGTTACTAATAAATGACAGAATTAAGGAGGCTATACTGCCATACCTACTGTTGCTATCTCCCATAATGTAACTCCAAAAGACCATACATCAGATGCAGTTGTAAATTCAAGGTTAATGATAGACTCAAGAGCCATCCATTTGACAGGTAGTGGTACTTTTATATTCATCACATAAACAGAATCAAATTTTAGTTTTCTGGACATTCCAAAATCAGTTATCTTAAGTTTTTTTCCTCTGCCAACCAATACATTGCGACATGCTAGATCTCTGTGAACTACATTCATACTTGCAAGATATTCCTATTATATGAAATGGAAAAACAATTTGTAGTGTTACAGATCAGTGGTCTTTTTATAGTGAGTGAGAGGGGATTGCCATGTAGCACAAGGTTTGGAGGTTCGTAGTGAGATTACATCTAAATAGTAATCTCTGAGGCTCAAACTGATTTCTATTGGGTCAATAAAGCTGAACTTATTACCACATACACTGTTTATCATTAATTTTTTTAAGCACTACAATATGTAAAGTACTGCATTAAGGTTGTAGTCTTTTCCGTGGGCGGATGCTACTCCAATCAGTTTCTAGTTTTGCCAGCTTCTTGCTGCATACAATCTGGTTCAATTCTGTATCTTTTGGAAGCCACACCCACATGGGGGTATAATTATTGGGCCTAAATGTTTTGACTGATAGTTTATTTTCAGAAACAAAGCTAAACACGGCCCATGGGTGGTGGAGGGGGCGGTGGGTGGGAAACAATGGCGGGGTAACTGTAGTTGCTCTCTGAGAAAGATCGGAGTTTGATAGTGTCTAGAAAGGTAAATTTTGTGGTTTCAGTGAAAAGCTACAGAATTCAGCTTTCTTTAGCCTCTTGTAACTATAAAAGTAAAATGAATTTGCAGAAAATGGCTCTATTTGTTTTCTCAAAATGCATTGTACTTGATGCACGCCATGATTGGTGGGCGTGGCTTTCTTGGTTTTGTACTTATTACGATGGCAAAAATGGACATTTTTCCAACACTCCCACTCTTGCAGAGAAGTATAAAGATCATCAGAAGATATGAAGGTTGCTATTACACCAGGTTAGAGTCATATTATATAATATTCTATTTTGAAACTGATTGGAGTCGCATCCGCCCACTCCCTAGTACCACCTTAATGCAGTAGCTTATTTCTGCTTGGAAGGAGAGAGTGGTATATATTTTTTCAATGTTAGATAAAACCTACATGGTTTTATCTAACATTGAAAAAATATATGTTATAGTTATAGAATACGCACGAGGTCTATTACTAAAATATAATCCCTAGCAACGAGGGCGGCACGCCCGAGTGTGCGGGATTATATTTCAGTAAAATAGACCACGTTCGCATTCTACAACTGATTTATAGCCACCCACTTTACTTCAAACACTTGCCTTCCTACTTTCCAGCAACTAATGAAGAATAATGTTGATATGTATGGTTTCTTACAAGTTGTTCTATACATTCAAACAAGTTAGAAGCCTGTGCTGTTAAAAATACAGAAGTTATGAAGCTTAGTTAGAGGGTGGGCATTGACCTGGACATTTCATACGTTCACTTTGGTGTCTTTCTGCAACTAACGAAGCATGAATTTCACATCCGTAGCTTTCTTATCGCTTCAACTCACCAGCAAAAGTAATTAGAATCTTGAATCTTGTAAAATGCAAGAGTTATCAAGCTAAGAACAGTTGTTTCTGTAAAGCCACGCTCACATAATTTTCTAATTTACGTATGTGTGATACTATTACCTTGGTTACAGCATCTGCGAAACTAGGAAGTTACAAACCGGTCTATAACTTCCAGTATGCGAAATATAACACATAGCAACAACAGGGTAGCAGGCTATAAAATAAATTATAATTATAACACTAGTAGATATTTACCATTCCAGATGAAATTTGGTATGCAAATGATAAATGATCTACAGAGTCAATGAGTCCTAGCTCCATATAGACATCTGTCAGTTTGTTATCCACAAGATCTACCTAATAATATAAAAGGAATTATAATATGTGCTGTAGATGTAAAGCTACTATAAGAAGAGTTGGCACCTATACAGATGTGCTTACAGTACAGTTACAATTAAACATAATATTAATAGGGCCATGTAATATCCATAGTGCATGAGAATAAGTGGGTGTTTTAACTGATTTATAGTAATATGTTGGTGAATTGAAAGGTGCTCAATGAGTGAAAACAGTTTCTAGAAGAATGTTCTAATGTTCGCCTTGCTTTCCTGTATGAAATACAGTTTATTCCTTTGCTAGAAGTATCTCCTGTAATCCATGGATTCAGAAGAGCCACACATTCACCGTTTGTTGCCATGTCAAGTTGCCTGCTACAGTAATAGATATTCTACTTCCTGTACATCAGAATAAGAGTTTTTCAAGCAGCTGAAGGTGTAGTGCCCAATATAGAGTATCAGAGAGCATTTAACTATGCAGTGCTGTATGCAAACTCATACAGGACTGCGCATGGTACAATGTAGAAAACACAGCACTCTAAGCGCATTTAATCACACCCACCCAGTGTACTTTATGTATGTGTAAATAGATTCTAAAAGGCTGTCATTAATTTAGGGCATGTTGATAGTTGATAAATTAGTTTCTGCTCTCTACCAAACTTCGTTTCAAATTTTAATCTTACTGTCAAAGCTAAATCTAATTTAACAACACAATACACTGTCAATGTTTATTATCCTAGCTGTGGTTACGGATTAACTGCAGTAGTACTGGTATTTTTGATTAGCCTTAGCTAACAAAGAATTGCAAGTCTCAATCAAAACTGCTAGTTTTTAAACCACCATGTATTGTTGAACAATGGGATGAACCTATTTTCTCAAAGTCAGGATCATTGTTGTATTGCGGATGATGTGTCACATGACAAAGATGATGAGTCATGTTATTTTAGACTATGTACAGAAATTAATATACAGACTTAAATTTAACAGCAATGTAATTTAATGGATTATAGCTCCTATATGAGTCGTTAACATTACTATCAGTATATAAAATGTACCTTACCTGATTCTTACAGGCCCTCAAATAATTCAGAAGATCACCATACTTCATGAACTCCAACATAAGAAGCATAGGTTCCTGTAGAGTTACTGCCCCAATCATATTCACAACATGAGGATTATTTCCCTCTGCTATCTTCTTCATTAGCTCAATTTCTTTCAGAAATGCATCTTTGTCTCCACTTGTGACATTTTCTAAAATAAAAGTATAAATTTTGTGATATCACAATCAATCACTGATTGATCAGAAATAAAAAATCTGGTGAGTAGTGTCTGGTGCTCTATGAGTAAATTTACATGGAAAAGCACTGGGCAAATGAATATTAGATGTTTAGTAGTAGTACTGTTTAGTGCTCTATGAGTAAATTTACATGGAAAAGCACAGGGCAAAGATGTTTAGTAGTAGTATACACTGTTTAGTGCTCTATGAGTACATTTACATGGAAAAGCACTGGGCAAAGATGTTTAGTAGTAGTATACACTGTTTAGTGCTCTATGAGTACATTTATATGGAAAAGCACAAGACAAAGATGTTTAGTAGTAGTATACATTGTTTGGTGCTCTATGAGTACATTTATATGGAAAAGCACAGGACAAAGATGTTTAGTAGTAGTATACACTGTTTAGTGCTCTATGAGTACATTTACATGGAAAAGCACAGGACAAAGATGTTTAGTAGTAGTATACATTGTTTAGTGCTCTATGAGTACATTTACATGGAAAAGCACAGGACAAAGATGTTTAGTAGTAGTATACATTGTTTGGTGCTCTATGAGTACATTTATATGGAAAAGCACAGGACAAAGATGTTTAGTAGTAGTATACATTGTTTGGTGCTCTATGAGTACATTTACATGGAAAAGCACAGGACAAAGATGTTTAGTAGTAGTATACATTGTTTAGTGCTCTATGAGTACATTTACATGGAAAAGCACAGGGCAAAGATGTTTAGTAGTAGTATACACTGTTTAGTGCTCTATGAGTACATTTACATGGAAAAGCACAGGACAAAGATGTTTAGTAGTAGTATACACTGTTTGGTGCTCTATGAGTACATTTACATGGAAAAGCACAGGGCAAAGATGTTTAGTAGTAGTATACACTGTTTAGTGCTCTATGAGTACATTTACATGGAAAAGCACAGGACAAAGATGTTTAGTAGTAGTATACATTGTTTGGTGCTCTATGAGTACATTTACATGGAAAAGCACAGGGCAAAGATGTTTAGTAGTAGTATACACTGTTTAGTGCTCTATGTGTACATGTTATATACATTTGTATGCAATTGCATCTAAATGAAATATTTATTGTCTAGCAACATACAACACCACTTCTTACACATTATTGGTATTATCCATACGTTTATTACTGAAGTCACACTTTTCCCACATACTACATGTATTATATAATTATTACTATTTTTGAATTTACGCCATTTGTAATTTCTATTACAGTATATTTGAGTTGCATGTCCTACTCTTTCAGATTATAGATACATTCTTTTGGATTTCATATTCATAGTAGTTTTCCTGGACTTTATTAACACAATAAGAACAATTCTTGCAAAGAATGTAAGACCTCAATAAGATGATGGCAGCAATAATATTTTAAACATTTTTGTTCAAGTCCAAGTGCCACCTTAAGGCAATTAACTAGGTTAAAGGTCATCATCATCACTACTCATTTTCTATGGTTTAAATATATTAATTATACTTACGCTTCAATTTTTTCACTGCTACATAATGATTATCATAGCTTTGTCTTAGATACGAATCCAATGGTTGACTCGTATGACCTCTTATCACACCTTTATATACTTTGCCAAAACTTCCTTCACCTAAGTATTGATGAGTTACTACACATTCTGCCGGTACTTCCCATTTATCATGACTATCATGAAAACTTGTATTAGTATTAGTTGACAGTTCAGAGGATGTCTTAATGTTCTCAACGAAAATATATCGTAGCTCAGCGTTAGTTTCCTGTACATAATAAACAATAAAAAGATTAAACAAATGTGTGTTGAAATAGTGACAGAACATGTCAAAACCAAAACAGTATGCAAATAAAGTTGAGATGGTACCCTACCAATTAACATTAACCTAACCACTTCCATAATGAATGCAACCAAGGTCCACAATCCTCACCACAAGTATAATATTATATTTGGCAAATATAAAAGAAGCATTAATAAAAAATAATTATCACAGAGCTCAAAAAAAGTATGTCTTGAATCTTAGACTCTCTAGTAGAAAACACTTCCATGTGTACAAATTAAATATGCTTGAATCATATGCACAGCACTAGAAAGTGACTGTCATGGCAGAAAGCTTAGACCCACATGCTGATAGTTGTAATATGTAACAGCATCAGCTTTACTTGGTTTGAAGCACTGCTTTACCAGCAATAGCCTGAAACAAAAATGAGTTCTGTTTCCATGTATCTGTGTGTGTGTGTGTGTGTGTGTGTGTGTGTATTACCACATTTTAAAAGCATTGGCACTTCCAACCTCAAATTATACAAGGAGTGATAATTTTTGTTTAAAAAACAATGCATTTAGTTATGAAGCTATGGATGGCAATTATAAAACTGACATGCAGTTACTATTTCTACACCTCCAGAAGACTTTGTTAATACACACAGTCACACACACACACACACACACACACACACACACACACACACACACACACACACACACACACACACACACACACACACACACACACACACACACACACACACACACACACACACACACACACACACACACACAGTCACACACACACACACACACACAACCTATACAAGCAAGGGTAACATGAGTACAGTTGTGTTTTACTGTGTACTTTATCAAACAGTAGAGAATGTGACATACATACAGAGGACTGCAATATATTGTTATCCAGGAAGAGCAATCATTGGCTTGTTGGTTACCAACATTCTAGAATTTAAAGGTTAGCGTTAGTTCAAAATTGTTACTATCTCTTTCTGTGGACAGTAACATTAATTTATAAACATGATTTGAATACCTAATTGACAATAATATGGGAATTGTGGTTCCACAGAAAACATATCAGATAAATGGACATATTTCATTGTACCTTTTCCATTTCATGGAACATTTTAGCAAATCTTCTTTTGTTCCTAATAGCTAAGATATACACAATACATAAAGTGAGACCAACTATCACAATTATAATTGCAGTGGATAATAGTGGCATAGTTACAATCATCAAATCAGATGTGTCCATATCTGTGTTTGGATGAAATAGATAAAATGATGAGTAATTGAATATTTAATAAGTATGATAGGATGGGTTTGAAAGAAATAGTCTTTGGATATTAAACAAAAAGCAACAATGACAATTGCTCTCCCCAGCTCAGCTTGATGAAACCTCTCATTTCCTCTCTAATCCTGTCAATCTCTATTATCTTTCATTAACTAGCAGTATAATTAACTGTACAGATTATCAATTTATTTAGCACAATAAAAACCCATTCTTCATAATGTTTTCATAATCAATTCTTCATACTTACTAATTGTTGGAAGAGGCGATACAGCAGAATGTGTAGGTGAAGAGTAAATAGAAGCAGTGGGCAGAAGAAACAAGGAGTGAGAGGGAGAGAGAGAGGGAGAAAGAGTGGGATTGTTTGTTCCCTCATCAAATCTCGTGAGATTAACTGTGTTGCTCCAATTTGATGAGATATTTTTTAATCCATCACCAATTTCAACTTGATAGAAACTTCTTAGCTAAAATAAAGAATAGTTAAAAAAAAAACACAATATTACATCATGTTATCAGTATACAACAATAATGACAGAACAAACACTAATTACCGTATAGCAGGTAAGGATCAAGTGTAAAGAACAGCACCTTGAGTAGGCATGGTAAATGATACAGATTATAACCCTGGTGACAAGAGACCCTAGGATTGAGGACATGCCCTCTTGAAATATTAAGGTGCCATTATTTACACTTGATCTGCAGAAAATGTTGCTACAGGAATTTTTGTCTGACTTATTATTATTTAACAGTTTTGAGTTAATCAGTATGAAAATGAGATATATAGTGGGGCAGTAGCAGTTGGTGAGGAGTTAGACTGGAGGAGCCTAACAATTCTTAAGACTGGTGTACCGTGGCAAAAGTTTAACAGGTTAAATTTTCACCACAAGCATTGAACTGGTGAATTATGGGTTGCAAGAAAACAAGATATAATGTTGATATTTATATAGTATGGTATGGTATAAGAATCAAAGTACATGTAGGTGTATAAAAATTAATACAGTTTATCACTAAACTACAATTGTGTATCACTTAATTTGAATATCTTTAATCAACTCAAGTTACTATATAGTGGGTAATTTTCACTGGGAAAAAAAAGATTATTTCTTCATATAAGGATGGTATTGTAACTTTTTACCATATCTACTTGTATAATACTTATACAAACCATAGACGATTGAGTGAGAACATATTACCTGTATTTACCAAATATTTACCTTAATATAGAGGTGAGTAAAGGTACTTGGGACCAGCAATAAATTGCTTTTTATCAAATGTCCAGAGTACAGTGTCTAAATTGTGAAATGAACACATTTACACATGAACTATAGTCATTGAATAATAGGAGTCAAAACCCATGTACTATGTTTGAGCAATGCTGTTCAATGTCTAGAAAGCATGTGCATTGTTGACGTTCAGTGAACTGAACTTTTCAATTGTTACACTGTATATGATTACTTAAGCACTTACTAGCAACACTACAAGCTTCTAAAACAAGTAAGTTGCTCTTGTCAACTACCGTATACTGGGAAATATTCGTGGTGGAATATTTTTGCGAAAGGCCTATTTTGGAGTATTTGCGAATTTAAATTTTTTCGAATTACCACAATTTTACTGCCTACTTCCAATTTTAGTAGATAGAAGCCCTGCCGAAAAACGTGTATAATTTGTTTACTTAACGTGCGAAAATGACACAAGAGTTCTTTTGTGAAAGCTGTATGAGGGGTTACTATATCTACAAAGACGTCTGGGTTCCTGATCCAATGAGGCCTGAAGTATTGACTTGCATGCAAGAGGCTGGAAATGATTCTGATCCCTATTCTGTAGAAATAATCAATTCCTCAATGACTGTTGTTGGCCATGAATCAATGGCAGAAGAAGGGACACTTGAAGATAGTGCTCCGTGTGGGCTTGGAACAGCAGAATCTCACTTGAAGTGATGATACAATGATGCCATAATCGATTCACATGGCGTTTACTTGCTACCACGCCCATATCTTCGCGATTTTTATTTTCGCGAGTAGTGTACAATTCGTGAAATTCGCGAAAATATTCCACTACGAACATTTCCCGGCATACGGTACCTTAAGCCTATTATTTAGCATCCATTAATTTTTGCGAATTTCTGAGCCATGACTAATATAATAAAAATGAATGATCTCAAAATGTTTTTTAGCATGTATTATTATGTTTGTCACAAAAAATTAGTACACGCAATCAAAAGTAGACTTAAGGTAGGGAGCTCTTAATCATTGAAGATAGTTATGCAAGTATTCTTCCAGGAGAGATGAATGTTTTCAATTTATTAGTTGCATGCTTCTCTATATTCCTTATTGAGTTCAGATAACATACTGATGCTGCTTCCCTCTTAATATCAGTTTGATATCACTGTATATTTAAATTTAAATACAGGTTGTAGTAATGCTTGGATAAAATTTTTTGAAGCGTTCTAATCAGCTATTTTCACTACTGCTTTACATTGGTACTTGAATGCTTTAGCTTGTAGCACCATGTTACTAGTGCTTACACATTTTGTAAGCATTTGTGTTTGTAAAAGGTTGTTTAAATTTAAGTCTCCTATACTATTTATCAATAAACATGACAACTGTGTAATGGTAATATATTTACCTCATTTTGTAAAGTGACATTTTCCACAGCATGAATATAAACACTATTCTCATTTACAGGAGGAGATTCATCAATTCCAACATAGATCAGATACTGGAGATCAGATAGTTTAGCATTAGGACTTTCAGGAGCGACCCAGTTTATAAGAAGGTTGTGTACTTGTGTAAATGTCTCGTGTAATTTTTCAGCTGTGTCTACTATCAATGAATCTGACTCTACATTGATAACAGCTATGCTACTTGGAGGAGGAGGTTCAAGTGATATGTAACAAGAACCTGCAGTTGACTGTCCTGACTGCTTCCAATATATTTCAATCTGTATTATGAATGCAAGAATATATGTATGTATAATAAACAAAAATACGTAAGCATGCATATGTCTACAGCTTCTTAATAATTTTTTTTGTTTTATGTGTTATATAAAGAGCAAATGCAACTCAAATCACTTTTTAGTGTAATATTCATGAACATAATAATGGTAGATATAATAACAGAAAATGTGACAATTGTGTAATAGTAATAGTAATATATCACAATATCGTATGTTTAGCCAGTAATAGTAATAGTGAAATATCTAATATCACATTACATAGTTGTCTCTAACAACTTAATTATTTCTAAGTTGAATTGTCCTTTAAAAACTATTTAACTGTTGATCGTTAAATCAGAGAAAACATTACAGAATTTAACTGCATTTAACATTTAAAATCATCCAAATGAAGCATACATGTATGTATTAGTACAACAGTTTAGTGTGTGTGTATGTGTTCCGTGTATATGTGATTTGTGTGAGTATTTGTGTGTGTGAGTTTTGTGTGTATGTGTGTGTATAAGTGTGTTTATGTGTGTCTTTTCTGTGTACATATGTGTTTATGCCTGTATTTACCGAATATCGTCCCTCTGATAGATAAGGTTTTCTTTTGTTATCTGTATAACTGTATGAATTTTGACCATTCTATGGAGAAAAGGAAACTGAAAAACAATTTCTATACTTTATATAGAAATACCTGTCCATCCACATTTGTAACGAGTCGTGGAAAAACAAAAGAGTTATCACTGTGTTGAAACAAAGCGATTCTAAAATAATTAATTTGTGAAGTGTCAACATCAGAAACTGTCCAGCTGAGAGTTACATTGAACTTATAAACAAAGGTATCCCAGGTTGACTGACAGACAGGATGTAATTCTGAATTAGCTAAAAGAAAGAAAGTTAATTATCCCTTCTACTGATAACCAATACATAACTAATTTGGCTACATTTATTCATGTACTGTGTTCTGCATAGTAATTTCAATATTTCCCAAGCAATAGGAAAGAACTGTTTGAACAACCCTCAGAGGGACCTCTTCTCCTTCATCTTTAATTTTGTTAACAGTATTCAAATAATGGGAGGTGACTCAGATGAGGAGCACTAGAGGTCCTAACCCTACCTTCTTGAGAGTTTTTCAAACAGTTTGTTCATATCTCTTAAGAAATATTGAAATTATAATGCAGAACACAGTACACACTGCTTGGCTTTTGTGTAGTAGGCGTGGCCATTGTTTGGTGGATAGCAATTACCCTGCTGTGTTCTACAAAATTATAGCCTATAGGGCCATTTCTATGATTGCTTTCCACAGGGTTTAATATATATATATTTATTTTCTTGAGTCACTTGCGCGAGTATGCATTATAATTATATACTTAGATAAGGAAGTTGTATCATTCCGGGGAGGAAGGGGGGGTGGCTAGGACTATTAATGGATGTGGCATGTTAATATAATGCGAGGCTCAAGGTCTATAGACTGCATCAGTAGGATGAAAGCTGCTGCTTGTAGCTTATATAGAAACTGGAACTAATCTAAAATATATTCCTTACAAGATCTTTTTAAAAAAGTAAAAAGAGTAGATAATCAAAATAATAACCATAATAAGCTGTTGTGATTTAGGCATGAGAAAGTCAGCCATGATTATTGAATGAGTACACCACAAAGTAATCATAGAGATACCTTTTTCTCCATAATTATAATTATTTATAAGTGCCACTATTTTGAGGCTTCCACAATCATACTCTTTTACTTGTTAGAACTCAATAACATAATTTTTGAGAAATGATGAACATAATTATGTAGACACAGATATACACAGTCACATACATTAGCTGAAGTATATAGCTAACCACAAACTTCATCTTCAATGCAGTATACCCATTCTAGATTAAAATGACAAACTGTTCACACAAATTAATTACCTCTTTTTCTTATTAAATGATACTTATCACCTGAAACAAGATAAGAGAAACAGATATTGGAACAAGGTTATAAATAAATTTTGATTTCAAAATAACTCAATTAATCACAATTTAAAATTCAATTCTTGATATTAAATATCTGTATATATATTACAGTAGACTATAGTTTATTTATCTTTGTCTTTTCACCAATCAATATATTATTAATGATATATCGATGTTTCGGCTGTTCTAATCAACAACCTTCATCAGAGTATAAATGTAAAGAATACAAAAACATGAATTTATATAAAGAGTCTTCAGACAGGTGGCACCTACAGTGCTCTAGCTGAACACTCGTGGTCATTACACCACAGGATAGCCTGGGATGATACTGCAGTCCTGTGTCATCACCAGAGTTGGTTTCAACGGTGTCTTCTTGAGTCATGGTTCATCCACAGTCTCCCTGACCTCGTAAACCGTGAGAACGGTTCGCTTCCCGAGTGTTATACTCAATTAATTGAGACCACACCCAGCCCAGCCCCACCCGACACTGCAGACACCTAGGTGTCAGACAGCACCGACAGGTGCCACCTGTCTGAAGACTCTTTATATAAATTCATGTTTTTGTATTCTTTACATTTATACCCTGATGAAGGTTGTTGATTAGAACAGCCGAAACGTCGGTATATCATTAATAATATATTGATTGGTGAAAAGACAAAGATAAATAAACTATGAGTTATCCCAGTCATTATGGATTATTCATTACAGTAGACTACGACTACAGTACCTTTTAATGGCTGTTTATCATGATCAATAAATCTCTTGTTAAACTGAGTAAAAAAAAACGAGAAAGAGTGCATTGAATTAGTTTACTGGCACATAGCTATGATAATTATTGCTATAGTTTGCCAATAATTGTATAATTAACTTAAATAAATACTGAAATTGACTGATGGCAGTTTATTTCTACACCTGTAATTTAGTAACTAAACTGACAAGTAGGGATTTTTGCTTTGGTAACAGGAAATCTCATTTGTTTGTACTAAAACCTCTGAAAGACAAGTACATTTCCCTGTTTTTTAATGTTATGAAAGCTGTGGTAGACCATTTCCTTTCTGCTATATACACCCATGAAAGATGTGGTTTTTATATATTAGTTTCCAAACATGAGCTTACTACCTCAAAGTGATTCCCCGTTCTCAGTATTTTTCTTTGATCTAATCAACTCAATAAGGAATAAACTTGTAAACTACAATTCATTACTATGTCAAGTGAAATATACAGTATGTGTATACGTAATGGGTCCTTCATAATGCTGTTACTAGTCAGACCACTTGAAGAATCAAGGGCCAGTTTACAAATACATACTCAAAGTATAGTGGCTCTGAGAAAATAGTGTAGCTAGGAATCAGATAGGAGTTTTAGAACTATGCAGTTAATGACATGCACTGATTGCACTCTGATAAGTGGGATTTTAATCAAGTTATCAACTATGCTTGTAATACAGTCATATTAGACTCAAGGTGGCGATCTAGCGAATATAGATTTCACAGTACTTCCTGTTAGCCATGCATGATATTCATTACTTTACATGTTTTCTCCTCCAAATTTTGGAATCTATGTTCTGTTTGCCATGCTTAACCAAGGGGTTAGACTATCAGCAACCACAGAAATTTGATTTCTGTTATATAACTATCACAGTTTAATAGGCTAAAATGTATAGATATGTATTCAGGCACATATCGCTCTGTTCTAAAATTATGTATGGCCTCAATATTTCACTTGAAGGGAGTGAAGGTGTCTGTCCACCATTTGTTCAAACCATTTTGTCGAGATGTTGTTGCAAAGAGTGGGAATTCTACTGTTTGTAGCAACAACTGTCACTACAGTGAAAGTACAAAATTAAATAGAAAAATGGCCTAAACACTTTGTAGCCCCATTGAAGGTAAGCATGTATGCCTAGTTTCAGAGGTATGTGATCCATTATGTTTGATAAAAATGTACCTAAATGTTTGATTTCCAGCTCTTTGTAATTTATTTTATAAGTATTGGATAGCTGCGAAACTTTAGCTGAAAAAAGGTCTTCCAAACATCTGTTTAAAGGGAATAGGGATCTTGTATGTACTTTTTTGTAAAATAATAGTAACTTTAAAACGTTATGAATATCATTACCGAGCTACAGTGCCACCTAACTAGTATCAACAAATGTAGTCAAGTCCATTTACTGTTACACAAATGGCTGATTCCTAATATTTGCAGACAAAATTATTTACCTGTCTATATACACTGTCTATTACTTTAAATAGTTCATAATTTAGAGTATATTTGTAGTTTGTTGTGTTGTCATAAGGGCCAATCAAATCACATTAAAAACAACATTTATTTCTTAAACAATTTTCATAGCAAACTTTGTTACTTCTAAAACATACACTGATTCCTAATTTTATAGTTAACCTGGCTTTTGTAAATTTAAAGAAAAAAGAGCTTTATGTATTGTTTTTACACATCACTGCAATACCAAGTTATAATTGTGATGATACACTTCTAGAGGAAATAGTACAAAACTACTCAATGAAATCATTTATACCAATGTACACTAGTGCTACAGTAATAAACAATGAACTAACCTCGTTCACATTTATATTGTCTTGTGTGTGAATAGGATTGAGATCACAGATAGTAATATTACATATCCAACAGATCACAATGAACAACAGATAGATTCTCATCTAGTGTCAAGTTGAAAGTATTCATACAATCATTACTTACAACATTAAATAAACTTACTTCTGTCCTTAGTCTACCACGAGTTAAGAGCAATTGAATAATTATACTGGCACTATAATTATATATATATATATATCTATATAATTATGGGAGGGGCTGGTTTTGCAACACGTGTGTTCCTCTGTATCACATATAGCATGAATATCTGATAAATTAATATATATTTTGTCTATAAACAAAATTATAGTAAACGTTCAAGACAGAATATATCTCTGATATAGAGGATGTGAACAAGATCAAAAAGTAAACAAACCACTTTTGTATAACCCTAAATAAGTACAGCTGGTTTGGCTTTTTCTTTAGTGACATAAGTGATTATGTAGAGTTATGTTTGTTTAATGTTGTTCCTGCTGTTATACCTTATCCCAACCTCCTTGTTCACATACTTTTAGGGTTTTGACATTCGTACATATTCTATCACAGCCGAGAGTAAGCAACCTTCAAGTTTAAAGGGTGATAAGATTCAGTGAAGGATATAGCTATGAGGTACTTTGTTGAAAGTTGATACATTGATAAGAATATAATTATTATTCTAAGAGACTAAAGATATAAATTCGTAGAAAAGGATGAGTTGAGAGATTATTTAACATGCAGTAGAAAAGAGATAGAAGTTGAAAAAATCTAGAGACTAGCATATATTTGGTTATAGAAATTCTATTTCTATTGCTCTCAACCTATTCTTTATAAACTCCACTTATCTTTTGTTCTCCCTCATATCACACATAATGTTCTTCTCTTTGAGATCCTTACTCAAAGAGAATGTCCAATTCTTTGCTCTTAAAAATTATGTTCTAAGCAATACCACTTCATCCTTCATTATCTCTTGACAAATCTCCTCTTAAATGTGTCTTGACTTTTAAATAAATCCACAAATACTCCTGGTCTCCTTTTCGATTATATTTGCACTAAATCTAAAAACTCTTGAGACTTTTTTTCCATCAATGTTGATAGTAACCAAAGTATGATCATTTGGGAGAACGTGAAGTACAACCATTAGCTTAAAAGAGGTCCAATGCTCCTAAGCCCTGTCTTCATCTTCAAAGAAGTCTTTTTGGTCTAAATATCATCGAAAGAGGTTTGGATACAGAATGAACTGTACTTTTTAGCAGAAATACTATCAGGCCACATGACTCAATTGAATCATAATAGAAACATTAGGTTGTGTATGCAACACATCGTAACACCCAAGAAAATATTAGCCAAGAATAATTGAAATCATTAAATACTTTGATTGAGTCCCAGGCAAATCAAGTATAAAATCTAATAGTAAATCACCAACAAATATTAGACTTCAAAGTAGATTAATAGTGGTAGACAGAGGAAAGACTGATACTGATACACTAGCCACAAAAGATTAACTACGGTCAAGGCAGAAGGACAGTCTTGTGGCGAGGTTCTACAATATTAACACATAATATCCTCTCTTAATCCTAAAAGGTCCACAAATAATTATATGGTAGCTATATAGAGCATTCACTGCTGAGTCATATTTTTAGTTCAATTTCTTGTACTGTTTTTGCTGAGATCTACATGTTGTGATACTGCATACATTTGTTGAAAACAACAATGAGCTGAAAATACAGGCAAAGTTACCACTCTATGTTCCAATAATTAGACCAGCCCTACATGCTAAGAAGACAACAACCAGTGGTGTATGGTAGGCAGTGTGTATAAACACTGCAGGGATGGCTATCCAAGCTAAGAGTCTGTGTCATACTTAGAAAACGTTTGAATTTACCGTTTCTGAGATGGAGCCTGTCTCAGTGAGCAAACTAAAAGTAGTCTACAGTCTACACATAGCATGTTAAGGAAGAACACTTGGTGAGATTTGGTATTTGGTGTATCAATTGCCCATCTTCTTTGGTTGAACACGCCCGACAGATTACCACGAATGTCATTGATACTGCTGATGTTTCCATTTTCTCCAACTTATCAATGTTCTTGTCGTGCTTTCCCAACATTGCAGATAGAGAGATGTTACTATTTTGTTCATGTGGAGTTATGTTTGAGGATAACTACATTAAATTTCTATCAGGGAAGATTGAGGAGTACAAAGGCAAAACTATTTTGTCAGCTTTTGGAATTCGTTTATTCCCTCAACAGAAACTTCAAAATGTCTCTGAGTCACTAGTCAAGGGTATTCATTGGAAACTTTATAATGAGAATGAAACTGATCGTCAGGTTCATATCTTCTGTCCTAACATGTATATCATTAGTTTCCCTACACTTTGCGAGATAAGTAAGCATTATGACAACACGTTTAGTAAAGGTGGCACAATCTGGCAGTCATATGTGGCTTCAGACATGCTGAATCCAATGGTGCCTGTCTGGAAAATACAAACAACTGGTATCATTAATTTCAGTGGTACAGATGTGGAATGTTCTTGCAACCTCCTATCCATGGTTGATGACCATGACAAACGAACTTTTGAGAAAATATATTCTTTCATCTACCAATCAAACTGGCCTAAAGGAATTGCAGATCCATTATGGAATAACACAGGTGTGCTGAGCAGTAACAATGATGATCCAGTGACGATGTGGCAGAATACATTTGGAGGAGTAAACATGTCAATCAATCCAGCAAGTGAGCTTGATTTTGCTGCTGCAGCTGCGTATGGAATAAAGGTGATTAGAGTAGGTGCAGTTTGTGATGCCAAGGATCTAAATTATCTGTTAGATCCACATTCCAGTACTTCCAATGATGACAAGTGTCACTTGTTGAAGGTTCTACCACGACTGAGAACTGGAATACTCAAAGCTAATAAATATGGTCTAAAGGTTCTTCTCACAATGGCTGACCTACCAGGTTGTAATTTTCACTCTGGCTCGAGCTCGATATTTTGGGAATCTTCTTCTTGTAGGTCACGAGTAGTTAAGTTTTGGGGTTATCTTGCTCAAGCTCTCACAGGTTTACAGAGTGGAATTATGGGATACGATCCAATAAATGAACCATATACAACAGAGGATACAGAAGTACAATACTTTGATGATATGCCTATGTATCATGCAGATGAACTTCATACATTCTATTCTGATGTTCTAAGAGAAATCAGAAAGTATGATCAGCAAGTGAAAATTGTGGTAAAAGGATTATGGTTTGCAAGTCCACGAGCAATTGATAGCATTCGTCCTTTATCAGATTCAAATGTTGTATATGCATTTCATATGTATACACCTCCTTTCTTAACTTTACAACGGCGGTTTGGAAGTCCAGGATTTTCATATCCTGGCTTTGTGCCCCATTGGCTTAATTGCCCTTATGACAAAGGGGAAATTACACGTACATTCATTTATGATTTATTAAAAGATACTGTTTATAACTGGCAAGTGAAGCATTGTATTCCATCCAATCAAATTCTTGTTGCAGAGTTTGGAATATGCCGTGAAGTACATGGGGCATGTGAATATCTCACTGATGTACTTGCGATATTTCAAGAATTTAAATGGAGTTGGCTCCTTTTCTCTTTTAGAGATGATGAGTGGGATGCACTTGACTATGAGCTTGGAACTGATATGAATAACATGCTTTATCGCTCAGCCACCAAGTTGTTCCTAAATGTTGCTAAACATTTCCATTGAAATGCATTCTAATTACTCATGCATTATTGTTTCTTTAATAACTAAATCTACCTGACATCACCTTTTTGTTGTATAATGATCACATGATTGCACAATAAAAACATTTAAAAATTATGATAGTATATACTATTTTTAGAAAAGAGTATCAACAATTCTTGGAAATCCCTACATAAGTATGGAATAAATTGTTGATATTAGAGATTAACTTTCACTATTATAAATGTGACACAAACTAATAATATTATATACTAACGCTAAAAGCCTAAATTCCTAGAAAAGCCACACCTATTATAGTAGTGATAATGCTAGATAGAATTTTGCATTACTTACAATCTCTTAGTGGATTATTATATACTATAATTACAAGACAATACTATAGTGTCAACAATTCCAGGAAAATCCCCAACATCTATGATAATAATTAAATTGTATATGTTCCAGTGCTACTAATACATTATTGTTGTCTCAGTATGTAGTATCACATGTATTCTTTACAGGCTATAGATTTTATCAATTCAAATTGTATCTGTAATATTCCAAATTTCACATTTTACATACATGTACATAGCATAGTCTCCTCCATGCAACACTCTCTTTAGGTCCAACCTGCTCTAAAACACACATGGAGGGCAAACATTAAAGTCATAAAATCACATAGTCATTTCTGCATAGCTATTGTTTTTAAATGGCATGGGCTAGGGGGATAAAACATCCCTATTTCTGGTCTTGGATAAGGAAGGACTGACCTTCGACCTCTACAATGGGAAATTTTTACTCGCGCAGAGATACTGCAGTTTATTTACCACGACAAAAGGCACCATAACACCATCACCAATTTTTTTTCCTGTGGGAAAACTATCAGCCCACTGTAACAAAACGTGGAAGGGGGGTGGCTTCTGTAAATGTCACAATCACAACATTAACAGATGTGAATACTACTTACTTAATTAAACTAATGATGACTTAATTAAAATTTATAATTGGAATTAAGATGTACTTTAATCATCATCATAATTAGTACAGCTATCAGTACATAGTTATACTTCCTCCTATGGAGTCCCATCAATGCTTCCATTGACAACCACTGCACATCCATTCTCACATTCAGTCACTACTTTCTTTAAACAAGTACAAATGTCAGTTATATTATCTTCCCTCAAGCCGTAAAATGTTGGCAAGTAGAAGCCACAAGTACCAAGACATTCAGCATTAGGAAGCACATCTGGAGGTGATTTTAAATTCTGAATGATCATTGGTTGAAGATGTAAAGGAAAAAAGAAATCACGAGTCTCTATCCCCATGTCAGCAAGTTTCCTACGAATATATGTCCTTTTCTGTTTATTATCAGCTAACACACCAAACATCCATGGTGCATCTTTTCCAAATGGATTAAGTGGCATTAATTTTAATCCACTGACACTATCAAGTTGCTTGCGATAAAGCTCTGCGATTCGCCTTCGGTCTTCCATTATCTCTGGAATGTTTTTAACAGCTGGCATCACAAATGCTGCTTGTAAACCTGACATTTTGTAGTTGCCGGAATGTTCAAAGTGAAGAAAGTGAAATTGCTTTGAAAACCCATGGTTTGTATAGCTATTAGCACGATCTTTCAAGATCGTCTTTGTTTCATTATTGCTTAGAACAAACCCACCATCACCAGATGTTATTGTTTTATTGGCATACAAGCTTGCACAGGCAAAATCGCCAAATCTACCTACTAAATGCCCATTAAACTCTGTTCCAATAGCTTCTGCAATATCTTCAATGAATATAAAACCATTTGATTTGCAAAAGCCCTGGAGTGCTGCACAATCTGCTGGAATGCCATACGTATGGCAGACAATCAATGCCTTAGTGGATGGAGTTACTTTTCCTGCGTACTCGCTAACCGAGGGATTGAACTTTCCTTGTTCACAATCCACAAAAACAGGGCGTGCTCCAACTGTGATCACCGAATTCATCACTGCGGCCATGGTGAATGATGGGATCAGTACGTCGTCTCCTTCCGTTATAGATGCTAGCTTCAGTGCTAACACCAGAGCAGAATATCCACTACTGCATGCCTTAGCGAAAGAAACTCCAAAGAAATCTTTCAATTCCTCTTCAAATTCAGCAACAACAGAAGTAGCAGATGAAATTGTCCCATTGTCGATTGCATTTAATACCTTTTGCCTCGAATCTGGAGATATATAAGGATATGATACCTGTAATCGAAAACCATTGTGAGGCTTTGGTTCTGGAGCTGGTAGCATCTCCATCACTCTTTCGGGTAAAGTCTGCATGATTATTAGATCTGTACGGGGTGTGGTGTGGTTTGGAGTTATATCCTATATATAAAGAATAATAAAAAACATTTTAAAAAATGGAATAGTATGTAGGGATATCAAAACCGAAAAAGCACAGGAACAAGATTGGGATGGTACCTTAGCAACAAAATTCAACTAACCACTTCCACATAACAACCCTACATAAGCATCACTTCTTTCTGTTTTGCTTTTGCTCTGGCCACGACTATAAATTATACATACTTATGTGGGGTTGTTATGTGGAAGTGGTTAGTTGAATTTTGTTGCTAAGGTACCATCCCAATCTTGTTCCTGTGCTTTTTCGGTTTTAGTATCCCTACATACTATTCCATTTTTTTAAATGTTTTTTATTATTCTTGTTTTAATTATTTTTTTAAATGACTCAGTATAATAGTTTGTTGAAGTACCCCATTTCATAGTTGGATGCATCAATACCTGGAACAGAGGTTAGTCTGTTGTGTGTTTCAGTCAGTATCAAATATGTGATGATTATTCTGTTTCATTCACAGCATTAACATTTTCTGTAGGAATATGGTGTCCAGAAGGAGACAGTACTCAAAGTTTTACCGTAATATTATAATTATTCCTTATTAAAATTAACAAAATTATAATTATATATAATAACAATTAATAATGAATTATTGGCATATGATAAGCATAATATTTATATAGTAATTGACAACTTCTTGTCTGACTGAGGCTCAACTAGCTAACACATCAGTATAGAAGCAAACTCAGTTAGTGCAGTCAGTTATCACTGATCCACTTTACAATAATTTTAGCCTACATATTCTATTTGTGAAGGTGTTGTTATTGTAAGTTTATAGTGCATATTCTAAGTATATTAACTATGTACATATGTATAAATACATTGTGATAATTATGAAACTTGCCTCTTTTGTAGAGCAGCATCTGATCTCCATCTTAAAATTAATGGGTGTAGTCTACTACAAATGGCGTCCTATCGTAAGCAGCTTTAGTCTCGCGTAGCCAGACCCTCGCGAAAAGGCGGAGGGAGGGTCTGGGAACACGAAGTTGTTCTGCAGGAATGCAATTAGTGGTGACATAGTACGTCGAGTAGGTGTGACCAGATAGCAATTGCAAATGGCGGAACGTGCATGAAAGTTTACTGCTTAGGCTGTGGAAATGATCTGAAGGATATTCCAACAGAAAGGTGGAATCTAGGTTCTGATTCACTAGCAACTCCTGAACCTAGAGAGCGTGTTTTATCTTCGTGGACTTCTTTATTAAATCAAGAGCTGCAGTGTCAAGGTACATGTACCACCATAGAAAGCTATATCAAAGACCCAGCTAATCCAGGGAGATGTGTCGTAAGTAAAACATCCATCTGCAGATCCTTTAGCTTCTCATAGCCAAGGTTCCTAGCTGCAAAAATAGCAGAAGCTCGAATGTGAACTCGCGTGTGCATGTTTACACTTTAATAATATTCATGATACTTGGGAATGCAATAATTAACCGCTGCAAGTATAGTTGCAGCCGAACAACCAATGTTCCCAGACCATTACTCTTCAAGCGAATGGGCGGGCCACGCCAGACTACTGAAATGTATGGGCGGCCATATTTTTTTTTTCGGAGCCATCCCAACATAGCACTTTCAGTTTTTTAGTGTTGTAATTTTACAACATCCTGTCAGATAGGAAGTACCACACCTACTTATTACATTGCTAAATTTCACTGCAATGGCTGGGTCTTGGATGTACCACACCCCAAATTACTGTAGATTACAAGAGTATACCAATGTGGTGGCGGCATGTCGGCATTCTATTGTTCAAAACGCCTACGCTTCGTTGGATGTGGTCTAGCGGTGCTTTGATTCAAGTGTCCGCCCTTTGATGTTACTTTGAAGTTAGCTTAGAGTACTTAAAAAAAAAAAAAAAAAAAAAAAAAAAAAAAAATGTGAAAGGAGAGGAGAGTAGAACGTTATGTTGATGTTTGTGTGATGTATAGACTTGGGTTTCTAGCTGGTTCTAGCGAGAGAGAAAGGGATGTTGGGAGAATAAGTGACAAATAGCGTTCGTGTGCAGACTTGAGTAGATGCTGTGCTTGCAGTAATTGGTAAGCAAGGTTGAGGTGAGTGTTAGATTGCTCCAGAAGTTGGAGAAAGTTGCAAATTGCCTGTATTCATTTGCAACGAAGGTTTTGATTTTAATGAGATGCTGAGCCACACCTCGCAATCAGTATATTACATCCATGGTAGGTGTGGTTAGAATTATTATTAAAATTAATTCATTCTTTTTTCAAAAGCCCCCGGGTTACGAAACTGTAAGTGATAATCCTGTTGTACAAGTATATCATTTTTATTGTTTTAGATAATATGAGTACAGATCTCGAACACAGCGATACATTTGGTGAGTGAATAACAATAATTACATAATCTCTGATAATACAAGACGACAGGTTATTACTATTATGTATATATATATATATATTTATTTATATTTATATATATATATATATCTATATATATATATATATATATATATATATATATATGTTATATATATCTATATCTATATATATATATGTATATTATATAGTACACTTACAGTTCTTATATACAAAATATAGACCCGAGGTTTAGTGTCTCGCAAGCTCGGGCTATATCACATCCAAAGACACTAAACCAAGGGTTTATATTGTGGTATATAAGAACTGTAAGTGTACTATATACAATATATAGTATGCTGGTGGATTAAAGATTCACAGGTCTATATACAATATATATATAATTATACATATATATATATATATATATATAATATATATATATATATATATATATATATATATATATATGTATATATATATAATATTATGTATATATAATAATTGTAATACAGCCTGTAATAATAAATGTCACGAGATGCTACTTTATACTTGATGTGGTCAAATTAATATAAATGTACGAAACTATGAGCAAATTATATGTCGTCTTGAAACACTTTCAATGATATTCATAGATAGAGGGTGGACTATACCTCACCCGCTAACCACAATGTATGAATAGTGATCATTGTGACGTCAAACTCATGAATGTTCATGAGCATAACAATTAAATATAGTCCCAAATTTTACATGCAATTGCACTGAGATTTCACTATATTCATAGGTAGAGGGTGGAGTATACCCCACCCACTAACCACACAATCATGAATATTCATGATTGTGACGTCTAACTCATGAATATTCATGAGCATATTACTTACATTTGGGCCCAATTTTATATGCAATTGGACTGAGATTTAACTATATTCATAGGTAGAGGGTGGAGTATACTCCACCCACTAACCACACATTCATGAATATTCATGATTGTGACGTCAAACTCATGAATATTCATGAGCATATTACTTAAATTGGGGCCCAATTTTACATGTAAATGCACTGAGATTTAACTATATTCATAGGCAGAGGGTGGAGTATACCCCACCCACTAACCACACAATCATGAATATTCATGATTGTGACGTCAAACTCGTGAATATTCATGAGCATATTCCGTAAATTTGGGCCCAATTTTACATGCAAATGCACTGAGATTTAACTATATTCATAGGCAGAGGGTGGAGTATACCCCACCCACTAACCACACAATCATGAATATTCATGATTGTGACGTCAAACTCGTGAATATTCATGAGCATATTACGTAAATTTGGGCCCAATTTTACATGCAAATGCACTGAGATTTAACTATATTCATAGGCAGAGGGTGGAGTATACTCCACCCACTAACCACACATTCATGAATATTCATGATTGTGACGTCAAATTCATGAATATTCATGAGCATATTACTTAAATTGGGGCCCAATTTTACATGTAAATGCACTGAGATTTAACTATATTCATAGGCAGAGGGTGGAGTATACCCCACCCACTAACCACACAATCATGAATATTCATGATTGTGACGTCAAACTCATGAATATTCATGAGCATATTACTTAAATTTGAGCCCAATTTTACATGCAATTGGACTGAGATTTAACTATATTCATAGGTAGTAGGCGGGGTATACCGCACCCACTAACCACACAATCATGCATATTCATGATTGGGACGTCAAACTCATGAATATTTATGAGCATATTACATAAATTTGGGCCCAATTTTACATGCAAATGCACTGAGATTTAACTATATTCATAGGCAGAGGGTGGAGTATACCCCACCCACTAACCACACAATCATGAATATTCATGATTGTGACGTCTAACTCATGAATATTCATGAGCATATTACTTACATTTGGGCCCAATTTTATATGCAATTGGACTGAGATTTAACTATATTCATAGGTAGAGGGTTGAGTATACTCCACCCACTAACCACACATTCATGAATATTCATGATTGTGACGTCAAACTCATGAATATTCATGAGCATATTACTTAAATTGGGGCCCAATTTTACATGTAAATGCACTGAGATTTAACTATATTCATAGGCAGAGGGTGGAGTATACCCCACCCACTAACCACACAATCATGAATATTCATGATTGTGACGTCAAACTCATGAATATTCATGAGCATATTACGTAAATTTGGGCCCAATTTTACATGCAAATGCACTGAGATTTAACTATATTCATAGGCAGAGGGTGGAGTATACCCCACCCACTAACCACACAATCATGAATATTCATGATTGTGACGTCAAACTCGTGAATATTCATGAGCATATTCCGTAAATTTGGGCCCAATTTTACATGCAAATGCACTGAGATTTAACTATATTCATAGGCAGAGGGTGGAGTATACTCCACCCACTAACCACACATTCATGAATATTCATGATTGTGACGTCAAATTCATGAATATTCATGAGCATATTACTTAAATTGGGGCCCAATTTTACATGTAAATGCACTGAGATTTAACTATATTCATAGGCAGAGGGTGGAGTATACCCCACCCACTAACCACACAATCATGAATATTCATGATTGTGACGTCAAACTCATGAATATTCATGAGCATATTACTTAAATTTGAGCCCAATTTTACATGCAATTGGACTGAGATTTAACTATATTCATAGGTAGTAGGCGGGGTATACCGCACCCACTAACCACACAATCATGCATATTCATGATTGGGACGTCAAACTCATGAATATTTATGAGCATATTACATAAATTTGGGCCCAATTTTACATGCAAATGCACTGAGATTTAACTATATTCATAGGCAGAGGGTTGAGTATATCCCACCCACTAACCACAGACTTTCAATATTGATCGTTGTTACCGTAATCTCATGAATATTCATGAACGTATTAATTAAATTATGTGTAGTATTTTGCATATAATTGTGCTCATAATTAATTATTTTGATTCACACACTACAAGTGCATTAAATGATTATGTAATTTTTCATGTCTACAGGTTCGTCTTCTTCTGATCGTAAACGTGAGGCTAAAGCTCATAGCCTTCTCCAATCGCTGTACTCTGGAATGTACCCAGAATTTACGGGTATGGAAGGTCCTACAGACGACACTGACCCCAAAGACAACAGTGCTCCTCCAAAGGGTTCGTATAACTCTTGCTCATCAAGTGGGAATAACTATTTTGTTTTCCATGATCGCAAGGTTGTCAGCTTTGTTACGAATGTTTTCCCACAATCCATGAAGGGTAAGGTTTACAGGGAACAAGTAGGGCGAAAATCATGACTACTTGTAGCTCAATCAGTTCCCCCATTACTGCCTGCATACAACACGTTTATGGGGGCAGTTGCTAAAACTGATCAGTTGCACAAGTACTATGCTTTTGATCATAAGTGTAATTTCGATTGGAACTAGTTCACTTGTTGTTGGAAGGGTACAGTTGTCGTAAACGTAGGAGACCATCATTCCACGACTCAGAGGGTACGAGTACTTGTCAAACGATGTTAATTTAATCTGATGACATTTCAGTGTCTTTATTCCAGTTTCTGTTCTCATTGTCACTGTTTTTGTGTTTTCATCTGTTGTTGGTGTCATTTTTCTTTTAATTTGTGGTTGTATACCACTCCTGGTTCTTCATAGAACCACCAGATCACAAGAGATTTCACCAACTCCACTGCAAATATTTTATGCCATATAACACTTTCAGTTTTTTAGTGTTGTAATTTTACAACATCCTGTCAGATAGGAAGTACCACACCTACTTATTACATTGCTAAATTTCACTGCAATGGCTGGGTCTTGGATGTACCACACCCCAAATTACTGTAGATTACAAGAGTATACCAATGTGGTGGCGGCATGTCGGCATTCTATTGTTCAAAACGCCTACGCTTCGTTGGATGTGGTCTAGCGGTGCTTTGATTCAAGTGTCCGCCCTTTGATGTTACTTTGAAGTTAGCTTAGAGTACTTAAAAAAAAAAAAAAAAAAAAAAAAAAAAAAAAATGTGAAAGGAGAGGAGAGTAGAACGTTATGTTGATGTTTGTGTGATGTATAGACTTGGGTTTCTAGCTGGTTCTAGCGAGAGAGAAAGGGATGTTGGGAGAATAAGTGACAAATAGCGTTCGTGTGCAGACTTGAGTAGATGCTGTGCTTGCAGTAATTGGTAAGCAAGGTTGAGGTGAGTGTTAGATTGCTCCAGAAGTTGGAGAAAGTTGCAAATTGCCTGTATTCATTTGCAACGAAGGTTTTGATTTTAATGAGATGCTGAGCCACACCTCGCAATCAGTATATTACATCCATGGTAGGTGTGGTTAGAATTATTATTAAAATTAATTCATTCTTTTTTCAAAAGCCCCCGGGTTACGAAACTGTAAGTGATAATCCTGTTGTACAAGTATATCATTTTTATTGTTTTAGATAATATGAGTACAGATCTCGAACACAGCGATACATTTGGTGAGTGAATAACAATAATTACATAATCTCTGATAATACAAGACGACAGGTTATTACTATTATGTATATATATATATATATTTATTTATATTTATATATATATATATATCTATATATATATATATATATATATATATATATATATGTTATATATATCTATATCTATATATATATATGTATATTATATAGTACACTTACAGTTCTTATATACAAAATATAGACCCGAGGTTTAGTGTCTCGCAAGCTCGGGCTATATCACATCCAAAGACACTAAACCAAGGGTTTATATTGTGGTATATAAGAACTGTAAGTGTACTATATACAATATATAGTATGCTGGTGGATTAAAGATTCACAGGTCTATATACAATATATATATAATTATACATATATATATATATATATATATAATATATATATATATATATATATATATATATATATATATGTATATATATATAATATTATGTATATATAATAATTGTAATACAGCCTGTAATAATAAATGTCACGAGATGCTACTTTATACTTGATGTGGTCAAATTAATATAAATGTACGAAACTATGAGCAAATTATATGTCGTCTTGAAACACTTTCAATGATATTCATAGATAGAGGGTGGACTATACCTCACCCGCTAACCACAATGTATGAATAGTGATCATTGTGACGTCAAACTCATGAATGTTCATGAGCATAACAATTAAATATAGTCCCAAATTTTACATGCAATTGCACTGAGATTTCACTATATTCATAGGTAGAGGGTGGAGTATACCCCACCCACTAACCACACAATCATGAATATTCATGATTGTGACGTCTAACTCATGAATATTCATGAGCATATTACTTACATTTGGGCCCAATTTTATATGCAATTGGACTGAGATTTAACTATATTCATAGGTAGAGGGTGGAGTATACTCCACCCACTAACCACACATTCATGAATATTCATGATTGTGACGTCAAACTCATGAATATTCATGAGCATATTACTTAAATTGGGGCCCAATTTTACATGTAAATGCACTGAGATTTAACTATATTCATAGGCAGAGGGTGGAGTATACCCCACCCACTAACCACACAATCATGAATATTCATGATTGTGACGTCAAACTCGTGAATATTCATGAGCATATTCCGTAAATTTGGGCCCAATTTTACATGCAAATGCACTGAGATTTAACTATATTCATAGGCAGAGGGTGGAGTATACCCCACCCACTAACCACACAATCATGAATATTCATGATTGTGACGTCAAACTCGTGAATATTCATGAGCATATTACGTAAATTTGGGCCCAATTTTACATGCAAATGCACTGAGATTTAACTATATTCATAGGCAGAGGGTGGAGTATACTCCACCCACTAACCACACATTCATGAATATTCATGATTGTGACGTCAAATTCATGAATATTCATGAGCATATTACTTAAATTGGGGCCCAATTTTACATGTAAATGCACTGAGATTTAACTATATTCATAGGCAGAGGGTGGAGTATACCCCACCCACTAACCACACAATCATGAATATTCATGATTGTGACGTCAAACTCATGAATATTCATGAGCATATTACTTAAATTTGAGCCCAATTTTACATGCAATTGGACTGAGATTTAACTATATTCATAGGTAGTAGGCGGGGTATACCGCACCCACTAACCACACAATCATGCATATTCATGATTGGGACGTCAAACTCATGAATATTTATGAGCATATTACATAAATTTGGGCCCAATTTTACATGCAAATGCACTGAGATTTAACTATATTCATAGGCAGAGGGTGGAGTATACCCCACCCACTAACCACACAATCATGAATATTCATGATTGTGACGTCTAACTCATGAATATTCATGAGCATATTACTTACATTTGGGCCCAATTTTATATGCAATTGGACTGAGATTTAACTATATTCATAGGTAGAGGGTTGAGTATACTCCACCCACTAACCACACATTCATGAATATTCATGATTGTGACGTCAAACTCATGAATATTCATGAGCATATTACTTAAATTGGGGCCCAATTTTACATGTAAATGCACTGAGATTTAACTATATTCATAGGCAGAGGGTGGAGTATACCCCACCCACTAACCACACAATCATGAATATTCATGATTGTGACGTCAAACTCATGAATATTCATGAGCATATTACGTAAATTTGGGCCCAATTTTACATGCAAATGCACTGAGATTTAACTATATTCATAGGCAGAGGGTGGAGTATACCCCACCCACTAACCACACAATCATGAATATTCATGATTGTGACGTCAAACTCGTGAATATTCATGAGCATATTCCGTAAATTTGGGCCCAATTTTACATGCAAATGCACTGAGATTTAACTATATTCATAGGCAGAGGGTGGAGTATACTCCACCCACTAACCACACATTCATGAATATTCATGATTGTGACGTCAAATTCATGAATATTCATGAGCATATTACTTAAATTGGGGCCCAATTTTACATGTAAATGCACTGAGATTTAACTATATTCATAGGCAGAGGGTGGAGTATACCCCACCCACTAACCACACAATCATGAATATTCATGATTGTGACGTCAAACTCATGAATATTCATGAGCATATTACTTAAATTTGAGCCCAATTTTACATGCAATTGGACTGAGATTTAACTATATTCATAGGTAGTAGGCGGGGTATACCGCACCCACTAACCACACAATCATGCATATTCATGATTGGGACGTCAAACTCATGAATATTTATGAGCATATTACATAAATTTGGGCCCAATTTTACATGCAAATGCACTGAGATTTAACTATATTCATAGGCAGAGGGTTGAGTATATCCCACCCACTAACCACAGACTTTCAATATTGATCGTTGTTACCGTAATCTCATGAATATTCATGAACGTATTAATTAAATTATGTGTAGTATTTTGCATATAATTGTGCTCATAATTAATTATTTTGATTCACACACTACAAGTGCATTAAATGATTATGTAATTTTTCATGTCTACAGGTTCGTCTTCTTCTGATCGTAAACGTGAGGCTAAAGCTCATAGCCTTCTCCAATCGCTGTACTCTGGAATGTACCCAGAATTTACGGGTATGGAAGGTCCTACAGACGACACTGACCCCAAAGACAACAGTGCTCCTCCAAAGGGTTCGTATAACTCTTGCTCATCAAGTGGGAATAACTATTTTGTTTTCCATGATCGCAAGGTTGTCAGCTTTGTTACGAATGTTTTCCCACAATCCATGAAGGGTAAGGTTTACAGGGAACAAGTAGGGCGAAAATCATGACTACTTGTAGCTCAATCAGTTCCCCCATTACTGCCTGCATACAACACGTTTATGGGGGCAGTTGCTAAAACTGATCAGTTGCACAAGTACTATGCTTTTGATCATAAGTGTAATTTCGATTGGAACTAGTTCACTTGTTGTTGGAAGGGTACAGTTGTCGTAAACGTAGGAGACCATCATTCCACGACTCAGAGGGTACGAGTACTTGTCAAACGATGTTAATTTAATCTGATGACATTTCAGTGTCTTTATTCCAGTTTCTGTTCTCATTGTCACTGTTTTTGTGTTTTCATCTGTTGTTGGTGTCATTTTTCTTTTAATTTGTGGTTGTATACCACTCCTGGTTCTTCATAGAACCACCAGATCACAAGAGATTTCACCAACTCCACTGCAAATATTTTATGCCATATAACACTTTCAGTTTTTTAGTGTTGTAATTTTACAACATCCTGTCAGATAGGAAGTACCACACCTACTTATTACATTGCTAAATTTCACTGCAATGGCTGGGTCTTGGATGTACCACACCCCAAATTACTGTAGATTACAAGAGTATACCAATGTGGTGGCGGCATGTCGGCATTCTATTGTTCAAAACGCCTACGCTTCGTTGGATGTGGTCTAGCGGTGCTTTGATTCAAGTGTCCGCCCTTTGATGTTACTTTGAAGTTAGCTTAGAGTACTTAAAAAAAAAAAAAAAAAAAAAAAAAAAAAAAAATGTGAAAGGAGAGGAGAGTAGAACGTTATGTTGATGTTTGTGTGATGTATAGACTTGGGTTTCTAGCTGGTTCTAGCGAGAGAGAAAGGGATGTTGGGAGAATAAGTGACAAATAGCGTTCGTGTGCAGACTTGAGTAGATGCTGTGCTTGCAGTAATTGGTAAGCAAGGTTGAGGTGAGTGTTAGATTGCTCCAGAAGTTGGAGAAAGTTGCAAATTGCCTGTATTCATTTGCAACGAAGGTTTTGATTTTAATGAGATGCTGAGCCACACCTCGCAATCAGTATATTACATCCATGGTAGGTGTGGTTAGAATTATTATTAAAATTAATTCATTCTTTTTTCAAAAGCCCCCGGGTTACGAAACTGTAAGTGATAATCCTGTTGTACAAGTATATCATTTTTATTGTTTTAGATAATATGAGTACAGATCTCGAACACAGCGATACATTTGGTGAGTGAATAACAATAATTACATAATCTCTGATAATACAAGACGACAGGTTATTACTATTATGTATATATATATATATATTTATTTATATTTATATATATATATATATCTATATATATATATATATATATATATATATATATATGTTATATATATCTATATCTATATATATATATGTATATTATATAGTACACTTACAGTTCTTATATACAAAATATAGACCCGAGGTTTAGTGTCTCGCAAGCTCGGGCTATATCACATCCAAAGACACTAAACCAAGGGTTTATATTGTGGTATATAAGAACTGTAAGTGTACTATATACAATATATAGTATGCTGGTGGATTAAAGATTCACAGGTCTATATACAATATATATATAATTATACATATATATATATATATATATATAATATATATATATATATATATATATATATATATATATATGTATATATATATAATATTATGTATATATAATAATTGTAATACAGCCTGTAATAATAAATGTCACGAGATGCTACTTTATACTTGATGTGGTCAAATTAATATAAATGTACGAAACTATGAGCAAATTATATGTCGTCTTGAAACACTTTCAATGATATTCATAGATAGAGGGTGGACTATACCTCACCCGCTAACCACAATGTATGAATAGTGATCATTGTGACGTCAAACTCATGAATGTTCATGAGCATAACAATTAAATATAGTCCCAAATTTTACATGCAATTGCACTGAGATTTCACTATATTCATAGGTAGAGGGTGGAGTATACCCCACCCACTAACCACACAATCATGAATATTCATGATTGTGACGTCTAACTCATGAATATTCATGAGCATATTACTTACATTTGGGCCCAATTTTATATGCAATTGGACTGAGATTTAACTATATTCATAGGTAGAGGGTGGAGTATACTCCACCCACTAACCACACATTCATGAATATTCATGATTGTGACGTCAAACTCATGAATATTCATGAGCATATTACTTAAATTGGGGCCCAATTTTACATGTAAATGCACTGAGATTTAACTATATTCATAGGCAGAGGGTGGAGTATACCCCACCCACTAACCACACAATCATGAATATTCATGATTGTGACGTCAAACTCGTGAATATTCATGAGCATATTACGTAAATTTGGGCCCAATTTTACATGCAAATGCACTGAGATTTAACTATATTCATAGGCAGAGGGTGGAGTATACTCCACCCACTAACCACACATTCATGAATATTCATGATTGTGACGTCAAATTCATGAATATTCATGAGCATATTACTTAAATTGGGGCCCAATTTTACATGTAAATGCACTGAGATTTAACTATATTCATAGGCAGAGGGTGGAGTATACCCCACCCACTAACCACACAATCATGAATATTCATGATTGTGACGTCAAACTCATGAATATTCATGAGCATATTACTTAAATTTGAGCCCAATTTTACATGCAATTGGACTGAGATTTAACTATATTCATAGGTAGTAGGCGGGGTATACCGCACCCACTAACCACACAATCATGCATATTCATGATTGGGACGTCAAACTCATGAATATTTATGAGCATATTACATAAATTTGGGCCCAATTTTACATGCAAATGCACTGAGATTTAACTATATTCATAGGCAGAGGGTGGAGTATACCCCACCCACTAACCACACAATCATGAATATTCATGATTGTGACGTCTAACTCATGAATATTCATGAGCATATTACTTACATTTGGGCCCAATTTTATATGCAATTGGACTGAGATTTAACTATATTCATAGGTAGAGGGTTGAGTATACTCCACCCACTAACCACACATTCATGAATATTCATGATTGTGACGTCAAACTCATGAATATTCATGAGCATATTACTTAAATTGGGGCCCAATTTTACATGTAAATGCACTGAGATTTAACTATATTCATAGGCAGAGGGTGGAGTATACCCCACCCACTAACCACACAATCATGAATATTCATGATTGTGACGTCAAACTCATGAATATTCATGAGCATATTACGTAAATTTGGGCCCAATTTTACATGCAAATGCACTGAGATTTAACTATATTCATAGGCAGAGGGTGGAGTATACCCCACCCACTAACCACACAATCATGAATATTCATGATTGTGACGTCAAACTCGTGAATATTCATGAGCATATTCCGTAAATTTGGGCCCAATTTTACATGCAAATGCACTGAGATTTAACTATATTCATAGGCAGAGGGTGGAGTATACTCCACCCACTAACCACACATTCATGAATATTCATGATTGTGACGTCAAATTCATGAATATTCATGAGCATATTACTTAAATTGGGGCCCAATTTTACATGTAAATGCACTGAGATTTAACTATATTCATAGGCAGAGGGTGGAGTATACCCCACCCACTAACCACACAATCATGAATATTCATGATTGTGACGTCAAACTCATGAATATTCATGAGCATATTACTTAAATTTGAGCCCAATTTTACATGCAATTGGACTGAGATTTAACTATATTCATAGGTAGTAGGCGGGGTATACCGCACCCACTAACCACACAATCATGCATATTCATGATTGGGACGTCAAACTCATGAATATTTATGAGCATATTACATAAATTTGGGCCCAATTTTACATGCAAATGCACTGAGATTTAACTATATTCATAGGCAGAGGGTTGAGTATATCCCACCCACTAACCACAGACTTTCAATATTGATCGTTGTTACCGTAATCTCATGAATATTCATGAACGTATTAATTAAATTATGTGTAGTATTTTGCATATAATTGTGCTCATAATTAATTATTTTGATTCACACACTACAAGTGCATTAAATGATTATGTAATTTTTCATGTCTACAGGTTCGTCTTCTTCTGATCGTAAACGTGAGGCTAAAGCTCATAGCCTTCTCCAATCGCTGTACTCTGGAATGTACCCAGAATTTACGGGTATGGAAGGTCCTACAGACGACACTGACCCCAAAGACAACAGTGCTCCTCCAAAGGGTTCGTATAACTCTTGCTCATCAAGTGGGAATAACTATTTTGTTTTCCATGATCGCAAGGTTGTCAGCTTTGTTACGAATGTTTTCCCACAATCCATGAAGGGTAAGGTTTACAGGGAACAAGTAGGGCGAAAATCATGACTACTTGTAGCTCAATCAGTTCCCCCATTACTGCCTGCATACAACACGTTTATGGGGGCAGTTGCTAAAACTGATCAGTTGCACAAGTACTATGCTTTTGATCATAAGTGTAATTTCGATTGGAACTAGTTCACTTGTTGTTGGAAGGGTACAGTTGTCGTAAACGTAGGAGACCATCATTCCACGACTCAGAGGGTACGAGTACTTGTCAAACGATGTTAATTTAATCTGATGACATTTCAGTGTCTTTATTCCAGTTTCTGTTCTCATTGTCACTGTTTTTGTGTTTTCATCTGTTGTTGGTGTCATTTTTCTTTTAATTTGTGGTTGTATACCACTCCTGGTTCTTCATAGAACCACCAGATCACAAGAGATTTCACCAACTCCACTGCAAATATTTTATGCCATATAACACTTTCAGTTTTTTAGTGTTGTAATTTTACAACATCCTGTCAGATAGGAAGTACCACACCTACTTATTACATTGCTAAATTTCACTGCAATGGCTGGGTCTTGGATGTACCACACCCCAAATTACTGTAGATTACAAGAGTATACCAATGTGGTGGCGGCATGTCGGCATTCTATTGTTCAAAACGCCTACGCTTCGTTGGATGTGGTCTAGCGGTGCTTTGATTCAAGTGTCCGCCCTTTGATGTTACTTTGAAGTTAGCTTAGAGTACTTAAAAAAAAAAAAAAAAAAAAAAAAAAAAAAAAATGTGAAAGGAGAGGAGAGTAGAACGTTATGTTGATGTTTGTGTGATGTATAGACTTGGGTTTCTAGCTGGTTCTAGCGAGAGAGAAAGGGATGTTGGGAGAATAAGTGACAAATAGCGTTCGTGTGCAGACTTGAGTAGATGCTGTGCTTGCAGTAATTGGTAAGCAAGGTTGAGGTGAGTGTTAGATTGCTCCAGAAGTTGGAGAAAGTTGCAAATTGCCTGTATTCATTTGCAACGAAGGTTTTGATTTTAATGAGATGCTGAGCCACACCTCGCAATCAGTATATTACATCCATGGTAGGTGTGGTTAGAATTATTATTAAAATTAATTCATTCTTTTTTCAAAAGCCCCCGGGTTACGAAACTGTAAGTGATAATCCTGTTGTACAAGTATATCATTTTTATTGTTTTAGATAATATGAGTACAGATCTCGAACACAGCGATACATTTGGTGAGTGAATAACAATAATTACATAATCTCTGATAATACAAGACGACAGGTTATTACTATTATGTATATATATATATATATTTATTTATATTTATATATATATATATATCTATATATATATATATATATATATATATATATATATGTTATATATATCTATATCTATATATATATATGTATATTATATAGTACACTTACAGTTCTTATATACAAAATATAGACCCGAGGTTTAGTGTCTCGCAAGCTCGGGCTATATCACATCCAAAGACACTAAACCAAGGGTTTATATTGTGGTATATAAGAACTGTAAGTGTACTATATACAATATATAGTATGCTGGTGGATTAAAGATTCACAGGTCTATATACAATATATATATAATTATACATATATATATATATATATATATAATATATATATATATATATATATATATATATATATATATGTATATATATATAATATTATGTATATATAATAATTGTAATACAGCCTGTAATAATAAATGTCACGAGATGCTACTTTATACTTGATGTGGTCAAATTAATATAAATGTACGAAACTATGAGCAAATTATATGTCGTCTTGAAACACTTTCAATGATATTCATAGATAGAGGGTGGACTATACCTCACCCGCTAACCACAATGTATGAATAGTGATCATTGTGACGTCAAACTCATGAATGTTCATGAGCATAACAATTAAATATAGTCCCAAATTTTACATGCAATTGCACTGAGATTTCACTATATTCATAGGTAGAGGGTGGAGTATACCCCACCCACTAACCACACAATCATGAATATTCATGATTGTGACGTCTAACTCATGAATATTCATGAGCATATTACTTACATTTGGGCCCAATTTTATATGCAATTGGACTGAGATTTAACTATATTCATAGGTAGAGGGTGGAGTATACTCCACCCACTAACCACACATTCATGAATATTCATGATTGTGACGTCAAACTCATGAATATTCATGAGCATATTACTTAAATTGGGGCCCAATTTTACATGTAAATGCACTGAGATTTAACTATATTCATAGGCAGAGGGTGGAGTATACCCCACCCACTAACCACACAATCATGAATATTCATGATTGTGACGTCAAACTCGTGAATATTCATGAGCATATTCCGTAAATTTGGGCCCAATTTTACATGCAAATGCACTGAGATTTAACTATATTCATAGGCAGAGGGTGGAGTATACTCCACCCACTAACCACACATTCATGAATATTCATGATTGTGACGTCAAATTCATGAATATTCATGAGCATATTACTTAAATTGGGGCCCAATTTTACATGTAAATGCACTGAGATTTAACTATATTCATAGGCAGAGGGTGGAGTATACCCCACCCACTAACCACACAATCATGAATATTCATGATTGTGACGTCAAACTCATGAATATTCATGAGCATATTACTTAAATTTGAGCCCAATTTTACATGCAATTGGACTGAGATTTAACTATATTCATAGGTAGTAGGCGGGGTATACCGCACCCACTAACCACACAATCATGCATATTCATGATTGGGACGTCAAACTCATGAATATTTATGAGCATATTACATAAATTTGGGCCCAATTTTACATGCAAATGCACTGAGATTTAACTATATTCATAGGCAGAGGGTGGAGTATACCCCACCCACTAACCACACAATCATGAATATTCATGATTGTGACGTCTAACTCATGAATATTCATGAGCATATTACTTACATTTGGGCCCAATTTTATATGCAATTGGACTGAGATTTAACTATATTCATAGGTAGAGGGTTGAGTATACTCCACCCACTAACCACACATTATGAATATTCATGATTGTGACGTCAAACTCATGAATATTCATGAGCATATTACTTAAATTGGGGCCCAATTTTACATGTAAATGCACTGAGATTTAACTATATTCATAGGCAGAGGGTGGAGTATACCCCACCCACTAACCACACAATCATGAATATTCATGATTGTGACGTCAAACTCATGAATATTCATGAGCATATTACGTAAATTTGGGCCCAATTTTACATGCAAATGCACTGAGATTTAACTATATTCATAGGCAGAGGGTGGAGTATACCCCACCCACTAACCACACAATCATGAATATTCATGATTGTGACGTCAAACTCGTGAATATTCATGAGCATATTCCGTAAATTTGGGCCCAATTTTACATGCAAATGCACTGAGATTTAACTATATTCATAGGCAGAGGGTGGAGTATACTCCACCCACTAACCACACATTCATGAATATTCATGATTGTGACGTCAAATTCATGAATATTCATGAGCATATTACTTAAATTGGGGCCCAATTTTACATGTAAATGCACTGAGATTTAACTATATTCATAGGCAGAGGGTGGAGTATACCCCACCCACTAACCACACAATCATGAATATTCATGATTGTGACGTCAAACTCATGAATATTCATGAGCATATTACTTAAATTTGAGCCCAATTTTACATGCAATTGGACTGAGATTTAACTATATTCATAGGTAGTAGGCGGGGTATACCGCACCCACTAACCACACAATCATGCATATTCATGATTGGGACGTCAAACTCATGAATATTTATGAGCATATTACATAAATTTGGGCCCAATTTTACATGCAAATGCACTGAGATTTAACTATATTCATAGGCAGAGGGTTGAGTATATCCCACCCACTAACCACAGACTTTCAATATTGATCGTTGTTACCGTAATCTCATGAATATTCATGAACGTATTAATTAAATTATGTGTAGTATTTTGCATATAATTGTGCTCATAATTAATTATTTTGATTCACACACTACAAGTGCATTAAATGATTATGTAATTTTTCATGTCTACAGGTTCGTCTTCTTCTGATCGTAAACGTGAGGCTAAAGCTCATAGCCTTCTCCAATCGCTGTACTCTGGAATGTACCCAGAATTTACGGGTATGGAAGGTCCTACAGACGACACTGACCCCAAAGACAACAGTGCTCCTCCAAAGGGTTCGTATAACTCTTGCTCATCAAGTGGGAATAACTATTTTGTTTTCCATGATCGCAAGGTTGTCAGCTTTGTTACGAATGTTTTCCCACAATCCATGAAGGGTAAGGTTTACAGGGAACAAGTAGGGCGAAAATCATGACTACTTGTAGCTCAATCAGTTCCCCCATTACTGCCTGCATACAACACGTTTATGGGGGCAGTTGCTAAAACTGATCAGTTGCACAAGTACTATGCTTTTGATCATAAGTGTAATTTCGATTGGAACTAGTTCACTTGTTGTTGGAAGGGTACAGTTGTCGTAAACGTAGGAGACCATCATTCCACGACTCAGAGGGTACGAGTACTTGTCAAACGATGTTAATTTAATCTGATGACATTTCAGTGTCTTTATTCCAGTTTCTGTTCTCATTGTCACTGTTTTTGTGTTTTCATCTGTTGTTGGTGTCATTTTTCTTTTAATTTGTGGTTGTATACCACTCCTGGTTCTTCATAGAACCACCAGATCACAAGAGATTTCACCAACTCCACTGCAAATATTTTATGCCATATAACACTTTCAGTTTTTTAGTGTTGTAATTTTACAACATCCTGTCAGATAGGAAGTACCACACCTACTTATTACATTGCTAAATTTCACTGCAATGGCTGGGTCTTGGATGTACCACACCCCAAATTACTGTAGATTACAAGAGTATACCAATGTGGTGGCGGCATGTCGGCATTCTATTGTTCAAAACGCCTACGCTTCGTTGGATGTGGTCTAGCGGTGCTTTGATTCAAGTGTCCGCCCTTTGATGTTACTTTGAAGTTAGCTTAGAGTACTTAAAAAAAAAAAAAAAAAAAAAAAAAAAAAAAAATGTGAAAGGAGAGGAGAGTAGAACGTTATGTTGATGTTTGTGTGATGTATAGACTTGGGTTTCTAGCTGGTTCTAGCGAGAGAGAAAGGGATGTTGGGAGAATAAGTGACAAATAGCGTTCGTGTGCAGACTTGAGTAGATGCTGTGCTTGCAGTAATTGGTAAGCAAGGTTGAGGTGAGTGTTAGATTGCTCCAGAAGTTGGAGAAAGTTGCAAATTGCCTGTATTCATTTGCAACGAAGGTTTTGATTTTAATGAGATGCTGAGCCACACCTCGCAATCAGTATATTACATCCATGGTAGGTGTGGTTAGAATTATTATTAAAATTAATTCATTCTTTTTTCAAAAGCCCCCGGGTTACGAAACTGTAAGTGATAATCCTGTTGTACAAGTATATCATTTTTATTGTTTTAGATAATATGAGTACAGATCTCGAACACAGCGATACATTTGGTGAGTGAATAACAATAATTACATAATCTCTGATAATACAAGACGACAGGTTATTACTATTATGTATATATATATATATATTTATTTATATTTATATATATATATATATCTATATATATATATATATATATATATATATATATATGTTATATATATCTATATCTATATATATATATGTATATTATATAGTACACTTACAGTTCTTATATACAAAATATAGACCCGAGGTTTAGTGTCTCGCAAGCTCGGGCTATATCACATCCAAAGACACTAAACCAAGGGTTTATATTGTGGTATATAAGAACTGTAAGTGTACTATATACAATATATAGTATGCTGGTGGATTAAAGATTCACAGGTCTATATACAATATATATATAATTATACATATATATATATATATATATATAATATATATATATATATATATATATATATATATATATATGTATATATATATAATATTATGTATATATAATAATTGTAATACAGCCTGTAATAATAAATGTCACGAGATGCTACTTTATACTTGATGTGGTCAAATTAATATAAATGTACGAAACTATGAGCAAATTATATGTCGTCTTGAAACACTTTCAATGATATTCATAGATAGAGGGTGGACTATACCTCACCCGCTAACCACAATGTATGAATAGTGATCATTGTGACGTCAAACTCATGAATGTTCATGAGCATAACAATTAAATATAGTCCCAAATTTTACATGCAATTGCACTGAGATTTCACTATATTCATAGGTAGAGGGTGGAGTATACCCCACCCACTAACCACACAATCATGAATATTCATGATTGTGACGTCTAACTCATGAATATTCATGAGCATATTACTTACATTTGGGCCCAATTTTATATGCAATTGGACTGAGATTTAACTATATTCATAGGTAGAGGGTGGAGTATACTCCACCCACTAACCACACATTCATGAATATTCATGATTGTGACGTCAAACTCATGAATATTCATGAGCATATTACTTAAATTGGGGCCCAATTTTACATGTAAATGCACTGAGATTTAACTATATTCATAGGCAGAGGGTGGAGTATACCCCACCCACTAACCACACAATCATGAATATTCATGATTGTGACGTCAAACTCGTGAATATTCATGAGCATATTCCGTAAATTTGGGCCCAATTTTACATGCAAATGCACTGAGATTTAACTATATTCATAGGCAGAGGGTGGAGTATACCCCACCCACTAACCACACAATCATGAATATTCATGATTGTGACGTCAAACTCGTGAATATTCATGAGCATATTACGTAAATTTGGGCCCAATTTTACATGCAAATGCACTGAGATTTAACTATATTCATAGGCAGAGGGTGGAGTATACTCCACCCACTAACCACACATTCATGAATATTCATGATTGTGACGTCAAATTCATGAATATTCATGAGCATATTACTTAAATTGGGGCCCAATTTTACATGTAAATGCACTGAGATTTAACTATATTCATAGGCAGAGGGTGGAGTATACCCCACCCACTAACCACACAATCATGAATATTCATGATTGTGACGTCAAACTCATGAATATTCATGAGCATATTACTTAAATTTGAGCCCAATTTTACATGCAATTGGACTGAGATTTAACTATATTCATAGGTAGTAGGCGGGGTATACCGCACCCACTAACCACACAATCATGCATATTCATGATTGGGACGTCAAACTCATGAATATTTATGAGCATATTACATAAATTTGGGCCCAATTTTACATGCAAATGCACTGAGATTTAACTATATTCATAGGCAGAGGGTGGAGTATACCCCACCCACTAACCACACAATCATGAATATTCATGATTGTGACGTCTAACTCATGAATATTCATGAGCATATTACTTACATTTGGGCCCAATTTTATATGCAATTGGACTGAGATTTAACTATATTCATAGGTAGAGGGTTGAGTATACTCCACCCACTAACCACACATTCATGAATATTCATGATTGTGACGTCAAACTCATGAATATTCATGAGCATATTACTTAAATTGGGGCCCAATTTTACATGTAAATGCACTGAGATTTAACTATATTCATAGGCAGAGGGTGGAGTATACCCCACCCACTAACCACACAATCATGAATATTCATGATTGTGACGTCAAACTCATGAATATTCATGAGCATATTACGTAAATTTGGGCCCAATTTTACATGCAAATGCACTGAGATTTAACTATATTCATAGGCAGAGGGTGGAGTATACCCCACCCACTAACCACACAATCATGAATATTCATGATTGTGACGTCAAACTCGTGAATATTCATGAGCATATTCCGTAAATTTGGGCCCAATTTTACATGCAAATGCACTGAGATTTAACTATATTCATAGGCAGAGGGTGGAGTATACTCCACCCACTAACCACACATTCATGAATATTCATGATTGTGACGTCAAATTCATGAATATTCATGAGCATATTACTTAAATTGGGGCCCAATTTTACATGTAAATGCACTGAGATTTAACTATATTCATAGGCAGAGGGTGGAGTATACCCCACCCACTAACCACACAATCATGAATATTCATGATTGTGACGTCAAACTCATGAATATTCATGAGCATATTACTTAAATTTGAGCCCAATTTTACATGCAATTGGACTGAGATTTAACTATATTCATAGGTAGTAGGCGGGGTATACCGCACCCACTAACCACACAATCATGCATATTCATGATTGGGACGTCAAACTCATGAATATTTATGAGCATATTACATAAATTTGGGCCCAATTTTACATGCAAATGCACTGAGATTTAACTATATTCATAGGCAGAGGGTTGAGTATATCCCACCCACTAACCACAGACTTTCAATATTGATCGTTGTTACCGTAATCTCATGAATATTCATGAACGTATTAATTAAATTATGTGTAGTATTTTGCATATAATTGTGCTCATAATTAATTATTTTGATTCACACACTACAAGTGCATTAAATGATTATGTAATTTTTCATGTCTACAGGTTCGTCTTCTTCTGATCGTAAACGTGAGGCTAAAGCTCATAGCCTTCTCCAATCGCTGTACTCTGGAATGTACCCAGAATTTACGGGTATGGAAGGTCCTACAGACGACACTGACCCCAAAGACAACAGTGCTCCTCCAAAGGGTTCGTATAACTCTTGCTCATCAAGTGGGAATAACTATTTTGTTTTCCATGATCGCAAGGTTGTCAGCTTTGTTACGAATGTTTTCCCACAATCCATGAAGGGTAAGGTTTACAGGGAACAAGTAGGGCGAAAATCATGACTACTTGTAGCTCAATCAGTTCCCCCATTACTGCCTGCATACAACACGTTTATGGGGGCAGTTGCTAAAACTGATCAGTTGCACAAGTACTATGCTTTTGATCATAAGTGTAATTTCGATTGGAACTAGTTCACTTGTTGTTGGAAGGGTACAGTTGTCGTAAACGTAGGAGACCATCATTCCACGACTCAGAGGGTACGAGTACTTGTCAAACGATGTTAATTTAATCTGATGACATTTCAGTGTCTTTATTCCAGTTTCTGTTCTCATTGTCACTGTTTTTGTGTTTTCATCTGTTGTTGGTGTCATTTTTCTTTTAATTTGTGGTTGTATACCACTCCTGGTTCTTCATAGAACCACCAGATCACAAGAGATTTCACCAACTCCACTGCAAATATTTTATGCCATATAACACTTTCAGTTTTTTAGTGTTGTAATTTTACAACATCCTGTCAGATAGGAAGTACCACACCTACTTATTACATTGCTAAATTTCACTGCAATGGCTGGGTCTTGGATGTACCACACCCCAAATTACTGTAGATTACAAGAGTATACCAATGTGGTGGCGGCATGTCGGCATTCTATTGTTCAAAACGCCTACGCTTCGTTGGATGTGGTCTAGCGGTGCTTTGATTCAAGTGTCCGCCCTTTGATGTTACTTTGAAGTTAGCTTAGAGTACTTAAAAAAAAAAAAAAAAAAAAAAAAAAAAAAAAATGTGAAAGGAGAGGAGAGTAGAACGTTATGTTGATGTTTGTGTGATGTATAGACTTGGGTTTCTAGCTGGTTCTAGCGAGAGAGAAAGGGATGTTGGGAGAATAAGTGACAAATAGCGTTCGTGTGCAGACTTGAGTAGATGCTGTGCTTGCAGTAATTGGTAAGCAAGGTTGAGGTGAGTGTTAGATTGCTCCAGAAGTTGGAGAAAGTTGCAAATTGCCTGTATTCATTTGCAACGAAGGTTTTGATTTTAATGAGATGCTGAGCCACACCTCGCAATCAGTATATTACATCCATGGTAGGTGTGGTTAGAATTATTATTAAAATTAATTCATTCTTTTTTCAAAAGCCCCCGGGTTACGAAACTGTAAGTGATAGAGAGTACTATACTACGAGTACCACCGTACTCTCTGATAATAGACGGTTTCATTTGCAATTATTATAAATGAACCCTTACGTTACTTCCGGTGTACGTTTCTGCGCCATCTTGTTTCCGTCAATGGTCTCCAGTATATAATTTAGTATATAGTAAAACAGAATATCTTAATAAAACGAACGTCAGTGAAAATTTCATCTTTGAACTATAGAAGTGATGGTCTGGTGTAGAAACTTTTTTTTTTTTACGAGAGATATTTGCCTGCAAAGAGTAACTGTTATTTTAGTGAGGTGAGCAAGCAAAAATGTAGACATAATTATATAATACAATGCATCTTGGAATATACTGGACTAGTTAGCAAGCAAATAACACACACATGCACACAATATACATTATTATATAAATAATTATATTATTATCAAAGTGTAAAGATGCCAAGTTCATGTACAGTTTGTGGAAAAACTAAAGGACAGTCCATTTCAATGCATCACTTTCCAACTGATCCAAGTAAAGTGGCTGAAGGCAGTGAATTTTAATGAAGGTCCCATTCATGAATATGCTAGGATCTGTAGTTGGTCTGGAGATACTAGTAGTGTTCCTTCCGTTTGATTGGGTAAACGCTTTGCTTCACCAAGAAAACTGCAGTTAAGTAGAGGTCAGAGATCACTTAAACGACAGAAAATATCACCAACTTCACCTCCAAAGCGAACTGTCATTGTAAGTGAAGGTGTTTCTAGCAGCTGTTCTCGCAGTTACACCTCCACCAAGTGACACTACAGATGAATCGGATAGGATGTCTGAGGTATTAATTGGAGAACCTCTATAACTATAGTATACATGAATTGCCTAAAAAAGATTACACATTAAAAATTAAGTAGTAAAATTTAATAAAATAATATTTATATCGTAATATGGTATGATTATATATACTATATATATGTATTTATACTTGATACATAATTATAGTACAGTAATTATAAATACATGTACTGATACACTGTGTAACAGCTAACTTTTCAATCAGTTGGGCTTCTTCCATGAAGTTGGTACTTGAATGCTTGCTCACCTCACTAAAATAACAGTTAACCTTTGCAGGAAAATATCTCTCACAAAAAAAAGGTTTTTACACTAGAACTTCACTGCTGTTCTATAGTTCAAACTTCAAATTTTCGCTGACGTTCGTTTTATTAGGATATTCGGTTTTACTGCTAAATTATAATTATCATATCAATCATGTAGCCAATGCAAAACGGAAACAAGATGGCGCAGAAACGTACTCCGAAAGTGACGTAAGGGTTCATTTAGCTCTCTTAATTAAAATGAAATTGTACAACCACTTATTCAACCTCAAGTGTGCGGGACTTACTGCGGTTCTATAAGTTTAGGTATGTAACGTATATCTATTGCATGCAATGATTGTATAATGTTTTACTGAACAAAAGTTAATCACACTAACATTCACAAATTAATATTTTTAGATACTAGATTATTATTACATCTTGCTGACTATTATATATATATGTAATTATATAAATTATATATATATAATTTATATATAATATATATATATACATTTTTTTTATAGATGACTTGTCAATTGCGTCGAAAAATTAAATTTGAGAATGAACCGACCAAATGGGAGCATCACAGAGGAGGATGGTCATATGCCTTTGAAACTTTAGAAAAGTTATATGCACCAGATGGTATTCTTTGTGTCAGTGCTATTGAAGAATGGATAGTAAACGATACAGCGATTGAAGAACCATGGATTGGATTTGTTCACCAAGTTCCTGAAAACAATTATTTTTATTATCCAGATCTTCACCGCTTAGTAAATAACGCACACTTTTTGAAATCGCTGGATAACTGTCGTGGGCTATTTGTTTTATCTAGTGTTGTGAAAGAGTACCTATTGGCACATTTACGTCAAGCTGTACCAGTAGTTTGTGTTCTATACCCAATGACCCCATTTCCCGACAGTAAAGCTTTTTGTTGGGAACAGTTTCATCAACTAGAAAAAAAAAGAGTGCTATTCATTGGTGAATTTCTTCGCAACTACCAGTCATTTTACGATCTTAAAATACCAAATGGATACATGAAATACTTGCTGAAAGCTCCAGATGTTAATTTTGAGAAATTACTTGACTGCCAAAAGCAACGAATAAACCTAAAAACCAATGCTAGCGTAACATTGCATAACGAAAGAGTCTCAGACGAATATTACGATGAATTGCTGAGTTTGAGTATTGTTTTTCTCAGCTTATATGATGCGCCTGCCAATACAACTGTAATAGAGTGCTTAGGTAGGAATACACCTCTAGTTGTGAACAGACTTCCAGGGGTAGAAGAATATTTGGGAAAAGATTATCCACTTTTTTACGACACCTTGGAGGATGCTGCTGCTTTACTAAAAGATAGCGAAAGGCTATTACAAGCCAGTGAATACATGAAATTACATCCTATAAAACAACGTTTGACTCGTGAAAGCTTTCTAGAAAGTTTCATCAGTTCATCAATATATCGTTGTCTTCCCTTACCTCCTAGTCAGCAGACTGACCCTGATCAAATCAAATTCCCTCAGTTTGACCTTACTGTAGTAATTTGCTCATACAAACGAGTATATAACCTACAACATTTGCTACAATGTTTTAAGAAACAAGATTTTCGCGGTAGTTTTGAAATCATTTTATGGAACAACAACTTTGAAACTCAAAATGAAGTAACCAGTATTGCTGCTCCATATATGCAAGATTTAAATATGAGACTGATCCAGTCTTCAGAGAACTACTACTGCATAATACGACTTGCAGTCCCAAAACTAATGCGCAGCGAAATTCTTCTGATTTGTGATGATGATGTAGTTCCAAACACCAGCTATATATCCACTTTCATTTCAAAGTACAAAACGTACGGTCCAAGAGTAGTACTATGCTGTCGTGGGCATGTGTTTGCACAACACCACCTAAACGAAGAAGAACCACACAAATTCTGGGATGAGTATGAAAATATGAAGTTCTGTGATGAAAATCATGAAGACAGGGAGGTAATTAAGCTGTGTCATTTATAATTTCAGTGAATTCATACAACTGTTTATAGTGATACAACCATCAGCTGTAGTGCATGAGGGTTTCTTCTTTTGCTGACTCTGTAGCCTGGACAGCTGTGACAGGGAGTGTTTGTGGTTGTAGTTGATCAGCCAATAATTAATTATCTGATTTGTTTATATAATATTATGCATAGTAGGCATTATAATGACCTCTGCCTTTGTGATAAGGCAGAGGTCTCTATTCAATGCTGCTACAAGTTGTATCAGTGAATTAGTTTGGTTTTATCAGAATCATGTTTCCATTCACCTCATGCATCTGTAATGTTGTTAAACATTATGTTGGCAGTACAAACTCCATGCATGTCTGTTTCAGTATACTGTGTCAATGTAGTGAACTGAATGGTGACATACTGTTTTTATAACCTGTATGCAGTTATAAAGATCTGCACATTGTTCCTAATGGAGAGTACATGTTTACTTTCAATTAGGAACATAATAATGATATGAATTATAATTATTTTCCATTAATATCGGCTTAGATGAACAAATCAGTTTTTTACAGTGTATAAACAACCATATAATTATAATATACCTAAATATATTTTGTACATTATATATAATAGCATAACATCTATTGCCCAATTTCTTATAATGTCCTTCTCTCAAACATTGAGAGCTTACACATTTCACTATTACATAATTGAAACTTAATAATTTATTCTATATCTGTGTTTTATGATTCAAGGGCTATACAAGATTTATCACACCGAATAGATGTGTTCATGCATGTTTGTACTAACACCCAATTGTAATAACTGTTCTAATTCCCAAATATATGTATATAGCTCGGATTATTATTTTCTAACTATAGATACACTTCGTGCATGCAGATAACTGCTTAATTCCTAAATTCTTACTGTTGGAACTCAGCTCGTTTGATCTTCCTAGTCCTGATTACATCTTAATTGATGATTATTGGATGTCTTTTGTACTTTCACATCATTTGAAAGTCTCTCTATGGAAATTCCAAGCTACAGGCATCTTCTGTTCCACACCTTGTGCAGAAGACAAGAGTGTTGCACTATACTATAATAAACAAGTAGAAGAGCAAAGAGTTAATTTTTATGTCTATCATATGCGACAAGGATGGCCTGCAAGTGTACCTTTAAAAGTTAATTTCTAATTATTTTCAATAAACGTTTAATAATAATTATTATACCTACTTTAATCATTAATTTTAAGAAAATGTTTTTCTCTAACTAGCCATTAGGTACAGACCGTTACCACTTCTGCATAATTCCGCATATAATGTTTAACCCTTTTTAATTTAACTTCCGCATATAATTTTTAACCCTTTTTAATTCTTGCACGTAATTAAAATTTCATTGAAGAATGTATTCAGTTGACTTTCATATCTATTACTGTTAAATAATCTGTTAAATAATTATCATAGTAAGTGATTATACAATCAAATTAATTAATGATGTGACAATTTTCACATATATATATATAAAATTATATTGTCCTTCCATATCAATTTCATTGTCAATGTGACAGGAGACATGAATCCAAAGCTCACAAATGTCACACTGAATCCATGGTATTTCAGTGTCATCATTGCTAGTGTCCTCCTCTTTCCAAAACTTCCACATATTATTTCAGAATTCATTAGTTTTGATTTTACTTCATCTGCTTCGTCTTTTGAAGGTTTTGCCCATCTTTTTGATGTAATTTTTCTTTTACTTTTAGTAGAGAAGAAACGTGGTTGCTTTTCATGATTTGAATTAGGTGCTGGAGTTATTGTGGGTGTGAAATAATCTTCTTTTGGATAAAGATTTTTGGCTTCAAGAACTGAAATGGCTGATTGAAGATATTGCTTAACTGTTGTGAGAGTATCAATATCGTTACACGGTTGTACTAAACATTGGATTTTGTGAGTCAAGTCTTCCACATTACTTTTACATGTTGTAAGATCAGTAATTAAGTCAGCTTGTAGCACATGTGAAAAATACTCTTGTGTATTAAACTCTAATGGTTTCATCTGATCATGATCATTGTGAACTTCTTTCTCAGGTTCACTTTCGCTATTATTTGTTTCAATTCCCTCTACTTCTTCAATGCTCATATCCTCATCAGTATTAGCTACATGTATGTGTTCAACTTTACTGTCATCTTGATGAACATCTTTATATATTGACATATGTAGAAAATGCGCATGTTTGCACACAGTGTTATGTATGGTTGCATCCATGCATGTGCATGAATACATGTGTATACATGCTTTGCACATTGAGCAATAAAGTTGACATGAACACTCTTTTTGTAGTATTTCTAGGGTATACTGGTTCCTCTTATTGTCAATTCTCCATAAATTTTCTTGGTATGGAAGAACTTGTATGGATTGCTTTTTAACTCTATTGCAGCTTTGTGTCTTTTGTATATTTCAGTTTTTCTGTGTGTCATTTTTCCTTTCTCTACTTTTTGTAGTTGCTCGTACACCAGATTTCGTGTAATCATCATGTAATTTGGCTGCTATTTTGTGTTTTATCTCAGATGGGACAGGAAGATGAGCAAGTTGGACAGAATGGCTATTATAAGTTGAACAGTATTCAACCATAATAACTCGTTATTGTGTCTTGCATTACTTTCATGTGGGCAATACATCACAGTCCTGTTTTACATGAACCTTGTACTTTTATTTTAATTGGCACTTACCCTGTCCTCGGATTCAAACGTTTCCAGATCTATTACAATACAGATACCAGTATTTCATAGCACCATATACCCTACTTGAAGAATGCTGTACAAAGTATGATTTACTTCTATCTTCTCTTTTTTTCCATTTAGTGAACTCTTGAAGATTTGCAAAATGGCACTGTTCATTATGTACTTCTATTTGATGATCTTTTTGAATATGTGTCATCAAATTTGAGATTGTTGGAAACCTAAATTATTATAAGTGAGGCTAAGTTACATGTTATGACAATGAACTAACCTAGAGTCACATAGATTACATCCAAGACTATCAGTTGCTTCTTTTTTTCTCAGAGTGATCTTTCATTATGTGTCGTGATAACTCACTTCGGAATGCAAATGTTTTTGTACAGTATGGACATACAGTTCGTGGTGGATTACAACTTGCCATGGTAGTTGTTAGAACAACTTTTATTTAAAAATATTATATTTTAGTATACTGATACAATGATCAGCACAGTAACAAAAAATAATTAATATATATACACATAAACAAATAATTATGAATAAATGGTGAACTTAACAGTAACAGTAATGAAATTTAAACAAACTGTTCAGAAATACTTACAGTCAAAGTAGGTAGTAAAGAAGATTATCAATTGGATGGGCTTTCTACAGCAAATTGCAATTTAAGCGCTGGCGGGAAAAAAAGATGAATAATTAATTATAGGTGTGTCTTCTAATATATTGGATACACGGAGATATGCGGGTGTTTACAAGATGATAACTGCAATGGCTAGTTTTTCACTATGGAGGTGGGTACTGGCCAGAATTAAGACTATTCTCTTCTGGATTCCTTTCATGAACAAATCCTTCGTTATTCTAAGTTCTGGTCGATCTGGATCAACTCTGTTGGTTCAACTGTTGAACTGTCATCCATCTATTCAATGCAGAGGTGAACTGTTGAATAGGGAGTACCTGCTGAAAAGAAAACTAGTAGGAGCTAAGGATGATCATCTGATTGACTACATTTTAGAACAATTGCTTCCTTTGAAAATCTGGTTGGCATTTACGGGTTTCAAAATGTTTAACGAACAGTTGGAGTACTGTAAATTATCTTTCGCTAAACTATTAACTGCTTTGAGAAATCCGCCAGTGATAGTTTTATACAGAGAGAACTTTCTGGAAACATTTGTTTCCTTAAAAATTGCTTTCCAAACAGACATTTGGTACTCTGAAAAGAGAGCAAATGAGTATGCTATTGAAGTTGACTGGGAGGAGTTTAAAAACTACATGAATGTTGAAAGAGCAAGATGGGCAAAAACTGTATCACTCATCTCTACAAAGTGTAAACATTTATTTATTTCATTTGAGGAACTTGAAGCAGACCAAACAGTTGTAATTGAAAGAATATTTTCATTTTTGAATTTGGAATTTTGTCCTACATCAGCTGTTTCGATAAGACAAAACCCTTTACCTTTACATGAGAAGATTACAAATTATAAGGATATAATGGAGAAGATCAAAGAATGCAATTCTTGTATTCATTTAACATCAGACTGGCTTGATAAATGTCAGTGACATCCAAGTTACAATGCTCTTTTTAGAGTAGGACGTCTTGCGTAGACATTCTATTTAATTAAGTTATTATTTAAATGAGAATAATAGTATTAAGAGCAATTGAATAATTATACTGGCACTATAATTATATATATATATATCTATATAATTATGGGAGGGGCTGGTTTTGCAACACGTGTGTTCCTCTGTATCACATATAGCATGAATATCTGATAAATTAATATATATTTTGTCTATAAACAAAATTATAGTAAACGTTCAAGACAGAATATATCTCTGATATAGAGGATGTGAACAAGATCAAAAAGTAAACAAACCACTTTTGAATAAGTACAGCTAGTTTGGCTTTTTCTTTAGTGACATAAATGATTATGTAGAGTTATGTTTGTTTAATGTTGTTCCTGCTATTATACCTTATCCCAACCTCCTTGTTCACATACTTTTAGGGTTTTGACATCCGTACATATTCTATCACAGCCGAGAGTAAGGAACCTTCAAGTTTAAAGGGTGATAAGATTGAAGGATATAGCTATGAGGTACTTCGTTGAAAGTTGATACATTGATGGGGATATAATTATTATTCTAAGAGACTAAAGATATAAATTCGTAGAAAAGGATGAGTTGAGATATTGTTTGACATGCAGTAGAAAAGAGATAGAAGGTGAAAAGATCTAGAGACTAGCAAAGAGAGGAAGGCTCACATGAAATTATCATATATTTAGTTATAGAAATTCTATTTCTATTGTTCTCAACCTATTCTTCTCAAACTCCACTTATCTTTTGTTCTCCCTCATATCACACATACTAATGTTCTTCTCTTTGAGATCCTTATTATGTTCTAAGCAAAGGGATTGTATACCACTTCATCCTTCGTTATCTCTTGACAAATCTCCTCTTGACAAATCTCCTCTTGAATGTGTCTTGACTTTTAAATAAATTCACAAACGCTCCTGGTCTCTTACATAGCCCTTATCGATTATATTTGCACTAAATCTAAAAACTCTTGAGACTTTTTTTCCATCAATGTTAATAGTAACCAAGCATGATCATTTGGGAGAACGTGAACTACAACCATTAGCTTAAAAGAGGTCCAATGCTCCTAAGCCCTGCCCTGTCTTCATCTTCAAAGAAGTCTTTTTGGTCTAAATATAATCGAAAGAGGTTTGGATACAGAATGAACTGTACTTTTTAGCAGAAATACTATCAGGCCACATGACTCAATTGAATCATAATAGAAACATTAGGTTGTGTATGCAACACATCGTAACACCCAAGAAAATATTAGCCAAGAATAATTAAGATCATTCTGTAAACCATTATGTTTTGTAGGCTCACAAATAATTTGATTGAGTCCCAGGCAAATCAAGTATAAAATCTAATAGTAAATCACCAACAAATATTAGACTTCAAAGTAGATTAATAGTGGTAGACAGAGGAAATATATTCATTCAAAAGACTGACACTGATACACTAGCCACAAAAGATTAACTACGGTCAAGGCAGAAGGACAGTCTTGTGGCAAGGTTCTACAATGTTAACACATAATATCATCTCTTAACCCTAAAAGGTCCACAAATAATTATATGGTAGCTATATAGAGCATTCACTGCTGAGTCATATTTTTAGTTCGATTTCTTTTGCTGAGATCTACACATTGTGATACTGCATTTATTTGTTGATTTTGTGAAAACAAAATAAACAATGAGCTGAAAATACAGGCAAAGTTACCACTCTATGTTCCAATAATTAGACCACCCCTATGCTAAGAAGACAACAACCAGTGGTGTATGGTAGGCAGTGTGTATAAACACTGCAAAGATGGCTATCCAAGCTAAGGGTCTGTGTCATACTTCCAAGAAAAAGTTTGAATTTACCGTTTCTGAGATGCAGTCTGTCTGGATTTAAATTCAGTTGGTAAACTAGTGTACACATAGCATGTGGTCTCGCGACGCGAGACTAGGGGGTGTAGCTACTAGGAATTGCGTAGGCGGCTAGGAAAACATGGAGAGACAAGACTATCATTTCTTCATCGTTATTTCTTGTGTACAAACTGATTCGAATGAAGCTCTGACGAAATCATGTGAGAGAGCCTTGAAATATCACCGTAAGAAAGAACACTTGGTGAGATTTGGTATTTGGTGTATCCATTGCCCATCTTCTTTGGTTGAACACGCCCGACAGATTACCACGAATGTCATTGATACTGATGTTTCCATTTTCTCCAACTTATCAATGTTCTTGTCGTGCTTTCCCAACATTGCAGATAGAGAGATGTTACTATTTTGTTCATGTGGAGTTATTTTTGAGGATAACTACATTAAATTTCTATCAAGAAAGATTGAGGAGTACGAAGGCAAAACTATTTTGTCAGCTTTTGGAATTCGTTTATTCCCTCACAAGAAACTTCAAAATGTCTCCGAGTCACTAGTCAAGGGTATTCATTGGAAACTTTATAATGACAATGAAACTGATCGTCAGGTTCATATCTTCTGTCCTAACATGTGTATCATTAGTTTCCCTACACTTTGCGAGATTAGTAAGCATTATGACAACACATTTAGTAAAGGTGGCACAATCTGGCAGTCATATGTGGCTTCAGACATGCTGAATCCAATGGTACCTGTCTGGAAAATACAAACAACTGGTATCATTAATTTCAGTGGTACAGATCTGGAATGTTCTTGCAACCTCCTATCCATGGTTGATGACTGTGACAAAGAAACCTTTAAGGAAATATATTCCTTCATCTACCAATCAAACTGGCCTAAAGGAATTGCAGATCCATTATGGAATAACACAGGTGTACTAAGTAGTAACAATGATGATCCAGTGACAATGTGGCAGAATACATTTGGAGGAGTAAACATGTCAATTAATCCAGCAAGTGAGCTTGATTTTGCTGCTGCAGCTGCGTATGGAATAAAGGTGATTAGAGTAGGTGCAGTTTGTGATGCCAAGGATCTAAATTATCTTTTAGATCCACATTCCAGTACTTCCAATGATGACAAGTGTCATTTGTTAAAGGTTCTACCACGGCTGAGGGCTGGAATACTCAAAGCTAATAAATATGGTCTAAAGCTTCTTCTCACAATGGCTGACCTACCAGGTTGTAATTTTCACTCTGGCTCGAGCTCAATATTTTGGGAATCCTCTTCTTGTAGGTCACGAGTAGTTAGGTTTTGGGGTTATCTTGCTCAAGCTCTCACAGATTTACAGAGTGGAATTATGGGATACGATCCAATAAATGAACCATATACAACAGAGGATACAGAAGTACAATACTTTGATGACATGCCTATGTATCATGCAGAAGAACTTCATATGTTTTATTCTGATGTTCTAAGAGAAATCAGAAAGTATGATCAGCAAGTGAAAATTGTGGTAAAAGGATTATGGTTTGCAAGTCCACGAGCAATTGAAAGCATTCGTCCTTTATCGGATTCAAATGTTGTATATGCATTTCATATGTATACACCTCCTTTCTTAACTTTACAACGACGCTTTGGAAGTCCAGGATTTTCATATCCTGGCTTTGTGCCCCATTGGCTTAATTGCCCTTATGACAAAGTGGAAATTACACGTACGTTCATTTATGATTTATTAAAAGATACTGTCTATAAGTGGCAAATGAAGCATTGTATTCCATCCAATCAAATTCTTGTTGCAGAGTTTGGAATATGCCGTGAAGTACAAGGGGCATGTGAATATCTCACTGATGTACTTGCGATATTTCGAGAATTTAAATGGAGTTGGCTCCTTTTCTCTTTTAGAGATGATGAGTGGGATGCACTTGATTATGAGCTTGGAACTGATATGAATAACATGCTTTATCGCTCCGCCACCGAGATGTTCCTGGATGTTGCTAAACATTTCCATTGAAATGCATTCTAATTACTCATGCATTATTATTTCTTTAATAACTAAATCTACCTGACATAACCCTTTTGTTGTATAATGATCACGTGATTGCACAATAAAAACATTTTAAAATTATGATAGTATATACTGTTTTTAGAAACTTGTACTAGAGTATCAACAATTCTTGGAAATCCCTACATAAGTATGCCATATGGAATAAATTGTTGATATTAGAGATTATATTTACTTTCACTATTATAAATGTGACACAAACTAATAATATTATATACTAACGCTAAAAGCCTAAATTCCTAGAAAAGCCACACCTATTATAGTAGTGATAATGCTAGATAGAATTTTGCATTACTTACAATCTCTTAGTGGATTATTATATACTATAATTACCATTATACAAAGTTGAAATTACAATACTATAGTGTCAACAATTCCAGGAAAATCCCCAACATCTATGATAATAATTAAATTGTATATGTTCCAGTGCTACTAATACAATATTGTTGTCTCAGCATGTAGTGTCACATGTATTCTTTACAGGCTTTAGATTTTATCAAATTGTATCTGTAACATTCCAAATTTCACAATTTACATACATGTACATAGCATAGTCTCCCCCATGCAACATTCTCCTTAGGTCCAACCTGCTCTAAAACACACATGGAGGGCAAACATTAAAGTCATAAAATCACATAGGCATTTCTGCATAGCTATTGTTTTTAAATGGCATGGGCTAGGGGGATAAAACATCCCTATTTCTGGTCTTGGATAAGGAAGGACTGACCTTCGACCTCTACAATGGGAAATTTTTACTCGCGCAGAGATACTGCAGTTTATTTACCACGACAAAAGGCACCATAACACCATCACCAATTTTTTTTTCCTGTGGGAAAAACTATCAGCCCACTGTAACAAAATGTGGAAGGGGGTGGCTTCTGTAAATGTCACAATCACAACATTAACAGATGTGAATACTACTTAATTGACTTAATTAAAGTTTATAATTGGTACTTTAATCATCATCATAATTAGTACAGCTATCAAATGTCAGTACATTCATAGTTATACTTCCTCCTATGGAGTCCCATCAATGCTTCCATTGACAACCACTGCACATCCATTCTCACATTCAGTCAGCACTGCTTTCTTCAAACAAGTACAAATATCAGTTATAATATCTTCCCTCAAGCCGTAAAATGTTGGCAAGTAGAAGCCACAAGTACCAAGACATTCAGCATTAGGAAGCACATCTGGAGGTGATTTTAAATTCTGAATGATCAAGGGTTGAAGATGTAAAGGAAAAAAGAAATCACGAGTCTCTATCCCCATGTCAGCAAGTTTCCTACGAATATATGTTCTTTTCTGTTTATTATCAGCTAACACACCAAACATCCATGGTGCATCTTTTCCAAATGGATTAAGTGGCATTAATTTTAATCCACTGACACTATCAAGTTGCTTGCGATAAAGCTCTGCGATTCGCCTTCGGTCTTCCATTATCTCTGGAATGTTTTTAACAGCTGGCATCACAAATGCTGCTTGTAAACCTGACATTTTGTAGTTGCCGGAATGTTCAAAGTGAAGAAAGTGAAATTGCTTTGAAAACCCATGGTTTGTATAGCTATTAGCACGATCTTTCAAGATCGTCTTTGTTTCATTATTGCTTAGAACAAACCCACCATCACCAGATGTTATTGTTTTATTGGCATACAAGCTTGCACAGGCAAAATCGCCAAATCTACCTACTAAATGCCCATTAAACTCTGTTCCAATAGCTTCTGCAATATCTTCAATGAATATAAAACCATTTGATTTGCAAAAGCCCTGGAGTGCTGCACAATCTGCTGGAATGCCATACGTATGGCAGACAATCAATGCCTTAGTGGATGGAGTTACTTTTCCTGCGTACTCGCTAACCGAGGGATTGAACTTTCCTTGTTCACAATCCACAAAAACAGGGCGTGCTCCAACTGTGATCACCGAATTCATCACTGCGGCCATGGTGAATGATGGGATCAGTACGTCGTCTCCTTCCGTTATAGATGCTAGCTTCAGTGCTAACACCAGAGCAGAATATCCACTACTGCATGCCTTAGCGAAAGAAACTCCAAAGAAATCTTTCAATTCCTCTTCAAATTCAGCAACAACAGAAGTAGCAGATGAAATTGTTCCATTGTCGATTGCATTTAATACCTTTTGCCTCGAATCTGGAGATATATAAGGATATGATACCTGTAATCGAAAACCATTGTGAGGCTTTGGTTCTGGAGCTGGTAGCATCTCCATCACTCTTTCGGGTAAAGTCTGCATGATTATTAGATCTGTACGGGGTGTGGTGTGGTTTGGAGTATATATATATACGTAATTGAACAACCACTTATTACCGTTATTCAACTTCAAGTGTGCGAGACTTACTGCGGTTCTATAAGTTTAGGTATGTAACGTATATCTATTGCATGCAATAATTATTTATGATTGTATAATTGTTTTACTGAACTAACTAACATTCACAATTTAGATAGTAGATTATTATTATATCTTGCTGACAGTATATTATATATAATTATTGTAATTATATATATAATTTATATATAAACTTTTTCATAGATGACTTGTCAATTGCGTCGAAAAATTAAATTTGAGAATGAACCGACCAAATGGGAACATCACAGAGGAGGATGGTCATATGCCTTTGAAACTTTAGAAAAGTTATATGCACCAGATGGTATTCTTTGTGTCAGTGCTATCGAAGAATGGATAGTAAACGATACAGCGATTGAAGAACCATGGATTGGATTTGTTCACCAAGTTCCTGAAAACAATTATTTTTATTATCCAGATCTTCACCGCTTAGTAAATAACGCACACTTTTTGAAATCGCTGGATAACTGTCGTGGGCTATTTGTTTTATCTAGTGTTGTGAAAGAGTACCTATTGGCACATTTACGTCAAGCTGTACCAGTAGTTTGTGTTCTATACCCAATGACCCCATTTCCCGACAGTAAAGCTTTTTGTTGGGAACAGTTTCATCAACTAGAAAAAAAAAGAGTGCTATTCATTGGTGAATTTCTTCGCAACTACCAGTCATTTTACGATCTTAAAATACCAAATGGATACATGAAATACTTGCTGAAAGCTCCAGATGTTAATTTTGAGAAATTGCTTGACTGTCAAAAGCAACGAATAAACCTAAAAACCAATGCTAGCGTAACATTGCATAACGAAAGAGTCTCAGACGAATATTACGATGAATTGCTGAGTTCGAGCATTGTATTTCTCAGCTTATATGATGCGCCTGCCAATACAACTGTAATAGAGTGCTTAGGTAGGAATACACCTCTAGTTGTGAACAGACTTCCAGGGGTAGAAGAATATTTGGGAAAAGATTATCCACTTTTTTATGACACCTTGGAGGATGCTGCTGCTTTACTGCAAGATAGCGAAAGGCTATTACAAGCCAGTGAATACATGAAATTACATCCTATAAAACAACGTTTGACTCGTGAAAGCTTTCTAGAAAGTTTCATCAGTTCATCAATATATCGTTGTCTTCCCTTACCTTCTAGTCAGCAGACTGACCCTGATCAAATCAAATTCCCTCAGTTTGACCTTACTGTAGTAATTTGCTCATACAAACGAGTATATAACCTACAACATTTGCTACAATGTTTTAAGAAACAAGATTTTCGCGGTAGTTTTGAAATCATTTTATGGAACAACAACTTTGAAACTCAAAATGAAGTAACCAGTATTGCTGCTCCATATATGCAAGATTTAAATATGAGACTGATCCAGTCTTCAGAGAACTACTACTGCATAATACGACTTGCAGTCCCAAAACTAATGCGCAGCGAAATTCTTCTGATTTGTGATGATGATGTAGTTCCAAACACCAGCTATATATCCACTTTCATTTCAAAGTACAAAACATACGGTCCAAGAGTAGTACTATGCTGTCGTGGGCATGTGTTTGCACAACACCACCTAAACGAAGAAGAACCACACAAATTCTGGGATGAGTATGAAAATATGAAGTTCTGTGATGAAAATCACGAAGACAGGGAGGTAATTAAGCTGTGTCATTTATATTTTCAGTGAATTCATACAACTGTTTACAATGATACAACCACCAGCTGTAGTGCATGAACGTTTGTTCTTTTGCTGACTCTGTAGGACAGCTGTGACAGGGAGTGTTTGTGGTTGTAATAAAAGTTGTGAAACAAGCTTGATCAGCCAATAATTATCTGATTTGTTTATATAATATTATGCATAATAGGCATAATAATGACCTCTGCCTTTGTGATAAGACAAAGGTCTCTATTCAACGCTGTAAAAAGCTACAAGTTGTTTCAGTGAATTAGTTTGGTTTTATATATCAGACACATGTTTCCATTCATCTATAATGTTGTTAAACATTATGTTGGCAGTCAAACTCCATGCATGTCTGTTTCAGATACTGTGTCAATGTAGTGAACTGAATGGTGACATACTGTTCACTACATAACCTGTATGCAGTTATGGAGAGTACATTTTTACTTTCAATTAGAAACATAATAATGAGTTTTTTTTACAGTGAATTAACACCATATATAATATACCTAAATATATTTTGTACATTATATATAGTAGCATAACATCTATTGCTCAATTTCTTATAATGTCCTTCTCTCAAACATTGAGAGCTTACACATTTCACTATTATATAATTGAAACATTAATAATTTATTCTGTTTTATGATTCAAGGGCTACAAGATTTATCACACCAAATACATGTGTTCATGCACATTTGTACTAACACCTAATTGTTAATATATGTATATAGCTCGGATTATTATTTTCTAACTATAGATACACTTCGTGCATGCAGATAACTGCTTAATTCCTAAATTCTTACTGTTGGAACTCAGCTCGTTTGATCTTCCTAGTCCTGATTACATCTTAGTTGATGATTATTGGATGTCTTTTGTACTTTCACATCATTTGAAAGTCTCTCTATGGAAATTCCAAGCTACAGGCATCTTCTGTTCCACACCTTGTGCAGAAGACAAGAGTGTTGCACTATACTATAATAAACAAGTAGAAGAGCAAAGAGTTAATTTTTATGTCTATCATATGCGACAAGGATGGCCTGCAAGTGTACCTTTAAAAGTTTATTTCTAATTATTTTCCATCCAAAATTAATAAACGTTTAATAATAATTATATATTATAACTAGATCTAGGGCCTATTAATTATTAATTTTATGAAAATGTCGATTGGTTTTTCTCTATGGAGGTGGGTACTGGCCAGAATTAAGACTATTCTCTTCTGGATTCCTTTCATGAACAAATCTTTCGTTATTCTAAGTTCTGGTCGATCTGGATCAACTCTGTTAGTTCAACTGTTGAACTGTCATCCATCTATTCAATGCAGAGGTGAACTGTTGAATAGGGAGGACATACAGAAAAGAAAATTAGTAGGAGCTAAGGATGATCATCTGATTGACTACATTTTAGAACAATTGCTTCCTTTGAAAATCTGGTTGGCATTTACGGGTTTCAAAATTTTTAACGAACAGTTGGAATACTGTAAATTATCTTTCGCTAAACTATTAACTGCTTTGAGAAATCCGCCAGTGATAGTTTCATACAGAGAGAACTTTCTGGAAACATTTGTTTCCTTAAAAATTGCTTTCCAAACAGACATTTGGTACTCTGAAAAGAGAGCAAATGAGTATGCTATTGAAGTTGACTGGGAGGAGTTTAAAAACTACATGAATGTTGAAAGAGCAAGATGTGCAAAAACTGTATCACTCATCTCTCCAAAATGTAAACATTTATTTATTTCATTCGAAGAACTTGAAGCAGACCAAACAGTTGTAATCGAAAGAATATTTTCATTTTTGAATTTAGAATTTTGTCCTACATCAGCTGTTTCGATAAGACAAAACCCTTTACCTTTACATGAAAAGATTACAAATTATAAGGATATAATGGAGAAGATCAAAGAATGCAATTCTTGTATTCATTTAACATCAGACTGGCTTGATAAATGTCAGTGACATCCAAGTTACAATGCTCTTTTTAGAGTAGGACGTCTTGCATTATATATGTAGACGTTTTATTTAATATTAATTTTGAATGAGAATAATAGTATTATTTGAAGTTTGAATATTTTTGATATGTAACAGTTATTATGTAAGGAAGCATGCAATGTTGTATACAGAGAAACTGATGAAGATAGAGCTTGACATAGTAGGAAGGTTGCCACCATTAGCTTCAAGATCATGCATGTTGTTCCTGCTTTTCAATTTAAATTCTCTAGAAAAATGACATTGCACTAGTACTGTTTTTTTTCCACTGAAATATCAAAAATGTTAGCCTGTTTACAATGATGTAGTAATTTAATACTGCCGTTAAAGGTATTAAGAATATTCATATAAAAATAAGAATATCAGATGTGTAGCCTATAATTGAAGGGCTGAGAAGTAAAGTGGTCTAACCCACAAAACAGCAACACACTGAGGTTAACATGAAAACACTCTTAAAATGTGTTTCGGGGGCAAATAAAAATTAAGAATTCAAAAAATATTTCAATTTTGGTAGTGGAATACACTTAATTTTTAATGCATTTTTATGCACTATGGATGATTTCCAGTATTTGATTTTGGGTTAGCCCACTTTACCTCTGAACCCTTCAATTACAACCATGTAGCATGTGGCAGTTATCCGTAAGTTATAATGCTTTATAATGTGTGAACAGCATGCATCATTGTGAGTACCATGCTCATTGCTGTAATTATGCAGTTATCCTGACCATGTTTTGTAACTGTACCCATAGAACTATCCTTAAAGCAACCCTAAATTCAAAACACAGTAAACAGTTGTCATAGTAACCCAGGATGAACTTAATAAAGGAGTTGGAAAATTAATAATAATAATAATAATAAATCAAGTAAATTAATTATTGAAATTCAGTGCAGCATACATCATACAAATTTATAATTAAAATAAAAATGAATAGGGGAACACATTACTTATTCACAAAATGACATGTAAACAGTATATGACATATGATATTAAAAAGTGTACCCAACTTAATCAACTACGGTTGAGTAATTGTTGTTGAGTAACTGCTGCTTGGAAGAGAACTTCTTTTAATACGAGTATCGTGACTAGGACTGACATTTGAGTTACTGAAAGCACGAATCCTGGTATTTGCCATAAGGGTTAAGCTAGGCAGAGGGAGAGAAATTCCGCTTGGACTACTACCCAGCATTGTTCCATTGGTTGGAGAAGTATTCATTTGTGTAATATTCACACCAGCTTCTTGAAAAGACGAATGTGTTGGACTATCAACATACACATTTGTTGAGCCATTCACATTTATACATTGTTCTGGCAGTTTGTCTGAGTTAGCATCAAAGCTTTGGTGTGAATTGTTTGGCACTGGAGGATACGGGGAAAGAAGCTTCTGTTCATAACATTTCTCTTTTTCGTTTACTGCCAAGTCAATGTATAGATCATATGCGTTTTTCTGTTTGGACAACATCACATCAAATTGGTGCCTTAAATTTGTAAATTTTGGCCTATTTTGTGGCTCTTCGTTCCAACAATCCAACATAATCTGGTAGCTAACGAGAATATTATGTATAATGATGATATGTTACACATATAAAATAAGACTTACATTTCCTGAGAACAATTTTGTGGTTTTTCCATTCGACAACCTTCCGACAAATATGTCAATAGATCTTGATTACTAATAGTTGGGTAAGGATAGCCACCTGTTTAAATGTGAAAAGATATAGATGATGTGGATACGTTAAAATTTCAATAATCTAGCTATACATGTATTTACAAGCTTTTGTTAACTGACTATTCCTATAGCATGGTGTTGTTTTAGTGAGCTATAACTATAACTAAAACTCCTTTTAGTTAACTAAACTATAACTAAATTACAGGTCTACTGTAATAGCTATAACTAAATAAAATGAAAAAAGGCCACTTTTTGTTAGTTAACTAAAACTAGTGAATATTATTTTAGTTAATTAGCAACATGTATAACTTAACTACTATAGCTACAACTAAAAGTGGTCATTATTGTCATACTAAACAACACTACTACAGCAATGGATGTGCATTGGTTCTAGGGTTTAGGATTAACTTAAAACAGCACAAATTGAATGGTAATTCCATTCAACCAACCCAACCAATGTAAACTTTCTTTCTAATATGTGATAGTGTGGTTTGACATTTCCTACAGACATTCATTGTGGAAATGCTCATAGCCATCAGAATAGCAGCCGTAGCAATATTCTAAATTCAAACGTAAGCTAGAGAATAAGATTTCTAAATATACGAAAAAGATTTTCTTACCTAATGTCCCAATTTCCCAGAGTGTGATTCCAAAAGACCACACATCTGATGCGGTTGTGAATTCACGATCCACAATAGACTCAATAGCCATCCATTTCAGAGGTAGCTGTCCCTTTGTAGCTTTTACATAGGCACTATCATAACTGATTTTTCTTGACAACCCAAAATCCGTTATTTTGAGCATTTTACCATCTCCAACTAACACATTACGGCATGCTAAATCTCTGTGTACAATACTCAGACTAGCTAAATACTCCTATAATCAATGATTTAATCCAGTAATAGTTAAATCATAAAAACTGTATAATTTTTACCATTCCAGATGAGATTTGATAAGCAAATGAAACAAGATCCACAGATTCAATCTCTCCTAGGTCTATATATGGATCAACCTCTACATCTCTTTCATCTTCATCAAGCTGCTGATTAATTCAAAACAAAATCATAATAAAGTGTACTAGTAATTAGTTGTATGTTATAGTTGAAGATTATGTATGCAGTCTATTGCTGAGGTATAATTCCTAGCATGGGATTATATAAAAAAGGCTATATATCCATACTGTAATTTATAGCCTGCACACACTAAAGCCTGTTCAAATTCACAATGACCTAAAATAAAGATGTGATGATTTTATATGTAATAATAGTCAGGGGTGTGGAAACATTGAGCTGACTACCGGACATTTTGACCTATTTTCACCACTCTTGTCCTGCTCCCCATATACTCTGTATATAGTGCAGTTTCAATTTACTGGACATTCAATAGATTTATCGGACAATGTCCTGCATGACTGGCTGATTCAACACCATTGATAATAGTGTATAGTTTAATGTCATAAAGTTAATGCATGATTATACTGAATGAAGAAATGGATTTAAAAGAATGGAAAGGATGACTATAACAATATGGTACAGGAAAAGACCATTGGTCATTCCAAACTAAAGTTATGAACATTTTCTGAGGTCATGGTGAACATGAGTAACCTTTATACTATATACCATAATTACAGTATCTACTACTATGCCGGGAAAACTGGGAAGCTATAAACCACGATCTTAAACATATATGTTAAATATAATACATATGTTAAATATAATACATACATTATTACATAGTAACATCATGGTAACAATAATGTACATAGTTTACTGTATTGACGACATGCAAGTAACCTACTAGACAATTTTACCTTATTATCAGTGAAAACTTCTTTTTGTGTTTTTCGTTGTGATTTTCTATGAAGACGCATCTATCACAAAGTTATTTAAATATAATAACTATTATTATGCCGTCTCTTAGTATTAGCTAACCTTTTTTCTATAAGCTCTCAAATAGCTCAAAAGATCTCCATATTCAACAAATTCAGTCACAACACACATGGGCTCCTGTAGAGTTACTGCTCCAATCATATTCACAACATGAGGATTACTTCCCTCTGCTATCTTCTTCATCAGCTCGATTTCTTTCAGAAAATCATTCCTGTCTTGATTTGAAGCATTTTCTGCAATTGGAGAATGAATCATTCATTAATACTGCTTTTCATAGATAATCAGATCGATACTCAGTATTGGTCATTATCGGCCATTAATGGTATTGGTTATTTAACGAGTGTACTAGTATTGTGAATATGACATTAATCGCTTTTATGATATTCATTATTATTCAGAAAATGCTCATTTTCTTTAAAGGAATCAGAAACCAGAAGGTAGATATAGATATAATATCGGATTGGTATCAACTATTGGTATATTATAATGTTAGGAGTACTGACATTGTTATAAGTATATCAGTACTTACTTAACCATGAAATTATTGTATATTTGTATAAGTATCATACTAGGTAATATAGCTACTATACTATCCTTATATGAAGTAATGACCGGTATATAACTATCAGTTTTTCGAAATATTGGTAAAATCTCTTATCAGTACGTCATTAGTAAGTAACATTTACCTTTCAGTACTTTTATTGCCACATATTTCTGTTTGTTTTGCCTCAAATATGACATGAGATGAGGACTTGTAAAGTCTCTTATCACACCTTTAAATACCTCTCCAAAACACCCTTCGCCTAAGTGCTGATTAATTATGACACATTTTGCAGGAAGTTCCCATTCATCCATGAAATGAGTTTCTAAAATATTAGTAGATAATAACTCTGGTGAAATATGAGAACTGCTACTTCTTCCTTTAAAAAATGGTGCGATCTCCTGATTTGAATACTGTAATAAAGTAAAATGAAGTATAAAATTAAAGTATTTCAACACTTGTGAGTTTTAAATCGATGTGTAATTCTGATAAACCAATAGTCAGTGTGTGTTCCCCAGAAATTTGGAATTTTTTTAAATTTAGTAACAATTTTAATTTAATTTGTGTGGTCTCTACTAAAATTGGTTTTTCTATAGTTAGTATACCAAGAAGGTGAAAAATGGTAAATATCTGTTTTACGAATGGTACTTAGGCTTTCAGGAAGGGTTTTAATTAGTGCTGGGAATCGGTTGAGATTCTGAAATCAGCAAAAGTAATTAGGCCAAATAATTCAATTAATGTTGGAAACTCCTCACATTTGATGATCAAAAAAGCTTCCTGTCATTTCCATATTGTACATTAAAAGTATGTCTTTTGATGCATAATCGATATCACAGACTTACAATCAATAATCAGAAGAATTTTCAATATCAATTGATTAATGGATGGATTAATGATCCCAGCACTAGTTCTAATCCCTATGTAAAACACTACAAATCACCACGCTGATGAATTTAGATATCTACATACTATATCTAGTTCAATAAGTATTTTTTTACGGGAATCAAAAAGCTTTCAATTATTCTATATCAAGAATATGACATTATTAGTACATACATGTACATCACTCAAGACTAGCAGATACTAATACTCAAAAATGGCCAGAAATGACCAATACTGATTACTGATTTCATTATTGATGTATCATTATTACAATAACAATTTTCTATTTCAACAAGCAATTCTTAATAATTTATATAAAGCCTTACTGAATCCATTTCCTCAGAAAATGTTTTGAAACGTCTTCTGAATCTCCTACTCTTGACAAATACGATACAACCAATGATACATATGATGACAACTACAGCCACAAGTATTAAAACAATAAAAATGGGAATTACAATCCAAACAGGAGTAAGTGTAGCCTGATCTATTAGGTACAAGAAAATAGTGTAGATGAAAAACATTAAGAATAGCTCAAAAACAATATGCATAATGTCAGGTTTGAAAGAAAGATGAATTGATAGATATAAGAATCACGTTAAAACGTAAGCAGTGCTCTTAGTAGTTTTTGAAAGTGTCCAGCAGAACATCTAGACAAAACAATATTTGACTAGCAAGTTGTGAATTTTGTCTGGAAAATAAGTCTCACAAAACAAGCATTAGATCCCTTTATGACTTATGAGATAATACATGTAGAAGTAGCCCACTAGGCTATGACTAATAACTGACCTCACTGTGAGGTTACTGTACTTATCTTGTTGTATTATTCTCATAACTAATCAGACAATTTATCCAGACAAAAGCAAATTTTCATTGGCCAATTGTTGGACATTATTTCAAGCACTGGTAAGTGGATTCATAATAATATTACCTGTTCCAGCATTGCCAATTCCTTCTGGATTTGTTAATGAAATAGAAGTGACATGATCCATTGATGGAGTAGAACTGACGTAGTCCTTTGATGTAGTAGATATGACATCGTCCTTTGATGTAGTAGATATGACATCGTCTTTTGATGCAGTAGATATGACAGTAGATTCACTGTTTGATGCTATAGTACATAAATTAACAAAAAGAGAAAAACATCCATTTTGAACTTCCCAATGTAAAAAATTGAAAATAAAATTTTATCTGACAATGATAATTTAACAGGAGATGTTTCTAATTGTAAATCAGGTACTGAACAGACACTCACTTACATACACCCAGTTAATAATTATAAGTACTTTTAACAATATGTAATTACTCACCGAATGTGTTATAACTACTGGACTCAGTGGACTGGCTCATAACAACCGAATTACTATCACTATTTGTAAGTGAAGACGAGGTAACAAGAGAAGATGAGAATAGTAATTGAGAAAAAGAGGAAGATGAAACAGAATGAAGAATAGAAGAGGATAGCAATTCAGAAGACACAGAACTGGTTGTTTCAGTGACTGTAACTCTTGAGAAGTTCACTGCATCACTCCAAGGAGACATGATATCAACTGTATCACCACTAATATCCACTTGATAGAAACATCTCATCTAAATGAATTCATAGCTATGTATAGATACTATACTTGCATAATTATTATAATTATTCTTTTAATAGACATGTAGATGTTTTCTATCGATTACATAATACATAGGATAAGTCAAGAAAAGGTATAGCACAAGAAATTTATTACAATTAATATACTTGACATAAACTAAGATGAACATAAGCAAGTCAATTAATATGGGCAGGCTTAGAGTGTGATAGCATATAGTATATGTGTAGCTCTGGTTTAAATGCAGTATAGTAAATTTTATATGTATATGATATATCGCACCAGTAATATATGACCTGTTGTATCTCGTAGGAAGGAGCAGGCCTGCTATCACACAGGCCTACTATTGTATTTTTTTGTATACTAGTCACCTGTTCATGTTTTAAACAACATACCTGTGAAGATGCTAGGAATGTCAATTGATAGGCACTAGGTCTTTTTAGAACATTCTTTACAGTGCGTTAACACACCGTAAAGAGTGTTCTAATTATTATGTAAAAATTGATTATTATACATAGCATTAAAGAGGATGTAGTAACGTACTCTTAAGTAGAGGTGAGCAAAGTCATTAGAAACTTGAAATAAATTGATTTGTGATAAACATCCGGAATACTGTGTCTATAAAGAGATTAGATAAATAATTAATATACTAAATGAAACAATAACAACCGATTCATAATTTATATATATAATTATATATATAATTAATAATCTTATTCCTTTTGAATGTCCTGTGTTTTTCTCAGAAGACAAACTGATTACCTTTACAAAGTCAACATGGAAAATGAAAGTCTAAATGCAAAATCAATAAACTGTTTTTAGATTAACACTTCTTTTGATAGACAAACATATTTATACACATGATAATTCAATCAGTACTTTACGTGATTGCAGATAACCAACAAAATCAACTATCAATCTATAATCAATATGGCACTGCCAGCAACACTTCAAGAACATTATTCACAAACAAAGATACTATCTGCATACATATACAATCTGTACAGCTATTATAATTATATTCAACTCCTAAAAAAAATTATGTGTTTTGCAATTTTTATTAACTTCATAGTCCCATACATTTGTGCTTTTTATACTACATGTATAGTGTCTGCAGAACAGAGACACACAGTCAGACAGATAAAACAAGTAAAGTAATCCTCCACTCTGCTTATGCAGGCAAGGGTTAATCAAACAATTTACATCAGGTTAGTGTTTTTGATAGCTTATATAGCACACCTTGACCCAAAGAGCTTCTTATTTGGCATTGCACAGTTCTCTCTTCGGGCCAGATGGTGCAGTTAATTTGTCACTAACAGCCTTAACTCCTTGTTAATTAGCCCAAGATGCATTCCCAAAGGCACAAACACTAACCATTATTGAGCCCATGCTTCAAAACATATCAAAAACTCTGCATCATGTATACATGTGACCTTCCATGCAAAAAGTTATCAACCATTCCTTGCACAATAATTGAATGCTCACTATTAAGCACAGGAAGTCAGAAAACCACAAAAGGTGGTTAAGGTGGAGAAGGAGTACATAATGAATAACAAGTTACAAAAATTACATTTGCTGCTACGAAATCTATAGCTATCAGCTCACGAAAGGAAAGCAAATGCAGTGTGCTATAAAGCAAATGAATATCAATAGAGCATAATATGTTATAACTATATACTGTACTAATGCTATGGGTACATTAATTTGAGTCTGAACATCAATAGAGCATGATATGTTATAACTAGATGGATTATATACTGTACTAATGCTATGGGTACATTAATTTGAGTCTGAACATCAATAGAGCATGATATGTTATAACTAGATGGATTATATACTGTACTAATGCTATGTGTACACTAATTTGAGTCTGCATATCTTAATAGGACACTGAAGTTATTAGCTTATTACAAATATTATGATCCTTTGATTGCTTGAAAACTAGCTGTTTCATTGATCACAGTGCTGCATCGATGTTCAAAATCATAATCAAATGACACATCGTTATGAAAACTGTCTCATGCACACACACAGAAAAACACAAATAGCTCACTTCGTCCACTTTTGTCACATTTTCCACATCATAAAGATCGTCATCATCATCAGGTGAAACATCATTATTACTTATCCATATCTCATATTGCAGATCAGATAACTGTGCATTAGCACTTTCCGGAGGTACCCAGTTTAATAAAAGTTCATCTACCTGTACAAATGTGTGTTGAGCTTCTTGAGTTGTGTGTATACTCAATGTATATGATACTATGTTGATTGTAGTTATCATGCTTGGAGAAGGAGGCTCAAGTGAAGCTTGACAAGAGCCTGAGATTGACGGCTGTCCTGGAGTTTTCCAAAATATGTTCATCTGAAGTAAAAAGCAATAAAACATGTTTGTGTGTACATGTGTGTACATGCAAGTATATTATATGTGTGAAACTATGAATAAGTATTTATACATGCACAATACACATTAGGTATAATATAATGTACTGTATACTAGTAGTTAAGGCAATAATGACCACTTTTAGTTATAATTTCTCAGAATTTTAGTTGCAATATAATTATTATGGCTGGATCGAATGCCCGACTATCCGAATAATTATTTGCGAACTGAACATCCGTATCTATTTCTTAGTATCCGCAGTACTCGTTTACTGTTTGCACATGTGCAGAAACCAAACACGTGAAATCTAAATTGCAATAAAATGGCAGTTGATAAGTGTCTTGTTCCATTTTACCAGCTTTTTTGGCTTATAGTTCAGAACAATCTGTATAAACACCAATGCTGCTTGTATAAACATCTATTGCAGTTGATTACAGCAAAAAGGTGAGGTAATACTGTATAGTTCAATGCAAACATGCACTTTTAGAGCAATTATCCAGGTACCCTACCGTTATTGTGAACGGATATCTGGATAGTAAAAGACAGGATCCATTCCAGCCCTAATAATTAGTTTATTAATTCTTTGAGGGTAACTAAAAATGGATTTAGTTTGCAAAAGTTTCCTATATATTTGGCCAACTTTCATTTCAGTTAATTGTATTAGAACTATAATTTAGAGTTAACAAAATGTACATGAACTAAAGTTACTAAACCCTATCAAAGGGTATATAGTTAACTAAATTGTATGCATAATAGTGTAATTTAGGAATCATAGAAGGCATGTCAATAACTTCCATTACAAGAACCCTTATGCAACCTCCATGGAAATATTCATGGGAGTATTCTCTAAAATCATCTTAGTTAATATAGTGCAATGTAATGTAATTAATGTCTCTGCTTTCTCATATGGGAATTATGTAAACAATATGTTCAATTTGGGAATTATAGTGGGAGTAGTACTGATATAAACACCACATTAGGTAAAATATATCTATTATCAAAAATAAGTATGATATATGTACATATATTAGGTGTGTGTATATGTATATGTGTTTGTGTGTGCATCTATGTGTGTGTGTGTGTGCTTGTGTGTATGTATCTATATCTGTGTACATACATGTATGTGTGTATGCCTGTATTTACCGAATATCGTCCCTCTGATGGATATGGTTTTCTATTGCTATCTGTATAACTGTATGAATTTTGACCATTCTATGAAAAAAAGGAAACTGAAAAACAATTTCTATACTTGATATAGAAATACCTGTCCATCCACATTTGTATAGAGTAGTGGAGAAACAGGAGTGTTATCACTATATTGAAACAAAGCAATTGTAAAATAATGAATTTGTGAAGTGTTAATATCGGAAACTGTCCAGCTGAGAGTTACATTAAACTTATAAACAAAGGTATCCCAGGTTGACTGACAGAGCAGATCTAATCCTAAATTAAGAGATAATAGATCACTTAATTACTTATATGTAATTTGCAAAATGAATACCTCTTTTAACAATTTTATGATAGTGGTTACTGTTTGGGTTGGCTCCTGTGATTAAGAATAATGATTATATTAATATGTAAAACATAATAATTACAATTACCTTTCTCCTCATTACATTCGATGCAATTGGTTTCGTCCAACTTCTGCTAAACATGAGATGTAAATATTTTAATAGCTTAATTAACTAATATTGTCCTTTACATGTAACTTACTTCAGCCTCATGTTTTTGAGTTTCACTTGACACAAGGGGATGATATATCAAAGATATAGAAATCCAACTGATCAACAGGTACAGAAAATGACTCTGGTTCATATTCTACAGGATGTATGATATGAATGAAGGTTTTTAGTTTCATCTCTTATATACACATGTAGCTTAGTATACTTTAACGAAAAAAACAACAAATATATATATCTATATACATGCATAATCTCAATGAATTTTACCATGGATCACAACTAGCAACTATATTGAACTCAAATGTGGACTTATATATACTAACAAGAAAGACAATTGTCTAGCAAATGAATAAGATGACTGAATAAGATAACATACAATAACATAAGAATAATGACTTGTAGAACAATACATTAAAACAATATGATAGACAATGTTGAGGTTGAGACTTTGTGCTGCAGTAACAAGGGCAGATTTAGTGGGGGGGGGGGGGGGTTTGTGGTGTTGCAACCCCCCCAAAACATTGAAAGACTTACACACGATCCTCACTCACCGAAGAACACTTTTCAGACATGGCTGTGATAGCTATGCATTACCAGGAGAGTATTCCAGTAGAAGACATTTTGAAGGCTTTCATTTAACAACATCCGAGGCGCATCTTCCAGAAATCGGTGTTAGAGGACCTTTTTCTTATTAAATTACCATGCCCTTTATGAATAATTAATTAGCTAAAATTTTGTGCGGCACGCAGATCAACCCCACCATACAATAAATCCTGTATACGCCCCTGAGTAATCAATTATGTCTAATTATAACTCTACATTACTACTGTTGTATTATGGTCATCACTTCATATAAGGATAGTATAGTAGCACATTCAAAATAGTATAATACTTATACAAACCACAGAATACATGCTTGAGAAACATTCTGATACAATGTCAGTACACCTAACATAATTCTTATACCATATGAGATTATATAAATGTAACATAATTTCGTGACTTCTTATATGAAGAAACAACCTGTATTATACTACTGTCCCTATTGTCACATTAGTCACTACTGTCACATTAGTCACTACTGTAACATTAGTCACTACTGTCACATTAGTCACTACTGTAACATTAGTCACTACTGTCACAATAGTCACTACTGTCACATTAGTCACTACTGTCACAATAGTCACTACTGTCACATTAGTCACTACTGTAACATTAGTCACTACTGTCACATTAGTCACTACTGTCACAATAGTCACTACTGTCACATTAGTCACTACTGTCACATTTGTCACTACTGTCACATTAGTCACTACTGTAACATTAGTCACTACTGTCACATTTGTCACTACTGTCACATTAGTCACTACTGTCACAATAGTCACTATTGTAACATTTGTCATTACTGTCCCTACTGTAACATTTGTAAAAGTGCATGTGCTCAAACTCTAATAGACCAGAAGAAGAAAGCACCTTGTAGCTTATGTACAAAGTGGAACTAATAACTGTTCTAGCTGAAATATATTCCAAAAGGTCTACAAGAACCTTAAAAATAAAGAATGGATACAAAAACAGTAACAGATTGTTGGGTTACAAACATGAAAAAATCAGCCATGATTCAGTGTGCCGACACCCCACAGCAATCATCGGGATACTGTTTTCTCCCTATATTAATTATTTAATTATTGGCAGGATACATGTATCTGTTTATAGAAGCAAAATAATATTAATTGCATTAAGTGGAGTATTTTTCTTTCAGATAAAACTTCGAAACATGATCAAGTCACTCTAATTATCAGTCTACTCAAAAGTCAACAGATGTGGATCAAGAAGGACTGTAAGTTGTCTTTTAAAGAGTTTTCATAACATCAATGACTACATCACCTCCAGATAGGAAAGGTAAGCTTTGATTCCTTGTATGATTTGAATTTCATATTTGTGTTTATATGTTATCACGGATATGCCTCAAGGAAGGGAGATTAAAAACGGATACTTGAATAAATAACATTTTATGTAAACTATATATATATATATATATATATATATATATATATATAATTATATATAATATAATATATTAGGGTTGTTTTGGTTTAACTAGTACTAAAACTAACATGATTATAGTATACATCATTTTTACTTTTATGTAGTTCTTGAACCAAAACTAAAGCTAAAATGTTTTAGTGACCGGTAAACTAATTAGAAGTAATACTAAAATATTTTTAAAGTACAAGAAGTAACCAAATGCATGAAACTAAAATTACTAAGCTTATTACCTACATATGAGTCAGTGGACATATGTGACATGTACATATGTATGACACTGTAAGTCATCATTACCTAAGCAGGTGTAAAACATAAAAGGTGTCTTCTTTCCAGCTGCTAAATATCATCCTCTGTGAAGTGTGGCTTTTAGCAATGGTTAGAACTAAACCTAAAGTATTATACTACATCATTTTTGAGCCTCCCCCTTTGGGAGAGTTATTGTAAATGTTTTGGAAAAATGTCTGTCTGTGTGCGTATGAACCCGCTGTATCTCAAGAACTGGACTTCCATACTTGACGTGTGTACACTCCTCTGAAGTGGCAAGAAAAAGCACTCTCTAAAAATTTCTCTACCATACTAGAAAGGGTAAAAAATTCACTAGGTGTGGCTTCTTTCAGTTTTCCTGCGTCTAACGAATCATAATTATATCTAATAGCATTTATTTAACACACAGTTAACACTTTACCCTAAACTACAGATGACTATATAGTATACTCTTACTTTTAGTTCTTAAACTACAACTAAAACAGATTTTTGAGAGGAGAACTAACTAAAGCTAAAACTAAAAAGTATTTTAATAACTTGAAACTAATTTATAACTAAAACTAAAAGTATTTTACTCTACAAAAACAACACTAATATATATAAACATGTATATATATATAGTATGATGGTGACATCATCTCTTTGATGTCGTGAGTTTTATATATTGTATATAGACGTCCCATGTGCACACTATGCAGGAGATGTTACCATCATATAATATATTGTATATAGTATGCTAATAGGTCCTATATGCAAAATATAGGAGCTGAGCTTTGTGTCCGAGGATGTGATATAGTCCGAGCCTGCGAGGGCTATATCACATCCTCGGACACATTACATATATATACAGTAATATATATATATATATATATATGATTGCAGTTGAAGTGGGATACATGTACATGTATAACTATGTGAAACTATGTTGATCACCCACTACTATGATGCAATAATTATAAAGCCAAAAACTGATTATGTAAGTAATTAGAAAATAAATCAGTGAGATGATTTAGGCAAATCGATAATATTGATAGAGTAATTAATTAGTAATGGTGACACTGGTATTAAATACACTGTGTATACATGTCTGTACTTGGTAACGCGTTTTAATCACACATATTAAGTTAATTCATTATATATAGGTCAAGTGAGTTGTATGTCAAATTTTATACTATTTCTATTGATCATTTTAAGTGGATAATAGTGTTGTTTTAGTATGACAATAATGACCACTTAGTTATAGTTATATATAGTATGACTAGCTTCTCAAACGTTTTAGTTTATAGCTATAGTTTAATTAACTACAGTAATGTTAGGCTTACTAAAAGGGTTTTAGTTTTAGTCAACCAAAAGTGCCCGTTATTGGTCATTTTTCATTTTAGTTAGATATAGCTATTACAGTGGACCTGTAATTTAGTTATAGTTTAGTTAATTAAATGTCAAAATGCCCTTACTAAAGTGGTTTTAGTTATAGTTAACTAAAACAACACTAACTTGAATCATGCATTTTTCCACTATATATACTGTTTACTGCTGTATTATCAGCTATGGTATATTCAATGTCTTCAGGAAGTACTTGTATATCCTTCTTAAAAACTAGTTTTTACCTGAAACGTCACATCTAATTTTCAATTGATTTTTAAAATTCCAAATGAATATCAGAAAATACCAGTTCCATAATTATATTAATTTTGATTAATTAATTTTCAGTTCCAGCCTGAAACTATATTTACAATGACTTCCCTGAATGACCAACCGTCGAGGTCATCATGAATGTAAACAGACTTTAAAAATTCTATACTGCTAAGTCTGTCACTGCTCACCGAGACGATCATTAGAATACATCACACTGGTAGTTCTACTAGTAAAATCCCTCTATACGTATTATAACAGTATTATTATTTTGAACATTGTCAGTATTACATATAGATAGATATACCATATATTTGAACTACCAAAAGCAGTCTAGTATAAGTATTATATAACTTCTATTACTAGCAATATATACCTATTATACAAGTAGTTCAAGTTAGTCATTAATATGTTTAACTTACATGATGTATCAATCATTCCTCAAAAGATGTCTTCACACTTTCTGATGCCTAACAAATATGATGGATAAATTTAATTTAATCAGGAGTTTAATATCTTGGTTATTAGATTACAGAAGTCATGTGAGAGTAGAGTTACACAATCATGACCAGTTATATCACAATAGCTAAATTCCAGTCAGAATGTGAAGTTAATTATTGTGTTAGGTCTAGTTTCTACTAATTTGTAGTAATTAATCTTTATTTACCATCATTTGACTTAGCAGATTACTACATGGTCTGAGCCATTCTTATATTCTGTTTATAAAACCTTGTTTCACCCAGGATTCAAGTCCTTCAAGAGTATCCAAAGTTTAATACTATAAGGTTGCTGTTAAACGATTGTCGTTTCTGAATATTTATTTTTTAAATATCATCAGCTAAAGGTCCCTGAAGCCACCAGAAGCAACCTCAAAGAGCCTTGATTAAAACATTTCATGGTGAGAGGGGGCATGCCCACACCCCCTTATGATAATTTGCACCATCTACCCACCACATAAAATTTTTGTATGAAACCATATCAATAACTATATTTAATACTTATATTACATACATGCCATGAATAAACCATTCATGTAGGTACAATACATGTAAAAATGTAACAATTAACTAGTACCTTCACGATTAATTCATCACTGAATGGCTGAATTTAATAACCTCTGATTTGGCTAACAATAAAGGAAAAAGGATGTGGAATGCAAACTCAATTATAATTATAGTAATTATAGTTAAAAAGGAAATACAATCATATTATAATGCCTATATGCATATAGGTATATATAACATATATATGTATTTCCTTTTTGTCTGAGAGAGGGAAGTTTCCTTCACTTTATAGCATTAAAATTATTTTAGTAAAAAGAACACAAAAAGGAAGCACAGAGGAAATTAGACTATAAACAATTACAAATCATTACATACTTACTCTATCTGTCTGGCTAATCATGTATGTAACCTTCAGTAATGCAGAAAGATGGAGCCATGCTCTGGAATCCCCCCTTAAAATTCAGAGCTTCAAGTATGCCTACAGTGTAATTTCATACAAATCTATTATTATTCCCTAACCTTGACTGATAGTGTGGCTTCTGTTAATCAAAACTTCCTTTTTATGTCCACTACTTTTTCATCTAAGCGTTTGGATAGTCGTTTTAAATGCCAAACTCAGGATATACAATATATACATGTTTTCATTATTTTTAGCATTCAGATAGAATCTCAGCCAACCTCAGGTTGCCAATATACACACATGTACACTGCTCAATAACCAATTAAGTACGTTTGCTCTCCCAAAGTCTTTCAAATCCAACTTTTGCCCCATCTCAACAAATGAAGGCCGGATATATAAAACTGGATGGATATAAAGTAGAAAATGATTTATTTATAAACACAATTATACATGTACATGTGGTCAAATTACGGCTAACATGAACAGAATGAGACACATCCTGCCCAATGGGTCGAAAAATGGAACTAGTTACCAGGTTGAATAATTAATGCAGGTACTCAGCCTATAAATGGAGTACATATTCAATTAATGAGCGGGCAAGTGGGCACATTTTCAGCTCTGTTCTCAGATCTGCAACTTTAACTACAATCTTCAGAGAAATTTACTTACATAAGAGCTTCTAAGAAAGCCAGAAATATCAAATCAAGATGATAGAAGATTGGTAAATAATGCAAAAGGAGGATTTGAAGTTTAAGTACTGCAACGCACTAAGGCCCACTAGTGCATTGCAGTACTTAAACTATATGACTACATTTTAGCGCTTGCATGTGATAGAGTGAGTGTTAAAGTCTGTTCACATTCAAAATGACCTCAAAACTAGGATGTGAAGACTTTATATATACTATAGTGTATAGTTCAATGTCATAAGGTTAATATACATGATTATACTGTAACTTAATAATGAACCAATGGATTGACACACAAAAAAGAACGGTAAGAGATAATTATAAGAAAATGGTGGAATTATGTTGGTCCTTCCAAAACTAAAGTTATAAACATTTTTCTGAGGTCATGGTGAAAGTGATTGACCTAGCACATGTTTATAGGACTGTTTATAATAAACATTTCCCTTATGGAATGATTTTTTTATTATTCATGTGAAAAGCATCACATTATTGTACCCACATGTAATGATTGTAGTTTTAGGTAACATTCACTGTCGGGTACTCAGGTACTCAAGTACCGTTGGCCAGGTCTACATCAGTGCAGTAATCTAAGTTGATTATGATTACTTGTCTTATTAACTTAACATTAATTGCAATGTACATGTACATCAATGAATTAACTATCGATCATGATATTAACCATATGACACCTCAAAATAATTAAGTCTACATTTTGTGTCACTAGAGTGATTATACACTATGATCATTCATAAGCAATCCAAATAGAAAATACTAACGTTATAAGAAAAGGATGTACTATACTATTGGTCATTAATGTTCAATCAGTGCTGTAAAACAGCACAAATGTTAAGGGTAGGAAGCCAGGGTTCTCTCTAGAAAAAAAAAACATCAGAATGTTTAGTCATTAATTATTCAAGACAACAGTATCTCTTAACCACATCACAATGTCAATTCAAATTTGAACAGCCACAGTTAGAAAAGAATATACAATACCAGGAGTTGTACAGTGCTTTAAAGAAGGGTACAGCTGATGCTTTAAACATTCAAGAAGGGTACTTGTCTTGTTAAAAAAGGCTCTGTATCCTTCAAAAACAGCCAGTGGAGAAAACTAAGGGAGGAAGACTAAAGGTGGGGAGCACCATGATACCACCCTTTTAGGGAAACACTATATGAGGACTTTGGTAAAGCACATTCTGTAATCAAATTAATAATATTTCTTGATTTCGATCAATATTTATATACTAGAGTCAGTCAATCAGGCTCATAGAGTAGACCGATTACACACATATGTACATAATCATTTCTTAAATTTTAAATACAATCAGTGTTTTTACTCAACTATTTTAGGGGCAGTTCACTAGGGAAGAATTTGGGTTGGCCAGACCAAGTGGCTACCATGCCATCTAGGGGTATCTGGGGGCATGTTCCCTCAGGAGTATCATGATTGCAATTTTAATATCAACATTCTTCCCATTTTATCAGTTATTGATGTGGTCGTAGACTCATTACTACACCTTACACAAACAACACACTTGAACAAAAGTCCCTAAATTTATCCCACCTGAACCACATTGGTAAACCACCTAATATAAGAAACTCGAACCTACAACTACAGGTATGTATAATAAACAAGAATTTACCAGCTTCCACGCTCATATATAATTATGTGAAACCAGAAGCAACATTATCATACAACCTGATATAACCCTAACAATGCCTATACACATACTGTAACATAGCATACTGTATAAATAATATCATGATTCCTTATAAGAAGCAACTGAAATAGCAAGAAGAACCTTGCTTCTACACTATCATGGTCTAAATTTATTTATGCCTTGGACTCTTACGATAACAATAATAATTGATGCTCAAAACAGACAATTTAATACTATAATATTGTATTATGTGTATATAATAATTGAAAATGTAACAATTATGAAAACACAACTATAATAATATTAATGTGTTAGATTTCTATGTGATAGCATAGTACTAAGGTGTAATACTGTGTAAGTACATTCGAAGTACAGTGTACTTTACTCACAAAGTATACTGTAGTAAATGGAAGTACAGTGATAGTAATAATATCAGGTATCTCATACTCTAAAAGGAAGTGTTAAGTAAAACATAGTGATGTCATACATATGAGACAATGATAACTAGTGGTATACTTCAGGGGTGTGAAATATTGAGTCAACTGCAATGTATACAGTTGAAGTTTAATTCACCAGACATTAGACTCCATTGCCAATGGCAACTACATGTAGTCTATGCTTTGTAGACTCCAAAACTATTATATATATCATCAGAAAGGCTTCACTATATGAACTTGGACTATTATTGATTATTTTATTGGGCACCCGACAGTATGTGCTGCTTTATATTGGTCTTAATCAGACATGGGGCGAGCACAAATGTGCTTGAGTACTTTTTATTAATCAGACATGGGCAAGCACAAATGTGCTTGAGTACTTTTTATTAATCAGACATGGGCAAGTACAAATGTGCTTGAGTACTTTTTATTAATCAGACATGGGGCGAGCATAAATGTGCTTGAGTACTTTTTATTAATCAGACATGGGCGAGCATAAATGTGCTTTGAGTACTTTTTATTAATCAGACACAGGGCAAGCACAAATGTGCTTGAGTACTTTTTATTAATCAGACATGGGCAAGTACAAATGTGCTTGAGTACTTTTTATTAATCAGACATGGGCGAGCATAAATGTGCTTGAGTACTTTTTATTAAAAGTACTTATGAAGCACAATTAAGTGCTTACAGCAGAAATGCTTCAAACCGAAATTGCTTTTAAATAATTATATACCAGTTCAAAAATGTGCTAATTACCACAAATGTTTAGCATAACTGGAAGGTTTTTTGGCCTGAATGATGCCAAATGAAAGACAGTACTTTTCAAAACAATGTTACAATAATCTAATTCACTAAAAATTACTTTTTGTGTTGCTTAATTAGAAATGTGCTAAAAATTATGATCGAAGCACTGTCAAGGTGCTTCAGCTTGTCTCAAAGTACTTCCACTTGTTCACTACATGAGCAGTTTACAACTTCAAGCAATTTACTGCATACTCGAGATTATGCTTGAGCACTTCCTAAGGTGCTTTGCCCATGTCTGGACTCTTAATCATCTAAAATTGTGAACTACTAAATTTTAATAACAAACTTCTGTACTCATTAAGTAGTTGCACAGTAAAGTAAAAGTTCCACACTCCCAGTCATTCATGCATTGTTTATGAGCTCCACTCAAATAACACGTTAAAATTAGGTAGTAGGATATTGGTAATGGGCAAAGCAGAATGTGAGGTATTGTGAGTCACAGTATCAAGGCCAGAAGTTCACAAGGGAGGGATGAAACGTCTGGACAAACTCACACACAAAACTAGGGTTCTGCACCGATTTCTTGCTGGGCAATAAGATTATTTCAATATATCATGTGATCCCGTTAACCCATACCTACGTACATATGTAACAATTACTATAATGATGGCTAACAAAACAAAAAGTATGATGGTTGAGAGTGTGTAAGCAAGAATAAAAAAACTGAAATGAAGATAGATTTGAAGAGGTGATTCAAGGTTTATGCTTAGACCTCAGCAAGAAGCACATATTATGCAATTGTGATGTGTTCAGTTGACCTGATGGCTTTGGAAAAACGCTCTGCTACCACTGCTTCCTTCATAATTATTATAATAAGTTATAATTATTATAATAAGTTATAGATCGTTTAGGACTGTGCTTGTTTAATTGAATAACAATGTTCAAGGACGATTTTTAGCTTGATTTCTACTTTCTAGGACAAGTACGTCTTTTTTCAGGCAAACACAAACATATGCCCATTTCAAATTATTACACGTAGATAAGTCATGTGACTTCCTGTGACATGTTCCCCAATTTTGTGTATGAGTTTATCCAGACGTTCCATCCCTCCCTTGCAAACATGTATCTTCAACTATTGTGATTTACTGAAGGAAGCAGTGGTAGCAGAGCGTTTTTCCAAAGCCATCAGGTCAACTGAACACATCACAATTGCATAATATGTGCTTCTTGCTTAGGTCTAAGCATAAACCTTGAATCACCTCTTCAAATCTATCTTCATTTCAGAAGGTCCTACAATACCCAACTGGCCCTACTAAACTAATACTTCAAACCTAAACACATTAGCAAGCTTGAAATTAGTGGTGTAAGAACGTATGCATACCTTCCAGAGGCCAATGCAGTTCATAATTCCCGTTGTTATCAGTCCACCATTTCCAGTCCTTCATTAGAGTACCAACCTAGAGGAGGAGTTTAGTTTCTTGATGACTGTCTCAGGAGTGATAAGTAAGTTTAGAATGATTTAGTTAATGCAATTTGTAGTACAAGAACCATGTATTTATATAATGGGCAATATTATCAAGATATTAATCAATACTCCTTCCTTATTGTATTGTATCAATATCGAGGGTCCCAAATTCCCAATTTGATACAACCACAATATAATTAATAATTATATTATGCTAGTCTTCAAAATCTATAACCACACCCATATACTAGATGCCACAAAACAGTATGGTATCGAAATTCAAAAATATTATCTGGATGTCAGTGCATCATATTGGTGATATTTCATAGTACATGTACTTAGTATCATATCGTTTTAAATTTATGGGTGTAGTCTACTACTATTGACTATTGTATCAGATCTTGGCCATATTGTGTACTACAAACTGACATACCCTTTAGTGATCACGTGTTATTTTGCATGTTAATTAGCGTATGTGCAAATATGTGAATCCAGGTTCTTTTTCTCTGCCATCTCAAGAGCCTGGATACGAAGCTATTCACAAAATCCTCTACCAAAAAGGAAATGTGTATATGAACACCTGTAAGTAACTTATATAGTTTCAATAGTTGCTCCTGGTTTGGAACGAGATCAAGATATCCAAGGTGCTGTACAGAACAGAGATTGCCACATTGTAAAAACTAGCCATATTGATTATACTACCTATTTTCAGCCAAGTGAAACAAAAAGATTATGATAGTTCAATAGTCAAATCCGTGAAATTAAATAGTTAATTAGCGTATGCGTAAATGGTTCAATCCAGATTCTTTTTTTTTTTTTAAAAAGAGCTTAAGATGGATTAATTACTGATTCCAATACAGTGCAGTTTAGACCTATAAACTACACAATAAAAAGAAATTAAGTCTTTTAACTGGATTATACATGAAATTACATGTTATGTCATATCTACTGACCTTGTGAAGTAGTGCTGTAGTATAAGTCATGCTTTGTGCACATTCTTACAATAGGATATTATTACATGTATATAATCTTATATAAATTAATAGTGCTGACATGTAAACCGTGATCACTGTGGAATCTGATTATCAAATTTCGAATATCATGTGAATCTGCTATGTACTATAAATTTACTTAGCCATTGAATAACACTACAAAACCAAAGAATACTAGCCTGACTTACTCTTTAATACATGCATTCAGATAGCCAACTGATTGACCAAACGTTTTGTTTCAGTGAATTAGCTATAGACATACAAAGATAGCTATTTCGTTTCCTTTTCAAAGATGGTTGAGCGATGTAATTTTATAATTAATATATATAATATAATGCATTATCACATACTAATGGTGATGTTTACATCAGCCTTATTGAGTCAATAATGTTCCTAAGACAAGTAACTTGTAAAGGATTAACTTACTGTCCTATTGGTATGTGGCTATACTAAACTGGTACTCATATCATAATTATACTAATGTTATTATAATATTCGTTAATGAAGTGTATGTGTGACTTTATTTTACTTTACAGGAACAGAAGAGTCTAACTAAATCAGTTATAAAAAAACTAAGAAAGGGAGATCTATTCTCCATCATATATTCTGCATGACAATAGTTTTCAGGTTTGAAATTGTCATATTTACACACGTATGTACATATAATGTGGATATACAATACAATAGAACCTATGATAAAGAACACTCTGAATTAATGACCTCTGGACTTCTGAATAAATGCTTCCGCTAGTGTGTCCTTTATGAAAACATTCAAATGTGAATTCACGACAACTTGCAAATACTGATACTAATGCAGAAAACGTTGTAATATTAGATTTCTTTTTTGAAAACCCTTATTTTTAAGAGTCCAAGTCGTGAGCAGAAGATAATCTATTTCATTTACATCATTACTAACCATACTGTAGTTGCTCAGTTGTAATGGAAGCTACGTATAACTGTAATTATTATCATGTAGATAGGATTTGAAGTGTATAGGTCATATATGAAGAATCAAGAAATTGTTCTTAATAATAGGATTACCAACCTCACTGTTGTTTAACATTTTTCATACTTTTACCTAACATATTGGGAATTACCAATTAACTATTACAGAGTTTATGAACTGTGTGACTATATAATTATACATAAGCCAGTTCTTAATATACATAGTTGAGTTTACAGAAGCTGCTTTATTAAATAGTTCCACCATTTTAATTAGTACCTCTACTATCTAAATGACCTAATGTATGCCCATAATAGCTAGAAAATGGTGTTAGAGTATGCCAGCCTTGTCATAATTGTAATAATTATTATTATAAAACTATTATTGTCAGTATGTGGTATGCAGTAATGTCCTTCAATTTCTATGTCGGTACTCGGTACTGAAATAAGTTTACCATATTGTCATATTTCTGTGGGTGTATGTATGTATGTATGTATGTATGTATGTATGTATGTATATAATTTAGGCCTTGGGTCTAGTGTAAACATAGTATAGTATTGACTATTCGTGATAATAGATACTATCATGATAAGTGTCAAGTTGAAGATAAGATAATTGTAGATAAATTGTTATGACAAGCATGTACCACATTGACTTAAAATGGAATAAACGATGAAATCGAAGATAGATATGTATTATTATATTGTATGCATGTTTGTATGCATGTATATTGTTCAGGAAGTAAGAACAAGATTTTTTTGTTGCTGGCAATATTTCAGATACGTATGTTTGTTTTAGTGTTCAGTTCATCTAATCTAATCCTGTTTAGTCTAAGATATATCCCTGTTTGTTATTTTTGTCTCCATATGTAGGGATGCACAATATTGTTATATCTTGTAGGATAGCTATGAAACAGGATCAGTTATGTTTCAATATGCCCAGAAGTATTGATAAACAAGGACCATAGAACACACCATTGTAACAATTGTGTATTTCCCTTAAACATAAAATACTACATGTAATTATTCTTTACTTGGCAATGTTACCTCTCAATTTACCATCATGTTCAATTCTTGTTTTCCAGTGTATTTGAGGTTGTAGTCTTTTCCGTGGGCGGATGCTACTCCAATCAGTTTCTAGTCTTGCAAGCTTCTTGCTGCATACAATCTGGTTCCATTCTGTATTTTTTGGAAGCCACACCCACCCGGGGGTATAATTATTGGGCCTAAATGTTTTGACTGATAGTTTATTTTCAGAAACAAAGCTAAACACACCCCACGGGTGGTGGAGTGGGCGGTGGGTGGTAGTTGCTCTCTGAGAAAAATCGGAGTTTGATAGTGCCTAGAAAGGTAGATTTTATGGTTTCAGTGAAAAGCTACAGAATTCAGCTTTCTTTAGCCTCTTGTAACTATAAAAGTAAAATGAATTTCCAGAAAACGGCTCTATTTGTTTTCTGTAAATGCATTGTACTGGTGCACGCCATGATTGGTGGGCGTGGCTTTCTCGGTTTTGTACTTATTGAGATTGCAAAAATGGACATTTTATATATATTTTATCAATTCCAGGACCCTATAAAGGTGATTAGAAGATATGAAGGTTGCTACTACACCAGGTTAGAGTCATATTATATAATATTCTATTTTGAAACTGATTGGAGTCGCATCCGCCCACTCCCTAGTACCACCTTGAAGATGCTTTGATATGCTGTGTTGATTTGGAGGACAAAAAGGACAAGTAGACATTGCCTACAACATGCCATCATTTTTCACTAATTCAAATTTTAGAACAGAAATTACAGAATTAGACACGTTGCCACTCCCCCTTTTGATAATCAGACCAAACCTACTATAATATACGAGTACATAAAGTTGCGCCGGATTTCTGCACTTCATTTTTTGTTGTCTGTGCAGTCTTGACTTGTCTTATCTGGTATCTGAAATAGCTGTTCTTACGATGTCAAGTAAGCACTATGTTTGTATATTTGATTACAATGTTATGTTTGTAATCGCATGGATTTGTCTATAAATTTACTTGTTATGTATATATATATATATATATAAATTAGGGCTGGGACGAAGGTAGAAAAACAACCTTCGAAGCTTCGTCGGCAAAAATGAACGAACCTTCGAAGGTTCGCACGTGTTATTATCAATGTTGCTCTTACCTTGTTTGGCAATATAATGCCTCCAAAACTGGATTATTGCTTTATAATAAGTACTAGTCTTGTTCCTGTCACTATTTCTACTTGGATTTAGCATCGCTTGAATGCAATTTAGGCAGAAACAGCCAACAACTCAGCCTCAACTTTTCTTGGATACACCCACAATTTTAACCACACGTTTAAATTGCAAAAGTGCGCATGTGCAAACATTGAAGTGGGCGTGGCAGCGAAGCTTCGAAGGGAGAAATTTAGCTTCGAATGCGCAGTAAACGAACGAAGGTTCGAACCTTTTTCCCAGCCCTAATATATATATATATATATATAGTTTGGTAGCTCAGAATAAAATTTATTCAATATGGCTTTTCAATAGAGTTGCACCTATATATATATATTTATACATAAAATTATACAGCAATTTGCCCGTACAACCTATACTCACACCTGTATTTAATATGTTAACTTTCTTAATTAATGATACTGCTAAGTTTAACTTTTAATAGGCCCCCCTAATCAAAATTGCCTATATTCAGATCTGATTTGATATTATTCTCTGTGTCAAATATAATGTATTTATCTATCTAGTTTAAAATCATTCAGCATATAGTGTTAATCTGTTTTTTTTTTCCAATGAAATCCAAAATTGTTATGGCACATGTATATACATTGTAGCTCGCCATCATCAGTTGCACATCCGGACTGTACTTGTACAGCTAGACAATAGAGCAATCTGCAAAACCTGACAAATATTGTTTATGCTGTATAGGTAATGCAGTTGCCTATACCGATATGCTGCCTAGGCACCCCTATACTATATAGTTCCATGGAGTCGCGTTAAAACAAACACTGTTACATCTAGATCTAGTACCTTCTTTTAGCACGAAAACCGAATTTCCGCTTTCCACGTTATTAATCATCTTTTTGCTAAAATGTGCTCTATAGCTTATAGGACTCAAGATTCTAACTTACTATGATGGAAAGAAGAATTGTTAAGAAAGCCATTAATGTCAAATTTATCCTTCGCTATCAGAGAGCAATTCGAGTGCTTGAAAGTAGTCTCACGGGCAACACTCACCTCTTTATTAGCCTGTATAACTTATCTATTTCAAACAGCAGTGACGTTTAACTCACTTAGTTAGAGAGAAGACCATTTAAGAAAACCATAGCTATCAAAAACATGCTTCTTTAGCTGCAGGAAAGCAGCAAGGCAAGTACTTGAAATTACTAGTCAGTGGTAATGCCCATACTTCGCATAAAGCTTTATGCTTTAAAAATCTAAATCTCCTTCATAGTATGTGCATGTCTGTTTCTTTTATATTTCATAATTTTATCCTATATTTGCACTTTGGTTATTTTAGGTTGCAAACTTTGTTAATGCCTATTTATAATATTCATTAGTTAGTTCACTGTTAGTAAGAACCAGTACACTTAGTCCCTTAGTTCGACTCCACTGTATAGGTACAACCCTACTTTTCAAATTATTGCAGTCACTGCGAAAACAGCTCATTCATTGGTAATCAGTATAAATGTAAATTGTCAGGTTTCTGATGCCTTACCAAATAATTTGTATACCACTGCTGCCAAATAACTGGCTACAATATTTCGTTTGTTCATTGGATAGTTAAATATGATGAGGGTTCTGCACCATGGGTACATTAATTTCTATTTATATACTTAGTATATAATAGTTTTGATATATAATGCACTCCAAAAATGAAATAGTTAAAATAACCAAATTATTGATTAGTACAGTTGCAAGGAACAGCATAAATTGCAATCTAGTTTGTAATACAGGTTGTTCTGGCTACATACATGATGTTACTATGACATTATGTGCACCAAGTATAAAAATGACATTATGTGCATTGAGTATAAAAATGTTTACAGGTTTCCAAACCATTTTGTTGGCAGAACTGCCAGATACAATCATGGTTGTGGGTTGAAATATGAGTAGACAGCTTATACTGCTTCAACTAATTGGTACATAGCTACAGCTGTATTATCTGAACAACTACACGACTAATTGTTAAATCCTTTCAACTGTATACTAACTAATAAAATATTTATTTTATTTTTGCAGTGTGCAGTTAGGCAATCTCTGCCATTATATATTATATTAATTTTAGTCCCACAAAACTTGCAGATTGCATGAAATTTTTAATGTTTTATTTACAAATGCAAACAAAACTGTTCCTTTTAACTTATAGATACAACCTGTGGTCATAACACTAACAGTCATTTCATAGTATGTACCCACTTGTAATAACAAATAGCATCTGTTATCGGGTATTTTTTAGAGGGCTACTTCAAATTATTTTCATTAAGCACAGAATGGATATTGTTATTGTATAACTTCACTCAGCATTTTCTAAATATAGAACATTGAGTACTGTCCTGCTGACCTTGGTATAGAATATCTATCCTACATTATACAATGCACAATGTATAAAATTACTTCCAGACTGCATTGTCCTTCGTGGACCACACAACCGAGACCTTCCTACACACAGTATGCTATGCACACTGTACTCGTTAGTAATACAAATAATAAATTTGTGGCACTGAAGTTTTAGTATCGAAATATTGAGGAGAGTGGGGTGCAGCCAATGTGTGAAATATAAACACATATATATAGCATGCAATCTCATAGTAATTACATACATGTGGTAACTGAAACATGTGTGGAGTACAACCAGGTATTTTGGCAGGAATTTACTCAAAAGAGGGCAAGCAATTAAAGGGAGTACAGCCAGTATTAAAGTAAAGTAGAGCCTCCCTTACTCTAGTCTAGTGTTATGTTATTACATTTTATTGATTTCTAATTTTATATATTTGAGTTGTACAAACTTTAGTTTCTGCTGGAGTTATAATTACAAATAATTTTGTATTATACTGTTGAACTCACTAGATATGTTTGAAAGAGGGAGGTAATCCACATCTTTGTGACTTTAAATTCCATTTCTGTTTTATCTACAAATGCAAGCAAAAATGTTTCACTTCTTGTTTTTTTAGGCGGACTAGACGCCAAGTGTTATGATGCTTTTAACAAAGGTAGAAGGGAGGAAGCTCTTACATTACTGAAGCAAGTTAAAAATCCTCATGCAGTGAAGAGTAAGGATAACTTCACTCTTCTTCATTGTGCTGCATATCATGGATGGTTGGCTGTGGTCAAAGAGTTAATAAATGATTATAAGTTTGATCCAGACTGTATGGATGATCTCTGTAATACCCCAATAAGCAAAGCTAGAGCTAATAGAAAACAACCTGTTGTGGACTACCTGGAAACAGTTATAGGTACATTTGTTGTTTATTTCTGTTTATTAGTGATGCACCAATAGTAATTGGATGCAGTAATCAGTATCGGTCATTATATATCGCCCATTATTTGAGATGTAACTGATATTGTAATAAGTGTACTAATAATGTAATTTATTGTGATTATAACATCATTAATTGGTTTTATGATATTTAGAGAAATTACTCAGAAAGAATCAGAAACCAGAAGGTAGATATAACATTGGATTGGTTATGTGCTCGTAATTATGGGTTTATTGGAATATTGGTGCATCAGTATTTTTTTTTTTTTATTTCTCTGTAAATTTCATGTCTTAGGAACAAGCTAAATTAATAATTTGTGACTGTGCACTGCAAAAATTAAATCGCTAAAATAACCAATTTATTGGTTAGTACAGTTGCAAGGAAATTTCTTTGTAGTTTATCATACAGGTTGTGATGGCTACATATGACATTATGTGCATCAAGTATAAAAATGTATTAAAAAAATTAATTAAATTATGTTTTTGCAGGTTTCCAAATCTTTTGATGGCCAAAACTGCTAGATACAATCACTTTAAGTGGTTAATAAAGTAAATTCTTAGTATGAAATATGCACTATATACTGCTTCAACTAATTCAATATATTGTATTATAAAAGCCATAACAATCTGAACTAATTCACAGACTAATGAATACCGTCGGGACGGGACCCTCGCCTACGTGGCAAGGTAATACAAACTATAATTTCGAAATATAATATGCCAAAAGATTATAATTATCATTGCTCGTTTGTATGGTCATATAATAATGAGAATGTTTACTTCAGATTGTTTAGTTTGTGTATAAAACATATTAAGTTATAAAACCGTACTGGCATGTTAGTTTTTATAATAATATTATAATAGATATAGATATATATATATAATATATATATATATATAAATTATATAAACTAACATGTCACTACTTATTACTTAGTATGATTATACTAGTCTCTTCCTTGTCTATACTATAAGTCTTACATTTTAGTCTCTGTATTATCTGAAAGAAGAAAGAAAGATCCTCAATTCGTCTTGTGAAATATTCCACAAAGACAGCATAGACAGGTCCTCAAAACTGCTGACGTTCGAGTAACGTGCACAGCACATGACTTGAAATTGAAATAGGCGGAGTTTGAAAGTAATGGAGAATGCTTGGAGCCAGTACTCGATGTTGTAGCAACCACTACCCAAATTTTGTTTGCTTTTATGTAGTGCTTTGCTAGCGATAGTCATGATACAGGAGTAGTTATGTTTTGATGTGTCCAGATGCCTCCACGAGTTTTCTCAAGTCTGGAAACAGTAATCGTGAGTTATAAACATTGTGATAACTTTATAACCGAAAGGTTTAAGAAGAATTCCTACGTTATTTTTTTTCCTTGTATAATTTGAAGTCTACCAGTACCTCTTTTGAAATGTCAATGTTTTTATTTTTCCAGAAAAATTGCTAACACACACACAGACACACAGACACACAGACACACAGACACACAGACAAAACGATTACCGTACCCTTCCGCCTACGCTACGCGGCGAGGGTAATAATCTGAATAACTGACATTTTTTTAATCCTTGCAACTATACTAACCAAATAAAGAGTTATTTTAACAATTTTGTTTTTGCAGTGTGGATGTGAAAATTATATCTAACTATACTAAATTTATAAACAGAAATAAACATTGAATTAAAATTAAAATTGCTTCTCAGGTTAATAGCATAATTCTGTATCTCGTAAATAACTATAATTAGCCTTTTCTTAAAATTTTTCTCAATTATTTCACACAATAGCTGCACCACTTCATTTAACCCCTTTGTGCAGATTAGTGGGTATAAAGGTTGTCTGGATTCTTTATCACTGCCAGACTACCAGTGTCAGCACTGTCTGATATCTGGAATCACTGTTCTTGTAATGCAAAGTTGATTTGGTTTAATGAAGTAAACTAGAGCCTCTCTTGCTCTAGTCTAGTGTTATGTTATTACATTTTTATATTTAAGTCATGTAAACTGTTTAAAACTTTAGTTTTCTGGAGTTATAATAATATATAATTGATTTTGTATATACTGTTGAACTCACTAGATATGCTTGGTAGAGGGATTTAATAAATTGATCCACATCTTTATGACTTTGAATGCCATGTTTGTTTTATCCACAAATGCAAGCAGAAATGTTTCACTTTTTGTTTTTTTAGAGAACAAGTGTTATGATGCTTTTAATAAGGGTAGACGGGAGGAAGCATCTAGATTACTGAAGCAAGTTAAAGATCCTCGTACAGTGATGAGTAATAGCAACTTCACTCTTCTCCATTGTGCTGCATATCATGGATGGTTGCCTATAGTGAAACAGCTGATACTTGAATATGATTTTGATTCAGACTGTAAAGATAATAAAGGTAATACCCCATTAAGCAAAGCTAGAGCTAAGGGAAACCAGCCTGTTGTGGACTACCTGGAAAAACGTTTAGGTACATTTATTATGTTTATGTATACGTGTATATAGTATATGTTGTCTTGGTATATAATATAGTCTGTAGATTAGATCAAAAATTCCCTGCAGATTACCTTGACATTATTTAATGTGTAGGTTGAGCATTTCAGCTCTTACCTTATTTACTGTGTAGAGAGATATTTGCAAATGCATAATTGTAAAGATTACAAAGCAAGACAATGAAATTAAGTCACACTGTGTGTAGTAGGCAAAGTAAAGGTTATTGTAATTTGCTTTCTGCAGAACCAGTATATATACACTTTGTAGATTTGGATTATCTGTATATATAATTATAATAATTATTCCGTTTGGGTAAGTGTACAATCATTCAGTAACTTCTATACACTTGAAAAACAAACCAACATGTTCTTATTGATAGTTACATTTGTGTATTGAGTTTGTTGATTCTATAATTATGTTTGTGAAGAAGGATCTTATTTCATTTAGGTATAGCACCTACACCACCAAGACCTAACAAAGGTAATGAAGAGATGCATACATAGTCATAATAAATACACAAATAGAAGTTAACAACACCAACATATATATGGGAAGCAAATCATTACGTAGATTAAGGGAAATGTTAGTATTCACTGTGTGCTGGAAGGCTGTTTACATTGAAGTTAACAGTTTATTTCCACTATACAACTGACTGACTGCATGTGTCTTTGCTGCTTTAACATTAATTAATTCTCATAAACTAGCCATTCTGACATGCTTTCATTAGAAAGACCTACTCTTATGACTAATTTGCTGAATTAAAAAGAGCACTAAACTTTATAAGCAGAAAAAGTCTCATTTCTAAAGTAAAATAACTGTCATTATTACATTTGTAGGATCACAGATATAGACAAGTTTACAATAAAAGCATATTCTGCCCATTTGGGCATACATTCACAAGTTTGGCTATTTTGTGAAATAGTGATACCATTATAATTATTAATTGAATGTAATATTGTCATATGTATCTTATATCTAAATTTTAAATATAATTATAATAATCAATATATTTAAATCATATGTATACAGTATACAAATCTTTTGCTAGCGCTTGTCATCCACCTCTTACTAGCCTGTATATCTCCTGCAGTTTATATAGCAGTGTCTTTTAATTCACCTAGTTATGCAGAAGACCTTCTAAGAAAGACATATATACTGATAACATGCTTCGTTAGGTATGGGAAAGCAGCAAAGCTAGCATTTGAAAGTGTAGTAGTCTGTGGCAATGCCCACATTGAGTGTTTTTTTACTGTCTGTATTACTTTCATTTGGCGATTTTTGTACCCTGGGATGCTTTTGCACCATGCAAATATATATAGTACTTTGGTCACTGTATTATTTTTTTACGGTGTGATTCACACCATTCTGAGGTTTGAAGTCAAATAAAGCACTCAGCTACATCTCATGCTGTATATTTGCCTCTCAATCTATATATAATTTTGTCGATAATATATTCTATAGGCTTAACTAAATTTATAAGCATGTACAATCAGTACTACTAGTGACAAATGTATACAAATACTACATTATGATATCTGTATTAAATATTTTGATTCTATATAATTGAGAATTTGTTTATGTACAACAGGTAACGGTCGTAAAGAGGAAACAGACCAAGGTATTGAAGAGATGCACATAAACATAATTAATACATAAAGGTCTATCTAGAAATTTCAATTTTAGGATGAAGTTAATATGTAACTTAACTTCAGAATAGTTACATAATAAATTTACTTTGTGCACATCAATAGTTTGGAGGGGAGAGAGAACCTGGCATGTTAGACACTGGATTGAAGTAAGTGTGGTTAAGTGCCATTACTTCGATGTTGCTAGATTTTCAGTTGTGCCACACTAATAACACAATCACCTATCAGTGTTAGCTATCTGTTAATGTGTTTTTTTACATATCAGGATTCAACAACAGCAATTAACTTGGAAAAATTAACAAAATCTTTGGAAAATTATTTTTTGCTTTTTCATTCTGATAGAACTCTAGCATTTTTAGGTTTTGCTATATATTGGATTGGTAATAGACAGACAGACAACCAAACTATTATAACTCTCTGCCTACATAGCAAGCATTACCAACGCAAACTCTGTTTTGTATTTAGAGGCCAGGAGCTTCTTCGAGTTTTTTTAGGGAGAAAAACAAGTTGTTACTCATGAATGTACAATTGACCTGAGCAATTATAATGATGAACATGCATCAATGATCAATTTGTAAAATTATTATTGATTTTCTTGTGTAGGTTATAGACGTCATCATGATTTACTAATGAAATCACCAGTTTTGGATGATGTGTTTCATCTAATGACCAAAATATCATCATCATGGTATGACATTGGTGGGGAACTACGGGTATCGATTAATGAACGTCAGAGTTTACTACATGAGGGAAGGATGTCTGACAAGGGAAAACTGGAGAAAATACTTGACAATTGGATTAGCAGTCATTCATCACATGTCACATGGCAAAAGATCCTAGATATATTGAATGCATTAGAAAAGAAAAACATTGCTTCAGAAGTGAGAAGCTTCTTAGATACAGAAAAAGTTTATGATACATATGCCTGTAAACCTGACTTTGTTCCCGATAAATGACATACAATTTCACCTTTTTTCAAAATTTTTGTGTATGTGGTAGGTTAACAATTGTAATATTATGTTGGTAAAACAAACAAACCACCATTTTGATCAAGGTGGTTTAAGTTACAATAATAAAACAATCATAAAAGAAAGCTTGAAAAATTGTACTGTCGTTTCCAGTAATTTTGCAACGGCGCTCTCAAACCGGAGATGACGTAATTATACTTACAATAGTAAACATTACAGCAAACACCACATGATCAGAGTAAATTGATTGGCTAAATGTTATACCACACCCATTCCCGCTTTGACATTTTTTGTTGCAAGATTGATGCAAATGACAGTACTAGTAATTAGGTATATATATATTACGTGTAGAATGTGGGCGGCGACACCAGGACTGATCTATGGTTAATTAAATAAGAAGAAATACAGTTGCTAACTCTTCTGGTTTTTAGAAGCAAAATGTAAGTCTCTATGATTTAAAAATTTCCACTTGTCAGCTTGTGAAGATTTTTTTTTCAAATTGCCCATTATTTGTATTGAAGTTGAATTGAAAGATGCTTGATCCCATCTCTGTTTTGATTGTTTGACTACTGTACCCCTTTTGCCCTACAGCCTCTGTGGGTTTTTTGTAACTAACAAATGAACTACTGAAACTGTAGAACTTACTTTCCAATTCATACATAAATGATTAGATTGGCCAGCCTGTATTGGGAGCCAAAATAACGGTCTGGTGACAAGGTTGATTTTCTGTGACTGATACAGGAATGTATGCAGCAGTGTACCTGTCAAGTGAAGCCTAAAGCTATGATAATTACTGATTAGTGATTACCTCAGTAGATAAGATATTCATCAACCTGTGTCTTTAGAGATTTCTCAAACTTTTGAACAGGAAAAAGCATTAAGGAGCTTATTTTGTAGGGGAAAGATGTTTTGGAGGAATTTAATTTGCAGTTTTGTGCTCATACTAGACTCGTCATGAAAGTCAACAAAAGTCATGGACTGTTATTTTTTGGCCTCCCAAATATAGGCTGGCCAGCGAGACCAGGCAAATGTTGGAGTGGACGAACCCGTAACAATTTAGTTTGACACCATCTGTAGAACAATACCACAATGTTCAATATAGAGTCTTTCATGCATAAATAACATCCAAATGTAAAGTATTCCAGAGACTAAAGAAGGCTTACAACAATCAATGATGCATGACAATTTAATTGCAGTTCAGATTCATTAAAAAATCTGGCTTTCCGAGAACTACATACTTTTATCATAATAATTATTTTAACACCAATTAAATATTTATTAGTAAAGAGATATGTATGATTTTATCTATACACAGGGTTGTTATGTGGAAGTGGTATTTAAATTTATTGCTAAGATACCATCCCAATCTTGTTTCAGTGCTTTTTTGATTTTGATATCTCTACATGCTCTTTCATTTTTTAAATGTGTACATAATTATAATGGTGATATACAACACAGTAAAACTTGTGATAAATAAAACTCTGACACCTCCATACTAAGGACCTCTGAATAAACACTTCCACTGTGAACTCATGACAACTTGTAAATACTGCAGAAAATGCTGTAAAATTAGATTTTTTTTTGAATATCAATTGTTCTTAATTGTAAGAGTTCAAGTCGTGAATAGAAGATAATCACTTTACAGCATTACTTATAACCACACTGTAGTTGCTCAGTTGTAATCGAAGCTATAACTAAACCATAGACAAATTATTAGATTTACCTTAGAGCACTGAGCTTGTTTTTCAAAATTCTTCCCGTTTTCATCACTGGCGTCTCTGCTGCATATATTTTGGCCACCATTCAAATTTCTACCCCAAACTTGGCTCCTATTCCGACATGGAGTACTACTTCTACCAACTTTGCTTACCGGGACTCGAAAGTCCCCAAGCGCTTCGTAGGACTAATTCAAATGCAGTGCTCTCCATCTTTTGACTGCAACTGCAGCAAACAAATGCATGTTGGCACCAGCTACACTCACAATTTCGGGATTTACAACAAGGGAAATATCTCAGCTACCCACCAAATTGCATGGGTGGGGTCACTGAACTCCCAAATTGCGTGGACAGTGAGGGGGCTGTGCACCCTTCAAACCCCGATTAACAGAGGGACACCCCCCTTTAAAATCCCCCTCCCCCGTGCTCAATATTTACGACAAAGGGCGGCCAAAAAACCATCAACTTTTTTTAATGGGCTTATCCCTGATAACAATTACAAACAATTACATAATGCTAGGAACACACTCCGAACCACATAGGGATCAAATGTCACATATATGTGACATCAGTGCTCTAAGGGTTAATTTTTGAACACTTATTTGTAAGAGTCTAAACTGTGAATAGGATTTGAAGTATAGAGCCCATAAATGAATTCTTAATAATGAATTACTGATCTCATTATTGTTGGGAATTACCAATTAACTAATACAGAGATTAGAACTGATTGAACTTTGACTTCACATAATTATACATAAGCCAGTTCTTCACTTAATAATTTGAGTTTGCGTATAAATGCTAGCTAGTTTATTAAACCATTTTAATTGGTACCAGCTCCATCCTTCTAAGCTATCTAAATGGTCAATGTATTCCAACACAGATATATATGTATGTACTATGTAGGTAGTAGTGTACACATACTTATTTATGTAGTAGCATACACATATGTATTTATGTATGTAGTAGATATATATATATATATATAATTATGTATCGATGTATAGTATGTATGTATCTATGTATCTATGTATCTATGTATGTATCATGTATGTATGTATGTAAATCAGGCCTGGAGGATAGTGTTAAATTGTACTATCAAATAGATACTATCATGACAAGTGTCAAGTTGCAGATAAGATGCTAGCTGTATATAGTAGACAAATTGTTATGACAAGCACATACCACATTGACTTGGAATGTAAACTTGATAGATTATAATTATTGTAGTATATATGTATGTATACATTTTATGGTTCAGGAAGTATGTTTGTGTTAGTGTTCAGTTCTAATTTTGTCTAGTCTAAGATATAGCCTTCCTGTTCGTGTTTGTCTGAAAGGCTATTTTTGTCTCCATCTGTCTGTCTGTCTTATTTATTCCTTGTTCTGTTTCTTCATTTATAATGTCACAGTCAATATACACGTATATCCACATGTGGTGATGTATAATACTGTTATATCTTGTAGCCATGAAACAGGATTAGTTATGTTTCAATGTCCCCAAAAGTATTAATAATGAATAATAAACAAGTAACCATTGTGTGTTTCCCTGAAACATAAAATACTACATGTAATTATTCTTTACTTTGCAAATGTTACCTCTCAATTCAATTCTTGTTTTCCAGTGTGTTTTAAGATACTTTAACTCTTTGATATGCTGTGTTGATTAAGAGGACAAAGAAGAAATGTCTGAAGATTTATGACTATTGCATGTATGGACATTGCCTACAACTTGCCATCATTTTTCGCTAATTCACAAGAAAATTTGACTCCCGTGGAAGTATCCCACTGCATATGTTATATCATGCCACAAGTGCTATATCATGTTTATAATCACTGAGCCTGAGGGCCACAGGCCTGAGGGCGAGGTGATATTGCACAAGTGGGCATGACATAATTAATATATTTCATGACTTCAAATTCAGCTTAATGAAGCCACAAACCACACAGTGCACGTATCAAGCCATTGTACACATAGCACATTTATAGCACTTGGAAGCTTTGAAAGGTGGCTTCATCCTGACATAATATATATATATATATAAATTATATATATATATTTATATATATATATATATATATAATATATATATGTTGGACTGGTACTATCAACTTTACTCTAACTGGGCTGAGATGAAACCGAAACCAGTTAGAGTAGTATGTTATTCCTTTGATGATAATGGTTGAAAATGTATTACAGACTGGGTATGGAAAATTGTGGTTATCAATAATTACCCTCCGCCTCCACGCGCTCCGCTTGACCAACCTACTACGCTTGCATTTTTCGCAGTCTTGACCTGTCCTTACCTGGTATCTTGTATCTGGAAAATCTGTTTACAATGTCATGTAAGTTTCATTCATTAAAATAATGTACAGCCTCCCTTACTCTAGTATAGTGTTATTATGCCGATTTCTTCATTGTATTCGGTTTTGCACTTATTTGCAATCATTTATGTACTATAGGAGTTGCTAGATATGTTGGGTAGAGGGAAGTAATGCATATCTTGCATATTTTAAGTTCCATGTCTGTTTCACTTCTTGCCTTTTTTTTCAGCGATAAACACCAAGTGTTATGAGGCTTTTAACTATGGTAGACAGGAGGAAGCTCTTAGATTACTGAAGCAAGTTAAAGATCCTCGTACAGTGAAGAGTAAGAACAACTTCACTATTCTTCATTGTGCTGCATATCATGGATGGTTAGATGTAGTAAAACAGCTGATAAATGAACATCATTTTGATCCAGACTGTAAGGACAATGATGGTAATACCCCATTAAGCAAAGCTAGAGGTAATGGAAAACAATCTGTTGTGGACTACCTGGAAAGAGCTAATATAGGTATATTATTATGTTGTTTATTAACCTTTGCTGCAGAGTTACAGTACTTTCTTTGTGTGTCTTTGTCTGTACTAAAAATTATTAGAAAACTAGAAGTGCTGCAACGAAGCCTATGCACTAGCTTTTAAAAAGAATACCAAATAGAGCAGTTGCACGTGACATCACATAATGATTCAAATTACTTCCGTGTGCCAAAAAACCTTTTGCAATGCTTGTGTTTTAAAGATGGTTGGATCATGTTGCGCCTTTGGTTGTACTATAAGAGATACAAAATGTAACAGAAATAAGGGGAATTCATTTTATCGAATCCCTGCTAGTAGAGAAAAATGTCAGTTGTGGCTAAATGCATCAATCAGAGAAATTTTAGCAAGGTATCTAGTCTTTGCTTCAGAACCCAGCGCAAGGAAGGGATAGATTTAATCTTTGACTAGATGATCTTTATCTTCTATATACATAAAACCCAAGGTTCTTGGATGCATCCATTTCTGTTGATGTGATCAATTATATTGGTCTTGGTATATAGTTGTGCAATCTCTGTCATTATATATTTAGTGTCACAAATATGCATGGAACATGCAAGCAAATCCTTACTTCTTGTTTCTTTAGACGCCATGTTTGTTTTATCTACAAATGCAAGCAAAAATGTTTCACTTCTTGTTTCCTTAGAGAAGAAGTGTTATGATGCTTTTAACCATGGTAGAAAGGAGGAAGCTCTTAGATTACTGAAGCAAGTTAAAGATCCTCATTTAGTGAAGAGTACGAAAAACTTCACTGTTCTTCATTGTGCTGCATATCATGGATGGCTGGATGTAGTAAAAAAGCTGATAAACAATCATGATTTTGATCCAGACTGTGAAGATGACAGTGGTAATACCCCATTAAGCAAGGCTAAAAGTAATGGAAAACAAGCTGTTGTGGACTACCTGGAAACATTTAGAGGTACATTTGTTGTTTATTTCTGTTTATGAACTTAGTATAATTATATAATTGTCTTGGTATATATTTTAGTCTGTAAATTAGATCACAAATTCAGCAGATTACTCTATTAGGCATGACAATCTGCAGAATGTTTGCAGAAATATTTTAAAGGTATTTTAGCAGACATAAAAAATTTTGCAAATTTTGTGAATTAGCCAGCAGTGTTTTTGATACAACTTTAATGTTGCAGGGGAGGTACTGCATTAACCAGCATCCATCCCATATTCTGAACGTTTATTGTGCATTTGCTGTCAGCATCTACCAAATTTCAAGGACATTTGGACTATGAGATACTCATAACCCTTTTGTGGCAGTACTCAAAACTACAGATGTTGTTGGGCAGCTAAGATAGATTCTACGTATACCTTTCTCCATGTATATAATTAATATATCCCGATACGCCAAAGCTTTTAAGTTTTATAAATCACATATAAAACCTGTCATTGACCACAACGATAAAAAAATACAAGGCTACAGCACTCACCTGGTCCAAACAGTAATTTTGCCTTTCTGGAAATATATTCAGATTTACAATCGCCTTGCCCTCTGGCTCAGTAAATCTTATATAGTACTTGTAGGTGTATTATAACATATACGTAAATCATTGCTTTCCATACATAGATAGCTAGCACTAATGTAAAGTACTGATTTGTAATACCATGCAGGATATTTCCATGATGTCAAATTTTCTCATATTTATGATTCTTATATTCAGTAGCAATTTTGTTTTCCTCAATGATGATTTGTTTTTCCTGCTTGGTTACAAGTACTGGTTTCATTTGATATTGACTAGTACAAAAAGTACAAGTCATAATAAAGCATAGTGACAAAAACAACATTTATATACAATAGTATTGTAGATACAACCTGTGGTATATTCTTATCATACACTTACAGTTAGTTATCATTCCAGCATATAATAACAAATAGCATCTGTTGTTAGGGTTTTTATGGCCCGTAGGGCCATCCCTATGATTGCTTTCCCACGGGTTCGAACTATATATATATATATATTATATATTATTTATATGTTTGTGTCCACTTGCGTGAGTATGCGTTGTATACGTAGTTAAGGAAGTTACGTCATTCCTGGGGGCTTTGTCAATTAATGGGTGTGGCACGTAAAAGTACACACGCTCAAGCCAGGCTGTATAGCTTACGTACAAACTGGAACTAAAAGCTAACTATTCTACCTGAAATATATTCCTAAAGTTCTACAAGGTTCTTTAAAAGGTAAAGAGAGTAGATAATCAAAATTTTAACTATAATAGGCTGTTGTGTTTCAAGCATGATATAGTTAGCCATGCCTGATTACTGAATGCTGGACACCATAAAGCAATCATAGGGATACTTTTTTTCTCTATATACACTTGTTTTTTCAGGGGTGTACTTCAAATTAATGATGAAGAATATTGTTATATAGATCTGTGCATGCATGGAGTATTATTTGAGTGTATAGCTTCAATCAGCATTTTCTAAATATTGTACTCTTCAGTCCATTGTGTGCTATCCTGCATGATACACATGATACCATGCACACACAAGTGTAAATGTACTCCCAGGTTGCACCGTATTGTCCCTTTAAGGGGTCAAACATCAAAATTTGACTTGGGGAGTCTGAGACAATACGCCCCAGACCCTCTTACATACAGTATACTATACTTTGCCCACTTCTCCCCCCTTAAATTGCTTGCCCTCACTTAGGTAAATTCCTTTAATAATCCCTGGTTGTAATATTTCAGAAGTTGACACATATATGTAATTACTATTAGATCACATACTATGTGTTTATATCAAGTTTCGCCCTCTCTCCTCCACAGTTCAATACTAGTGGCACAATTTTGCTATAATAATTATTTGTACTACTAACCACAGTTGTAGTAAAATACTTAAAACCTCCCACGGCCATTGTAGAATCAGCTGCAAAGCAAAGTACATGTAGATTTGGTTTATTAATTAATTAATTAACCCTTAGAGGACTGCGCTTGTTTTTTAAAATTCTTCCCATTTCCAACACTGGTGTTTCTGTTGCGTATATTTTGGCCACTGTTCACTTTCTCTACCCCAAACTTGACTCCTTTCGACATGGAGTACTACTTCTACCAACTTTGCTTACCGGGACTCGAAGTTCCCCCAAGACCTTCTTAGGATTAATTCAAATGCAGTGCTCTCCCTCTTTTGACTGAAGCTGAGGCAAACAAAACGACCCCACTGCATGTTGGCACCAACTACACTCACAATTTCAGGGTTTACAGCAAGGGAAATGTCTCAGCTACCCACCAGATTGGGTGGGCAAGGTCACTCAATCTCCCACCCCCATTGCGTGGGCGGCAAGGGGCTGGCTGTGCCTCATCGCAACCCCCATTTTATGGGGGGACACCCCCTTTAAAATTCCCCCGTATTCGTTATTTAGGGCAAAGGGCAGTTGAAAAAACATCAACATTTTTTTAGCAATTTTCATTGGCTTTTTCCTGACATTACAAATATTTGTAGTGTTTTGTAATGCTAAGAACACACTCCGAACCACTGTTCAAAGTGTGTCCCTAGGGGTCAAATGTCACATTTATGGGCAGTGTTCTGCCCAGGATATTTAGAGTGGTGGTTGGATTCTATCTTGCATTTAGTGCTGTTTACCCAGTATATACTTAATAGTTAATACTATCTCAATAGCCTATATATGTATTATCTGAGAGGTGGTTAATTCATCTGAGTGATGGTTATTCCTGACCAGTGTGGGCAAAACAGTGTATGGGACATCAGTACTAGAGCTCTAAGGTTAAAGTAAAGTTGAACTTCTAGTTGTGCAAACCTTTAGTTTCTGGAGCTATAATTACAATTAATTTTGTACTGTTGAAGTCACTAGATATGTTTGGTAGAGGGAGGTAATAAATTGATCCACATCTTTATGATTTTAAATTCCATTTCCTTTTTTATCTTCTTGTTTCTTTAGGCGGAGTAGACACTAAGTGTTATGATGCTTTTAACTATGGTAGAAAGGAGGAGGCTCTTAGATTACTGAAGCAAGTTACAGATCCTCGTACAGTGATGAGTAATAACAACTTCACTGTTCTTCATTGTGCTGCATATCATGGATGGTTGGCTGTAGTAAAAGAGCTGATAAATGATTATAAGTTAGATCCAGACTGTATGGATGATGATGGTAATACCCCATTGAGCAAAGCTAAAAGTAATGGAAAACAACCTGTTGTGGACTACCTGGAAACAGTTATAGGTACATTTGTTGTTTATTTCTGTTTATTAGTGATGCACCAATAATTAACCCTCACCCACATAAACAGAATGGAGGGTAATCTGGTATTGTGTGTGTGTTTGGTGTGGACGATTTAACCTCGGTTAATTCTCAAAGACCTTGACAGCCTTAACCAAAAGGTCTGGTGACAAGGCTTGCACCTCGATTGGAATGACTGGCTAGCCTTCAGGTAACCCCACTCATTGATTCTATTGGAATAATCGCTGCTGGTCAGCCTAATCACCCACACTCCTATTCCTATGGTTTATCCCCAGTCCCATTCCAGCATGTGGTGGATCACGTCCATATATAAGCAATTATTTATCAGTCTAATAAAATCTTAAAACTTCACAGTCCGTGGATTATTCTTTTAGCATGCACACATACAGAGTCTATTTGCTTTTTTGATTATGGTAAAATGCGGTATAGATTTAGCTATTGCCTACTTAACATAAAGCAGCATCATAAATAGTATTTAACTTTTAACATATTCACATATGCTTTGATACTTTGGTGTTATTGGACTCCTGACAGGGATAGTCTGGCCTTGGGAACCAGAACTGGGGGTTAAAGACATCTTTGGTGGGATCCCAACCCTCTCCTCTCTATCCGTATCTGAAAATGCTCATAGAGTCCTGTTTACCAATGCATCAATAAATACATGTAATAATAACTTACTTATAAAACCTTGAAGTTAAATAATGCCACATTCTTACTGGATTAAAAAAAATCCTACTCCCTGAAACACATGTACTCTCCTAATTAACCTTAGGTGGGCATTTCTAATTAATAATTAACAAGGCTATTACTATTACAGATGCTGCTGCTGTGTGTGTGTGTGTGTGTGTGTGTAGGTGTGTATATACGTGTTGGGTGGAACCCCTGTCCTGGTCATCCCACTAAGGTGAGCAGCGAGGGACCAACACCAAGTAGTATAAAGTTCAGTCAAGTCACTGATCTCACAGACGATGACTCTCCCCTAAGGTTACCCACATCGAAAAGTGCTTTGTTCATACATGTTGGGTGGAACCCCTGTCCCGGTTTATACCACTGAGGTGAGCAGCGGGGAACCTACTCCAACTAGTATAATGACTAGTGAAATTGCTAATCTCAGAAGTACATTAAAAACCCAAAAACTACTAGAAAATTCAGAAGTACAGTTGTTACATGATTATAATAATCAATTATTTACTTAACATTTCCATATGCTTTGATGCTGCAGGACTATTTAACACAGATAGTCTGGTCTGGGGAACCAGAAATGGGGGTTAAAGACATCTTTGGTGGGATCCCAACCCTCCCCTCTCTATCCGTATCTGGAAATGCTCAGAGTCCTCTTTACCAATGCATCAGTAAATACATGTAATAATCACTTACTTTCAAAATCTTGAAGTTAAATAATGGCCCATTCCCATTAGATTACAAAAGATCTAATTCCCTTGAAAATCATGTGCTTTTACACATGTGGTCTATTAATTAGGGATGGGCGATATATCAAAATAAATGATAATTTATCGATATTTTCAATATCGATATGATATCGATATCGGGAGTCCATTCGATAGGCAATTCGATACGATAACCACGCCCATATAACCTTAATAATAGTTAAATAAGTAGTAGTTAATTATTTTAAAATATCAACAGTAGCCACATCTGTGCCTGCGGAAAGGCTATTTAGTAAGGCTGGTGAACTGCTTTCCATCAAAAGAAGCAGAATTAACATGTTTAAGCCAAAACATGTCCACATGTTGAACAAAAACACTTAACATAGTTACCTAGCTGTTATTTTGTAGATAATTAATTAATTAACTATGAAATGGGTGTGGTTTAATATCATATCGAAAAATATCGATTGTCACAAACATTTTGGCAAATATCGATTAATATCGTATCGTTTGGAAATTTCTCATATCGCCCATCCCTACTATTAATTAACCTTATAGGTGGGCGTTTGTTAATTATTAATTAAATTTATTGCAAGACCACTATATATACAGATGCTGTGTGTGTGTGTGTGTGTGTGTGTGTGTGTGTGTGTGTGTGTGTGTGTGTGTGTGTGTGTGTGTGTGTGTGTGTGTGTGTGTGCGTGCGTATGAACAAAATTTCTCAACTACTAACAACATTGGAACTTCGATTGAGCTACCAACAGACTTGAAATTATACAAGAATCAAAATAAAAGATTGACTTTTCTATAACCTTTCAGTTATAAAATAATGACAATTTATACAAATCACAATTGCTGTTTCACCACTTTCAGAACAATTCTGGTAGCAAAAGAGTGCATGGAAATACAACTCGTCTTGTTTGAAGGCTATCACTGTTGAATCACAGCCTAGTACAATTGAAGTAATGGCTGCTACAACATCGAGCTAGCTTTAAGCTTTCTGCTATGATGGTCACTTTCTAGCTACACCTATTTCATTTCATGCACGTGATTGTAGCCACAAAACATTTTTCTATTGTGTTTCTTTTAAACTGTGCTCTTGCCTCTTAGTAGGACTTGGAGTGTACAGTAATTTGTAACACACACACATATAATATAACCTCTGAGTCTGTATAATAATAATTATTACAGTCAAGCATATTTTTATGGCCCGTAGGGCCATCTCTATGATTGCTTTCCCATGGGTTCGATGTATGTTTATAATATATATTGTGTCCACTTGTGCGATTATGCGTTGTATACGTAGTTAAGGAAGTTGTGGTCAATTAATGGGCGTGGCGCGTAATAGAACGCGCACTCGAGCTCTACAGAGTAGTACAGACCAGAAGAAGGAAAGTTGCTTGTAGCTTACGCAGAAACTGAACCTAATAGCAAGCTATTCTACCTAAAATATATTTCTAAAGTTCTACAAGGTTCTTTAAAAGGTAAGGAGAGTAGATATTCAAAATAATAACTATAATAGGCTGTTGTGTTTCGGGCATGATAAAGTCAGCCGTCATGATTACTGACACTGAACACCACAAAGCAGTCATAGAGATACTTAAATTTGTAAAAGAATCATAGGGAATAATAATTATTACAGTCAAGCATATTTTCTTGTCAATAATCATTCTTGTTTCCCAATCACACTTGTGGTGACAAATCTACACCACGAGTGCATTCATTAAATCCAATATCAATCATTATTGACCATTATATCTAGTATTGGTATCTGGAAGATGTAACCGATGTTTTAACAAGTGTACTAATAATGTCATTTCTTGTGATTATAACATCATTAATTGTTTTTATGATACTCATAATTATTGAGAAAATGCTCAATTTCATTGAATGAATCAGAAACTAGAAGGTAGATATAATATTGAATATATATTTATCTAATCGGAATACATGTATCTTATTGGTGCATTGGTATTGTTTATGTACTTAGTATAATTTGGTATATAATATAGTCTATAGTTTAGATTACCTTGCAGATTACTATTTAATCCAACACAATCTACATATTGTATGGAACATTAATTTTGCAGAGTGTTATTTTAACCCTTAGAGGACTGAGCCTGTTTTTCAAAACTCTTCCCATTTCCAACACTGGCGACTCTATTGCATATAATGTGGCCACCGTTCACTTTCTCTACCCCAAACTTGGCTCCTTTTCCAACATGGACTACTACTTCCACCAACTTGCTTACCGGGACTCGAAAGTCCCCAAGCGCTTCATAGGATCAAATCAAATGCAGTGCTCTCCCTCTTTTGACTGGAACTGGGGCTAACAAAATGACCCCACTGCATGTTGGCACCAGCTACACCCACGATTTCAGGTTTCACAGCAAGGAAAATGCCTCAGGTACCCACCAGAGTGCGTGGGCAGGGTCAAAAAATGCAAAATTCGTAGGCAGCGAGGGGGCTGCACCCCCTTTAAAATTCCCCCCATGATTGTTATTTAGGCCAAAAGGCGGCCGAAAAACCATCAACTTTTTTACCCACATTCATCAGCTTGTGCCTGACGCCAATTACAACCATTTGAACAGCTTGCCTGACGCCAATTACAACCATTTGAACAGCTTCGTGTAGCTAGGAACAGACGGCGAACCACGTAGGGGTGAAATGTCACATATATGTGACATCAGTCCTCTAAGGGTTAATATTGCAAATTTGTCAATTTTTTTTACAACTTTAATTTTGCAGGGGAGGTACTGTGTCAACCTGTGACATCCTCAACATGTGTCAAGGTTCTCGCTAGGCAACATTCGCGATTCTTGTAGAATTGATTATACTCTGTGATTATAATTATTAAATTAATGCCCAAACAATCTTACCTTTGATACATACTATTTATGATGCCTCATAACCTCTCATCCAATTTGAGTCACTTGTAGATTTGGTGTATTAAAGTAAAGTAGAGCCTCCCTTACTCTGGTCTAGTGTTATGTTACTACATTTTACTGATTTCTATATTCAGTTGTGCAAACTCTTTTAGTTTTCAGAGATAATATACTGTTGAAGTCACTAGATATATTTGGTAGAGGGAGCCAATAAATTCATCCACATCTTTATGACCTTAAATGCCATGTTTTTTTAATCTACAAATGCAAGCAAAAATGTTTCACTTCTTGTTTCTTTAGAGAAGAAGTGTTATGATGCTTTTAACTATGGTAGAAAGGAGGAGGCTCTTAGATTACTGAAGCAAGTTAAAGATCCTCGTACAGTGATGAGTAATAACAACTTCACTGTTCTTCATTGTGCTGCATATCATGGATGGCTGGATGTAGTAAAAAAGCTGATAAACAATCATGATTTTGATCCAGACTGTAAGGATAATGATGGTAATACTCCATTAAGCAAAGCTAGAAGTAATGGAAAACGACCTGTTGTGGATTACTTGGAAAAAGTTTTAGGTGCATTTATTGTTTGCTATTTGTGTACTTAGTGTATTGGTATATAATATAGTCTGTAGATTAGATCCCAAATTCCCAATCTGCAGATTACCTTGACATTATGTAATGCTAGCATTATTGCAATTTCTAAATAAAGGGCAACAGCTAATACCATCCACGGGTGATATTTCTATGATGACATGTTGATAATTATTATTAATCCAATTATTTTCAATATGAGTAATTATGAATATGATTTAAATTGCTTATACACCTATACCATCAACACACTCAATACTAGTTCATATTATTTAGCATCCCTCATGCTTCGGCCTCAGGATCTAAATAGTATAAATCCCTCCTACATGTAACTATATATCTTATAATGAGATTCATAGCCCATACAGGTGTATAGGTTTACATTTTGTATATAAACCTCGTACTAGATTTATATTTAAAATATAAATATGGAGCCAGGCTGTTTCTGCATGTAACCTTCACTACTATAAATAGCAACAAAACCACAACCCACCCACTATTTATAGTAACAAAACAGCATACAACCATAACAATGATACTGCCTAGAATGTATGATGTAATCTAGTGAACAGTTACATAAAGAAACAGCCTGGAGTCAATGCATGCACATGCTCAGAAGGTGTGGCTTTCAAAATGGTGGACTGAAACCTGAATCTCCATTATTAGTTATATTATATATATATATATATATATATATATCATGGTTCATCGATCTATATGTGTTACTGATATAAACCTGCCAATTTGGAAGTTTTGAAAAGATATAACCTATGGACCTTCAGCCCTTGGGGGATATATTTTCAAGCTTCCTCATTGGCAACACATATAGACCTGTAAACCATGCTATATATTACACATATAACTTGATTAATATATAATTTTATGTATAGTTATAGTTAGTATGAGAAACAACCATCAACTGTTTTTATGTACGTGTATTGTTAGCTGGGTTTGTGTATTGAGTTTGTTGAGTCTATAATTATCTTTGTGAAGAAGGATCTTATTTCATTTAGGTACAGGAACTAACAGTGGTACAGAAAGACAAAGTAGCAAAGGTAATGAAGAGATACATACATAGTCATAATCAATACACATATAGAAGCTGGCAACATTCACAACACCAACATATTTATATACATGTATATATGGGGAAGCAAATCATTACCAGGCTTCTAGATTCTTAGTATTTACTGTGTGCTGTTTATGTTTAAGAATAAAGAAGTTAGCCAGCATACAATTCACTGACTGGTTGTGTCCTTGTTGCTTTAAGTTTATTTCTCATAACCTAGTTGGAACTATGACATTCTCCCATTAGAAAGGCCTAATTTGTTAAAAAGAGCACTAAACTATTTATCATATAGATTACACACAGACTTGATGGTATATAAAGTGACTGCTAGTTGACAAGTCTTTTGTATGTCAAATACAATGTTTTCTTCATGATACATTTACAAAGAGGTTGTATGACATACAATACCAAAAGCTATTCAACAATATATAGTATCCTACTGATATTCTATTAACTTGAATACTGTAAACTCCCTTATTTTAGCTTCCTTAAAATGTAGCATTTCACATAGAATGTATTTCAACAGCCCAAAAACTAATAGTGTATTGTAAAAGTAGTTTAGGTAATACAATCAAAATTTCCAGCCTTTTTTTAAACCCACGTACAATACTTTCATTAAATCTTGTGCTGCCCTAGTAATAATTCCTTGAGAATCTGAACCATCTTTGAAATATTGTTTCCTTTGCATGAAGTTTGATGTAAAACTCTTGAAGTTTCAAGAGGATTTAAGTTCACCATTAGAATGCCTATAGCTTTCAAGTCATTCAGCTATTATTATTTGAAAGATATCAGTGACAGATTTAAACTATATCGTATTAATTAGTCATAAAACTACCTCACAATTAATTCTTTAAAATTCCTTTTTTTAAATTTTAAAATGCAAGCATAAATGTTTCTCTTCATTTATTGTTTTTTATTCTTTGTTATGTCAAAAGTTGATGACCAGTGTTTTGAGGCTTTTAAACATGGTAGAAAAGAGGAGGCTCTTAGATTACTGAAGAAAATCGATGATCCTCGTACTGTGAAAGATAGCAATGACTTCACTATTCTTCATTGTGCTGCATATCATGGATGGTTGTCTGTAGTAAAAGAGCTGATAGAAGATCATCAGTTTAATCCAGATTGTATGGATGATGATGGTTATACCCCATTAATGAAAGCTAAAAGTAATGAAAAACAACCTGTTGTGGACCACCTGGAAACAGTTATAGGTACATTTGTTGTTTATTTCTGTTTTTATATAAATTGTCTTGCTATATAGTGTAGTATATATGAAATTCCCAATCTGTAGGTTACCTTGACATTATTTAGCAGGACATACAGATTGTGTGGAACATTTAAGAGATATATTGGGTTATTTTAGCGAATGTAAAATAAAAGTATTTGTGAATGTATGAATTTGTGAAATGTTTTTCCACTTTAATTTAAGGTACTGCGTCATGCATTTTACTATCAATTCTCGCTTAATCATGATTAGAGGCTGGCACACTTACCAGGATATTTGGACTAGACACAAATCTTTTATAGTTGCAGTACTCAAATATGTCGTTAGGCATCAGCTGGGATAGATTCATAAGTATCCCTTTCTCCTTGTATATAATTTATTATATTTTTGTTTTTCATACATAGATAACTAAAGGTCATTCACGTTCATCTTGTCCTCAGAAAAATGTTTATAACTTTAGTTTGAAATGACCAACAATCTTTTCACCTGCACCATTTTCATATAATTATCCTTCCCGTTCATTTTTGTGTATGTCAAATTTCAATCCCTAGCTTCATTATTGAGTTACAGTATAATCATGTAATTAACCTTATGACATTAAACTATATACTATAGTACATATAAAGTCATCACATCCTAATTTTGAGGACATTGTGATTGTGAACACACTTTAGCAATAATGAAATCTACTAGTTATAGCATTTTAAAATTTCAACAACTATTATCATGTAGGGTAGTCTAGTTCTAGTTCCCAGCTGTACCCTCTATATAAAGAAACGTCTGTCTTTCTAGCAATATACGAGGGTATGTACATGCGGGTATACACAAAGTAAGTACACACTCACGTGAGAGACCACAAACACATAATAATTTTACATTCCAATGATGCAATTCTACCGCTGATGACTTCCGTGACTCCTGAACATGAATAGACTACAGATATAGCAATTTTAAATTGTCAACAGCTATTACCATGCAGTGTAGTCTAGTCTCCAGCCACACCCACTACATAAAGAAGTGTCTGGTGACTTTCTAGCAATTTCTTGGTTGTGCTAACTCAGCATGCAGGAATCCTGCACACCAATCAAAAAGTATACTGCAACATCACTAAATAAAACAAATTTCATTTGATTAGATTGTGACGAGTGCATGAAAATGTCAAAGGAATGTTTGTTCTGGTGATTAATTAAGATAAGCTGTTTGTCACTGACATGTTCCATCCTTTATTATGCTTGCAAAGCTTAGCTAGCTAGATCTGTACTACTAAGGCACAGGATGAATGTTTTGAAAGGTTTGTACGTTGGAAAATATGTTTGTTAGTTTAGCAACTCAGAAAAGAGTTCATGTTGTACCAGCGAGTCTCTCATTGTTATTTAATACCTGATGAGTGGCATATACAATTTGAGTCACTTGCAATGTAAATAGATTTGATTTATTAAAGTAAAGTAGAGCCTCCCTTACTCTAGTCTAGTGATATGTTACTGATTTTTAATTTGTATATTTGAGTTGTACAAACTTTATACGAAATTTTAGTTTCTGAAGTTATAATTACAAATGATTTTGTATTATACTAGATATAGTAAAGGGAGGTCATGACTTTATATGCCATGTTTGTTTTTATCTACAAATGCAAGCAAAAGTGTTTCACTTCTTATTCTTTAGGGAAGAGATGTTATGATGCTTTTGAAAAAGGTAGACGGGAGGAAGCGTCTAGATTATTGAAGCAAGTTAAAGATCCTCGTACCGTGATGAGTAATAGCAACTTCACTCTTCTTCATTGTGCTGCATATCATGGATGGTTGGCTGTAGTAAAAGAGCTGATAAATGATCATCAGTGTGACCCTGACTGTATGGATGATGATGGTAATACCCCATTAAGCAAAGCTAGAAGTAATGGAAAACAACCTGTTGTGGACTACCTGGAAAGAGTTGTAGGGCTGGGTATGTTTGTTATTTATTTCTGTTTATGTACTGAATATGTGATCATCTAGGTAGAACCCTCACCAGTACATTATTACACTCTGTAGATTTGGGTCACCTGCATAATTATTACATTTGGGAAGGTGTAAAATCGTTCAGTAATTTGTCTACACTTGAAAAACAAACCAACATGTTTATATTACTGTTCTTAAGTGTCTGTATTCATAATTACATCTGTGTATTGAGTTTGTTGATTGTATAATTATCTTTGTGAAGAAGGATCTTGTTTCATTTCTGTACAGCACCTACATCACCACCACCTAAGATTGTTCCAGAAGAGACACCAAGATATAGCAAAGGTAATGAAGAGATACGTACACATAGCTGTAATCAATACAAAAATAGGAGTTAACAACACTCCCAACACTAACATAGTTATATACTGAAAGCAAATCATTACCAGGGTCTGGATTTAAGTGACAAGTCACATAAATAATATCAGATACCAGTGTAATGAGACTCATGGAATATGCATGTACAAGGCGAATCCAGGGATATCCTGGGGTGCATTTGCTCCATGACCAACACAGTATTTTGGTCACCTAATATTATATTTATACCGTGTGATTTACACCATTCAGGTGATATTGAGGTCTGAAGACAAATACAGCACACAGCTGCATCTTGTGCTGTATATGCCTATCAATCCATCCCTTTATCAATAATATATTCTGTAGATTTAACTAAATTTATAAGCATGTATATATAATCAGTACTACTAATGACAAATGTATACAAATACTCCCCATTGTGTTTATATGCACTATTCTTATGTACATAATACTATATACATTGTTAGTCACATCTGTATTGTTTCTATAATTAAGAAAAATTTTATGTATGACAGGTTACAGTCATGAAGAGGAAACAAATAGTCCCATCAGCAGTATCAAGAGTAACACCAGTGTAACCAGCATAGGTAAGTATAAAATCATGATTAATACACTATGGGTGGAAGCTCATGGTGCTGTGTGCAGTGCCTTTTATCATCCCTTTATCAATGAATGCCATTCTGTGCTAGACCCTCAACACTGTAGTATGCTAGATAGTACATGTGAATATTTGAATAATTCAGAATGTTCCACTGTGTGCGAGGGTTCTGTGCATCATGGCATTCATTAATCAGTTACATGCTGGTATGTGAGTGTGATTATTAATCTTCGTCCGTGTAGGCGGAGCAGTGTGTTACTGCAATCAGGTTGTGTGTGTGTGCGTGTGCGTGTGTATGTGTGACAACTAACAACATTGGCACTTTACCAACCAAAATTTCCCACATAATAATAGTTACTGTGAAATAGTGATTGCAATCAACACAAACTCTGTTTCGTATTTAGAGATTAGGAGCTACTTTTGTAATTACTTGGCTGTGAGAAGAGTTTTTGTAGTGAAAAGAAATCAAGTAGTTTCATGAATATGCTAATTACCTCAGCAACATCAACGGTCAATTTTTTAAAATTATTTTTTTAAATTTTCTTGAGTAGATTCTGGACATAAACGTTATCGTGATTTACTGATGAAATCACCAGAATTGGATGATGTGTTTCCGCTAATGACCAAACTATCATCATCATGGCATGACATTGGTGGGAGACTACGGGTACCGATCGATGAACGTCAGAGTTTACTACAGGTGAACAATCTGTCTAATGATGGAAAACTGGAGAAAATACTTGACATATGGATTAGCAGTCAGACATCAGACGTCACATGGAAAACAATCATAGATATGTTAATGGGATTTGAAAAGAGAAATATTGCTTCAGAAGTTGCAAGATTCTTGGATAAACAACATATTTATGAAAAATATATTCAACAAGATGACTATGCTCCTTTCTCCCTTTAATATATTATTACATACAATTAATTAGAATGATTAAAATGTTTGTGTATGATTGTGCTAGCAACCTATCTTTATATGTATAAGAATTGTATATGGATTTAATTTAAAACAACCAATTTTAATCAAGGTGTGTATGTATGGTTACAATAATGAATGTTATGTTTTGTTCAGTTTTAGTGAATTTTAAATGCATCATGTTTTAGTTTTATTTATAGTTTATCTAACTATTTGAAATTAATTTTAATTGTTGTTTTAGTTTTCTTGCTATTTGGAAAACAATTTTAGTTTTAGTTCATGACTGATTTTAGTTTTGGTTTACTAGTTTTAGTATACAGACATTGGTAACATTATTGTTAGTATTATAAGCTCCTGGTTATATATTTCTTACCTATAAGTATCAGCAGAGGGAACATGTATTGAGTTAGACTTTAGTTGTTTTACCAAATTGAAGTGAATTTTAGTTTCAGTTTCAGTTTTTTAAAGTGAATTTTAGTTTAGTTTAATTACTAAAAGTAAAATGGGCTAACTAAAAGGGGTATTAGTTTTAGTATTAGTTATACAGACAGTCTGGAAAACAAATGATCACTGCATATCAATTGTAAATGATGATGTAATGAACAAAGTTTATGTAATGACCTTGTGTTAATTTATAGTTTATTTAGTTGGCCTGTTGGCCTATATTGTTTATTGTTGTACTGGTGCAGGGCCCTTGCTCTGTCTATATACATGTATGTGTGTTAAGATTATGATGCTTCCATGTTGTAGTTCTCTTATTTGTTTTGAGTTGTAATAAAGTACTTACAATGATATGCTAATATGTTGTATGATTATCCCAAGTGAAAATTATTATAACTAAGGTTAAGATAACAAACTATCACATTAATGAGATACTATCACTCAAGCCTAGTATGTAATGTATATATGCAAACTAGGTGTGTATGTATGTATGTATTTATGTATGTATGTATGTACAGTATTTATGTATGTATTTATGTATGTATGTATGCATGTATGTATGTATGTATGTATGTATGTACAGTATTTATGTATGTATTTATGTATGTATGCATGTATGCATGTATGTATGTATGTATGTATGTATGTATGTATGTATGTATGTATGTACAGTATTTATGTATGTATTTATGTATGTATGCATGTATGCATGTATGTATGTATGTATGTATGTATGTATGTATGTATGTACAGTATTTATGTATGTATTTATGTATGTATGCATGTATGCATGTATGTATGTATGTATGTATGTATGTATGTATGTATGTACAGTATTTATGTATGTATTTATGTATGTATGCATGTATGCATGTATGTATGTATGTATGTATGTATGTATGTATGTACAGTATTTATGTATGTATTTATGTATGTATGCATGTATGTATGTATGTACAGTATTTATGTATGTATGTATGTACAATGTATGTATGTATGTATGTATGTACAGTATTTATGTATGTATTTATGTATGTATGCATGTATGCATGTATGTATGTATGTATGTATGTATGTATGTATGTATGTATGTATGTACAGTATTTATGTATGTATTTATGTATGTATGCATGTATGCATGTATGTATGTATGTATGTATGTATGTACAGTATTTATGTATGTATTTATGTATGCATGCATGTATGTATGTATGTATGTATGTATGTATGTATGTATGTACAGTATTTATGTATGTATTTATGTATGTATGCATGTATGTATGTATGTACAGTATTTATGTATGTATGTATGTATGTATGTATGTATGTATGTATGTATGTATGTACAGTATTTATGTATGTATTTATGTATGTATGCATGTATGTATGTATGTACAGTATTTATGTATGTATGTATGTATGTATGTATTTATGTATGTATGTATGTACAGTATTTATGTATGTATTTATGTATGTATGTATGTATGTATGTATGTATGTATGCATGTATGTATGTTGTACCAAGTGAAAATTATTATAACTAAGGTTAAGATAACAAACTATCACATTAATGAAAACTATCACTCAAGCATAAGTATGTAATGTATATATGTAAACTAGGTGTGTATGTATGTATGTATGTATTTATGTATGTATGTATGTATGTATGTATGTACATGTATGTATGTATTTATGTACATATTTATGTATGTATGTATGTATATATGTATGTATGTATGTATGTATGTATGTATGTACGTATGCATCCATACATGTCATAAAATTATGTATGTGTACTATGTTTTGTCAGTATAGTTATCTCAAGTCCCTGTTTGTCTGAAATTATTTTTGTGTCTGTCTTATTTTAATATTCTAATTCCTTTTGTCTTTCTTTTCATTCATAATGTCACGTTCCATAACATGCATGTACATATATATCTATCTGTAAGATACTGTAGGATAGCCATGATACAGAATCAGTTATGTTTTGATGTGTCCATTTGTTGCCAGAATCTTCTCAAAGTATTAATAATGTAATAATTAATTATAAAAGACACATAAGCATAATACTAAACCTTGGCTTTTCAATATGTTATTGCACCAGTGCAAACGTTTCTTATTTACTCCACACTGCAATAAACTAGTGCCATAATCACATGACTGCTTTTCTGTAGTTTGAAAAATTATAAGATTTATGAATTCATAAAATAAACATAATATTTTATAGCATTATATCAGTTTGCAATCAATATAATTTTCTCTTAATGCACAAAATAACAAAAAACTAGGTGAGGATGTAATCATTATAGAATACTATATCTAAATGAGAATCATTGAGTTATAATCATGGTATATGTAGAGAAGACATTTTAAAACAATCAAATTCTAGTATGCCGAAACGTCATCAAATGATAGACAAATATCACATGATTAGATGTAAGTATGATGTGTGCATGAAAATGTCAAAAAAATCTTTGTTCTGGTGAAAAGCTGTTTGTTGCTGATGGCTACAATCCTTTGTTTTGTTTAAAAGCTAAGGTATGAAAGTAGATCTACACTACTAAGGCACAGGATGAATGTTTGGAAAGGTTTGTGCGTGGTGAAAATGTGTTCGTTAATTTACCAACTCAGAAAAGAGCCTATCCAGTGAGTCTACCATTGTTATTTGATACCAAATGACTGGCAGCAACAATGAGAAAGCAACCAGTCTCTGATATAATGTGATATTTCGCTGTTGTTTAAAATGATCACGTGGTGCACTAAATAATCACATGACATACTGTGTCAGCACAACCAAGAAATTGCTAGAAAGTCACCAGATGTTTCTTCACATAGTGGGTGCAGCTGAGAACAAGTTCTGGTTCATTATTCCTTCGTGTAATAATTAGAGTATATATGGTACTACACTTAGCTAGTATACTTCGGAGTATGGTCTCTTATCATAGGGGTATAGGGTTTCTATCATGGTATTGTAGTACAGTACCATATACGGTATGTTCTAATTATTTTGTGTGCTTACATTCACCACAGATATAATAACAAAAAGGGATTGGAAATGGTGGGTGTGGTTGTAATCATCCGCGTTATGAATGATGTCATGTAATTGTAGAGCAGCATGGCCTCTACACGTAGCTTACACACTGATGTTGTACATGAAGCGATTACAGCTAAAGTTACAGTTAAAACGTTACTGTACACTAGATCAACCTTAAGTCAAATAGCACAAACTCTCAAATCACTAAAATTTGTTATCTTTATAGAGATATATCTTCAATAATGATGAATACATTTAGATAAGTATATGAAATAGTAGCTCAGCTAATTTAACAAAGTATTGCTTGAATCACCGGAACAATCCACAGACCAACCCACAAACAAATTTTTTGTACTGTATTTAACGTACAATATCACATGTCTGAATATTTCACATATTATAGAGTTGCTGATAATGACATAATGTGTAACATGCCTCTACATCAAAGGAACCCGCCAACGTATAGAGTTTTCAATGTATTTTTGTATGACCACACCGACCGTTTCCAATCCCTTTTCGATATTATATCTATGCATTAATCTATGTTCTTGCCACTCCCTCAGAGTAAATGGCATGCCAGCATTCAACATAATAATTACATTGTAAATATAGTAGCTAATGATAAAATCTCATTAATAAACAGTATTGTATATGGACAGTTTTAGTGTTTGAGCACAAGATCATCTCAACTATTTTCTTCAACTATCTGGTATCTAAATCTCTTATTCTACAATGCAGCACAACTATAGCTAACTAACATAAATTAGAGTCTATCATTGTACAGAGCAATAGACAAACCTATAAGTCATTCACGTTCACTTTGTACCCACATAAATTTAGTTTAACAATTTTTTTTACTTACACCATATTTTCATATTATTATCCTTCCTGATCTTTTTTTTTGTGTGTATACATAAATATCCCACAGTATTAAAATTTATGACATTAAACTATACACTATAATATTACTATGAAGCCTAATTTTGAAGTGTGAATATTAATTATCAGACTTTAGTGACCTGGAATGGTAGCAACTTATACACATGTCAACTTGGTAACATATATCACAAAGGTTTGTAGCATGCTACAGTTAGCTACATGCATCAGGGTTTCATTTAGAAATTTTTTTAAGGGGGGGCAATGAGGATTGAATATGCTATGTGAAAGAACCAATATCTAGGGGGTCTGGACATGCTCTCACATGAATATAAATCATAGACTAGTGTCTTCAGTCAAAATTGTGTAATACCTCAATGAAATTGTTAGTGTGTGAAACAGACAAAATAGAAGAATTACCGTTTAAATTTGACATTAATATGGACACTCACAGGAATAATTAAGCATTATACATTCTGTGTACATTATAATAAATATAATTATAAAATGAAGTTAATGAATGAAAGTTCAAAGGGGGGGAGACAAATGCCCGTAAATGGTACATAAGTTGCCTTGTGTACGATTGATGTCATGAAATTTAGTTAGTATGTACAATTATTCAGTACTAATCAAAGCCAATCAGTCACTATATCAATCTTATCAGAACTGTTAGTTAATAGTAAGGTTAAGTATATGAAGCTGGTTCATTTTGGGAAGCTGAAAATTAGCTTAGGTAAACACATGAATTCATTATTAAATTCCATCTAACTACAATTAGCCCTGTACAATACAATATTGCCTAGGGAATAGTTATTTGATTATTATTAAAAAGGAAATGCATTTCCTTTTCAATAATAATCAAATAATTGTCCAATATAATTATAGAAAAAAGGTTTTTTTGTGTAAACCACATATTTGTGCTATACACCTACTATAATTCTTATACCATACCATACCATACTATATAAATAACAACATTATTTCATGATTCCTTATAAGAAGCAACCACCATTTTCAATCATATCCTATTTCATACTTATAATTTGTAATACCTAAGTCTGATCAGAATCATATATTATGCAATATATAAGCCATGATCAGTATTGTATTATATGTAAGCTGTATAATCTGTAATCAACTAAATAATTTGTAATGTCATTCACATTCACTGAAAATCTTTAGTTTGGAAGGACCAACAATCTTTTTACCTGCACCATTTTTATCCTTCCTATTCTTTTTCGTGTTTGTCAAATATAAATCCATTGCTGACTTTATATGTAATATAGTGTACAGATTAATGCCATGAGGTTAATGCATGATTATACCGTAACTCAATAATGAAGCACATCACAGTGTAATTTTGAAGTCATTATGAAAGCGAACAGACTTTAGTTCAAGGTTTTCATTACAATACTGTATAATTAAGCGTGTATTTATACCATGCCGTGTGGATAACATTTAATGTATGCATAACATTGTTACAGTGTATTGATATAAATTATGTTAACTTTCTGAATTAATGAAAGTTAAATATTAATGCTTGAAGGAGAATTATTTTGTGCCAATCATTTGACATTTCTATTGTTTGGTCACATTTCACAGGAAGCTATACATTATGTAGTTAATGCATTGTCAAGCGTTCATTATGCTAATTTTAAGACAACCAGGCTGAAATATTGAAAATGTGATTGGCTCAAGGTCATGTGATACATAATTTACATACTAACCTACATGATACTGACAAATTACAATAATAATAAATTATATATATTATTTTTAGTCACAATTACCTCTTTTCTGGACAACTTTACTGCTGAAGCTTTGACAGTGCTGCATAAATGTTTATGATCAACCTGCAATGAAATATGAAATCATTACCGCCATTTTACCGGGGTCAAAGGTTACCGATGACTATAACGGTTTCTGCATTTCTGCGCCTGCCATTTCCTTCCGTATTGACTTGAATACAATGAGTAAGTTGGTTTATTGAAGTGAAGTAGACCCCTCTTACTCTAGTCTAGTGCTGTGGTTATTACATTATACTGATTTGGTTCTAAACTGTAAACTTTGACTTCAGTTTCCGATACACTGATCTACGTCTATATATATATATATATATATATATATATATATAGATTATATATATATAATTTTATATATATATAATTTATATATATATATATAATTTATTATATATATAATTATATATATATATATATATATATATATATAATTTATTATATTTATAATTATATATATATATATATATATATAATAATTATATTTATATATAATAATTTGTGATCAGTTTATCTTCGAAGCAACAATGATTCATCTCTTTATTTCTTTTAGATGACGTAGAGCAGAAGTGTTACGATGCATTTAATAATGGTAGACGGGATGAAGCTCTTAGATTACTGAAGAAAGTTAAAAATCCTCATAAAGTGAAGAGTAAGAACAACTTCACTCTCCTTCATTGTGCTGCATGTCATGGATGGTTGGATGTTGTAAAACAGCTGATAAATGACCATCAGTATAATCCAGACTGTAAGGATGATGGTGGCAATACTCCATTAAGCAAAGCTAGAAGTAATGGAAAACACTCTGTTGTGGACTATCTGGAAACAGTTATAGGTACATAACTATTTTGATGTTTATTTCTGCTTATGTACTTAGTATAATAAAATGTTTGTGTAATCTACAAATTGCCTACCATTATATATTAGTGCCCCACACAATTTGTAGATTGTATGGAATGTTTGTTTGATCTTATAAGCAAAAATGATTCACTTGTTTCTTCAGCTGAAGTGGAGATGAGACGGTGTTACGACGCTTTTAACTATGGCAGACGGGATGAAGCTCTTAGATTACTGAAGCAAATTGAAGATCCTCATACAGTGAAGAGTAATAACAACTTCACTGTTCTTCATTGTGCTGCATATCATGGATGGTTGGATGTAGTAGAAGTGCTGATAAATGATCATCAGTTTGATCCAGACTGTAAGGATGATGATGGTAATACCCCATTAAGCAGAGCTAGAAGTAATGGAAAAAAAATCTGTTGTGGATTACCTGGAAACAGTCACAGGTCCATTTTTTGTTTATTATAATAATTATGTACGTAACATATAATTGTATATAATTTAGCTATGCAATCTTCAAATTGCCTGCCATTATAGTTCGTGTCGCACAATTTGCAGATTGTATGGAATGTTTGTAAAATACAAGCAAAAATGACTATTGTTTTACTTCTTGTTTTTTTTAGGTGAAATAGCGAAGTGTTATGATGCTTTTAACTATGGCAGACAGGAGGAGGCTCTAAGATTACTGAAGAAAGTTAACAATCCTCATCTAGTGAAGAGTAGTAACAACTTTACTATTCTTCATTGTGCTGCATATCATGGATGGTTGGATGTTGTAAAACAGCTGATAAATGAACATCAGTTTGATCCAGACTGTAAGGATGATGATGGTAATACCCCATTAAGCAAAGCTAAAATTAATGGAAAGCAACATGTTGTGGACTACCTTGAAACAGCTATAGGTATATTTTATTTCTGTTATTATATAATTGTCTTAGTATAATATAGTTGTGCAATCTGCAGATTAGGTCTCAAATTCCCAATATAGACTACCTGCTATTGTTTAATATGACACCATCTACAGATTGTGTGGAACATTTGCCAGAAATGTTTTTTTAAGCATTAAATTCGCAGGGTGGTACTGCATTAACCACCGTCATCCTCGACATATTCACACATTTTGCACCACTTAATCATGAGCAGAGCTATCATGGATTAGCCATGTCAAAAAATGCTTATGACTCTTTTGTAGTAGTTAAACAAATACAGATATTATGGACACCAACCAATATAATATGCCTTTCTCCCATGCATATATTATTAGACCTGGCCAAGGATACTTGAGTGCCTGATTACTCAAGATTGAATGTATTACTTGAAACTACAATCATTACCTGTGGGTACCCTGATACTATGCTTTTCATAATTATGAATACATTGAGATTATTCAGTAAACAGTGGTGTGGAAACATCCAGTCATGCAGGACATTGTGCGATAAATCTAACTGTATACAAACTACAAAGTATATCGGTAGCAGGTCAAAAGTTGTTAAAATATGTCAAAATGTCTAGTAGTTGGCTCAATGTTTCCACATCTTTGTCAATAAACAGTCCTACAAACTTGTGCTAGTGTTGTAGAATGCAAGCAATAAAAATGTGGGCATTGTCCCGCTAGTGCTCAAAGTTCAAACAGTCATTTTGCTTTATTAGCAAACATTTATAAGCTTGATTTTGATATCTCTGGCTTTCCTGGAAGCTCTTCTGTGTAGCTACCTAAGAGAGCTTCTTTCAAGAAAAGTTGAAATTGTTAACGTTACTCAGTGAGAAAAGTGCTGAAAATACACACACCCTGCCCACACACTAAATTTGTGAACAGGTACCTACCTACGTCCAACCGTTGGTCTTTAATAATTACTATTAAGTACAGATCTCATTATAGTGATAACTATTCATGTATGGAAAACAAGGTTATCATTAACAGAACTGGCCAACAGTAGAAAAATGGATTCGAGTACCAAGTTGAATAAATATTGGCAATACTCGTGGTCAAATTTTCACAAAATTTGTGATTGTTATAGAATTAGTAAAAATTGATTATACGTAATTATTATATTAAATGCCTAAACATGTCATACTATTTATGACATCTCATAACCTCTGTTATAAAACGGGAGTCATGACATTAATGACTTTTATAAATATTTCACATGATGGTTGACATCACCTCAGGAATTTCAATGAAATTTTATTTTCCTTTTGCTGATTTGTCTTTCCTGCTAGGTTATAAGTACTAGTTTCATTTCATATTGACTAGTCATAACAAAGCCTAGTGACAAAAACAAGAATGTTTATATATATTATATACATGTACATAATATATATATATATATATATAGATATTATATATATATATATATATATATATATATATATATATATATATATATATATATATATATATATATATATATATATATATATATATATGTACATGTGGAATAATTATTATAATATATAAGTACATGTCATAGAAACAACAACAATACATGTGTATTAATACAGTATATGTATAGCATAGTATTATATGTACAACCTGTGGAATAAAAACAATATACCATGTATATAGCATAGTATTATTGTGTATAACATGTGGGATATCATTATCATATCACTTAGTTCATTCCAGACATATTAGTATGTACTTATAATAACAAAACATCTGTTGTACTCCACAGAGAAGTTACCACATTACTATATATGGATTTAGATACTATAATTATGTTCCAGGGTATTCCTAGGATGCTCAGAAAATACCTACTTAATAGAATACTGGGTCTTGGTGGTATATAGCACACCCCAAATTACTGTAAACTACGATGGTATACAAATAGTAGTGGCATGTCGGCATTCTATTGTCCAAAACACTCATGCTTTGTTCGATGTGGTCAGGCGGCACTTTCATTCAAGTGTCTGCTCTTTGATGTTACTTTGAAGTTAGCTCAGAGCACTTAAAAAAGAATGAAAACAGATTAGAATAGCATGTTATGATGTATAGACGTGCTTTCTAGCTTGTTCTAGTGAGAGAGAAAGCGAATAAATGAAAAAGGTATTTGCTCACACTCTTGGATTATTTGCAATAATTTGTGGGCAAGGTGGAGGCGACTGTTAGATTGCTTCAGTAGGACCAGAAAGTTTCAAAGAATATTATATCCAAGATAGGTGTGGTTGTAAAGTTAGTACTTCAAAGAACCCTGCATTGTGAAAGTGAAAGTGCTAAGGTTTTTGGCTGTTTTGCTTTTAGGATTTTTTTTTAGATTTAGAAATATTTTTTATTGCATTATAGCTGGTGTACATTTAATAAATTAGTGGATTGTGACATTTTCTAATAAATGGGTGTGACTTTGGGTGAGGTCAATTGGAAAGGGTTGGGCTTTGGGTGTGGCTATATTGCTGCTATATTTTTTATTTCGGAGGACAACTGTGGTCACCATTCTTTATTATGGCATGTATTTTATATACTAGTCAAAATTGTCAAATAATAATTTATTTGATCTTGACTGGCAAAAAAAAACAAATCATTAATTTATATACCCAGGAGCCCATAATGACGTGGCCACAAAGCGTAAGAGTAGGAGCAGTAAACGACCACGCATTCAATTAAATTGGTCAAACTATCTGTCTGACCGTCTGTTACTATTTTTAGAACCCACATGTACACGCCTTCGTGAAATATGGCTTCTACAAAATGAACAGTTACTATATACTACATTGACTAAGTTTCCTGTATAACAGAGAAAAGAATTGAGCGATATTCTGGCTCGTGTAGACTGTGAAGATGTTCCTAGTTACGTCAATGACAAAGTAGTCGGAAGCCTTCACTGCAATCATTTCAATGACAGAAGGCAATGATGTCAAACACTCTTGAATAGGACTAAACAGTTATTTCTCGGCTTCCCCAAAGCATGCTCTCACCTTCCTGATAGTAGGTGACTCCATTTATGCTTCTATACATGTTCGTTTCATAGCTAACCTTGAAGATCGTCGAAGTGTAGACGCCATATTTAATGAAGTTGTATACGCGTGGGTTCTAAAAAATAGTACCAGATGGTCAGACAGATACGGATTTAATTAAATGCGTGGTCATTTACCGCTCCTACTCTTACGCTTTGTGGTCAACGTCATTATGGGCTCCTGATATACCGTATAGTGGGTATTTTTCACTGAGAATTTATTTTTGCTTAATTTTGCAGTCGATTGAAGAACACATAAATATTATTCTGCGGAAATTTATTTACGCATTGTTCAATCAACTTCAATCACATGCGTGAATCATGGCACAAAATTTGAATGCGTGAAATACATCGCTAATGGAACAGCTTTCTCTTACTGCAAATTTTTTTGTTGCGAAAAAAAACCAGCTGTACAGTAGTCTCAAGAAAATATTGTATTGTAACCAATTGAGGGTTGAAATGAAGCATAGAACCCTCATCACCACCTGGCATGGTAAATAGTACACATGAATATTTGAATCAAGAAGATTATTTTTTTGACTTGATGTACAATTTACCCATTGATACATATATTATATCTAGCCTAATAAATTGAAGATGGAGCGGGAATGCGCTAGATAGTAATTGAGGTTATCGTTTAAAGATGGCCTTTCTCTACAGTTCTGCATATTTTATAAGTACCACTACTTCAATGTCGCCAGGTTTGCAGTAGTGTTATACTAGGAATGTCTGTCTTAAAAATGTGAGCTATCTGTTGATCTGTTCTTACACTCGAAGCCTCGTCTTGATCCAAAAATTGAAACTGTGAGACATTAAAATCAAGTGTTATAAATTTCGAACTAAAAATCTTTGGAAATATAATAATTTCTCCTCCTGTTATTCTCAGTCTGTTGGTACCTTGATCAGAACTGTAGTTTTCGTGATTCAATTGGCAACACACACATACCAATAGACTGACAGCCTAACTACTATAACCCTACACCTATGAGTGGCAAGGGTTAATAACCCTTTAGTTTTTACAGTACACTTGAACTCACTAGATTATGTAGTGGGAGGTAATAAATTGATCCACATCTTTATGACTTTACATTTCATGTCTGTTTTATCCACACATGCAAAAATGTTTCATTTCTTGTTTCTTTAGCTGAAGTAAAAAGATTTGAATTTTATGAATTTGGTACATACATAAGGGATTTAAATAAAATAATTATAAATAAATGGATATAAATATTATTAAGGTGTCATTTATGCCAGTTGATCCATTCTTTCCATTCAACAATTCATTCTCCATTAACTCTAGTTATGGACTTGCTCCTAGTAATTAGCTAATAATTAGAGGTGGGCAATATTACCTATATTACACTCAATACATTTGTTGCATCAATTACTATTTGATACTCTGCAATACGTACAAGTACTAAAATGAGTAATCTGAGCATACACAGTTGATTGACAATGAGGCATTCTGAATAATTAATAATTTCATATTGGTATCAAGTAATACTCGAGTATTTTGCTAAAATATTCAGTACTTGTATTCATGTGGAAAGTCTCAGTATTGTCCACCTCTACTGAGAATCAACATCTCAGTAATCTTTAACAAGTGAAGTATTCATTTTCAACACTCAAGGGACAGTGTAATTTCAATGTAGGATTTGTGGATTGTAATAATACTTGTGGTTCAACAATCTGTGCAATTAGTATTGCACAATCTGTATATTGGTACACATCCTGTGTTGTATGGATCATGTATATATTATATACATACTCTAAAAATGGATTTATTGTTTTAACCAACTCCATCAGTTAAAACAGTATGATATATAATTAATTATACCTGTTTCCTTCTGTGTTCTATCAATATTTATTTATAGCACACTGGATTAGCTGGATTGTAAAAGTATAATTACATACTTTTCTTTCTCAATACCACAAATAGCTCCATACATATGCAAAACATGTAGTGTGAAGGTCACTAAAGTGTATATGCTCGCTAGAGGAATGCACCCACACTTTCACCCATAACTAAATTATCCAGCCATGAGCAGTAAATGACATTTGGCTCATTAACCAATAGTGTCCTGTATTGTTAGTTATATCTGTGTATATACATGTATTTAGTCTATTGATTCTATAATCATCTTTTTTTAATTTCATTTATGTTCAGGAACTGGTACAGATGATAAAACAGGTAATTAAGAGATGCATATAGTCATAAATTCATAATGAATACACATCACAGCACCAATATTAGCATTATTTCTCATAACCTAGTTGCAACTCTCAATGACATTCCATAAGAAAGACCTACTAATTTGCTTAATTAAAAAGATACTTAACTATTTATCATTTATTTAATTGTTATGCACAAACTTGATGGTATATCAAGTGATTGCTAGTTGACTGTACAATGTTTTCTTCATGATCCATATACAAAGAGGTTGTATAACATACAATACCAAAAGCTATTCAACAATATATAATAACCTGCTGATATTCTACTAACTTGCATACCAAACAATTTGATTAGCATTACCCTTTTCATCATCAGTTTTCAAATATATTCGCAATAATAGACTGTATACACACATTTTTCTATTAAACAATCCTTCAGTGAGGGCAGCTTGAAAGGTTTGTGCAAGTAGAGACAAGTATGGCTGAATTCCATTGGAAGATCACAAATACCCCAACAGCTGCTGTTATTTATGGCTATTTTTACATTTTTTTGAACTGCCCTGTGATATTACTGTACTTATTAATTAGTCATATACCTCTCTCATCACAATAAACTGTTTAATTCCATTGTTTAATTTTAAAATGCAAGCAAAAATGTTTCTGTGGATTTACTGTCTTTTTATTCTTTATATTATGTCAAAAGTTCGTGACGAGTGTTTCGAGGCTTTTAACTATGGTAGGCGGGAGGAGGCTCTTAGATTACTGAAGAAAATTAAAAATCCTCGTGCTGTGAAAGATAGCAACAACTTCACTCTTCTTCATTGCGCTGCATATCATGGATGGCTGGATGTAGTAAAAGAGCTGATAAATGATCATGATTTTGATCCAGACTGTATGGATGATGACGGTAATACTCCATTGAGCAAAGCTAGAAGTAATGGGCAACAACCTGTTGTGGACTACCTGCTGATAGGTACATTTGTTGTTTATTTCTGTTTATGTACTCAGATATAATTGTCTTGGTATATAATATGCACACTACCATAACCCTGTATGTTGCCCCCAAAAGTCTTTCAATTCACCCCCCTTTGACGACTTTTCTACATGAAATTAGCCTGTAGATCATCCCAAATTCTGCAGTTTACCTGCCAGTGTCATTATTTAATTGGACATAATCTGTAGAATATTTTGCAGAGATATATTGCATTATTTAGCAAACAATAAACTTCGCAAATTTTATGATTTTTTTGCTGGTTGGCTGTGTTAACATCCCAAACATGCATAATATAATCTGTAGATTAGATCCCAAATTCCCAATCACTATATAGATTACCTTCCAGTGATACAATCACAATCCTTTCTCCCTTAATTTCTTGTTGTGGACTTGCTCCTAGTAATTAACTGAGAATTAGAGGATGGCAATACTATCTGTATTACACTACTTCCACATAACAACTGTACTTAAGTATATATAGCTAGAGTAAAGGAAAAACACAGTGAAGGTGTATTTATGTACAGTTGTTATGTGGAAGTGGTGTTTAATTTTGTTGCTAAGGTACCATCCCAGTCTTGTTTCTATATTTTTCCATGGTTCTATAATAATTCTTTTATTTATTTCATATACAGCACCTGGTACAGATAATAAAAAAGGTAATTAAGAGATGCATACATAGTGATAATCAATACACAAATAGAAGTTAGCAACATTCACAACACCATCATTGAGGCACTTGCGTAATCAGCAATTCAATAACTTTTTAAAACTTGTTTTTTCACTAAAACATTCCACTTACAGAAGAGGTTCTTGATTGTCTTAATGACTTCTAGACTGATCTTTTGTTATACTGCACTTGTTTCATAGCAATACCATGCTGTTTCTTCAGCTAGAGATAACTTATTTGACAAATCTACCACAGCTACAGATATGAAATGTATTTTACATACCTTAATCTACACAGCAACAGTCTCCTTTTTTTAAAATACAGCTTCTAATATCTCTGACATGAGCCACTATGTAAAAAGTTCTGTAATGCAAAAACAAACAGTTATAAAAGAAAATCGGACCATTGCCAAACACTTCAGTCTTTGAGCTGCTGGTTTTCCAAACTTTCAAAGCAATAGAGTGATAGAGGGTGTAGATAATAAGAACAAATTATCTAAAAATATTTTTGTAACAATTAATGATTACCCGAATGCCTCCCTAACGTTGTTCGTCATACTTTGGAAATGTTTACATTTTTATTAACCCTCGCCCGCATATGTGAAGCAGAGGCTTACTTACTGTAACATAGGCGGAGGAAGCACAAAATGTGTGTGGGGGCCAAATTATTTAGTCCCTAGCTAATGATTAAAAATTATAAACACATTTTCATACATTGTATTTTACATTTACTTCAACGAATTCTTTGGCAATTTGGAGTACATCTATTTTATAGTATGTGCAGTACATCCATATCATGATCCAAAAATCTGGGGGGGGGGGGAGCAAATGCATTAATAAAATAATCTGGGAACCATAGCCCCCCTGGCCCTCATGCTTCTTCCGTCTATGTGTAATCATGTTTTCTTTCTGGATGTGTGTCTGTTACCAAAATTTCTGGACAACTAGCAACATTGGAATCACCATTGAGCTACCAACAGACTTGCAGGGAAGGTGCTGCGTATATTTTTGTTTATGTACAGGCTTGTACACAGGGGGCTGAGGGTTCAGTAGAACCCCCTTTCAAATTCATGATATTCAAAACAATAAATTATACTCAATCCTACAATGTTGTTATAGTAATTACAGGAGCCCATGAAAAAACCAAAGAGAAGGAGAGCGCAACTCCCACCCAATTAATTAAAATAGCTCATTTAGTTGGCCATTGGGGATACAAGATGCTCTGTGTGGCTACACCCACCGAAAACAAAACAGCTACCAGTACTAGTCTCGCCAGGCCAGCCCCTCACACGCTACGCGGGAAGAGGGTCTGGTCAAACCCGCATGTTGCATTCGTGTTTAACACGCCACAGTTTTTGTGGCGTGTTAACAACAGGCTAAGTGTATAAAGTATGTCAACACCTGTTGCATTCATGTTGCAGTCAGCAGCTTGGGCGGGTTTCTTAAGTGGATGAAATTAATTAAAACTGAGGTGCTAATTACTATATAACAATACTCACCTAAATTGTGAAATTGCACATGTTCTTCGTTCTCTGTTCTTATGTATAATTGTTTTTTGCAGATGAGGAGTTACAAAAGATGGAGCAGGCATTTCAAACTTCCATCCAGAAACATGGTGCCTTGAAAGTAAATCTAGCCCATTATATGCCTTTTGGTCCTCCTGGTGTGGGGAAAACCTGTCTCCTACGTCGTCTTGTAGATAAAGATCCACTTGGTGATCCAGCTACCATTACAGAGCCATGTGGTAACTCACAGAGCACAGATGCTTTTGAGGAAAGACATCCGATACAAGTAACAGTAGAAACAGGATTGCATTATGAACCTAAAGCTGTTGTAACAGACAACACGAAATGGGCAGAGATGGAGAATGTTAAAGAAGAAATAGCAATTTTAGTTAAAACCCTTGCAAACCGACCCGATCATTCAGATTCACGACAACTGGATGATTCACATTCAAATGAGCCTTCAGTCTTTGTTGACAAGTCTTCAAACTCAACAGAGGCGCATCCAATATCACCAGAGGTGAAGACAAGTCCGACAAAACCCAGTGTTGATATCTCACACACACCCACTTCTAAACACGTTAGTGAATTGGTCCAGAAAGGTATTAAGAACAGAAATATAGATGATGTACAAGAACTTCTAGACAATTCAATGACACTCTACTGTACAGACGCTGGAGGTCAGCCTGAATTTCAAGAGGTTCTACCAGCTTTAGTTGCTGGCCCAGTTGTCTTTTTATTTATCTTCAATTTGTTGAAAGGCCTAAACAGCTCATATGATGTCACATTTAGGACTCCTTCGCAGCAATTTCAACCTTACACAAGTTCTTTCACTGTAAAGGAAGTGTTAACCCAATTTCTGACAAGCATTGCCAGCTATCACAGTGCACTAATGCGTGTTTCACGTGGTTTGACGCAACTAGCTAGCATCCCTCCTCCCTCCGTTATAGTAATAGGAACACACAGGGACTTGTTGGGAAGTGGAGACTTCGACAAAATAGAAAACGAGTTGCAGCAAATATGTAAAGCAGCGTCTTTTAAGTCAGTAACAGGAAAGAGCATCATTGAACCTTTTAATGATAAACAGCATATTATACCAATTAATAACTATAATTCCGAGGCTAATGATAGCTACTCAGTGAGAAAAGTAATAGAGAGGATTGTTAAAAGAGATTATAATATCGAAATACCAGTGCCTTGGTTAGCTTTCCAGTTACATTTGAGAGATCTTCCCAACTCTGCTGTCACATACACAGAATGCAAAGAAATATCCAGAGGGTATAATATACCTGATGATGAATTACCACAGTGTTTAATGTTTCTTCATCACAGAACAGGTACCATTCGATACTATCCTGATGTTGAAGAGCTTAAGGACACTGTTATTATAAAACCAAGTATTATCTTTTGTGCTGTTACAGAGCTTATCACTTCCACCTTCATACTTAAGAATGTTCGTGATGATGAAAAGGAAATATGTAAAAAGTATGGTTTATTTACAAGATCATCTGTAGAGCATATCTTTAGCAAACATAAATTTGAAATATCGTTTGAAGCATTCCTGGCCCTCCTCAAACATCTCTGCATTCTTGGTCCTTCACACAGCAGCAAACATGGAGATTACTTCTTCCCCTGTGCACTGGTTCATGCCCCAGAATCAAATGATACCAGCACATATGTAGTAGACCCACTTTTACTCGTTTTCGGTTGTGGATTTGTCCCAAAAGGGTTCTTTAGTTCTCTTCTTGCTTTTTTGTGTCAAAACGAATGGGAGATTGAGCATCTCTCTGAAGATGAGCCTTGTTTATATCGTAATGAAGCTTCCTTCTTTGTGGAAGAACTGGATGTGAATGTGAGACTGAAGGCAACAACTATGATGAACCGCCACCTTCTGAAGATGATGAACCGCCACCTTCTGAAGTCTTGAATAAAATTGTGCAGATTCTCAACAAAGGAAGTTTAGAGATTTGCAGCCGTCTAAATTATGATGAAGAACTCTCTAAACCACAACTTGGGTTCTACTGTAATTATCGAACATGTCAAGATAAGCACTTTGCTATAGTACACAGGAAAGAGAAGCTCAAGTGTGAAGTTACGAGAAGACCATATGATATGAGTTCTGAGAGGAAACTTTGGTTTCAAGATTGTAGTTCAGGAATACATTATACAATGTATGTTATACATACACAATGTAATGCATACTATAGTGACAGGAGCTCATCAGACTCTGTGATTGTTGTTTTTTTTTTGCATAATTTAAATAATTTATATTATTGTACAGGTGTGTATGTTGAGTATTTTACCTATTCATCAGCCACTTGAGTGACCTCGCTGTTGATATAGCACTACCAAGTCAACTAAAAGCACAGACATAATTATTATCATATTCAGATCTCCAATGTAGCTTGCCACTCTGATGTTTTCTAATTTTCATGAGGTATTAATTTTTATGTCTAATTATAGGACAGTGTACTAACTGGATTGTTGGATCACCCAAATCGTGCACTACATTCCCAAATTAATTTTCAAGGAAAATGTGTTGGCAGAGCGCATAATAAATAATTTTTTTCACCTCTGTGTTTTTAACTTCCTTTGCTGGAAGAAGAGTTGTTCAGAAAGCCATAGGTGTAAAATGTATGCTTCGATAGCAAGGCAAATTGCTTGAATGTTTAGTAGTCCAAAGGGCAACACCCAAACTTTTACTTACCTTTATAACCTCCACATTCATGATTTTACACAACACAGACTTCTAACTTACTTAGTTCGACAGAAGACCTTATAACAAAGTCATAGATACCAAAATTGTGCTTCATTAGTTGGAGAAAAGGGATCAAACGCAAAGACAAACAGTTGTTTATTTGCAGCCACTTGGGGGCCCTTGCAACGTGTGACCACTCTAGGGGCCTTTGGAACATACTAGGCACTCTTATCATTAAGTAAACTTCTCATATAGTCTTCGCGGTTGGTCTGTTAAAGGAGGAAAGCATTAAGACGAGTGTTTGAAAGTTCCAACAGTACAGTTACAATAGTTTACTCTGTCATTGACCTTGAAACGAATACTCCTAGATCTTTTCATCATTGATAATAAAAGGTCACCCTCGAGGTTGTCAAACATGTGTTATATTAGTGCAAGTGCACATGTATTAATTGTAGCTACCTCCATAATAATTTTTTTTAGGCTAGCATGCATGCCAAAATCAGCAATCCCGGTGATCGAGGTGATCTGGGTGACCCAGTTTTTACACTGTCCCCTAATTATAATAGTTATATAAAATGTGTATTATAATGAATATAATTAGTAATTGATTTGATTCATTATTAATTGTATGATTATTCTAATGATGATTATCATTATTATAGATACCCCTAAAGTCCCTTCCAGACCTTATAATGATGACAAAGTGACACACAGTGAGTGTATTCATTATTCATGGATGGATTAAATACTCACTTCAAAAATTATGGAAGCCATTATTTGGCTTTTAACATAATTATAAATTATAGACAAATGTAATTCACTGATACATTCTGACCACTCCTTGCACATACTTCTTCATCAATAATTCCCCAAAACATTACTTATGTAATTATCAAAGCAGAACTACATAATGTACATGTGATCATAACCATCATGAATATCATTATTTATTTGTATAGATCCGAGAAATAAAACTTTTCGTGATTTATTAAAGAAGCCACCAGAAATGAGTGATGTAGTTCCTTTGATGACAGGTATAGCAGCTTCTTGGAATGAGATTGGTATTGCATTACATGTTCCCTTCGATGACCGTGATTCATTATTGAAAGATCTCAGGCTAGATGATGTTGGGAGAATGGAAAGAGTACTTCATAAATGGAATGGTACTCAGATGACAGATGTCACATGGGAAACAATTCTAAAAGTATTGAATGAAAAAAGAGATGTGGCCAGCAAAGTGATAGAATTCTTAGAGAAAAATTATGCTAAATATATTAACAAAGATGATTATGTTTGCACCCACAAATAACATTTTCCGTCTATTATTTTAATTAAAGTAAATTTAAATGATTGCTTGATTATGTAATTAAAATGATGTGAACTGCTGTATAATGTTTACTGATACAGTTATATAGTATGGACAGTACAAGTCTCTGCTGTTGTATGACATTATCGTATCATTGGTGCCCAATAGCTTTGATAGTTAGGGTTGGGTCTATAACTTCATCTAATAATTTTAATGAGGGGAACGCTATACAATTGAGGTCCCAGCTATTAAATATCTGTGGTAATGTTTAGTTAAAGATCTTATAATAATATATAGTTAATATAATGGTCATGAAAAAATATAATTTCTTCCAAAACTGGACTTGCTGCATCTTGAAATCCCAATTGTCATGGCTCAGGTGCATCCCCATAAGCTATCAAGCATCATATTTTCTCTTTTAGTTGGACCACTGGTACTCAGCTGGAGTTTAAGGGCTTGAACCTGAATAAAATATTTTATTGCACTGAAATACATTCAGCTTCTTCTTGTTACAAAACATGTGTGACTAGCTACTTTATAGTGTCATATTGCTATATTATATTCTATAACCTGTGTGTGACTAGCTACTAGTGTCGTATCGTATACTTCTAACCTGTGTGTGACTAGCTAGGGTGTAAGGGGTGGATGAATGTTGTTGTACATGTTCTATACATAGTGGCATATCAGTCCTGTACTCTGTGTGGGCCTAGCATCTCTATCAAGACTGATCTATAGAATAACTATTAGTTAAAATTCAAATGTACAATAATTATAATAATTTTATAATTAGAGTTTGCTCCTGTCATTATTCATAAGATCAATTTAATATCAATTAGTGACTATTAGTGAATCTCATTCCAAACCTGTTTTTCATCTTTCAGAACTGTTTCTCTCCTTTAGTAATAAAACAGGTTCACTTCCTTTTTGACCAATAGACCTTCGAAACACCATCAACCTGTTAAAGGGTTAGGTTGTAAAATGTTAATGACTGAAAAACGATGTTACCCAATCATTAGAGTATGGTACAGTACAATACAGTACAGCATGTACACATGCACTGTACAATGTATATACATGTATGTGAAATGTACTGTAATCAGGAAGATTCACACAAATCATATAAACATTATTTTTATATTTTTATTATATAATAATTATAATAGTCATTATTAATTAATTAACTTACTGTTAAGTGATTAAGTGATATAAATCTTCCTTCCCCTACCCAGGACACTGAACAAAATATACAATATATAGAACTCACCACATCAAAGGAATGATGTCACCATCATACTATATATATATATATATATATATATATACAATGTAATACACACAAGTACATATTTAAGAATAGCGGGAGGGGCTGCCGCCATACTAGTTTTATTTTACAAGTGTGAGTTAACTGTTGACGCATTCAGGCATTGAAAAGTTCTTGATTAGTATTGTTTTCTGTATTTGCATTGAATATAATTAAGTGTATTTATTATTACAGATTAATGATTTCAATGAAGTGTATCGAACATGTCAATAATTCAGTGCTAACCAGAAGGACTCAGAGGTAAACTTGGAATCAGAAAAGACAACAGCAAAGTGAGAGAATGTATCATATGGTCGAAGAAAAAAAAGCACAGAGCGCAGAAGACTTTCACAAGGCCATGAATCATTCTCCAAGGAGAGTAGAGGAAGTAGAGGCGGCTTAGGGTAAGACTGACCTGAATAAATAAAACTGGTTAAGGTAACACAGACAGAAAACATGCACATAATATATGTGTGAATGACAAGCAGGTGAGTAGGGTTGGGGAAAATATACCTAGAAACAAAATGGTGAATTAAAAGACATACATGAACAGTACTGTGTAGTAAACCACTCTCAGAAGTGGTGGCACAGTTAGAGAAAATGTCTTATGTATGTATATATATATATATATATATTATATATATATATATATATATATATATATATAATTATATATATACATATATATATACATATATATAATATATATATATATAAATTATATAGTATAGCTTACACCCACATCAAAGCACCGCCAGGTCGTATATAGGCCATATACGACCTGCGATTACATCATAATTATATTCACGAGTCCATAGCTCATATACAATGATATTCACGAGGCATGCAGGTATGAAACTCATAAATAAACGTATTCATAGCTATGCACATGCGCACAGCATGCACATCCATGCTGACCAGATTCCAAGAAAACGATGTGGAAAAGAAAATCACCCATCCTTGTCTTTAAAGAAAAAAAGAAAGAGAACTGAAAGCAAACGATTTGCATTTGTAAATCCCGAGGAAGTAGAAGCTGTGGTAAAGTGTAAACAAACATGGCAGCTGTGGCACACTCGAGGCAGGTGGCCAGTGTTTGAAGAGATGTGGCTGTAAGCTAACCAATATATTATATATAGTATGGGTTCTAGGTCTATATGGCTAATATAAGACCCTCGCCCCTCGATATCAGCCCTCGGCAAGCCTCGGGCTGATATCTCGGGGCTCAGGTCTTATATTAGCCATATAGACCTCGAACCCATACTATATACATTACATATTATGCATATATATATATTATGTATATATATATATATATGTATATATATATATATGTATATATATGTAATATATTATACCATGGCTTCGAGGTGTATATGGCGAATCTACAACCCGAGGCTCGAGATATCAGCCCTAGGCGAAGCCGAGGGTTGTATATTCATCATATACACCGGACCATACTTTCCCATCTTCCCATTATTTTCATCAAGCAGCAGTGGTGGCAGCTCCTATGCGGAAGCTGTGGCCACTATACAAGGAAGTATCCAGACCTAGGTCTGATAAGGCCTGACAAATGGATGACACAAATCTCTGCTAAGTGTGTGCCCGGCCATCTGAGAAGCGAAATAGAGGGCCTGCATCCATACCTCTGATTGTTAGGTAGTGCAATACATCAGCCACAGGACAAAGAGATTCACCCGTATATATGTATACCCTGTGTTGAAAAGGATCAGTCTTAGACTGTTTAATTCCATCTAACTACAATTAACCCTGTACAATATTGCTGACTGTAGCCTAGGAAATAGTTATTTGTTAAAAAGGAAATGCATTTCCTTTTTAAATAATAAATACAAAAAGGGTTTTTTTGTGTTAGCCACATACTTGTGAGTAAATTCCTATACACCTATACACTATAATTCTTATACCATACCATACCATACCAAACTGAAATTATAGACTTAGTTGCCATTGTTTCTCCTCTAACAGACAGCTTTAATACTATTTATCAAAGCTATATTTTATATAGTATAAATATATATATGTATAGGTTATAACACCCTACGAGTGCTATATGAGATTTATAATCACCGAGCACGAGGGCCGTAGGCCCGAGGGCAAGGTGATTATAAATCTCATATAGCACGAGTAGGTGTGTTATAATTAATATATTTTATGAAAAACAAAACCTTTGTAGCTTCTCCTACCTTTTTGTCGGCACTTTGGAGAAGGTAAGCGTTGTTTTCTTGTAGCCTGTTTCGACGGCAGGTTTTATATCTGACCGCAGGGTGCTATGTCTGATTTATAAACCTGTGGTTTGCTTTGATGTTTTGCCGTATCGGGATATATATATATATAAACAGTAGTTACCAGAGCAAAGTGTTCCGATCAAACTTGAGATGCTCTTGAAGAGGATCCAGTTTTTTTTTCTGTTGATACTGGTTATCCATGCTAAATTCCAACTTCCCACTTCTTATCCTTTGCAGAAATACAACATATAGCAACAACATGGTAACAGGGTTAAATATAAATAGAAATAATTATAATTATTATGTAATTATTATTAGTATATATTATGTTGTAATAAGTCATCATCAGCATCATATATATGATTACCTTTTTTTCCCCCATGCAGATTGACTCGTATTACAATACATATGAGACTGGCTATGTTTATAGTATATTTTATTATATTATTTTTTTACAGTCATGATTACCTTTTTTCTGACAATTTTACTGCATAAATTTTGAATTAGTCAGCTATATGAAATTATTACCGGGGTCAAAGGTTACCGCTGACTATAAAGGTGCCTGTATTTCTGCGCGCTGCAAGTGCCGTCTAACTTGTACTGTCTGGAATAGTTGTTCTTACAATGAGTAAGTTTGGTTTATTAAAGTAAATTAGACCCCTCTCACTGTAGTCTAGTGTTATGTTATTACAATGTACTGATTTGGTCTAAATTCACGATCATACAGTTTATCTTCGAAGTTATAGAATGATTCATCTCTTTATTTCTTTTAGATGACATAGAGCAGCAGTGTTACGATGCTTTTAATAATGGTAGACAGGAGGAAGCTCTTAGATTACTGAAACAAGTTAAAAATCCTCATAAAGTGAAGAGTAAGAGCAACTTCGGTCTCCTTCATTGTGCTGCGTATCATGGATGGTTAGATGTAGTAAAACAGCTGATAATTGACCATCAGTATAATCCAGACTGTAAGGATAATGGTGGCAATACTCCATTAAGCAAAGCTAGAAGTAATGGAAAACACTCTGTTGTGCACTATCTGGAAACTTTTATAGGTACATAACTACCTTGATGTTTATTTCTACCTACGTACTTAGTATAATATATATATATAAATTTGTGTAATCTACAAATTCCCTACCATTATATATTTAGTGCCACACAAATTGTAGATTGTATGGAATGTTTGTTTGATCTTATAAGCAAAAATGTTTCACTTGTTGCTTTAGCTGAACTGGAGACAAAGTGTTACGACGCTTTTAACTATGGCAGACGGGATGAAGCTCTTAGATTACTGAAGCAAGTTGAAGATCCTCGTACAGTGAAGGGTAATAACAACTTCACTATTCTTCATTGTGCTGCATATCATGGATGGTTGGATGTAACAAAAGTGCTGATAGTTCAACATCAGTTTGATCCAGACTGTAAGGATGATTATGGTAATACACCATTAAGCAAAGCTAGAAGTAATGGAAAACAATATGTAGTGGACTACCTGGAAACAGTTACAGGTATACTTTTTGTTATTATAATATGTACATAATATATATTGGTATTATATTATAGCTGTGCAATCTTCAAATTGCCTGCCATTATAGTTAGTGTCGTACAATTTGCAGATTGTATGGAATGTTTGTCTTCAAATACAGGCAAAAATGTTTTACTTTTTGTTTTTTTAGGTGAAATAGAAAAGTGTTATGATGCTTTTAACTATGGCAGACAGGAGGAGGCTCTTAGATTACTGAAGAAAGTTAAAAATCCTCATGTAGTGAAGAGTAGTAACAACTTCACTGTTCTTCATTGTGCTGCATATCATGGATGGTTGGATGTAGTAAAACAGCTGATAAATGAACGTCAGTTTGATCCAGACTGTAAGGATAATGATGGTAATACTCCATTAAGCAAAGCTAGAAGTAATGGAAAACAACATGTTGTGGATTACCTGGAAACAGCTATAGGTATGTTTTATTTCTGTTATTATATAATTGTCTTAGTATAATATAGTTGTGTAATCTGCAGATTAGATCTCAAATTCCCAATCTAGATTGCCTGTCATTGTTTAATATGACACCATTTACAGATTGTGTAGCCAGAAATATTTTTAGATAGCTTTAATTTCGCAGAGTGGTACTGCATTAACCACCCTCATCCTCGACATATTCACACATTTTGCACCATTTAATCATGAGTAGAGCTATCATGGATCAGCCATGTCAAAAATGCTCACGACTCTTTTGTAGTAGTTAAACAAATACAGATATTATGGACACCAACTAATATAGTATGCCTTTCTCCCATGTATATATTAATCTATTTAACCATTCTAGCATTGTCAGCACCAGTAAAGAGAATTTTCAGCATTTCCGGAAAAATATACAGACCAGAGCGTTGTTCTATTTAGTTAGTATTTAATAATTCAATTGTAATTTTAAGCCAATGAAATTTATCAGTAATTGTAATTGTAATTGTAATTATAATTGTCTATAATTGAAAGTGTAATTGTGATTGAATTTTTGTAATTGAACCTAGGTCTGCTACAATCATTACCTGTGGGTACCATGATATAAACAATTACTATGCTTTTCAATACATTTTATTCAGTAAACAGTGGTGTGGAAAAAGCCAGTCATGCAGGACATTGTGCAATAAATTTGGTGAATGTCCAGTAAAATGAAACTAAAGTGTATACAAACTACAAAGTATATAGGGAGCATGTCAAAAGTTGTAACAAAATGTCTAGTAGTCAACTCAATATTTCCACATGCCTGTCAATAAACAGTCTTACAATCACGTGCTAGTGTTGTAGAATGCAAGCGATAAAAATGTGGCCATTGTCCCACTAGTAATCAAACTTTAAACAGTGGTTTTGCTGTATTAGCAAACTTTTATAAGCGATATCTCTGGCTTTCTTAGAAGCTCTTCTGTTGAGCTACATAAGAGAGCTTCTTTCAAGAAAAGTTGAAATTGTTAATGTTCTCAGTGAGAAAAGTGCTGAAAATACACACACCCACACACAAAATTTGTTAATAGGTGCCCACATGAAACAATATCCAACCATTGGTCTTTAATAATTACTATTTAGTACAGATCTCATTATAGTGATAGCTATCCATGTATGGAAAACAAGGATATCATAAACAGAGCTGGCCAACAGTAGAAAAATGGATCTGGGTACCAAGTTGAATAAATATTGGCAATACTCATGGTTAAATTTTCACAAAATTGGTGATTGTTATAGATTTAGTAAAAATTAATTATTATATTAAATGCCTAAACATGTCATACTATTTATGACATCTCATAACCTCTGTTATAAAACGAGAGTCATGACATTAATGAATATTTCACACGGTGACTTACATCACCTCAGGAATTTCAATGAAATTTTATTTTCCTTTTGCTGGTTTGTCTTTCCTGCTAGGTTATAAGTACTAGTTTCATTTGATATTGACTAGTCATAACAAAGCATAGTGAGAAAAAAAATATTATTAATACAATGTTTAGTTTTATCATAATATATATTTATTTATTTCACTTGTGAAAACACAGAGGGTAATTAGTATGTACATGTAAATGTACATAATATTATATATATTATATACATGTACATGCTAGGTTATAAGTACTAGTTTCATTTGATATTGACTAGTCATAACAAAGCATAGTGAGAACAAAAATATTATTAATACAATGTTTAGTTTTATCATAAATAAATATTAAAGATATTTATATTTGTGAAAACCTGTGGAACAAAAACAATATTAATACAGTATATATAGCATAGTATTATATGTACAACCTGTGGAATAAAAACAATATAACATGTATATAGCATAGTATTATTGTGTATAACAGGTGGGGGGGGGGGCTCGGTCAATTAATGGGCGTGGAGCGTAAAAGAACGCGCGCTGATTCCCGCTGAAGCTCTACAGACCAAAATATATTTCTACAAGGTTCTTTAAGAGTAGATAATCAAAATAATAGCTATAATAGGCTGATGTGTTTCAGGCATGATAAAGTTAGCCATGATTACTGATTACTGAATGCTGGACACCACAAAGCAGTCATAGGGATACTTTTTTCTCTATTATTCTTGTTTTATTTCTGAGGACAACTGTGGTCACAATTCTTTATTATGGCATGTATTTTATATACTAGTCAATTATTTGATCTAGACTGGCAAGAAAACAAATCTATACCGTATAGCAGGTGTTTTTTAGTGAGCATTTATTTCGCTTAATTTCAATGATGGTCGATTGAGAAACACATAAATAATATTCTGCGGAAATTTATTTATGTGTTGTTCAATCAACCAAGATTGTGTGCTTAAATCATGGCACAAAATTTTAATGCATGGAATACATCGCTAATGGAAGAGTTTTCTCTTACCGCGAATTTTTATGTCTGCGAAAAAAACCCAGATACACAGTAGTCTCAGGTATTGTAACCAATTGAGGGTTGAAATGAACATGGTGTTCTGTAACTCTACACCTATGAGTGGCAAGAGTTAATAACCCATTAGTTTTTACAGTCCACTTGAAGTCGCGTAGTGGGAGGTAATAAATTGATCCACATCTTTATGACTTTACATTTCATGTCTGTTTTATCCACATATGCAAGCAAAAATATTTCACTTCTTGTTTCTTTAGCTGAAGTAGAGACACAGTGTTATGATGCTTTTAACCACGGTAGACGGGGGGAGGCTCTTAGATTACTGAAGCAAGTTAAAGATCCCCGCACAGTGATGAGTAATAACAAGTTCACTCTTCTTCATTGTGCTGCATATCATGGATGGTTGGATGTAGTACAACAGCTGGTAAATGAGCATCAGTGTGATCCAGACTGTCGCGATAATGATGGCAATACTCCATTAAGCAAAGCTAAAAGTAGCAGGCGACAACAGGTTGTGAACTACCTACAAAGAGTTATAGGTATATTTGTTGTGTATTTCTGTTTATCTACTTAATATAATTCATTTATAATTTGTCTTGGTATATAATATATGTAGATTATATCCAAAACCTCTGTTTTACAACGAGTGTCATAAGATTAATGACGTTTACTTTAAATATTTCTTGAATACATAAAACAATGGCTGTCCCACCTCATTAACCTCTTTGTGCAGATTAGTGGAGGTCTGGATTTCTGCACTATTTTATCACTACCAGTGTCATCTTTACCACTATCTGATATCTAAAATCACTGTTCTTGCAATGCAAGGTTTATTGAAATAAAGTAGAGCCTCCCTCACTCTAGTCTAGTGTTATGTTATTAGTCTTTACTTTCTGGAGCTATAATTACAATAATACTTTTTGAAGTCACTATAGATATGTTTGGTAGAGGGAGGTAATAAATTGATCCACATCCTTATGACTTTAAATTGCCATTTCTGTTATATCTACAAATTGAAGCAAAAATTTTCACTTCCTGTTTCTTTAGAGAAGAAGTGTTATGATGCTTTTAACTATGGTAGAAAGGAGGAGGCTCTTAGATTACTGAAGCAAGTTAAAGATCCTCGTACAATGATGAACAATAATAACTTCACTCTTCTTCATTGTGCTGCACATCATGGATGGTTGTCCGTAGTAAAAGAGCTGATAAATGATCATCATTTTGATCCAAACTGTAGGGATAATGGTGGTCATACCCCATTAAGCAAAGCTAGAAGTAATGGAAAACGACCTGTTGTGGATTACTTGGAAAAAGCTTTAGGTATACATTTATTGTTTGCTATTTGTGTACTTAGTATATAATTGTATTGGTATATAATATAGTCTGTAGATTAGATCCCAAATTCCCAATCTGTAGATTAATTTGACATTATTTAGCATTACACAATCTGCAGAATATGTGGAACATTTGTAGAAATATACATGCATCGGGGGTATTTTAGCATAATATATAAAAATATTTGCAAATTTAATTTAATTGTACATTAATTTTCAAAGTGAGTTACTGCATTAACATGCCAGCCACATCCTCAACATGTGTCATGCACTTTGCTGTTGACGATTACTCAAACACTTTTACTTGTGGTGAAGGTCCACTGATTAATAATTACAGGGCTTGGTTACCGTAGAATTTTTAACAATCACAATTATTAATAGTGTGTACATATTAGAGCGACAGTGAATACTATCAATTTAATTTATGTACGGTATCAATTGTGTTCTTGTCCTTCACTGAAATGTAGCAAAACTGAGTCTAAGTTTCCTCCACCAAGGGTGTGGCATTCTAAAGCCACTTGGATACTGTTATATCTTAACAATTTTAAATTCAAAGAAAAGACAATCACGTCTCGGAGAAATAGTGACTGACAAGATAAAATGCCCCACTCTCTCTACAAGGGCTCAAACAAAAACACGAACTTTTATAGTAGATACAACAGTCTACGAAACTTAATACACAATTGTCTATCATACAATACTAACAATTCAAAACATAAGTTCCAAGGGCTATATACAAATGTGACAGATACATGTACACGTACTTTGGATTCAGACTTTAGTAATGGTGGGAGTAATTTCAATAATCTGTTGTAAAAGAAAGTGAAGTATTCCTATACACTGTCTTATTGCTTCACCTCACTAGAATTGCTTGCCTTCTCCAAGCACTTTCAGACATGGAGGTATGATATTTGTGTGTATGCATGCATATAAACATGTGGCAACTATCGTGATAAGAATTTTAGCTATTGCTATCATGATTGTAACTGTGTTGATTACAATACTCACACTATCGTTACTATTGCCCAGCCTAAAAATTATAAACTCATCTTACAAACAGTCTGATCTTGCTCAGTCTCAAAACTGAATGCATTTCAGACACTTTTCAAACACCATAAACAAGTTTGAACACTCTACAACGACCCGAAAAGAACGAGTAAGTCCCAGCAAACTTTCTTTCAAACATTGATCTCTAACCACAAAATTAATTTCGTTACTGGCAAGTGTTTGCACATGCACATTCGCTGCTAAATACTCTTTTTGATAATATACACTTATTAAACTTGTCATTGAAGTTTTAGTTGTAATTCATGTGACTCAGTATTTGTATATCACTGATAATTATATTGGGCCAGTTTACCTAATAGAATTATTTATATCTGTCAAACCGGTTGGTTGCCAGAAGAAAAGGAGAATATAAATAATTATTAATATGCAGAGTGTATCACACAGTACTGTAGTACCCAATGTAAAATTGTGATGACAAATACAGTATTTTGGTCACCAAATTGTATTATTTAGCAGAAGTTTTGTAGTATGATTCAGATCATTCAGAAAATGTAGCAATCAGCTATATCTCGTAATGTATATATGCCTCTCATGCCATCCCTAATAAATTCAGAAGGAATAACTAAATTTATACGCATGTACAATCAATACTCCTCATTTTCATGTACTGTATTTGCCTGACCAATACACTGAATACTACATTATAGTTATATGCACTATTTTAATGTACGTGATACTATATACATTGTTAGTCACATCTGTATTAATTCTATAACTGAGAAGGATTATTTTAATGTACAACAGGTTATAGTCGTGAAGACAAAACAGACAATCCTGGCAGCAGTATTGGTACCAGTGGTAGCAAAGGTAATGAAGAGATGCATGATTTAATACACAAACAAAGTATTATTGTGCATAATACTCATAATACTGTGATATATCAGGCTTGTATGCATGCAGGACTTTTAAAAGGGAGGTTATGATTGGCAATTCCTATAGATTTAGAAACATTAATCATACATAATTATTACATTAAATGCCCAAGCATGAATACCTTACCATTTATGATGTCTCATAACCTCTGTTATACAATGGGAGTCATAACATTAATTTAAATTATTTCTTGAATATTTCACACAGTCGATGCACCACCTGGTGTAACCCCTTCATGCAGATGAGTGGCTATAAAGGTTGTCTGGAATTCTGCACTTCTTTATCACTGTCAGGAATATTGCACTTCTTTATCACTGCCAGTGTCATTTTGACTTGCACTATCTGATATCTGTAATCAGAGTTCTTTCAATGCAAAGTAGATTTGGTTTATTAAAGTAAAGTAGAGCCTCCCTTACTCTAGTCTAGTGTTATATTATTAATTTTTACTGATTTCTATGTTTCAGTTGTGCAAACTGTTTAAACCTTTAGTTTCTGGAGCTATAATTTTGTATTAAAACAATAGTCACTAGATATATTTGGTAGAGAGAGGTAATTAGTTGATCCACATTTTTATGACTTTAAATGCCATGTTTGTTTTATCTAGAAATGCAAGCAAAAATGATTCACTTCTTGTTTCTTTAGAGACTAAATGTTATGATGCTTTTAAAAGTGGTAGACGGGAGGAGGCTCTTAGATTACTAAAGGAAATTGATGATCCTCACACAGTGAAGAGTAATGACAACTTCACTATTCTTCATTGTGCTGCATATAATGAATGGTTGTCTGTAGTAAAAGAGCTGACAAAAGACCATGAATTTGATCCAGACTGTATGGATGACGATGGTAATACCCCATTGATGACAGCTAAAAGTAATAATAAACAACCTGTTGTGGACTACCTGGAAACAGTTATAAGTACGTTTGTTGTTTATATGTATTTCTGTTTATATATAAATTGTGTGGGTATATAATATAGTCTGTAGATTAGATCCAAATTCTAATCTTCGGATTACCTTGACATTATTTAGTGTGACATACCAGTAATCTACCAATAATGTGGAACATTTGCAGAAATAGGAAACTTAAAATGTTACAAATGTTTTTACAACTTAAACTTTGCAGGGAAGGTACTACGTTAACATGCCAGCCATATCATCTCAACATTTATTGTGCATTTTGCTGTCAATTATCACTGAATTATAGGCTATCACATTTATCAGGATATTTGGACTAGCCATATTAATGAAATACAAATAATACTCACGAATTTTTTACAGTTGCAGTACTCAAAAATATATCAGCCAGGATAGATTCATAAGTTCTCCATGTATATATATAATTTATTATATTCTTAGATAGCTAACATTACTGTATTAGGTATAGAAATTCCAACAGCTAATATTATGAGGGATATTTTCGCAATTCTTACACAATTCATATTAATTATTAAATCCCTAAACATTCATACTTCGGATAGTATTTATGATGTTTCATAACCTCTTTAGTACAGTCATCAAATATTCTTTAAATACATTTATTTCTCTTATATTTCACACCTTGTGTAACCCCTATGTGCTGATTAGTGGATTTTTGTACCTCTTCATCTTGACTTCACTATCTGATATCTGACCTCCTGGCTTAAATTGCCAATAGGCAACAACCCTGTACATTGCCATTCAAATTCAACTTTTGCCCCCTTTCAACATATTTTCTAAATGAAGGCCTACAAAGTAGATTTGGTTTATTATTTTAGTTTCTGGAGTTATAATGATTTTGTATAATTACATGTATATTGTTGATGACTTGAAGTCGCTAGATATGTTTTATAGAGGGATGTAATAAATTCATCCACATCTTTAGGACTTTAAATTTCATGTCTGTTTTATCTACAAATACATTTAAAAATGTTTCATTTCTTGTATCTTTAGAGAAGAAGTGTTATGATGCTTTTGAAAAAGGTAGACGGGAGGAAGCATCTAGATTACTGAAGCAAGTTGAAGATCCTAGTACAGTGATGAGTAATCACAACTTCACTCTTCTTCATTGTGCTGCATCTCATGGATGGTTGGCTGTAGTAAAAGAGCTGATAAATGTACATAAGTGTGACCCTGACTGTAAGGATGATGATGGAACTACTCCATTAAGCAACGCTAAAAGTAATGGAAAACAATCTGTTGTGGACTACCTGGAAAAACATTTAGGTACATTTGTTGTTTATTTCTGTTAATGTACTTACATGTAGTCTGTAGATTAGATCACAAATTCCCAATCTGCATATTACCTTGACATTATTTAGCATGACACAACCTAAAGATAGTATGGAACATTTGCAGAGATATATTGAGTTATTTGAGCATATGTAAAATACATAGTAACTATCCTTTTAAGCCCTATATTTACAAGAATGAGCACTCACTAATATTTCTCTACCATACTAGAAGCTATCTAAAAAGGTAAAACATCCGCTAGGAGTGGCTTCTTTCAGTCTTCCTGCATCTAATGAAGCATGAGTTTTACATGTACATCACTGGCGGCTGTCTTAATGACTCCTCTTTCCAACAAAGCATGTTAGAATATTTGAACACATTGAAACACCCTACCCATAATTATAGCATAAATTAACTTGCTATGATAATCTGCAAATAATACAACAATGAGAGGAGAGTCGTGCAACATTTGGTTTCTCTATGTTTATATAATGTATATAGATTATATAATCATGTGTGTAGCTTGTATAAGGAACAACTGTGAATAATTAATTATTGATGCAAAGTGGTTTTAGTGATGCCACTGCATCAGATGAAACATGTAGGAACGAGAGAGCCTAGTCACAGGAACAGCCACTTTAATTAATGGGTGTGGCTATGAAAGAACATCAACTTTGTTCAGATTTTAAACCCAATGACGAGAAACCCTATGGTTTGGCCACACCTACGTTATGAACTTAGTATACTACTATACTGTACCTGTGGCTGTATTCTTGTGACTAGCCATTATTTGTAGGGATGTATTATATCAAAAACCAAAATAAATATGCAAACAAGATCAAGATGATACCTGAACAACAAATGAAATTAAAAACTTCCACTTAACTATACTTATGTAGGGTTGTTATGTGGAAGTTGTTAATTTAATTGTGTTGCTAATGTACCATCCTGATGGCAGTATATTGGACATAGTGTGAGGTGCTCACTAATTATTTTTGTACACATTCTTCTACCATATTTACTGTGTAAATATCTTTGCAGTTGCATAATTGCAAGATAACAAAGAAATTAAGTTACACTGTGTAGTAGGCAAAGTAAAGTTATTGTAATTTGCTTTCTACAGAACCAGTATATATATATATAAATATATATACTGATTACACTCTGTAGATTAGGGTCATTATTACATTTGGGGAGGTGTAAAATCATTCAGTACTTTCTATTCACTGAAAACAAACCACCATGTTTATATCACTGTTCTTATGTATCTGTATTGTGTATTGAGTTTGTTGATCGTATGATTATCTTTGTGAAGAGGGATTTTATTTCATTTAGGTATAGCAACTACATTAACTACACCACCTAAAGAAGACAGACCAAGTCTTATGAATGTTGAGAACTTGAGATGCATACACTGTGATTGCATGTAGCCCTTGTTAGGTATTTCTCATAAACTAGTTACACCTCTGAAGCCTTTTTGACATTTTTCATTATAAAGGCCTAGTCTTATGGCTAATTAAAAAGAGCACTAAACTATTTATCATAATTATACTAATTGTTATACACAGACTTGGTGGGATATCAAGTGATTGCTAGTTGGCAAATCTTTGTATGTCACATACAATGTTTTCTACATCATACATGTACATAGAGATTGTACAATACCAAAAGCTATTCAACAATGTATAATAACCTGCTGACATTCTTACTAACTTGAAAAAAACAACAGTCTTACAAATATATAAATGATTTCATAGAGCCCCCTTTACTATAGGCATAGCACTAAATATAATTATTATCTCGTGTAAAATTTATATTTAGAATTATGATTATGTGTAAGTATGATTTATATAATGTATATAATTATGATTTACATACAATTTGTATATTGTAACTTATATCTAAATGTAAATGTAGTTATAGTAATCAATATGTAAATCATATATACTATAATTATATAAATGATATGTAAAATATGCAAATTATTTACTATAATGTTTATATACACTATTTTTATGTACATAATATTATATACATTGTTAGTTGACTATATCTGTATTGATTATATATAATTGAAACATCACAATTCAACAACAGTAACTGTGAAAAAATAACTTCTCTGGAAAGTTTCCCGCAATTATATAGCTATGTGTTCCCTTTTCATTATTGGTAATAGACAACCAAACTAATGTAACTGTTTGCCCACAAAGTGAGTGTTACTTACTGTGAAATGGTACACTATCAACACAACTCTGTTTTGTATTTTAGGTCAGGAAATTCTTCTGTGGGTGGACTCTTGTAGTAAAAAAACAATTTGTTTTCATGAATATGCTCAGCAATTATAATGATGAACATTCATCAATCCTAAATTTGTAAAATTATTGCAATATGTTTTATTTTCTTGTGTAGGTGCTGGAAATAAACGTTATCGTGCTTTACTGATGAAATCACCAGAGTTGAATGATGTGTTTCCTCTAATGACCAAACTATCATCATCATGGCATGACAATGGTGGGAAACTAGGGATACCAATTGATAAACGTCAGAGTTTACTACAGAATGCAAGTATATCCAATGATTCAAAACTGGAGGAAATACTTCATGTCTGGATTTGCAGTCAGCCATCAGACGTCACATGGAAAAGGATCATAGATGTGTTGATTGCATTTGAAAAGAAAAACGTTGCTTCTGAAGTGGCAAAATTCTTGGATAAACAACATATTTATGAAAAATATATTCAACAAGATGACTTTGTTTCTTTTAATCCTTGAGTAATATACATACAATTTTAGGAGGATTAAATTTTTTCTATGTGGCTGTTAATGTATAACTTTTCATGTCGCCAAGTGTTATTGAATTGTGTGTACCTAATTATTGTTTATAATTGTATAAACAATGAAGTGTCAACAAAATAAGATTGTATCTAGTAATAGTACTGTGAATACAGATTTAAGCAGACTGATTAGTAGCAGGTTCTCATATTGCAAATATGATGTTCTGCTACTAATTAAAATGATGTGGTACAAATTTCTTAAGAAAACTTTGTGTGATAATAATTACTGTATACAACCACTTCATAATGAACACATTATTGTATTCTGTAATACCTACATATACATGTCTATAAATCCAGAATCATAGCCATTTGCGCACCTATTTACAAGACTTATTGCATGGATAAGCACAGTCAATAACTTTTTTTTCACCTGATCTTCCAAAGTACCAGTAGCTAAATGTCTCCTTAGCACTTTGATTATTCATTTGATGATGAGTTTCAATCCAGGCTGCATCACTCAATGACTGACAGTGAGCAAGACAGGAATCCAAAAACCCACCATTGCTCTTAGAATCAAGTATGGGAATTTTGGCTTGCTTGAATTCCTGTATGTAGTATATAGGGCCTGGTTTCTGAATTATTACAATTGTATAGCATCCAAGATGTAACATAGAACAAGTTTCATGATTATGCAGATAATTTATTTCTTTATCTACAATGCATCAATTCAATGCAATAAAACCTTACCTCATAAAAGTGTTCAAATTTTTCCATTTGTTGATCATTACAGTTTGGTGGTGTACATCCAAGTTGAAGTATACTTTCTAGTTGCCATGTATCAATTTGTGAATGAATGTAAAGAAAGGACTGACTATGTGAGGATATGTGTACTGTAGAATAATTGAAGATATATGTTTATGAAATAGTTAGCATAATTATATAATATTTCATTTGTTATCAGACATTTTCAGCAAGTTGTGCCATGAGTTATAAAATTATCATAACAGTTTTTTCTTATCTTTTTTTGAAGTGTAGTGTTAGCTCCTTCAAAGTCCCAATGTTGTTAGTTTTACAGAAATACTGGGAATACACAGACCACAAAACCATTACAGTTATAAAACCTCTGCTCTGCCTACACAAACGCTTTCATTGTAAAAAAGGAAAGACATGTAGGAATATAAAAAAAGATGGGATTGTATCTTAGTAACATTAAAGTACCAACTTCCAAAAACCCTGTACATACAATGTAAATATAGCTAAGTATTATGTATCCTGTCATTTAAACAAGAGTAATCGACACTTTAAAAACTGTAAGAGCATACAAGGACATCAAAATTTAAAAAGCACAGAAAAAAGATTAGGATGCCTAATTGGCAACAAATCACATCCATTTAACAACACTACATATGCAGGGGTGTGGAAATAGTAAGCCAATTACGGACATTTTGACCTATTTTCACCACTCTTGTCCTGCACCCCATATACAGTTCAGTTTCAATTTACCAGACATTCACTAGATTTATCAGACAATGTCCTGCATAACTGGCTGTTTCCACACCACTGTACATATGTATAGCTTCTTAGTATTTTGCTTTAACTTTACTCATGTAGGGTTGTTACATGGAAATAGTTAGTTTTAAGTTTGTTCCCAGTCTACCATCACGATCTCATTCATGTTCTTTTCGGTTTTTGATATCTCTATGCGTTCTTTCATTTTTAAAGTAATTTTTTTGTATTGACTAGTAAATTGCTTGATTGACTAGCAGATTGATTGTGAAGTAGAAATTATGACCAATGAGGTAATTTCTTAACTTTCTTTTTAATAAGTTTTTATATAAATTATCCTGTTTACTTAGGTTTTCCCAACTTAGAGCACATGGTATATGCTTTGTCAGCAAGATGAGTGTTTGCAGGTGCAGTAGTCAGTTGATATTGCCTACTAATTCTATATGAATCACAAAAGCTATGACAATTTAACTCTCGTAGAAATATCCTGCTGTACAGTATGTTATATAGTGTGTATATTATATATATATATAATGTAATTGTATATAATTATATACATATTTATATTATATCACAGTTCAGAGATCTATATACAATGATATTATTTGATACAGTGAGATGCCATATATCAGATATAACACCCTGTGGTCATACATAAAACCTATGTCGGCACAGACTACAAGAAAACAATGCTTACCTGGATGTTTTGTAACTTATATAAATCTGTCAACAAGACATTTTATAATATATTTCCTGAGGGTGATAGATTTTCAAAATTTTGAGTCTTATAAATATTATTATTGTATAATATTACAGATTGATGAACCATGATATTAAAATTATAAATCAATCAGGAGCACATCAATTGATATGATGTAAATCATTATGAAATTCATTATTCTTCTCTCCATTTAGCCCTGCCAAAGATCAAAGACTGTCTACCACACTTCTTAGATCTTGGATGAGGAAATTGTGTGACATGTTATAATTAATAACAATAATTATTCATTTTATTATGTTATTATGCTACAAAAAAAATACATTTAACTTCAATGTTTCTTATTATACGTCTGGCACGCCCAACAGTTTTGGGCAAGTATAAGAGGCAGTTATGGGCATATAACACCTGCGAGATAATTGGTGGAGGGCATAGCCCTCAACCAATTATCTCAAGGGTGTTATATGTATTTTATACCATGGTAACACAAAAGTATGCAATTAAGTCACATTTGACATCACTGTTGTCAAATAGAAACCATAGTACTATATAATTAGTGTTTATTGAAACAGGGAGATTTAGTGTCAACATTATATAATTATAATTAGATGTTTAGTGGCTAGACACTAAATCTCTTTGTTTATAATTAGATGTTTAGTCAGGTAATTGTGTATTTTAGTTTGACTGGAGGATGTAGTGAGTTCTTTTATTGAATTTTAGTTGATAATCTTTGCAGACGTTAAAACACAATGGAAACAACTTGGACTAGCTCTAGATTTAGATCGTACTAAACTTGATGAAATATCAGAAATCTACCCCTCAATACTTCAACGTCATTATCACTTGATGAGATATTGGATTACAAATATTGGAGCATCTTGGGGGGCACTTGTACGTGCTTTACGAAAAGAGGTGCTTAATCAGAAGACATTAGCAGATAAAATTGAAACTGGTACGTTAATATTGTACTAATTTCTGAAGTCTATGTGTAGTCAGCTAAACAGAAATTACATTTAGAAAACATTTTCGTTAGTTTCCTGTGTAGATCATGAAGGAAAATGCTCAAGTGTCCATGTAAAGGTGTTAGTGACACAAAATGATAAACCATTAACAGGTGGGTTATGACTGAAACATTAAACAGAGGCAGAAACACTAATTGGAAAGTGGGGGCAGGGTATTGTTAATGTTATCCACCACATCACTATGCACATGCATCATTAAGTTTAGTTGATTAGTATGATGTCAATGTTTATGTGTAAAATCCTCCTATTAGATCTGAACTTTATCTTAATTATATATTGCATCATCTTCTAGAAACTTCTCTTACTTTTGTATAAACACTTTGCTCTTTTATTCTTGTTTAGAATATACATTAGTTGTAACTCAATTACAGTGTAGTAACAAAACACTACAGTATGCGTATGTCATGTGTTAAAGTATTGCCTATTGTATCTGTGCAATTTTCAGATTTGCTGTTAATTGTCATGTGCAGCTCCATTGGACAATTATTGGAGCTGCACATAATATACAATTATCAAGTGGCTAAAAGGGGGGGCAATGCCCCCCCTTTTATAAAAGTGGGGGGCAATTGGCCCCCTGCCCCCCCAGTATATCTCTGCCACTGTTAAATTACAATTGTTTTACATCACAATTAACAATAGTGGCTAATCTGGAAGATTTGAAAACAGTATCTATAGTGGAATGGAAAGCTGTGGGTCTCCTTCTTGGTATACATGATGGTATACTAGAAAGCATTCAACAAAGTCACTCCTCATCAGAGGAATGCCAACATGCTATGCTAGAGTACTGGATTAGTAGTGGTCAGGCATATTGGTCAACACTTGTAGAAGCTCTAATAAGTCCACTTCTAGGAGAGGAGGAAATAGCAGATGAAATTACTAAAACATACCTTAGTATGTTGATCATAATTATAAATCTTAACATTTTAAAAGTATCATGTGCTATATTCAGTTGTAAGGAATAGTGATTAGTTGCATATCATGTAGGTTGTTATAAAGCACCTACATTTGTGTAAGAGCCCCTGTTTTCACAGTATAATATGATCACTACACATACAACCTCCCACTTCTCCTCAGATATTAGCATGTGGCCCAACCATGTTATATATTTGGAATTGTAGCTCTCTACATTAGATAGTTGTAATTAGCCTCATATACAGGTCTTAAGATGGCTGAAAAAAAAAACCCTGGATTCAACTGTTTGTGTATGCACTAATTAACTTTAATTTCGCAGATATCTGGGGTACATGTTCAAGATCTATCATCGTCTTTCCATTTACGTTTAATGGATAGTATAATTGATAATGGCTAATTTCAATTACTCATATTACAATTTACATGTAGGTATCTAGCCTCGTACCCAGACTCCTTTTCTCCTCCATCTTAAGAGACTGGATTCAACTGCTTGCACATACATGCATTAATGTGGGGCGTGTCAGTTTGTAGTGTACAATAATAATTATAGCCAAGATCTGATATTGGTTTGAAACAAGATCAGGTGATCCAAAATGCTTTACAGAAGCAGAGATTGCTCACTTAAAATAATTGATTAATTGCACCAACTAAAATTGATGTTACATTTACAATATTTCTTGCAACTGTATCCTGTAAATTAATTTCTTCTACAATTTTGATTTATAGTGATATACATAGTTGAACTTTATGATAGTCATATGTAATGATATTTTATAAATTAAAAAGGTCTACACTATCTTAGTGTTTCAAGTTCTACTAACGATATATATATATATATATATATTTTACTTTTAGAAGTGAATAGTGATAAACAGTTGATTCATCAAAACCAAAAGGATCTGATCAAGGTAAGAATAACTATGTCAAAGTGTATGTATTGTATTGTTCTTTTGATTCTGTTTATCCATTAATATGTTTAGTATATCTTTATTAATGTTGTTACAGGTGGGTTTAATGTCATTCCTGAGAAACTGGAGAAAATGAAGAAGAATATTATACAACAATGTAAACCAAATGCTGAGGGAATTGCTTTTCTGATTGGGTTCTCAGACGAGGCTGATGTTCAGGATTTATCTTCCACGTTTGAAAATGATTTGAGTTTTGCTGTATGGAGTATGAGAGAAATCACTTGGGCTGAAATAGCTTGTTAAAGTACAATACCCTCCCACTTACAAATATATAGTGTTCTATTATGCTGGGCATGTAGGTGTCAATAAATCTAAACGTCCATTTTTAGTACCAGTGCAACCTGAAGGAAATAATGAAGCAGAGGTATTGGATATTGAAGAGAATATTCTTTCTCCATTCAATACAAAACGAAGTCGTCCTTCTTGTTTGTTCTTTTTCGATTGTTGTTTGAGTAAAGGCCCAGTAGAAATGACTAATGACATTGATTCCTGCGATTCAATGAAATCCGTTGCACTCCAAGAGAATATTCTAAATCTAAATGCACCAGTTCGATGTCTTGTTGCATACTACGCTACCAGTGTTCTACAAGGGGAACCGATTAAAAGAATTTGGACTCAAACACTTTGTAAAAATCTGAAGGAGAAGAATCTTTCGATAAGTCGTATTCTTGATCTGACACATGACACCATGAAAGACGCTGGTCTTACTTTACCACACTATGAATCCTTTATGGGTTCAGTCTATTTGAATGGTATGAGTACATGTATGTAGTATAGAACAGCATTGTGTTTGGTATAAATATAAATGTTTTAAATTATATAAATGTATATTGTTTGACTGTAGGAATCCCAATATTGCCATCAGAGCCTGTCACATCTGACAGTGTTGTAAGGCGCCATAGGAGTGACTTGTGCTGTGTATTAAATATTAGGGGCAAAAAATAGATTGGACACTTGCAGGAGGACCAAATGAGTAGGAACATAATGACATTTGGCACATACCCTCTATGTCAGAGTATCCCTGTACACCATTTTAATTCTGACCATCACAGTTCCCATGATTATTTCAAACCTCCCAATTTGTTATCAAAGTCTTATGAATATTATTATGTGGTTTAGTTTGGCTTTTGGTTCAGTCGATATCAAAATGATCTTATGGCAAACTTGGACATCACTAGTAGTGTAGTGATAAACATGAGTACAACAGTCAGTCTGTAGAATGTTACATTATATATATAGTTCATATATGTACAGTAAATAATGGATGATGTTACCATCTAAGTGCATATAGTGGATAGCAATTATGTGTTACGAAACATTCACAGCCAAACTAAAATTAGTAGAGCTTTGATTGAGGTTTCTTTGGGTTTGAAAGTTTTAGTATCTCACAGAAGCTGTAGTTGGGCCTAATGCGAGTTTAAGTATAAATGAACGAGTTTACAGATGATTTATACTGTTTTAGGCTGGTGTGGTATTACCTGAACTCTAGCAAAATCAAAGTAATAGGTCTTAAATAATATGCAGAACACACAGTGCATAAGCCCAAACAATAACCACACCATTCGCACAAAATAAAATGACTCCACCCCTAAGATATATCATATCATGTAGTACTATGTTATGAACCCTTGCCCATAAAGGCAAAGCTACTGTAATTCTTTTTGTCTGTCACAGACAGGCAGACACACAAAATGGTTACGGTAACCCTCGGCTCTGCCTAAATGGGCAAGGATTGACGAATGGCATGCTGCACAGAATCCTTGATATACATCAAGAGTTCAGCACAGCATGGCATTCAGTGTACCATAGGCATTTGAGCTTCTTAAAATTGTTATTGGTGATCAACAAAACCACTTGACATGTATTATGTTTTTGTCATAAAAGTAAAAGGATACGTATGAAACGACCAGAAACATACGATGTTTACCAGTTGCTCAAAAGCGAATCAGCTAACTGGGAAGATTTTGCAAGAGTTAAAGAAAATGATCGCCAACAACTCAGAAAATTAATTATATTGTCATCTGAAGAGGATATTTTGGAGAAAGTCCTGATAAAGTGGATTCAGTCAGAGACATCTGAAGTAATGTGGAAATATATTCTTAATGTATTGAAAAATTTGGAATATACTGACCTTTTACAAATAGTTCAAATGTACTTATGCAGAAAGGATGTCATCAAAAGATATTGTAAGAAGCCCGACTTCAAATTCACTGGTGAGAGACTGATGAAAATAATGTTTATTTATTATTCTATACTAGATAGTTTACATTAAAATGTATTTCTTTTTGAGGAAGAACTAGCTAACTTGACTAACTAACCTATGTCAATTAGTATGAATTATATGTGTAGTAGTAGTGGAAAGGTTTCATGATTCGTTGCCACATAGAAGAGATATTAGAAACTCACTTTTCATTCAATATAAAAAAATAGATTGAACCTTTGAAAAGGATGTTTATTTTATTTAATGCCTTCTGTTTATATAGTATATAATTACATGAATATCACTCATTACATTTCTATTTCTGTTTATTTGTTCAGATCTTGACAGTTTCATTTCATGATGACAAGAAAGCAAAATAATTCTAAACAATGTATTACCCTATAAATGTTAACCCTTGTTCATATAACTTTAATTTTCCATTGATTATCATAATTCAAGTATTTTTGCTATTATTAATGTTTTGAAAGGAAAACATATTGCTAAAGAAATAATTATATATAATATTTATTCAAGTGAAATTATATATTTGCCAGGTATACCACCTGCTGTGGAGGAGATTTATGTGGATATAACCAGAGGCTGAGGAGTATATCCACATTAACCTCTGAACACCAGCAGGTGGTATAATAATATATATCTGGTATATAGAAATACACCAACTAAATCTGGTTTATATATAATTTTATTATAATTATATGTACTACATATGATTTAACAATTGAATTTTTGATGAGTTGTATATAGACACATCAATCAGTTGTCATGGTAGCATTGTGTATAATGTTGAGTGGGTGTATAAAATGAACTGCCAGTGCTATGACAAGCCAAGTTAAATGTGCAGTTAGATATTAAATGAGACTATATTGAAAGATCATTGTAGGCAAGCAAACATACCTGACAATATATAAAACTATAGCTACCTCAGCGGTGTTGCTATATATTGCTAACTTGTAGAGTTATCAATTGATGTGTTGCACATTTTAGTTTATTCTCCTGTTTGATCATGCAATCTGTGACCTGTTTGTCCATGCAGTCTGTTACCTAATATATTGTCTCATCCATGTTTCTACCAAAGCATTGGAGCCAGTTAGAATACAGAATTAGATGTACCTTGTTAGATGCAGCAATAATTTATAAAACCTACCTTTATAAATATGAATAGCGGGGTATTGTTTAATTAGTCATAAATTTTCTCTAGTTTGCTGAATGGAAGGCTACAGAGGAAACTTTTTGTGGTTGCAGTTGAGTCTTGCAATAACTAGCCACACCTCAAATACACGTGAAAAAACGTGGCTCTTCGACTAGTTGCTCAGGTTCTGATTTTAGAAGGAAGATGTAAGTCGCTATATGTTGATAGTTTTCTACTTCTTAGCATGTGAAGATGTGTTAAATTATTATAATTAGCATAGATGATTAACTAGGATTTACTTTCCAGAGTTGTTCACACATAAAACAATAGGGCAAGTATATAGACACATTCACCTTTTGTTTGAGATGGCTAGGGGTTTTTGGAAGTTGGCTGAAGTGTGCATGGCAATGGTTTAATTTGACACAGATTTTAAACCCTAATGACAAGAGACCCTAGGATTGAGGGGTGTGTCTATGAATTTTTATAAGTTGGCAATCACCAGGAGTCTTGGTGATTGCAAATAACATCCAAATATGAAGAAGTTAATTTGGTGTTAAGTACATTCCACAATTTAAACATTCCAAGAGAGTAACTTGTCTTATAAAAAAACAGGTGGGCCTGTGTTTCTTAGACACACCTGTGTAATAGTGTACTTCTCTAGATGTATATAATTTATATAAATTATTCTTTAAGGTGGTACTAGGGAGTGGGCGGATGCGACTCCAATCAGTTTCAAAATAGAATATTATATAATATGACTCTAACCTGGTGTAATAGCAACCTTCATATCTTCTCATGATCTTTATACTTCTCTGCAAGAGTGGGAGTGTTGGAAAAATGTCCATTTTTGCCATCGTAATAAGTACAAAACCAAGAAAGCCACGCCCACCAATCATGGCGTGCATCAAGTACAATGCATTTTGAGAAAACAAATAGAGCCGTTTTCTGCAAATACATTTTACTTCCAAAAGATACAGAATTGAACCAGATTGTATGCAGCAAGAAGCTGGCAAGACTAGAAACTGATTGGAGTAGCATCCACCCATGGAAAAGACTACAACCTTAATTAGTAATATTTACCTTTTCTTGTTTTCCAGTGTGTTTGAAAATGCTGTATTGATTTGAAGAAGAAAGAGGACATTGACAGCAGTACTAGATAATCTAGTGATGAGATAATTGAAGATTTAGCAAGACTACACTGAACTGAGATACATAATTATGAAAGTTAGTAAGCAACTCTCTTTCGTATATGCTGTGGTGATTGATGTGTGTTTATAGTGTGTTTTGTGCTTTTTTAAACCCCAATGATATTCCCATAATAGAGGTTGTGCCTTATAATTTTTAATGATGTATAAATAGATTCTAGAAGTCAATATTCTAGTTTCTATTGAAGAGGTTGTATAGGTGGATTTTAACACAATGTATCTCAAGAGGTTCCCATATCACATAAGCACATAGGTTTGAAGTATATAGAATAAGAGACCCAATATAGCAAAAACTTCACAAGTTTTAAGATAATTATAATTATAATTATGTATAAACGACTACAGTAACACAAATTATAACACTCACCTAATCCAAACTCAATCAAGATCATGAGGTAATGCCTTAATTGTTGCTTTTATGGTAACATTATAACCAAAACTACATGTATCAAACAAAATTACGTCTAAGAACAATATTCCATACAGTACAGTTGACCAACTTTAAAAACTAATGTTTATAAAAACTGACCTTTTGCCAGCTAGGTAGTGATTTTGGTTTGTATCCAAACTCTACAATTATGAAATTCTATTGTATTTCATTAAGTATTGTGATCATTAATTATACAAATACTATAGCTATTATCATTGCAGTATGATTATCTGAGAGTGCAATAGTACTCTCTATGTAGGGATGGCCTGCGTAAAATGTCCACCCGTATGTTTCATTTCCCAGTGATGAGTTTGAATAATAATTAACTAGAAACATCACATTGATTTGTATGATCAATTTAGTAGTTGGGAGACAAAGACTGACCAGCCTTGAAATCGAAAAGACTTCAGCACTTAACAATCTTTACTCAATTAGCAGATTAAGCCTTAGTCTCGCAACGCAGGACCATCTTGACACTCATCATAAAATTATGGTAAACTATTATGTGTCATAATCAGGTTAACTAAAAATTAACTATTTAACAATAATAATATGGATAGAGCAGAGCGCTCTGTTATCCATGGTGATGACTGATGATAACTGATTATATGTTCCTTTGCTACTGGTTCTATGACAAAGTACAGACTCGATTTGACATGCTCAGAGTCAATTGTCAACAAAATATGACACAGAAATGTGAAAGAGTATGTTTCAATCTAGTTTTATGAATGTTAATTACATTTAGCTGCTTTGGCTTTATACTTCAGTGTTGTTTCAGAAATAATAATTTCTTTTCCAAGTAGCACATTGCCATTACTTTGTGAGAAGCATATTGATATTGATTTTGATTGGCCCTGCACAGATTCATATAGGAGCAATGGTTTTGTGATGAGAGTATCCAGACAGTCCTATCCTGTAATGTGATACTTCAATGACGTGACACTAAGCGAGTCCAGCACTTATCAATTAGGTGAAAAGTTTGCATTCTATATATAAATCTATGTACACGTACACATACATATTCCATAAATGTCTTTTTATACACAATCGTGAATTTCCATAAATGTATTTTTAAACACATTTGTGAATTTCAAAAGCCATGTATTGTGTATGAATGAAGAGAGAGGGACAGTGCTTAACGAGCTGCAGAAACTGAAGAGGAGTGAGAAGTGCAATTGAGTAAACAAAAATAAGTTGATAGAACTCATACTTGGGAAAATAGAAGGAGACAGATGACAAAAGAGAATTAAGATTTGAGTGATAGAGCTGGGGCGGATAAGAGGTGTGGAGACTGCTGAGCAAAGAGAAGAGAGATTGCAGAGCTTTTGAGAAAAACAATAGCTGTAGAAACTGATGGCCAAAGAGAAGGGGATTGCAAGAGGTCTTCTAACTGCGCCTTCTCAGGGACGTCGAAACCCAAAAAGCATGCGAACAAGGTTGGGAGATTAACGTAGGACCTAAAATTGAACAAACCACTTCCATATAACCCTACATAAGTACTTACACCGTTATAAAGCAAATACAAAGAGAAGAGCTGTACTCACAACACTAACAACACTAACATAGTTATATACTGAAAGCAAATCATTACCAGAGTCTGGATTTAAGTGACAAGTCACATAAATAATAGCAGATACCAGTGTGATGAGACTTATGGAATATGCATGTACAAGGCGAATCCAGGGGGGTCCTGGGGTGCATTTGCTCCATGACAAACACAGTATTTTGGTCACCTAATGTATTATATTTATACTGTGTGATTCACACCATTCAGATGATATTCAGGTCTGAAGACAAATACATCTCTCAGTTACATAATTATCATGCTATATTTGCCTCTCAATCTATCCATTTATATATCAATATATTCTATAGGTTTAACTAAATGTATAATCAGTACTACTAATGACAAATGTATACAAATACTCCCCATTATGTTTATATGCACTATTCTTATGTATACATAATACTATATACATTGTTAGTCACATCTGTCTATAATTAAGAGCAATTTTATGTATGACAGGTTACAGTCATGAAGAGGACAGTGCTTTCAGCAGTATCAAGAGTAACACCAGTGTCACCAGCGTAGGTAAGCATAAAATCATGATTAATACACTAAGGGTGGAGGTTCTGGGGGCATGGTCTTCCAGTGCTGTGTGCAGTGCCCCTTTATCAATGAATGCCTACACCCTCAACACTGTGGTATGCTAGATAGTACATGTGAATATTTGAATAATATTATTACAGTGTGATTCACACCATTCAGAATTTCACTTAATTACTGTTTACTGTTCCACTGTGTGCAAGGATTCTGTGCATCATGGCATTCACTAATCAATTACATGCCTGATAGTGAGTGATTATTAACCCTCACCCGTGTAGGCAGAGCAGTGGGTTACCGTAATCAGGTTGTGTGTGTGTGTTTAGAAAAAATGAGACAGCTAGGTTTGCCAGATCCTCAGGCCATCAACTGAACGAACAGGCGGCCTTACGGGGACTGACCCAACTGAATGACAGACCTCTCTCTGTCAGGAGGTAACTTCTCCTCTGAAGCTTCAGTGGTACGAGTATCTGACACTTACTTCATTTCATTGATATCTTATAAAGCTACATGCTAAGCTTAAAGAATTAGACAGGCATAATAGGCCTCTCCAGCACTAGTGCTTCTGTTTTCTATTTTCATGTTTTATCCAACTCATCTGGATGGTCTGTTGTTATTATTTTAGCATGCAGGATTAGAGAGTCTATATGCTTTGTTGATTATAGTAAATGTGGTATAGATGCTTAACATAAAGCAATGTCATAGATAGTATTAACAATCTTAACCTTTAACACATTCACATATGCTTTGATGCTTTGGTGTTACTAGACTCTTGACAGGGATAGTCTGGCCTTGGGAACCAGAAGTGGGGGTTAAAGACATCTTGGTGGGATCCCAACCCTCCCCTCTCTATCCGTATCTGGAAATGTTTATAGAGTCCTGTTCACCAATGCACCAGTAAATACATGTAATAATAACTTACTTACAAAACCCTGAAGTCAAACAATGGCCCATTCCTACTAGATTACAAAAGATCCTACTCCCTTCAAAACTTTACCTACCATGTGCTTATACACATGTGCTCTCCTAATTAATCTTAGGTGGGCGTTTTTAATTAATAATTAAAATTATTGCAAGGCTATTACTATTACAGATGCTGTTGTGTGTGTGTGTGTGTGTTTTGGATAAGAGAATGTGTCGACAAACAGAGGCAGCGTGATTAATGTGCTTGCTGTCAACGGTTTCAATTGCCTGTATTCTGACGGACAGACAGCCGACCACTCTATAGCTGCTTGCACACGTTGATAGACCGAATACTTTCCTCCATAGACTTTATGTTTCTGTTGTTCAATGAAACGTTATTGGTGAAATTATTAAAGCAGTGTCATACATGTAAATTGTATTTAACAATCTTAACTGTTAACATATCCATATGCTTTGATGATTTGGTGTTACTAGACTCTTGACAGGGATAGTCTGGCCTTGGGAACCAGAAGTGGGGGTTAAAGACATCTTGGTGGGATCCCAACCCTCCCCTCTCTATCCGTATCTGGAAATGCTTATAGAGTCCTGTTCACCAATGCACCAGTAAATACATGTAATAATAACTTACTTACAAAACCCTGAAGTCAAACAATGGCCCATTCCTACTGGATTGCAAATGATCTTACTCCCTTGAAAACTTTACCTACCATGTGCTTATACACATGTGCTCTCCTAATTAACCTTAGGTGGGCGTTTTTAATTAATAATTAAAATTATTGCAATTACTATTACAGATGCTGTTGTGTGTGTGTGTGTGTGTGTGTGTGACAACTAACAGCATTGGCACTTTAATCAAGCTACCAACCAAAATTTCCCACATAATAATATTTATCCCTATTCATTCTGAGTTTATTAGTACCTCAATTAGAACTATTGGGTTGTTAACAGATGACAGACAGACAACAAAACTATTATATCCCTCTGTCTATGCAGCAAGTGTTAGTTACTGTGAAATAGTGATGCAATCAACACAAACTCTGTTTCGTATTTAGAGATTAGGAGCTACTTTTGTAATTACTTGGCTGTGAGAGGTGTTTTTGTAGTGAAAAGAAATCAAGTAGTTCATGAATATGCTAATTACCTCAGCCACATCAATGGTCAATTTTTAAAAATTATTATTTCTATTTTCTTGAGTAGGTTCTGGACATAAACGTTATCATGATTTACTGATGAAATCACCAGAGTTGGATGATGTGTTTCCGCTAATGACCAAACTATCATCATTATGGCATGACATTGGTGGGAGACTACGGGTACCGCTTGATGAGCGTCAGAGTTTACTACAGGTGAACGATCTGTCTAATGATGGAAAACTGGAGAAAATACTTGACATATGGATTAGCAGTCAGACATCAGACGTCACATGGAAAACAATCATAGATATGTTGATGGGATTTGAAAAGAGAAACATTGCTTCAGAAGTGGCAAAATACTTGGATAAACAACATATTTATGAAAAATATATTCAACAAGATGACTTTGCTCCTTTCATCCTTTAATATATTATTACATAAAATTACTCAAAAGTATTGAAATGTTTATGTATGATTGTGATAGCAACCTATCTTTATATGTATCATAAATTGTATATGGCTAAAACAACCAATTTTAATCAAGGTGTGTATGCACAAAAATGCATGTTATGTTTTAGTTCAGTTTTAGTGAATTTTAAATGCGTCAAGTTTTAGTTTTATTTATAGTTTATCTAACTATTTGAAATTAATTTTAGTTTTTGTTTCAGTTTTCTTAATATTTGGAAAATGATTTTCATGACTGATTTTAGTTTTGGTTTATTAGTTTTAGTATACAGACGTTGGTAGCATAATTGTTAGTATTATAAGCTCCTAGTTGTATATTTCTTGCCTATAAGTATCAGCAGAGGAAACATGTATTGAATTTGAGTTTTAGTTGTTTTGGCAAATTGAAATGAATTTTAGTTTCAGTTTCAGTTTTTAAAGAGAATTTTAGTTTTAGTTAAATTACTAAAAGTAAAATTGGTTAACTAAAAGGGGTATTAGCTTTAGTATTAGTTAACAACACTAAGAGCGCATGATAGACAGTCTGGAAAACAAATGATCACTGCATTTCAATTGTGATATGCCTGCATGATTATCCCAAGTGAAAATTATTATAACTAAGGTTAACCCTTAGAAGACTGATGTCACATATATGTGACGTTTCACCCTTACGTTGTTCGAATTGTGTTCCTTGCATTACAAAGCCCTCCAAATGCTTGTAATTGGTGTCAGGCACAAGCCCATGAAAATGGCTAAAAAGGTTGCTGGTTTTTCGGCTGCCCTTTGGCCTAAATAACGACTACGGGGGAAATTTGAAAGGGGTGTGTTCCCCCGTTAATGGGGGTTCGAAAAGGGCTGTGCCTCTTCGCCGCCCACGCAAATTGTGGTTTCAGTGACCCCGCCCACATGCTCTGGTGGGTACCGGGTACCTGAGGCATTTCCCTTGCTGCAAAACCTGAAATCGTGGGTGTAGTTGGTACCAACATGTGGGGTCATTTTGTTTGCCCCAGTTCCAGTCAAAAGAGGGAGAGCACTGCATTTGATTTAATCCTACAAAGCGCTTGGGGACTTTCGAGTCCCGGTAAGCAAGTTGGTAGAAGTAGTACTCCATGTCGGAAAAGGAGCCAAGTTTGGGGTAGAGAAAGTGAACGGTGGCCAAAATAGAGTCGCCGGTGTTGGAAATGGGGAGAAATTTGAAAAACAAGCTCAGTGCTGTAAGGGTTAAGATAACAAACTATCACATTAATGAATACTATAGATACTATCACTATGTATGCATGTACGTATGTATGTATGTGTGTATGTATGTATTTGTGTGTTATGTATGTATGTATGTATGTATGTGCAGTGGCGTAGGCAGAAAAATCTCACTACACGGGCACAAGTAAAAATTTCGGCGCGCGAAGCGAGCCGCGAAAAAGGTTGTGTCTATATTGGGTAATTTGTTTTTATTTGATTTATAAGCAGTTATTGAAAGCAAGTACGATTCGTCGACAACTCTGTGAAAATTCACTCACAAACTTCATCAAGGTTAATCGCATCAGTGATATCTCTCTCAGTGGAAAGAACAGCAAGATTTGCTAAACGCTCCTCAGTCATTATAGCACGAGCACGTGCCCGTGCGTGCCCGTGCGTAGCTACGCTACTGTGTATGTGTGCATGTATGTATGTATGTTTGTATGTGTGCATGTATGTATGTATGTATTTGTGTGTTATGTATGTTTGTATGTGTGCATGTATGTATGTATGTATTTGTGTTATGTATGTATGTATGTATGTATGTATGTATGTATGTATGTATGTATGTACGTATGTATGTATGTATGTACGTATGTATGTATGTACGTGTGTATGTACGTATGTATGTATGTACGTATGTACATATGTATGTACATGTGTATGCATCTATACATGTTATAGAATTAGGAATGTATATATGTATATAAACTACTATGTTTTGTCGGTATAGTTATCCCAAGTCCTTGTTTGTCTGAAATTATTTTTTTGTCTGTCTTATTTTAAATATTCTTATTCCTTTTGTCTTTCTTTTCATTCATAATGTCACGTTCTATAACATGCATGTACATATATATCCATCTGTAAGATACTGCAGGATAGCCATGATACAGAATCAGTTATGTTTTGAAACTTTTGATGTTTCCATTTGTCTCCAGAATCTATTAATAATGTAATAATTAATTACAAAAGACACATAAGCATAATACTAAACTTTCTGAAATGCAAAGTACAATTAATTATTTTTTATTTAGCTAAAGTTACAGTTAAAATGTTACTGTACGCTAGATCAACCTTGAGTCAAATAGCACAAACTCTCAAAACACTAAAATTTGTTATCTTTATAGAGATATATCTTCAATAATGATGAATACATTTAATAAGTATATGAAATAGTAGCTCAGCTAATTCAACAAAATAATGCTTGAATCACCGGAACAATCCACAGACCAACCCACAAACAAATTTCTTGTACTGTATTTAACGTACAATATCACATGTCTGAATATTTCACATATTATAGAGTTGCTGATAATGACATCACGTGTAACATGCAAAGGAGCCCGCCGACATCACGTGTAACATGCAAAGGAGCCCGCCAACGTATAGAGTTTTCAATGTATTTTTGTATGGCCACACCGACCATTTCCAATCCCTTTTCGGTATTATATCTATGCATTAACCTATGTTCTTGCCACTCCTTCAGAGTAAATGGCATGCCGCATTCAACATAATAATTACATTGTAAATATAGTAGCTAATGATAAAATCTCATTAATAAACAGTATTGTATATGAACAGTTTTAGAGTGTTGATTTGTTGCCTAGTTGTGTGAAGTGAATGTCTAATATAAGTGTTGAGTATCAGAAGTGATGATTTGTAACATAGTCTCCTAGATAAACACTTAGAATTTCTTACATAGTATGCTGAGCACAAGATCATCTCAAATATTGTCTTCCTGATCTTTTTTTGTGTGTGTATACATATACGTATGTCAAATTTCAATCCACAGTATTAAATTTATGACATTAAACTTTACACTATAATATTACTATGAAGCCTAATTTTGAAGTGTGAATATTAATTAACTGACTTTAGTGACCTGGTATGGTAGCACATGTCAACTTGGTAACATATACCATAAAGGTTTGTAGCATGCTACAGTTAGCTACATGCTTGGTACTAAAGTTGCCTTGTGTATGATTGATGTCATGAAATTTAGTTAGTATGTTCAATTATTCAGTACTAATCAAAGCCAATCAGTCACTATAACAGTCTTATCAGAACTGTTAGTTAAGTATATGAAGCTAGTTCATTTTGGGAAGCTGAAAATTAGCTTAGGTAAACACATGAATTCATTATTAAATTCCATCTAACTATTTGGCCTGTACAATATTGCTGACTGTAGCCTAGGGAATAATTATTTGGTTATTATTAAAAAGGAAATACATTTCCTTTTTAATAATAAATACAAAAAGGTTTTTTTTTGGTGTTAACCACATACTTGTGAGTAAATTCCTATATACCTACCATACCATACTATATACAAGGAAGTGTCCACACCTAGGTCTGATAAGGCCTGACGAATGGATGACACAAATCTCTGCTGGGTGAGTGCCTGGCCATCAGAGAAGCGAAATAGAGGGCCTGCCTCCATACCTCTGATTGTTAGCTAGGTAGTGCAATACATCAGCCACAGGACAAAGAGATTCACCTGTAGCTCCAACAATAATGTATAACCCATATTGAAAGGGATCAGTCTTAGACTGTTTAATTCCATCTAACTACAATTAGCCCTGTACAATATTGCTGACTGTAGCCTAGGGAATAGTTATTTGGTTATTATTAAAAAGGAAATGCATTTCCTTTTTAATAATAACCAAATAATTGTCCATATATAGAAAAAGGTTTTTTTTGTGATTTTACCGGGGTCAAAGGTTACCGATGACTATAAAGGTGCCATTTCTGCGCGATGCCCGTATTATCTGAATTTGGAATAGTGGTCCTACAACGAGTCTTACAATGAGTAAGTTTGGTTTATTAAAGTAAAGTAGACCCCTCTTACTATAGTCTAGTGTTATGTTATTACACGTTATACTGATTTGGTTCCAAACTAGTACTGTGAACTTCAGTTTCCGATACACTGATGTACATCTACATAATTATATATAATTATATATATTATATATATTATAATATATATATATAATTATATATATATATAGAATTCGTGATCAGTTTATCTTGGAAGCAAAAACGTTTCACTTCTTTTTTTCTTTAGGTGATATAGACAAGAAGTGTTATGATGCTTTTAACTATGGTAGAAAGGAGGAAGCTCTTAGATTACTGAAACAAGTTAAAAATCCTCGTACAGTGATGAGTAATGACAACTTCACTCTTCTTCATTGTGCTGCATATCATGGAGACTACTTCACACAGCAGCAAACATGGAGACTACTTCTTCCCCTGTGCACTGGTTCATGCCCCAGAATCAAATGATACCAGCACATATGTAGACCCACTTTTACTTGTTTTCGGTTGTGGATTTGTCCCCAAAGGGTTCTTTAGTTCTCTTCTTGCTTTTTTGTGTCAAAACGAATGGGAGATTGAGCATCTCTCTGAAGATGAGCCTTGTTTATATCGTAACGAAGCTTCCTTCTTTGTGGAAGAACTGGATGTGAATGTGAGACTGAAGGCAACAACTAAATGTCTTGAAGTCTCCATTAAAGATGATGAACTGCCACCTCCTGACGTTTTGAATAAAATTGTGCAGATTCTCAACAAAGGAAGTTTAGAGATTTGCAGCCGTCTAAATTATGATGAAGAACTCTCTAAACCACAACTTGGGTTCTACTGTATTTATCGAACATGTCGAGATAAGCACTTTGCTATAGTACACAAGAAATTAAAGCTCAAGTGTGAAGTTACTAGAAGACCATACGATATGAGTTCTGAGAGGAAACTTTGGTTTCAAGATTGTAGTTCAGGTATACATTATACAATGTATGTTATACATACACAATGTAATGCATACTATAGTGACCAGACTGTCTGATTGTTTTTTTTTTCTTTGCATAGTTTAATAACTTACATGTACCGGTGTGTTATTATAATGAATATAATATACACAGTGATTAATTTGACTCGTTTTATTATTCATATTATGATGACAATTTTCATTATTATAGATATCCCTGAAGTCCCATCTACACCTCATAATGATGACAAAGTGACACACAGTGAGTTAGGAATTAAATACTCACTTTTGAAGATATGGAAGCCATTATTTGGTTTTCAAACTTCCCCATTATACTTAACATAATTATAGAAATGTAATTCAAATTCTGACCACTCCACATACTCCCTACTTATTGAAATGTAATTATCCAAGCATAATTTCACAACTGTATGATCATATTCATCATGAATATCATTAATTTTTGCTGAGAAATAAGTATTAGATGTCTGAAATGTATTTGAGGACTTCCCTCCTCCCAAAATTTTACTCCTTGATGGGATGTACCCTTTTCATCTGGATTAGCCCTGGTATCATGTAGTCTGGCACAGCCAGACTTCCACAGAAACACGAGAGGGTCTGGGGACATATGTATACTATCGTTTGCACCAGAGGGAGTTAACTACCCAATTAGAAAATAGTTGCATAACCACATTGTAGGCCGTTAATAATGACAACAATAATAATTTAGATTATAAATACATGTGTATTATATAAGAGTGATCTAAGAGCATGAGAGTGATAGAAGGAATATTCAAGATGTTATATTCCTCTGGAAATCTTTTATTGATCATGTAGCAGTTGATTCATCGGCAATAATTGACCGGTAATAGTGATGGTAAAGGTCAACTGATGTGCAGAGAGTTGATTATGGAGTAGCCAAACATAACGAGTGCTTTCTGTACATCTCTAACCTCTCTAAACTGATATAACACTAATACATTCCACAGTGATCATGTGACAGCTTTTCTGCGATTTGATTGGTCTGCAACTACTGTATAGTTGCAGCCAGTACAAAATATTGAAGGTATACATAAATGTATGCCCCCCAGACCTTCCTGTCTTTCCACAGAGGTATGGCTATGCCAGACTAACCTGCTTACAAAGAAAGGGTCTGAGACAAACTATAGTACTGTTTGTCCAAATACTTCTTACAGTGCAGGGCTGCATTTAGGGGAGGCGAGGAGAGGGCATTTGCCCCCCTTTCAATTTTTCAATGTAAATTATTAATGTGCAACTTTCAGTGCATAAAATTGAATAATCAAAGGTATAGGTATAGCTAGTTTTCTTTAAAGTCAAACAGGTATTCTAGTACTGTTTTTTTTATCAAAATGTCATTATAATGTTAAGCAAATAAGGGTTAAATGATGTATAATATTGTACTATTTTCATAACTGTTGAGTGTTGACTGTAACAGGTGCTGACAGATCCAGTCAATGTCAACAGTGTACAATCAGGAGCTTATGAGGACTGCTAAACAGCGCAAAGGATTCAGTATATTTTGCAAACCATCTGTTGTCGAATCACACCAATGCAAACTGCCTTATATGGAAAAACTGTAAACTGCGTAAGTGATTTAAGTAGGCGTGATAAGTGTTAAAAGTTAAAAAACAATAAGATTATTATTAATCGTGCACCTGACAAGATGAGTCTGTATAATCCCCTACTTCTTTCCAGATAGAAACGATACTAGTATAGTCAGCAAAGGATAGGTGCTACCAAACTCTGTAACAAAAGTGTCAAAGTACTGTGTTGAGTCTACAGGAACAAGCGAACTATTAATAGACAACAACAAAAGCAATATCTCTAAAATAATCACATGATGATTAGTTTGTTCTTGGAGCAGGATTTGAAACCGCGTCTTATTTAAGCTTTCTTCTCGAGTTTCTTCTTGGTTTGTAGAACTTGCTTTTCGGGCTTTCAGTTAGTTTGAAGTGTCCCATTTGAAATGTTCCATCCCAGGAATCTGTGCATTAAATTTTTTGATCGCTATTTCATCTCTACTAAACAACGAATCTGCTTAGGACTGTGGCTTGACTGTGTTTTCTTGACTATGATTCTAATAATTGCCCACCCACTTCGGAACACTTATCTTAAACCCATTCTTTTGACCATAGTCGGAGTTTTGCTGAAAGTGTGATCCGACAACAGATGGTTAGTGCAGTTTGACGCTCCTTCGCGGCGCTCATAAACTCCTGGAACAATGTAATTAGGATGTTAATCACTAATGACATAGTGTTAATTTGTGATATGAAACCTGCTCAGTAAATATCTTTTGTGGTCAAATATTTGTCACCAAAAGTGATCTCGGAGAGTCTAAAATAAACGTTTTTCTAGGGGAGCATGCCCCCAGAAACCCTTAGTTAGCCATGTGCTTATGCACACCAATGAGGGCAAACACCTGTTTTGCCCCGCCCCCCTTGGCACCTTTCTAAATGCAGCATTGCACTAAATGCAGTAATTATTTTCTTTATTAACAGAGGTTGCTGGTACTGGTCAATCAACTGGTATTACTGGAACAACTGGTGTTACTAGTGGAGCAACTGGTGGTTCAGGATCAGGTATAAAAAATATTAATGTATAGTGACTATTATTACAGTTTGATGGTCACTTTGTTACAAATTTGGAAGTCGTTATAGCTTTCACTGCCTTTCAGTTGTACTTATTCTAATGTGTGTGTTATGTATTCCAGATGCAATAATGTAAAATTTAGATATTTTGTTTAGACGGGATTGACTAGGTGTGACCATAATCAATGTAAGCAAGGTATATTTAATTACAGGTTGGAGATCGAGGAACATTACCTCAAATGTACAATACCCTTGTGCAGGTGTGTGGAAATAGTGAGCCAATTGCCGAACATTTTGGTCAATTTTCAATACTCTTGTGCTGCTCCCTATATACTTTGTATAAAAATTATGATGACCTTATGTAATGACTTTATATGTAATACAATGTATAGTTTAATGTTAATACATGATTATACTGTAACTTAATAGTGAAGCAATGGATTGAAATTTGACATACACAACAAGGATAATTATATGAAAATTGTGCATTAAGAGCATCTTTTTTTTTTGAGGTCAGGGTGAATGTGAATGACCTTTCGTTTCATGCTTATATGAGTATCATGAAATTATAATTATATTTCACCTTCCTACATGATTGAAGCTAATGGGGGCCAACCAATGGCAACTAATAACTTACTTGATTTTTAATTCTTCACATAATTATAATTATAATTATAATATATAATAAGTATTAATAACTGTGTTTTGTATAGGTAATGATATCAAGAAAAAATCACCTGACAAAGACGAACTGTTTGATTTAATCCAAGATAACTCGTCTAGATGGCAAGATTTTGCCAGAAAGCTGCGTATTAGTGATGATACTCGTACCAGTTTATCACGTGATATACGTCTCACTAATCCTGACAGGTTGGAGGAAGTGTTGAAATGTTGGATACAAGGAGAGCCTGAAGGAGCCCCAGTAACTTGGGAGTACATCATTAAAGTATTGGTAAACCTTAATTTGACAAATGTTGCAAGAATTGTGCAAAGTCATTTGAGCAAAACAGATGTGATTCAGAAATACAAAACTAAACCAGTTTTTAGCTCTTTTAGTATATGAAGATCGTGACACTTTACAGTATGACAATAATAAAATGATTGTTTTGATAATTATTAATTGAATTTCTTTTGTTGTTTCTTATTACATTTCTTTAATTAATAATAATAAAATAAGTTAAAACTGCAATAATAATAAGTTAAACTTAAGTATTTCATATAATTATAGAGTTAGAGAAATTAAATAAAATATTTATAATATTGATAGTTGGCTTGAAGATCAATAGAGGCACTAACCTTTCATCAAGATTAGACTAGACCTTGACAAACATACACCTAATCAGTTATTAGTTTGGTTTGCTAGTTAATTTTTTATAGTACATATTTAATTATTATTTAGGTGTTTCTTCATGTAACCATTGTGGGATTATATCAGTAAAATTATATGATTGGGTGTAGTTTTATATTTCATAAAAACGAATGCATTTCTGTACTACAAATGGTTAGCTACATTATGCATAGGACGATAACAGGCACCATGACTTTGTTATTATCTTCACTATGGTGTGTACATACAATGTTACACTGCATAACATCCAGGGATTGAGAGCTTTTAAAACAGTTATGTTGACATTCATGCATGAGATAATAATTTAAGGGGACACTAAACCCCAGACTACGACACCCCTGGCTCCTAATGCTACTAGCTATTTTATAAAGGTTGTGTCAATTAGCAGAAAATTGTATCCATCCAACATTTAGATATCATTACAATTTCTTGCACATAATGGTATAAACGTATAAACGAACATAAGCAGCATATTCACTTGTGTTACTCTGGCATGTTAATGAATATGACATGCAAAATGCCTGTAGAGAGGAATTATCTTATGGATGGGAATTATTTCCCCTGCATGATGCTCATGAAAGTGGATACTAAGTTATGTCTGTTTATTTTGGTCAACAATGTGGCTAAAAGTGATCATGACAATATGGGAGATTTGTTAAATGCATCCAACCTGGAAGCAGAGCTCTGCTTGTATCTTGTATTGAGTGTACTGCATAGGGTAATTAAATTAGAGATAGGTCATTAATGTGGGAGATTTTTTAAATGCATGAGAGTGCTGGATCCCATTTTGAGGTCATTGTGAATATGAATATTACATGAAAATTCATGTGCCTAGCATGCTAGCAAAAGGCATAAAATAATTAACAAGCAAATACAAAAAACATGTAATTTTGTCTATCATATAGCATATCATATGAAAACGACCTTAGATCAAATTATAATGTAGACATGTATACAAATGTATTATGTGAAAAAGTAGCTCCTCCATTAAAACAGACTAAATTTTCCATATAATTTTGTAGAAGTATGCTATATAGTGAAATGAATATTGATATGCATGTATAGTGAAGAGGATAAAGCAATTAACAAAGGTGGATTCACAATGAAGGCCTAAGAAACATAATGGACTAACACACAAATCAGTTAACATGAAAACAGTCACAAAATGTGTTTCAGTAGCAAATAAAAATTGAATAAATCAAAAACATTTCATGTAACTTTTTTTTGATGCATTTTTCTGTAATATGAACAATTTCCAATACTTGATTTTGGGTTAGTCCTCTATGGTTCTGACTTCTGAGCCCCTCAATTTTAGGAATGATAATTTGATTACTAGTTTACATCATCTTACATGTGACAAGTGCAATTGTGTCACTTTATGGCAGAGTGAATCCACCTTAATGATATTATGTTGCACACAGATAAATGATAAATTTCACTTGCCTTTAGCACATGAGTTTCAATTAAATTAATTGGTCCCAGAAAAACAAATTAAACCCATCATCACATCCAACTACTATCAAATGTGGTTGAGTAGGATATCTATCTAAATACTGTGTAGTAGCTCTCTGTCTGGAACTATGGAATAAGAAAGCGAAGAATGCATTATGTGAATTATCAAATTAGATGTATAATAGTGGTGTACAGTATAACTATGAAATATGATTATGTCAAACAAGACAAGGATCATGAAGGACGGTCTTTGTTCATGGAATTCTCAACAATACAAATAATGGTATAGAGAACTTGACTTCTCTGATTTGCAGCACCCTGCATTTGACAACTCTAGGAAATCACTAGTATGGGGTGCTGTTTGTGTCAAAATTCACTTCCTAAGAGATCTTAGAAAATCACTAGTTTATTTCGTGTGGGGATTCCTAGTAGTGTTGCTTAGTGTACTACATGAAGTGATAACCTGTGCACTAGTCTGGCAGCAATTGCAGAGAGAGAATTAATGAAAGCATTAACTTTAAACTATTAGATTCTAATACATATAATTATACAAATATATATTTACTCACCCCATGTTGCTATAGTAGTCTAAATATCTTAAAATAAGAGGTACTAGATCTACTAGTACTATATTCTCTGTTACAATTGTGAGTGTGCTGTAGAGGGTGTGGCTCATTCAGGCTTCTTGTTGTACATTGAAATAACTATGTGTATTATATTACAGATTAATGAAATGTATCAACCATGTCAACAATTCAGTGCTAACTGGAAGGAATCAGATAAGAGGAAATATACACCATTTTGAAAAGACAACAACAAAGTGAGAGAATGTATGTATCATATGGTTGAAGAGAAAAAGCATAGAACAACGTCTGACAACTTAGAGGACCGTGTGTGATGCCATTACTACTGTTGAGAAGACTGATGCTGAGAAGATTGATAATGATGAGAGATTCAACATTACAAATACAGGTATAATAATTATGTGTATATTATGTACTATACTCAATTTGTATACCTTCAGTCTACTTTTAATTGTGTGTATTAATTTTAGCGATTTTAGCAACTAATGTAGAAATCGCTAATATTAGTACACACCACTTTGTGATCATCCAACTGTTTAAAAATTGCTAAATTTAGTACAAAGACCAATGAGGCACTTCTTAATCATGTTTTAGAAGACTCATTGTCTAGTTCATATATAGATCTAATTTTGAGAAATCAAAAAATAGTCAGATTATAAAACTGGTCAATAATTATATTCAAACTCAAATGTATACATTATTAGATCACAAGGTACAACTTCTTCCTAACCTATAAGTAATACTACTACAGAGACATGATATATGGATAAAAAGTATCCCTATGACTGCTTTGTGGTGGCATTATTCGATAATCATGGCTGACTTTCTCATGCCTGAAGAATTATAATTATTTCTTAATTTTTAGGAATATTTCAGCTAGAACAGCTATTAGTAGTTTCCAGTTTCTATACATGTAAGGTACAAGCAATGTTCTTCCTCCTGGTTACATCTGTAGAGCTTGATTGTGTTGTTCTGTTATGTGCCACATCCATTAATTGACTAGCCCCCCTGATTGGTGCAACTTCCTTAACTATGTAATTATGACACAAGAATATAATTATATAGATTCAACCCCATGGAAAGTAATTATAGGGATGACACTATGGTCCATAAAAACAACAGGTATTTGTTCCTAGCTGTTATTAGTTAGAATGACTGGTAAGGCTGCAGTGAATGGTTTTTTTGGTTTTCAAATACATGTACATACTTTTTTAGATTAAATATTAGCTCGTCATTTTATTGTGTATTATACATTTACACATAATGGAAGGTGTGTGTAAACGAGGATTCAATAGCTAAACATAGTTTGTGAGGCATTGAATATGTCATGAAACTGAAGAATGAGATGAATCTAATTACTGTATATATTAAATTGATCTTGTAGTGTACTGTAACTCTGACTGTGGGTCATTATTTTGGATTTAGTTCACAAATATAGTACTACTGTACATGCGAACTAAAGCTAAAAAACAACGCACAGTCAGAGTTAATTACTTTGGAATGACATCTGTTTTCACAGATATTAGAATGGGAAGATAATAATACACTTCCGGTTATACCTTTTATATTATACTATATATTGTATTATTTTTCTTATTATGCTTTATTGTGGCATGTATTATATATACCAGTCAATATAGATCAAGATCAAAAGGAACTAGTACTTATAAATACAGTATTACTTAACAAGAAAAACAAATCAGCATCTGAGTATGATTGTAATTCCTATGACCAACTGAACATTAAAATAACCCATTGCTTTTACTGTGTATAAGTCATAGCCGTCTATTGTGACTGTGCATATATGATTGAAATCATGCAATATAATAATGAAATATTACTGTTCTATTAATAATTATTATAGTAATTATTGTGTAGCTCCTGTAATTAAAACAAGACTAATATAATTATATGATACAGTCTGCGATTTTATTTTGATTAAAAAAAATTTGTTTAACTGCAATTTTTCTGACTGCATCAATTATACTCAGTGAGGTATACAAATAATACTATATAGCTTATAATATCATGAATGTTGGTTGAATTTGGGAATGAATCTTTTTTCATTGTGCAATTAATGAAGAAGTGATAAGGTAGGACCTTTCATGCTGTGTTATAATTGGTGTATAATCTTATAATCTATAATCTTATAATCTTATAATCTTATAATAAGGTAATACTCTCAACAAAATCACTCTGTCAATTGACTAATTAACTATCGATTCAATTTACATGATACTCATTAATCACGTGCTAAGAGTGGACTATTGTATAACACTGTCATATGATTATTATATTTTGTTCTGTTATGAACAATGGAATTACATAGTCTGGCATTACTGCTCACTTTGCTTCTTCAAGTGAAGTGGCAGTGCCACTAGACTAGGAATATTCTGTTTTGTTACATATGGACTATGGAATTATGTAGTCTGGTGTTACCACCCACATTGCTCTTCAAGTGACAGGCAGTGCCACAAGACTAGGAATATTCTGTTTTGTTACATATGGACTATGGAATTACGTAGTCTGGTGTTACCACCCACATTGCTCTTCAAGTGAAGGGCAGTGCCACAAGACTAGGAATATTCTGTTTTGTTACATATGGACTATATATGGAATTACATAGTCTGGTATTACTGCTCATTTAGCTTCTCCAAGTGAAGTGGCAGTGCCACTAGACTAGGAATATTCTGTTTTGTTACATATGGACTATGGAATTACATAGTCTGGTGTTACCACCCACATTGCTCTTCAAGTGAAGGGCAGTGCCACAAGACAAGGAATATTCTGTTTTGTTACATATGGACTATATATGGAATTACATAGTCTGGTATTACTGCTCATTTAGCTTCTCCAAGTGAAGTGGCAGTGCCACTAGACTAGGAATGTTCTGTTTTGTTACATATGGACTATGGAATTATGTAGTCTGGTGTTACCACCCACATTGCTCTTCAAGTGAAGGGCAGTTCCACTAGACTAGGAATATTCTGTTTTGTTACATATGGACTATATATGGAATTACACAGTCTGGTATTACTGCTCATTTTGCTTCTCCAAGTGAAGTGGCAGTGCCACTAGACTAGGAATATTCTGTTTTGTTACATATGGACTATGGAATTATGTAGTCTGGTGTTACCACCCACATTGCTCTTCAAGTGAAGGGCAGTGCCACTAGACTAGGAATATTCTGTTTTGTTACATATGGACTATGGAATTATGTAGTCTGGTGTTACCACCCACATTGCTCTTCAAGTGAAGGGCAGTGCCACTAGACTAGGAATATTCTGTTTTGTTACATATGGACTATGGAATTATGTAGTCTGGTGTTACCACCCACATTGCTCTTCAAGTGAAGGGCAGTGCCACTAGACTAGGAATATTCTGTTTTGTTACATATGGACTATGGAATTATGTAGTCTGGTGTTACCACCCACATTGCTCTTCAAGTGAAGGGCAGTGCCACTAGACTAGGAATATTCTGTTTTGTTACTCATGGAGCATGGAATTACACTAGTCTGGGATTACTGGTCACTTGCTCCTCGGAGCAGTGCCGCCACACTAGGAATTTCATGTGTACATTATTCAAGTACCATATAAGTGAAGTATTGTATAATACTCTCTAGTGTTGTTTTAGTTAGGATGCTATGTTTTACTTTTAGTTTTAGTATTAGTTTTAGTTCATGACTGATTTTAGTTTTGGTTTATTAGTTTTAGTATACAGACGTTGGTAGCATAATTGTTAGTATTATAAGCTCCTAGTTGTATATTTCTTACCTATGAGTATCAGCAGGGGGAACATGTATTGAGTTAGACTTTTATTTGTTTTGGCAAATTGAAGTGAATTTTAGTTTCAGTTTTTAAAGTGAATTTTAGTTTTAGTTTAATTACTAAAAGTAAAATTAGCTAACTAAAAGGGGTATTAGTTTTAGTATTAGTTAACAATACTAATATAGTTTGTATACAGACAGTCTGGAAAACAAATAATCACTGCATTTCAATTGTAAATGATGATATGCTAATATGTTGTATGATTATCCCAAGTTTAAGATAACAAACTATCTCATTAATGAATACTATAGATACTATCACTCAAGCGTAGTATGTATGTATTATTATGTACATATGTAAACTAGGTGTGTATGTATGTATGTATTTATGTATGTATGTATGTATGTACACGTATGTATGTACATGTATGTATGTACATGTATGTATGTATGTATGTATGTATGTATGTATGTATATGTGTATGCATCCATACATTTTATAGAATTAGGAATGTATATATGTATATAAACTACTATGTTTTGTCAGTATAGTTATCCCAAGTCCCTGTTTGTCTGAAATTATTTTTGTGTCTGTCTTATTTTAATATTCTTATTCCTTTTGTCTTTCTTTTCATTCATAATGTCACGTTCTATAACATGCATGTACATGTATATCCATCTGTAAGGATGCACATACTGTAGGATACCCATGATACAGAATCAGTTATGTTTTGATAGTATCAAAGTATTAATAATGTAATTATAAAAGACACATAAGCATAATACTTTCTGAAACATAAAATACAATTAATTACTCTTTATTTAGTAATGTTACCTCTCAATTTAACTTAATGTTCACAATTCGTGTTTTCCAGTGTGTTTGAATATGGTTTAACACTTTGATATGTGTGGTTTGGAGAACAAAGAGGACATGTTGACAGCAGTTCCAGATCATCTAGTAATAAGATATATGTAACTCAAGATTACAGCTGAGATACATATGTAATTTAGTAAGCAACTCCCTTTTTTATTATATCCTGTGATAGTTGATGTTTGGGTTATTGTGTCTTAGTTCTTTTTACACCTAAATTAGAGAGGTTGTGCCTTTTGATTGTAATTATGTATCAATATACTCTAGTTTATATTTATGAGGTTAATTGTATTGATCTCAAGAGGTATCAGCAATATTTCTGAATTAATTTTTTTTTGTGGAACAAACATTACACTATATGTGTAGTCTCAGTAATAAACATAATTTCATCTTCAACAACTTCAAAATCATTTAGATTTGGTCCTCCTCATGCAAAAACAAAATTGATAACTTCCGGATTAGTTACATTTGCAAGGATTTAAAGTTGCATACATTATGGTAATGCTATCGACACCATAACATTAAAAGTTACTTGAATTCCTATCTTGTAATCTTGCCAGTATTCTATTTCGTATTTTGTGTCACTCATAAAACTTCAAAGTAGCCGTCATTCTTAACACCTGCAACCACATAAATTAATATACCAAGAATCACCTTAAATGATTGTAAACAGTTATTTGGCAAGGATATTTACAAATTATTTACTAAGGCATCAGAAACCTCAATTTGCAATTTACACTATTCCTTGCAAACTGTAATTACCAATAGAAGCCATGTCTATTGTTTATACATACTTATAATTAACCAGCAAAGTAATGAGGTTGGTGCTGTGAACATTACTGGCATAGCATAATAGAACAAACATCAAGCATAATTTGGCATTCCCTACAAACCATCTATGAATAGACCATATTACTAGTATGCTAGTAGTAATTGGCAGGCAACTCCCCCCATCCCCTAATGAAACCCTGGTGACACACTATAACACTTACCTGATCCAAACCCAAACCAAAATGTTAGGAGAGGTCACACACAGTGACTGTACATGTAGTTTTGCCTTTCCAGAAATATATTAATGGTAACATGCCTGATTGTACTGTTTCAGATTTATAATCACCATGCCCTCCAGCTTACTGGTTATCTTGTGTAGGTGTGTATCATATATAATTATATTATATAGGGCTTGGACAGAACAATAAAGTTCTTATTTACATAATATACTAAACCTTGGCTCTTCATTATATGAACTCAACCTTTATTTACCACACCCTTGTAATAGTTGATTTACATACTTTTGCAACAGCCAATTAGATTCTTACAGCAAGTCACTTATTGCACCAGTGTAATACGTTTTTTATTTACTCCACACTGCAATAAATTGGTGCTATAATCACATATAATTGCCTTTCTATAGTCTGAAAAATGAAATAATTTACAAAGTAATATAATAAAAATAAACACATATATGATCAATATAATTTTCTTTTAATGCACAAGACCTTCATGGAATAATTAGAGTATATATGGTACTACTCTTAGTTATACAGTATACTTTTGTTGGAGTAGGGTGTCTTGGATAGGGTTTCTATCATAGTATTGTGGTATAGTACCATATATGTTCTAATTATTTCATTTGCCTATGTTCTAGCCACTCCTCTGATTTGCCTCAGAGTAAATTGCCAGCATTCCGGCAACATAGTTACATAGTGAATATAGTAATATGTGTAATATAAAATCTCAAATAAACAGTATTGTATATGGACAGTTTTAGTGTTTGAGCACAAGATCATCTCAACTATTTTCTTCAACTATCTGGTATCTAAATCTCTTATTCTACAATGCGGCATAACTATAGCTAACTAACATAATTAGAGTCTATCATTGTACAGAGCAATAAACAAAACTATAAATCATTTGTACCCACATAAATATTCATAACTTTAGTTTAGAAGGACCAATAATTTTATTACCTACACTATATTTTCATAATTATTATACTTCCTGTTTTTTTGTGTATCACCCAAATTTCAATCTGCAGTATAATCATGTATTAACCTTATGATATTAAGTATACACTATAATATTATACATATGAAGCCCGATTTTGAGGTGTGAATCATTCATTAGTGACAACTTCCTGGAATGGTAAACATTAAGGGCACCTTATACACATGGCAACATTCAGGTACATTTGGTAGCATGTTGATCAAATGGAAATAGAAGCTCTGGTAACATGTCATTCTACAAGCGACTTTTTATCATACACTATAAAAGTTTGTCGCATGCTATAGTTACATGATATAAAAGTTGCCTCATGTATGAAATTTAATTAGTATGTTCATTTAGTACGAATCAAAGCCAATGAGACACTGCAGCAGCTCCATGGAGAGTAATAGTAGCTACAGTTTTGAAAAGAGAGAACTGTAAGTTAATAGTAAGCATAAGCATATGAAGCTAGTTAACCCTTAGTGCTCATATGTACATGCACAAGGGTTACAGTACTTGGTTTGTGTGTGTGTCTGTTACAACAGTTGCAGCCTCACCACTGAGCTAAATTTTGAGATGTGCACACCAACAAAATCCAAACGATGCGCTCCAGCTTTTGACATGGATTTTTCTAAAAATGTATCATTCGAGAGATATAGCTACAAATGCAATCAGTAGTTACGATCGACTACAATATACCAATTAAGACTGTATATACAAGTGTTTGGTCAGTCGTTGGCAGAGACTAATTTGTGAGTTATCATAATTTTTTTAGTTGAAACTTAAGGATTTGTGGTTATAACTGGGAGCTGTAACTAGAGTTGTAATTATTATGCCTCTAACCAAAGAGTGTCCACAGTGTTGTAGTGTGGTAAATGTTAGAAAATCAAAATTTCCTTGTGGGCATTTGTTTGTAACAAAACGTAGTAAGCCTGTTTTAACCATCAAAAGTAGAATGATTAGCTTACATTCATTTCACAGAACATGTGAATCACATAATCTTCACACATTCATTTTCATTAATCCATGCCAAGCGTTTTGCACTACTGTGCTTTTTAGGAAGCTGAAAATTAGATAATATGAATTCATTATTAACTAACTACAATATTAGCCGTTACAATGTTGCTGACTGTAGCTAGGGAATACACTTTACTAGTTTACTTAGCATTTCCTTTTTAGTAATAACAGTTAGTATAAATAATTGTCCATATAAAGGTGTTTTTATGCAAACCATAGTAAATTCCTATACACCTACTATAGATCTTATATCATATAAATAACAATATTATTTTATAAGAAGCAACCTATTTCAGATATATATTATATATACGTAATACCTAAGTCATATATTAGGCAATATACAAGCCATGATCAGTATTGCATTATATTGTAAGCTGTATTATAATCAAGAATACAGCTAAATAATTTGTAATGTCATTCACATTCAAATATTTAGTTTAGAAGGACCAACAATCTTTTTACCTGCACCATTTTCACATAATTGTCCTTCCTGTTCTTTTTCATGTGTGTCAAATTTTAATCATTATTGAGTTACAGTATAATCATGTATTAATCTTATAACATTAAACTACACACTACAGTACATATAAAGTTATCACAGCGTAATTTTGAGGTCATGGTGAATGTGAAAAGACTTTAGTTCAAGGTTTTCATTACAATAATGTATACTTAAGTGTGTATTTATACCATGCTGTGTGGATAACCTTTACTCATAACATCATTTACAGTGTATTAATGCTTAAGGCACTGTAATGAATATTAAAGCTGCCTATCATTTGACGTTTCTAGTGTATTTGGTTAGATTTTCACTTTCATAGATAGCTGTGGATAGTTAATGCACTCTTAAGCATATTATGCTGTTTAAGACAACTAGTAAAATCATGAAAATGTGATTGGCTCAATGTCATGTGATACATACTAACCTAGATGATACGTACACAGGAGATATACACATGATCTTTTGTGAGCTTTAACTATTTTGGACCACAGACATCCAATTACACACTAATTATGATTTAGAAATCAATTAATCAAGCTCATTGAATGTAAAGTGAACAAACCACATAAGTACCTAAACCAGTAGTTTTACTTGTATAGGGTTTGGGGTTTGGTAATATTGATGTACCTGATGTAATTAGTATGATGATTATTGTATGTGTAATGATTGTCTATCAGTAATGTGAGGTAAAAGTTACTTCCGAGTACAAACAGAACACAAACTAAAATTATAGACTTAGTTGCCATTGTTTCTCCCCTAACAGACAGCTTCAATACTATTTATCAAAGCTGTATTTTATATAGTATATATATAGTATATATATAGTATATATATATATTGTATGTAGTTACCAGAGCAAAGTGTTACAATCAAACTTGATATGCTCTTGAAGAGGGTCCAGTTTTTTTTGTTGTTGATACTGGTAATCCATCCTAAATTTCAACTTCCCACTTTTATCTCCTTGATTCTTTACGGAAATACAACATATAGCAACAACATGGTAAAATGTAATTATTATGTAGTATATATAATAATATAATTATATATATATTATATATATATATATATATATATAATTATATATTATGTTATTGTAAGTCATGATCAGCATCATATATATGATTACCTTTTTCCCCATGCAGATTGACTCGTATTACAATGCATATAAGACTGGCTGATGTTCTCATATTGACATAAGCATTTACATAATAATAATAATAATAATATATTAGTTTTATATAATAATAATAATAATATATTAGTTTTATATAATTATTATAATACAGTATAGTTTATTATATTATTTTTTACAGTCATAATTACCTCTTTTCTGACAACTTTACTGCTGTAGATTCGATAGTGCTGCATAAAATTCGAATTATGATTTATAGTCAGCCATACTTCCGCATATGAAATTATTACCGGGGTCAAAGGTTACCGCTGACTATAAAAGTGCCTGTATTTCTGCGTGTTGCTAGTGCCGTCCGTACTGTCTGGCTTAAAGTTGTTCTTACAATGAGTAAGTTTGGTTTATTAAAGTAAAGTAGACCCCTCTCACCGTAGTCTACATTGTACTGATTTAGTCGTAAACTTCAGTTTCCGATCCACATCTAAATTCACGATCATTTTATCTTCGAAGCAACAATGATTCATTTCTTTATTTCTTTTAGATGACGCAGAGCAGAAGTGTTACGATGCTTTTAACAATGGTAGACGGGATGAAGCTCTTAGATTACTGAAGAAAGTTAAAAATCCTCATAAAGTGAAGAGTAAGAGCAACTTCACTCTCCTTCATTGTGCTGCGTATCATGGATGGTTAGATGTTGTAAAACAGCTGATAAAAGACCATCAGTATAATCCAGACTGTAAGGATGATGGTGGCAATACTCCATTAAGCAAAGCTAGAAGTAATGGAAAACACTCTGTTGTGGACTATCTGGAAACATATATAGGTACATAACTACTACCTTGATATATAAAATAAAATTTGTGTAATCTACAAATTGCCTACCATTATTATATTAGTGCCACACAATTTGTAGATTGTATGGAATGTTTTTTGATCTTATAAGCAAAAATGTTTCACTTATTGCTTTAGCTGAATTAGAGTCGAGGTGTTACGAAGCTTTTAACTATGGCAGACGGGATGAAGCTCTTAGATTACTGAAGCAAGTTGAAGATCCTCGTACAGTGAAGAGTAATAACAACTTCACTGTTCTTCATTGTGCTGCATACCATGGATGGTTGGATGTAACAAAAGAGCTGATAGTTGAACATCAGTTTGATCCAGACTGTAAGGATGATGATGGTAATACCCCATTAAGCAGAGCTAGAAGTAATGGAAAACAATATGTAGTGGACTACCTGGAAACAGTTATAGGTATGCTTTTTGTTTATTATGATATGTACATAATATATATTGGTATTATATTATAGCTGTGCAATCTTCAAATTGCCTGCCATTATAGTTAGTGTTGCACAATTTGCAGATTGTATGGAATGTTTGTCTTGTGTTAAAATACTAGTAAAAACGTTTTACTTTTTGTTTTTTAGGTGAAATAGAAAAGTGTTATGATGCTTTTAACTATGGCAGACAGGAGGAGGCTCTTAGATTACTGAGGAAAGTTAAAAATCCTCATGTAGTGAAGAGTAGTAACAACTTCACTGTTCTTCATTGTGCTGCATATCATGGATGGCTGGATGTAGTAAAACAACTTATAAATGAACATCAGTTTGATCCAAACTGTAAGGATGATGATGGTAATACTCCATTAAGCAAAGCTAGAAGTAATGGAAAACAACGTGTTGTGGACTACCTTGAAACAGCTATAGGTATGTTTTATTCCTGTTATTATGTAATTGTCTTAGTATAATATAGTTGTGTAATCTGCAGATTAGATCTCAAATTCCCAACCTAGACTACCTGCTATTGTTGAATATGACACCATCTACGGTTTGAGTGGAACATTTGCCAGAAATGTTTTTTGATAGCTTTAATTTTGCAGCCTCACTCTCAACATATTCACACATTTTGCACCACTTAATCATGAGCAGAGCTATCATGGATCAGCCATGTCAAAAAATGCTCACGACCCTTTTGTAGTAGTTAAACAAATACAGATATTATGGACACCAACCAATATAGAATGTCTTTCTTCCATGTATATATTATTAGACCTGGCCAAGGATACTTGAGTGCCCGATTACTCAAAATTGAATGTATTACAATCATTACCTGTGGGTATCATGATATAAACAATCACTATGCTTTTTATAATTATGAATACGTTTTATTCAGTAAACAGTGGTGTGGAAACCGCCAGTCATACAGGACATCGTGCGATAAATCTGGTGAATGTCTGGTAAAATGAAACTAAACTGTATACCAGAAACTAAAGTGTATACAAATGACAAAGTATATGGGGAGCAGGTCAAAAGTTGTATAAAAATAGGTCAAAATGTCTAGTAGTCAACTCAATATTTCAACACGCCTGTCAATAAACAGTCCTACAAACCTGTGCTAGTGTTGTAGAATGCAAGCAATAAAAATGTGGCCATTGTCCACTAGTAATAGAACTTTAAACAGTGGTTTTGCTTTATTAGCTACCTTTTATAAGCTTGATTTTGATATCTCTGGCTTTCTTAGAAGCTCTTCTGTGTAGCTACCTAAGAGAGTTTCTTTCAAGAAAAGTTGAAATTGTTAATGTTACTCAGTTTTTTTTTTTTGAACACATGGAAAAATATCCAGCCATTGGTCTTTATAATTACTATTTAGTATAGATCTCATTATAGTGATAACTATCCATGTATGGAAAACAAGGATATAATAAACAGAACTGGCCAACAGTAGAAAAATGGATCCGGGTACCAAGTTGAATAAATATTGGCAATACTCGTGGTCAAATTTCACAAAATTTGTGATTGTTATAGATTTAGTAAAAATCAATTATACATAATTATTATATTAAATGCCTAAACATGTCATACTATTTATGACATCTCATAACCTCTGTTATAAAATGGGAGTCATGATATTAATGACCTTTATAAATATTTCACACGATGGCTGACATCACCTCGGGAATTTCAATGAAATTTTATTTTTCCTTTTGCTGATTTGTCTAGGTTATAAGTACTAGTTTCATTTGATATTGACTAGTCATAACAAAGCCTAGTGAGAAAAACAATAGGATTAATACAATGTATAGTTTTATCATAAATAAATATTATATTTATTGCACTTGTAAAAACATAGAGGGTAACTAGTACTATCATTCAACTGAATTGAAGGGTGTTAACCACAGGCAGGGAGTATATCAAACATCAAAGGGTTATATACAACCCTAGGGAGTATATCAGTTTTATACCCCAGTTTTTGCCTTTGAAGTGTGGCTGCATCATGGTATAAATATATATATACCATGGCTTCTTGGTGTATATCAACAATATAGGACCAGAACTCCCGAGATATCAGCCCTCGGCTACTCCTCGGGCTGATATCAAGGGAGTTCTGGTCGTATATTGTTGATATACACCAAGAAGCCATGGTATATATAATATATGCTAAAGTTAACAAAAACATTCATTGCCCAGAACTCACTGACTAAGCCTTTTAGTCAACAGTCACGTTGTAGTATAGTATGGGAGAGTTGGCGATCATATTTAGACAGAGTGTTAAATTGTTTGAACTGCTTGCAATTGGGTTTCAAGTAACTTAGCTTGCGTTAACTCAATAGAGTAGTTCTAAGGTACAGCAATTTCATTTACTAAATTGTCACACCCCTTACGTTATTGTTGCTCACGTGCGTTCTTCGAGTGTATATCAGATATATACTCCCTGTCGGGCCCTTGATGGTTTTGTTAACTATGGTATATATATATACATATAGTACATGTCATAGAAGCAACAATAATATTAATACAATATATATACAATAGTATTATATGTACAACCTGTGGAATAAAAACAATATACCATGTATATAGTTTTGTATTATTGTGTATAACATGTGGGATATCATTATCATATCACTTAGTTCATTCCAGACATATTAGTATGTACTTATAATAACAAAACATCTGTTGTACTCCAAAGACATTACTATATATGGATTTAGGGTATTCCTAGGATACTCAGTAACAAAGTATACACATACTTAATAGAATACAGGGTCTTGGTGATACTACGCCCCAAATTACTGCAATGTGGTCGGCATTCTATTGTCCACAACACTCATGCTTTGTTCAATGTGGTCAGGGTAGCACTTTCATTCAAGTGTCTACTCTTTCATGTTACTTTGAAGTTACCTCAGAGCAGTTAAAAAAGAGTAAAAGGAGATTAAAATAGCATGTTATGATGTATATACTTGCATTCTAGCTTGTTCTAGTGAGAGAGAAAGGGATGCTGGGAGAATAAACAAAAAAAGCATTCGGTCGCACTCTTGGGTTATATACTGAATTTTCGTGGTTATAAATTTCATGTTTTTTGCAGTCTTGTGTGCCCGCCACATGTGATTATTTTTGGTGAACGCAAATCCAACCCAACTATCAAAATGTGAAAAGTTTACCAATGAAAATTTAGGCTTATACAGGCCCGTACACAGGGGGGTGATAGGGGGTGACATGTCAATCAATTTTTCAAGTTTGATAAGGTTTTGCTTTGATCAGAGGATGACTTTCAATGTTAATTGCTAATGAGGAGTGAGGTCAATGAAGCATGTCAGATATATGTGTGATATCGTGAATCGATTCAGTTCACTTTACTTTTACAATTCAAAGTATCTTTATTAAACAAAATATTCAAACAACTAACTACACACAATAAAACATGGACCTATATATATACCAAAGAAGTGATAAATAAGGCCTGCTGACCTACAGGTGGTAAGGTGGCATATACACCTCAAATCAAAGTAAGTATAACAAGTAACAAAGAGCAGGCTAACATAACGGTACAGGTGACAACTAAGTCATTTATTTAACACAGGAAATACACCATAGATTATATAACATTACCAGTTCTAATATATTACATTCCTCCACACTTAAATGATTTTCTTCAATAAGTTCCAAACATGAACCGGTTGGGTGGACGACGTTCACGATGAGGGTAACGGTGATTTGGAGAATCAGTAGTGGAAGAAGAATTTTGACTGGTGGTCACACGATTATCAGGTGGAATATCCTCCTGAGGGTTAAATCTTACTGGGACGGAATAATCATCTTCTAAATCTAATGATCCATCAACAGGTGGTCCTACAGTTGAGGGAGTAAGGTCTTCTCCACATGAACGGATGTGATCTATATGACGCTTCCAACATAATTTACCTTGAACGTTAACTAAATAAGTGATTGGACCCAGTTTGCGTATGATAACTCCGGGTATCCAAGTAGCTCCTGGACGAAAATTCCTAACCATCACCTGTTGAGTTAATGAAAATGATCGCTCTTTAGTATGTTGATCATGGTGAGCAACTTGATTGGACTGTTTTCGAGACACATGACTTCCTATATTTGGTCGAAGTAGATCTAACCTGGTTCTGAGTGAACGATTTAAAAACAGGATGCATGGTGGCTGATTGGTAGTAGCATGAGGTGAAGTTCGGTAAGTCAGCAAAAAGTTTTCCAACAAATGAGGCAGAGTCCTATTTTCATGACTTCCCGCTTTCATAGCTGATTTGAAGGTTTGTACAAATCTCTCGGCTGCTCCATTGGAGGATGGATGATATGGTGCACTTTTGATATGCTTAACACCATTTTCCTTCATGAAGACAGCGAAATCTTTAGATGAAAATTGAGGTCCATTGTCTGAGACAACTTGTTCCGGTAGACCATAGGCAGCAAATATATGTCTGAGAACGGTAATGGTCTTGGCCACTGTGGTACTTGACATCTCATACACTTCTGGCCACTTTGAGTGAGCATCTACCACCACTAAATACATAGATCCCATAAATGGTCCTGCAAAATCGACATGGATTCTTTGCCATGGTTTTGTGGGCCAAACCCACGGATGTAAAGGTGCTGCAGCTGGTGAAGGTTTCTCAGATTGGCAAGGCAAACAGGATTTAACTAGATTTTCAATATCCTTGTCCAAACCAGGCCACCACAGGAAACTCCTAGCTAGACACTTCATTCTAGTCATGCCTGGATGATCCCTGTGAAGTTCTTGTAAGACATGCTGTTGTAATTTCTTGGGTATTATCACTCGAATCCCCCAAAGTAGACATTCATCTTCAACAGATAGTTCCTGGCGTCTTGAAAAAAATGGTTTGAATTCATCTTGAACTTGAGTTGGCCAGCCCTGCTTAGTGAACAAAAGAATCTTGCTTAACAGTGGGTCATTTCTGGTTGCTGTTTGCACTTGTTGGCAGGTTACTGGTAGTGATTCCCTCTGTGCAATATTGAAAAGGTGAATTCCAGCAAGGTAATCAACACTGTCCTTTATCTCGAGAGGTAACCTTGATAGGCAATCTGCATTTGCATGGTCCTGGGAAGATTTGAACTCAATGTCATAGGTGTATGCAGACAAGAATAACGCCCACCTTTGTAATCTGGCAGCTGCCAAAGAAGGAATTCCTTTCTTTGGACTTAGAATTGTCATAAGTGGTTTATGGTCTGTGATAAGGGTGAATCTACGACCATATAGGTATTGGTGAAACTTTTTCACTCCATATATCAAAGCTAATGCCTCCTTCTCTAGTTGAGCATAGTTCTTTTCACTTGGTGATAGTGTTCTAGAAGCGAACGCAATGGGCTTCTCATTTCCGTCTGGTAGCACATGTGATATGACCGCTCCAATGCCATATGCTGAAGCATCAGCGGCCAACTTGAGAGGTAATGATGGATTGTAATGTACGAGCACTTGTGCTGAATGAAGGGTATCCTTTGCTAATTTGAAAGCACTGTGACATCTAGCATCCCATTTCCAATGATGGCCAGTTTGCAGAAGTTGGTTTAGTGGGTGAAGAATCGTTGAAAGGTTGGGCAGAAATTTTCCGTAATAGTTGAGCAGGCCCAGGAATGACCTCAATTCTGAAACATTGCGAGGGATTGGTGCTTTCATAACTGCATCCATCTTTTCTGTTGTAGCGTGTATTCCCTCTGCATCAATTTTGTGCCCCAAATATTCGACTGAATATTGCAAGAATTTGCACTTGTCCTGCTTTAGTCGGAGTCCATTTTGTTGCAATATCTGGAAAACCTTAGCTAGGTTTTGGAGGTGATCGTTATCATCCTTCCCTGTAACTAGAATGTCGTCGATGAAACAAATGACGTGTGGGATACCCTGCAACATTGTATCCATAAATTTCTGAAAAACTGCTGGAGCAGAGGCTATTCCAAATGGAAGTCTAGTATAACGGTATAAACCCTTATGAGTATTGATTACAGAGTAACTCATCGACTCTTCGTTTAGTGGTAGTTGTTGGTATGCCTGTGATAGGTCCAACTTAGAGAACTTCTTGCCTCCTGCAAGGGTTGCAAAGAGGTCCTCCGGCTTAGGGAGTGGATACTGGTCCACCTCGAGAACTTGATTAACTGAGACTTTGTAGTCCCCACATATTCTAAATTTTCCATCCTTCTTTGGAACAGCAACAATAGGTGCTGCCCAATCACTATGAGAAATTTTTTCTAGAATACCACTTGATTCTAATCTATCCAGTTCTTGTTCAATGGCCGACTTGATAGCAAAAGGTACTGGACGAGCCTTGCAAAATTTAGGTTGTGCATCAGGTTTGACCTGTAAACGAACTTGAAAAGAGTTAGCTGTGCCTAATTCATCCTTGAACAACTCAACATGAGTCTGCAACAAGGCGTTAAGGGTTCCATGAGTTTCTTGCACAATAGTTGTTATCTGCTTCCAATCTAGCTGGATGTGTTTTAACCAGTCTCTCCCAAGAAGGCTTGGGCCATCTCCTTCTACAACAAGTAAGTTCAACACCTTCGTTTGGTCCTTGTAGTGAACTTGTGTCTGCAATTCCCCAATAACGGCTAATCGTTCTCCAGAATAGGTCTTCAAGAGGACACTGGTAGGGTGGAGAGTAGCTTCTGGAAACATTCTCTTTTGTGTATTTTCTGATATGATGGAGACGGCCGCTCCCGTGTCCACTTCCATTAATAATAATTTGTTGTTCACTGACACATCTACCGTAATGGGGTGTGCTGCTCGTTTCCAGATAGTATACAGAGGAACTTCTTCTATATCTTCCGTTTTCTCAGCATTGATCCATTTCGCTTTGAGTTGAGAATTCCTGTGATGACTGCTATTGTGACGAGTGAAGTTTGAGTATTGCTTCGGTCGAGAGCGACATACAGTGGCGATATGTCCAATTTTTCCACATTTGTGGCACTTGGCGTCTTTGAATTTGCAATCGCTCGAGGTATGATTGGTCCTCCCACAACGATAACATAAAGAAGGTTTTGATGATGTGACTTTCTGTACAACCGCTTCTGTTCCTTTGAGAGCTTTTGCAGTTTGATCAGCCGCTTCCATTCCTTGTGCAATTTGCATTGCCTTTATTAGAGTAAGATCTGGCTCAGAGAGCAATCGCTTCTGGATAGCGTCATTACGTATCCCACACACAAATTGGTCACGTAAGGCGTCATCAAGATGGTCTCCGTACTTACAATGCAGCGTCAGCTTTCGAAGCTGAGCTATGTAGTCCGAGATTGTTTCTCCTACAGCTTGAGTACGACGATGAAAATGAAAGCGTTCGGCTATAATAACTGGTTGAGGTTCAAAATGTGTCTTTAGAATCTTGACGAGATCGTCGAATGTGGCATCTTGTGGCAGGGTTGGTGCCATCAGGTTGCGTAGCAAGGTATATATCTTTGCACCAATGACACTCAGGAGCACTGGAACTCTCTTCCTATCAGCAATATCATTAGCAGCAAGAAATAGATTAAGTCGTTCAATATAAGAAGTGATGCACTCCAATTCAGGTTGAAATTCCTGTATTTGTCCAACAGTTGAAGTAGACATACTGAGTCAGATAATGGTTCTGTGATCCTCGTCGCCAATTGTGATATCGTGAATCGATTCAGTTCACTTTACTTTTACAATTCAAAGTATCTTTATTAAACAAAATATTCAAACAACTAACTACACACAATAAAACATGGACCTATATATATACCAAAGAAGTGATAAATAAGGCCTGCTGACCTACAGGTGGTAAGGTGGCATATACACCTCAAATCAAAGTAAGTATAACAAGTAACAAAGAGCAGGCTAACATAACGGTACAGGTGACAACTAAGTCATTTATTTAACACAGGAAATACACCATAGATTATATAACATTACCAGTTCTAATATATTACAATATGAGTCATGTGTTTCACTAAGTGCACACGATCACAATTGCACCTGCCTATAGTAATCATTTTCTTTGCTAGTAAACTAAAGTTATGAAAAGAAGTAGAAAGGAACATGACATCACAGCTTTTTTCTCCAAATCAGAATCGGCTAAATCCAGATTTGATTTGTTTCTTGCAGATCTGTTTTAAGGAAGATTTTTTGCTGATTTTTGATGGCAAAATTCTTTCAAGTGAAGCTGCTTCTTTACTATGAGCATTGAATCTCAAGGTAATATCTGCTTATAAGGTGGTCAAGAAATGGCATTGTTAGTGTCTTTTTGTAGTAATCTTCAATAGAGGTAAATGCTACTAATGTGATCTTCCTAATTCTGAAATATTAGATAAGAGTTTTGTCAGTGGAAGTCTAAGTGGCTGCAAGTTTCAAAAGTAAATCAACCTGGAACACTGAAAGATGCCTTTATGAAATGTTTCTCTAGTAGCCTTCCAAATATTTATACACTATTGAAGCTATTTGCAACAATACCACTTAGTTCATGCTCCTGTGAAAGATCAGCATCCGCTTTGAGGAGATTGAACAACTACTTAACCTGTTCCCAAACAGAGCAATGACTAAGTGACCTATATAGCATTAATACACATGAACTATGATATGACACAGACATTGATATAGATATTGTATGTCAGATATTCTGTATTAAACCACGGGAAGCCATAAGATGAAAGACACCCCTCGAGTTTATCAGGTAAAGAACACGCACCCCACAATATAAACAACAGGAAGTCGCACCCCCCAATATAAACAACAGGAAGTCGCGTCTATATTGCTAGAAAATAGTTTATATTACACAGGATGTGGTAAATAAATCAATCATTATGAGAATAACACAAAGTATAAATTTATTGAAATTCTGGTTCAATTTTGGCTCTGGATACAGCAGGCTGGATACTCACGACAACACTACCAATAGAACAGCTGACAAACCCTTCGAACACTTTGCCCAAATCGCTGGCACAACTTTGTTGAACTACTTGTGAGTTCAATGGATCACTGGGTGGCTGAAGTACTTTAGGAGAACTACCAAGTGGTAAATTAGCCGGTGAAGTGGAATTAGTAATGGACTTACCAGCCACCAATAGATTACTGACTTCAGTGTGTTGTTGCTCAGATATATGTTCGTAACTTCTCAATGCTTTTAAGGTGGTACTAGGGAGTGGGCGGATGCGACTCCAATCAGTTTCAAAATAGAATATTATATAATATGACTCAAACCTGGTGTAATAGCAACCTTCATATCTTCTGATCAGCTTTATATTGTCCTGTAATTGAAGAAATATGGTTAAAATCGCCATTTTTCCAATCGCAATAAGTACAAAACCACGAAAGCCACGCCCACCAATCATGGCGTGCGCGCATCAAGTACAATGTATTTTGAGAAAACAAATAGAGCCGTTTTCTGAAAATTCATTTTACTTTTATAGTTACAAGAGGCTGAAGAAAGCTGAATTCTGTAGCTTTTCGCTGAAACCATAAAATTTACCTTTCTAGACACTATCAAACTCCAATCTTTCTCAGAGAGCAACTAGTGCATAATACTTAAGGTGGTACTAGGGAGTGGGCGGATGCGACTCCAATCAGTTTCAAAATAGAATATTATATAATATGACTCTAACCTGGTGTAATAGCAACCTTCATATCTTCTGATCAGCTTTATATTGTCCTGTAATTGAAGAAATATGGTTAAAATCGCCATTTTTCCAATTAACATAAGTACAAAAGCCACGCCCACCATACATGGCGTGCACCAAGTACAATTATTTTGAAAAAAGTTACGAAGCCGTTTTCTGCAAATTCATTTTACTTTTAAAGTTACAAGAGGCTGAAGAAAGCTGAATTTTGTAGCTTTTCACTGAAACCATAAAATCTACCTTTCTAGACACTATCAAACTCCGATCTTTCTCAGAGAGCAACTACAGTTACCCCGCCATTGTTTCCCACCACGAAAATAAACCCACCGCCCCCTCCACCACGAAAATAAACATTTAGGCCCAATAATTATACCCCCGGGTGGGTGTGGCTTCCAAAAGATACAGAATGAACCAGATTGTATGCAGCAAGAAGCTGGCAAGACTAGAAACCGATTGGAGTTTCAACTACCCCTCCCACTAGTACAACCTTGACGATTGATGGCCACTTGTCTTCTGAATTACTTTCTCAGGAATATCAGCCTGGAACATAGATGTCACTCCTGTAGCTCTTAGATTGTGATTAGTTTTTTCCTCAATATTAGCATCACGACACATTTGCTTCAACATGTTTGCAAATGTATTTTTCCTACAGGAATACTATCATACCAGGGTTCTTGTTCGTTATATGGAACACACCTTTTTGGACGTAAATACAAAATATCATGTGTGAATGCATACAGTGGCAACTTTAGAAAGTACTTGTCTAGAAGGTAGACTAGACACCGAGGAGAACTCTCAGGAACTGCTGGACATGGAACACTCTTGTTTTCCAGAGACAACTGTTTTAAACCACCAGTATAATTCTTAGACCCATGTTCAGTATACGTGTAACAATCTGGGTTGGTAGACTGAACAAACTGTGAAGGACCTAGGCGTCTTTGTTCGTCACCTCCTCTAATGCAAAATCTTTTTCCCACATAAAAAAAACACTGCTCTCTGAGGGCTTAAAGGTGTCTCAGTTCCAATTACTGCAGTTCTCCAGAGTTTGTTTTCATCTTGACAACTAATAACAGCTGCATGACGTATCTTTGTACCCACTCCTTGTTGATGTAATTCACGGTATGTAGAATCACATGCAAGATGAATATCTTTAAACCTGGGATTACCTTGATCTAGAAATTTAGGAGCCAAAGGGTTCTTCTCCAGCATATAACGTTGTAAACCAGCTAGTAACTGATGAATAGTTTTGGCTGGATACGGTTTTCCATCCTGTTTTCTGGCTTCCGCTACAAAGCGAGGTATTCAATAATTCAAACTAGTTGTGTCGGGCTTTTTGAAGAGGTCTTCTGGGCATTTTTGCTCACTAACAATTTCACTTTGGGCACATCGCCACTCCAAAAACACCTTTAAAGCCCAAGATGTGTTTTTAACTATATTTGGAGGAATATATCCCTTCGTAAGGTTAGCAATTTCTGGTGATTTTTTTGGATCAGCAAAATGATGTTTCAAGAGTTTCAATCTCTTTTTTGGTGGTTCTATATTCTCCTTATTATCCATCTGACATTTATTAGTAACTAGCTTTGCTTTCTCTATCACTACTCCCTAGGTATGGACTAGCTCAAGCTCTCATTGGGCGATCTATGACATCACACATTTACTATGGAAACATGAATGACGCACTGATTACTAGAAACCTTATGGCTTCCTGACATTTAAACCAAGAGTATTTTCTATTTTAATATGCTCAAATTATAATGTAGTTTATATTTAAATATGACTGTGACTCTATTGCAAGAAAGTGCAAATTATATGTTATTATGTTCCCTCTTAAATACTCTAAAATGCATTAGAGTTGCTCTCTGAACACCTATTTTTTTAAAAATATTCTGGGGAGGACCTCCACACCCCCCCTTATGGATTTGTCACCCCCCGTTTCAGAACTCTGTGTACGGGCCTGCTATACTGTAAGCTGTGTGTTTGCAATAATTGGTGGGCAAGGTGGAAGCGACTGTTAGATTGCTTTAGTAGGACCAGAAAGTTTCAAAGAATCAGTATAAATATTATATCCAAGATAGGTGTGGTTGTAAAGTAAGTACTTGCATTGTGAAAGTGTAGGTGCTAGAGCGCTAGCCTAGTGCTGTGTTGCACTTTTTACTTTATTCTAAACAAAAATGTTTTGCCTGTTGTTTTGCTGGGAAAAGCCTTTTAGGATTTTTTTTGATTTCGAAATATTTTTTATGGCTTGTATTTTCATGTAACTGCCAGCTCCCAACCTTGTTTGCATGCTTTTTGGGTTTTGACATCCCTACATCTTCTTTCATTTTTATTGAAATGTTTTTTTATTATTCTTGTCGTTATTAGGGTTGGATGCAGCTTTTTTATTTATAGAACGATTGTTACTATGTTACATCAAGACACTACCATTATAGTGTGAAAGATTATAATTAGTGGGTTGTGAAGTTTTCTAATAAATGGGTGTGACTAGGTGTGGTCAGTTGGAAAGGGTTGGGCTTTGGGTGTGGCTAATATCACTGCTGTAATTTTATTTCTGAGGACAACTGTGGTCACCATTCTTTATTATGGCATGTATTTTATAAACTAGTCAATTAGTAATTTATTTGATCTAGACTGCCAAAAAAACAAATCTGTATTAATTTATATACCATATAGCGGGTATTTTTTGCTGAGAATTTATTTTCACTTAATTTTGCAGTCAATAGTACACATGAATATTTGAATAAATTTTTTGACTGGATGTACAATTTACCCAGTTATCTTTGCTGCATATATTGTATCTAGCCTAATAAATTGAAGATGGAGTTGGAATGCGCTAGATAGATCAAGTAATTGAGGCAGGCTATCATTTAAAGATGGCCTTTCTCTACAGTTTTGCTTATTTTGTAAGTACCACTACTTCAATGTGGCTAGGTTTCCAGTAGTGTTACAATAGGAGTGAGCTATCTGTCGACCTGTTCTTTACACCTCAAGTCTCATCTTGATCCAAAAACATTAAAATTAATGGTTATAAATTTCAAACTAAAATCTTTAGAAATATAATAATTTCTCCTTCTGTCATTTTGAGTCTATTAGTACCTTGATCAGAACTCTACTCTATATGTAGTTTTCGTGATTCAATTGGCAACACACGCATACCAATAGACTGACAGCCTATTGGTATGCGTGTGTTGCCAGTTATAAATTTCAAACTAAAATCTTTAGAAATATAATAATTTCTCCTTCTGTCATTCTGAGTCTACTAGTACCTTGATCACAACTCTACTCTATATGTAGTTTTCGTGATTCAATTGGCAACACACGCATACCAATAGACTGACAGCCTAACCACTGTAACCCTACACCTATGAGTGGCAAGGGTTAATAACCCTTTAGTTCTTGAAGTCGCTAGATTATGATATATTTTGGGAGGTAATAAATTGATCTGACTTTATATTTCCTGTCTGTTTTAGCCACAAATGCAAAAATGTTTCACTTCTTGTTTATTTAGCTGAAGTAGAGACAAAGTGTTATGATGCTTTTAACTATGGTAGACGGGGGGAAGCTCTTAGATTACTGAAGCAAGTTAAAGATCCTCGTACAGTGATGAGTAATAACAAGTTCACTCTTCTTCATTGTGCTGCATATCATGGATGGTTGGATGTAGTAAAACAGCTGGTAAATGAGCATCAGTGTGATCCAGACTGTAAGGATGATAATGGTAATACCCCATTAAGCAAAGCTAAAGGTAGCGAGCGACAACAGGTTGTGGACTACCTAGAAAGAGTTATAGGTACATTTGTTGTTTATTTTTGTTTATCTACTTAATATAATTCATTTATAATTTGTCTTGGTATATAGTTTATAGATCCCAAATTCCCAATCTCCAGATTATGTGCCATTATTTAGAGTGATACAATCTACATGTTGTGTGGAGAGATACATGTATATCGGGTTATTTTAGCAAATGAATTTGGTCCATAATAATGCATGCATCAGGGGTGTGTCCTGATATAAATAAGGGCTGTGAATTATTCAGCCACTCATGAGTAATTAGTTAATGACATTTGGCTCATTAGTATCCTGTATTGTTAGTTATATCCGTGTATTGAGTCTATTGATTCTATAATTATCTTTTTTTTAATTTCATTTATGTTCAGGATCTGGTACAGACAATAAAGCAGGTAATTAAGAGATGCATATAGTCATAATGAATACACTAGTATCACTCACAACACATTAGAAAGACCTACTCTTATGACTAATTTGCTTAATTAAAAAGAGCACTAAACTATTTATCATGATGGTGGTTCACTTAATTAATATACACAGACTTAATGGTATATCAAGTGATTGATAGTATTTGAGGTGTCTTCTAGGTCCTGTAGAATCACTTCATTTAGGGCGGCATACATACAACTGTGTAGATACAAAAGCTAAATCTTGAGAAAGGTCAAAATCATGAATGAATTTAGAGGAAGCCAGCTAGTAGTATTGTGGTTTTTTTGCTTTTGTTCAGGATTTCGAATTATTGTAATAACAGCTTATGAATGGAAATCATTATCATACCATCTGCAATTTGTGCACTTTAACATTAAAAAACTTCAAAGTGTTTAAGTCATCAGACACCGGCAAGTCATGTTTTGTTACCTGTTTGTACAGGAAACTGTAGCATCACATTACTCTTTTTTCATCAGTTTTCAAGTATATTAACAATAATAGACTGTATAAACACATTTTTTTATTAAACAATCCTTCGGTGAGAGCAGCTTGAAAGGTTTGTGTAAGTAGAGACGAGTATGGCTGAGTTCTATTGGAAGATCACAGACATACCCCAACAGCTGCTGTTATTTATGGCTATTTTTACAATTTTTTGAACTGCCCTAGTAACAGTGATATTACTGTATCTTGCTAATTAGTCATACAAATCTCCCTATCACATTAAACTGTTTAAATTTTGTTGTTTAATTTTAAAATGCAAGCAAAATGTTTCTGTTGATTTTTTGTCTTTTCATTCTTTATATTATGTGAACAGTTCGTGACCAATGTTTTGAAGCTTTTAACTATGGTAGACGGGAGGAGGCTATTAGATTACTGAAGAAAATTAAAAATCCTCGTGCTGTGAAAGATAGCAACAACTTCACTCTTCTTCATTGTGCTGCGTATCATGGATGGTTGGATGTAGTAAAAGAGCTGATAAATGATCATGATTTTGATCAAAACTGTGAGGATGATAGTGGTAATACCCCATTAAGCAAAGCTAGAAGTAATGGGAAGCAATCTGTTGTGGACTACTTGGAAACAACAGGTATACTTCTGTTTATGTACTTAGTATAATAGTTGTCTTGGTATATAATAATAATAGTTGTGCAATCTACAGATTGTCTGCCATTATATCATACAAGCTGCAGATGTGTGGAACATGTTTGTTTAATTTTAAATTACAACCCAAAACATTTCACTTTTTTTCTTTAGATGAAGTAGATACAAAGTGTTACGATGCTTTTAACTATGGTAGACGGGAGGAGGCTCTTAGATTACTGAAGCGAGTGAAAGATCCTCATAGAGTGAAGAGTAAAAGTAACTTCAATATACTTCACTGTGCTGCATATCATGGATGGCTGGATGTAGTAAAACAACTGATAAATGATCACGGTTTTGATCCAGACTGTGAAGATGACAGTGGTAATACCCCATTAAGTAAAGCTAGAAGTAATGGAAAACAATCTGTTGTGGACTACCTGGAAATGTGTACGTTTTTATGTATATACTTAGTATATAATCGTCTTGATACATAATATAGTCTGTAGAATGGATCCAAAATTCACAGTAGATTACCTTGACATAATTTAGTGTGACACAATCTGCAGATTATGTGGAACATTTACGGAGATATATCATTTAAGTAAAAAAATTTTATCAAATTATGAATTTGTTTTCAACATTAAATTTACAGCAGGGTAGGTACTACATTAACATGCCACTTCCTCAACAAGTGTCATGCATTTTGCTGTCAATAATCACTCAATTAGAGACTGTTGTATTTACCAAGATATTTGGAATAACCATATCAATGAGAAACAAATAATGTTCATGACCCTTTTGTAACACTACTCAAAAATACAGATGTTGTTGGGCATCAGCCAGGATAGTTTCATAAGTATACATTTCTCCAAGTTTAAAATTTATTATATACTTGTTTCTGTACATAGATAGCTAGCACTACTATACTTTCTAATACAAGGCCAGCGGCTAATACTATGTGTGATATTTTTCAAATTTTCACAGAATTTGCAGTAGATAATTATTATAACTATTTTTTAAGTCCCATAATTAATGTTTAGGTTGTCTGTACAATACATGGGCATATGGGCTTAGGTTTGATCCCCATTCAACAGTTCTTCTCTCTTCACTCTATTTATGTACTTGCTTCTAGCGATTAGCTGAGAATTATCATATATAATTATGTCTTTCCTTTTGTGTTGTATCTGTTAGTGAAGTATAATACTTCTATGGAATTCAATGATATAAATTAATGGCTTACCATAGTTGAATTATGTACCTCTTTTACTATAATCAATAACCTACTAAGTGGGATGTGCTCATGGGAATAACATACTAATGGGTGAGAACGTAGTAGGTACATTCCTCATAGTGAGCATATACAACTTCCACTACACTTTTGCATATACGTCTATATTTTTTGTTACACATGTGTCTGTTTATTGAGTTTGATGATTCTATAATAATTATTATTTCTTTTTACTTCATTCATATACAGCAACTGGTACAGAAAAAAAATCAGGTAATTAAGAGATGCATACATAGTTGTAATCAATATACACACAAATAGAAGCTAGCAACACTCACAACACCAACATTAGGTGGTGCTCTGGTAATTAGCATATTCATAATGAAAACTTGTAACTTTCCAGTTTCCACTTACAGTGGAAGTCCTTTGTTACCTTTGATAGTCTTACTGATTTTGTGTTGATAGCACACTTCATTTCATAGCAAGTCTATGCTGTTTCTTTTAGCTAGAGGTAACTTATTTAACGAATCTACAACAGCTACAAATATGAAACTTACTTTCCTTTCATAATGTACCTTAGTCTATATAGCAACAGTTATTTTAGCTTCTGAAATGAGCAATCCGCTATGTAAAACGTTCTATGATGCAAAAACAAACAGTTACATGTATAAAAGATAAATCGGACCATTGCCAAACACTTCAGTCTTTGAGCTAGTTGAATTCCATTGGAAGATTACAGAAAAACCTGACAACAGAGCTGTTATTTGTGGTTATTTTTACATTTTCTGATGTATCTGTAAGCAAAATTAGTCATACGACTCACTCATCACATTAAACTGATTAAATTCCATTCTTTAATTTTATAATGCAAGCAAAAATGTTTCTGTTGATTTACTGTTTTTTTTATTTTTATATTATTTCAAAAGTTGATGACCAGTGTTTTGATGCTTTTAACTATGGTAGAAAGGAGGAGGCTCTCAGATTACTGAAGAAAATCGATGATCCTTGTACTGTGAAAGATAGTAATGACTTCACTCTTCTTCATTGTGCTGCATATCATGGATGGTTGTCTGTAGTAAAAGAGCTGATAAATGATCATGAGTTTGATCCAGACTGTATGGATGATGATGGCAATACCCCATTGATGAAAGCTAAAAGTAATGAAAAACAACCTGTTGTAGACTACCTGCAAACAATTTTAGGTACGTTTGTTGTTTATTTCTCTTTATATACTTTGTATATAATTGTCTTGGTATATAATATAACAATTTAGTTTGACATAGTTTGTAGAATATTTGTTGAGATATATTGCGTTATTTTAGCAAACAAAAAACATTTAGCAAATTTTATGATTTTTTTTTTGCAACTTCAATTTTTCAGGGAAGGTGCTGCATTAATAATTTATGCATGCATACTTTTGAGGCATACTATTTATGATGTGTCATAACCTCTGTTATACAACATAAGATTAATGACGTTTTCTTTAAATATTTCTCAAATACTTAAAGCAGTGGCTGTGCCACTTTCTTAATGCAGATTAGTGAGTACAAAGGATGTCTGGATTTCTGCAATTCTTTATTACTACCAGTGTAATCTTTAGCACTATTTGATATCTAAAATCACTGTTCTTGCAACGCAAGTTTTATTAAAGTAAAGTAGAGCCTCCCTTACTCTAATCTAGTGTTATATTATTAATTTTGACTGATTTCTATGTTTCAGTTGTGCAAACTGTTTAAATCTTTTGTTTCTGGAGCTATAATTACAATAATAATTTTTGAAGTCACTATAAATATGAGGGAGGTAATAAATTGATCCACATATTTATGACCCCACCCCCACCATTTCTACAAATTGAACCAAAAATGTTTCACTTCCTGTTTCTTTAGAGAAGAAGTGTTATGATGCTTTTAACTATGGTAGGAAGGAGGAAGCTCTTAGATTACTGAAGCAAGTTAAAGATCCTCGTACAGTGATGAGTAATAACAACTTCACTCTTCTTCACTGTGCTGCATATCATGGATGGCTGTCTGTAGTAAAAGAGCTGATAAATGATCATGATTGTGATCCAGACTGTCAGGATAATGATGGTAATACCCCATTAAGCAAAGCTAGAAGTAATGGGAAACAACCTGTTGTGGATTACTTGAAAAAAGTTATAGGTACATTTATTGTTTTGCTATCTATGTATTTAGTATATAGTTGCATTGCTATATAGTATAGTCTGTAGATTAGATTCCAAATTCCAATCTGCAGATTATCTAGCATTGCACAATCTGCAGAATGTGAAACATTTGCGGAAATATAAATGTATTTTAGCAAAATTATATAAGCAAATTTTATGAATTTAAATTAATTGTACGTTAATTTTCAAATGGAGGTACTTAACATGCCAGCCACATCCTCAACATGTGTCATGCATTTTGGTGTCAACGATTGCCTTTACTTGTGGTGAAGGTCCACTGATTAATATAGCACTAGGCTATAGTAAAATGTTTAACTATCACAATAGTTTGTACATATTACAATGACGATAAATACTATCATGATACTTTTACTGTGTCAATTGTGTTCTAAAGCCACTTGAATACATGTACATGTACCTTGGATTCATGACCTTTATCTTTACTAATGGTGAGAGAAATTTCTATAATCTTTGTAAAAGAAAGCGAAGTATTCCTATACACTCTCGTATTGCTTCTCCTCATGATATTACTAGAATTGCTTGCCTTCTCCAAGCACTTTCAGACATGGAGGTATCACTGAAGTTCTAGCTGTAATTCATGTGACTCATTAGCTATTACTATCATGATTGTAACTGTGTTGATTACAATGCTCACACTACCACTTCTATAGCCCAGCCCTACTGCTTAACTCATTTTAATAATACACTTATTTAACTTGTCACTGAAGTTCTAGCTGTAATTCATGTGACTCATTCTGACTCAGTATTTGTATATCACTGATAATTATAATAAGTTTACCTAATTGAATCATTTATATCCTATTGGTTGGCAGAAGAAAAGTAGAATATAAATAATTATTAATATGCAGAGTGTATCATACAGTACTGTAGTACCCAATGCAAAATTGTGATGACAAATACAGTACTTTGGTTGCCTTATTGTATTATTTACCAGAAAATTAATAGTGTGATTCACACCATTCAGAAAATACAGCACTCAGCTACATCTCGTTCTGTATATGCCTCTCGATCCATCCATTTATCAATAATATATTCTAAAGATTTATAAGGATGTACAATCAGTACTACTAGCTAGTGACAAATATATACAAATAATACATATTTTTATATGCACTATTCTATACATTGTTAATTATATCTGTATTAAAATATAATTGAGAATGATTTTTTAAAATGTACAACAGGTTATAGTCGTGAAGACGAAACAGACAATCCTGGCACCAGTATTGGTAGCAGTGGTAACACAGGTAATGAAGAGATGCATGTATAATCATGATTTAATACACAACAAAGTATTATTGTGCATAACACTCACAACACTGTGATACATCAGGGAGGTTGTGATTGGCAAATCCTATAGATTTGATTATTATATTAAATGTCCAAACATGAAGAACACCTTACCATTTATGATATTTCATAACCTCTGTTATACAATGGGAGTCATAACATCAATTTAAATTATTACTCAAATATTTCACACAGTGGCTGTGTAACCCCTTTGTGCAGATGAGTGGGTATAAGTGTTGTCTGGAATATTGCACTTCTTTATCACTGCCAGTGTCATTTTGACTTACACTATCTGATATCTGAAAGTAATTAATTATTAAAGTAAAGTAGAGCCTCCCTTACTCTAGTCTAGTGTTATGTTATTAATTTTTACTGATTTCTATTTTCAGTTGTGCAAACTGTTTAAACCTTTAGTTTCTGGAGCTATAATTATCAATTTTGCATTAAAACAATATTCACTAGATATATTTGGTAGAGAGGTAATTAATTGATCCACATCTTTATGACTTTAAATGCCATGTTTGTTTTATCTACAAATGAAAGCAAAAATGTTTCACTTCTTGTTTCTTTAGAGGCAAAATGTTATGATGCTTTTAAAAGTGGTAGACGGGAGGAGGCTCTTAAATTACTAAAGGAAATTGATGATCCTCATGCAGTGAGGAGTAATGAGAACATCACCATTCTTCATTGTGCTGCATATAATGGATGGTTGTCTGTAGTAAGAGAGCTGATAAATGACCACAAGTTTGATCCAGACTGTATGGATGACGATGGTAATACCCCATTGATGACAGCTAAAAGTAATAGTAAACTCCCTGTTGTGAACTACCTGGAAATAGTTATAAGTATGTTTGTTGTTTATATGTATTACTGTTTATATATAAATTGTGTGGGTATATAATATAGTCTGTAGATTAGATCCAAATTCTATTCTTCGGATTGATTACCTTGACATTATTTAGTGTGACAAACCTGTAATCTACGAATAGTGTGGAACATTTGCAGAAACAGATTATGTAAGGAAACTTTAGTTGCAAATGTTTTTACAGCTTAAACTTTGCAGGGGATTATGTTAAGATGTTAGCCATATAATCTCAACATTTATTGTGTATTTTGCTGTCAATTATCACTGAATTAGAGGCTATCTCATGTTTTCACAAAGTCAAATTTTCAAAAAATTTGCAATTCTTGCAGAATTATTAAATACCTAAACATTCATTCTTTGGATGCATACTATTTATAATGTTTCATAACCTCTTTAGTACAATGAGAGTCATCAAATGTTTTTTAAATACATTTATTTTCTTATATTACAAACCTCGTGTAACCCCTATGTGCAGATTAGTGGATTTCTGTACTTCTTTATAACTGCTAGTGACATCTTGACTTGCACTATTTGATAGATATCTGGCCTCTTGGCTTAAATTGCCAATAGGCAACAACCCTGTACATTGCCATTCAAATTCAACTTTTGCCCCCTTTCAACAAATTTTCTAAATGAAGGCCTACAAAGTAGATTTGGTTTATTATTTTAGTTTCTGAAGTTATAACGATTTTGTATAATCACATGTATACTGTTGAAGTCACTAGATATGTTTTGTAGTAGAGGGAGGTAATAAATTCATCCACATCTTTAGGACTTTAAACTTTCATGTCTGTTTTATCTACAAATACATTTTTAAATGTTTTATTTAGAGAAGAAGTGTTATGATGCTTTTGAAAAAGGTAGACGGGAGGAAGCGTCTAGATTACTGAAGCAAGTTGAAGATCCTAGTACAGTGATGAGTAATCACAACTTCACTCTTCTTCATTGTGCTGCATCTCATGGATGGTTGGCTGTAGTAAAAGAGCTGATAAATGTACATAAGTGTGACCCTGACTGTAAGGATGATGATGGAACTACTCCATTAAGCAACGCTAGAAATAATGGAAAACATCCTGTTGTGGACTACCTGGAAAAACATTTAGGTATGTACTCACATGTAGTGTATAATTTTATTGGATAGTCTTTAGATTAATTAGAGCTCAAATTTCCAATCTGCATATTACCTTGACATTATTAATTTTAGCATGACACACCTTTGGAGAGATATATTGAGTTATTTGAGCATATGTAAAATACATAGTAACATCTTTGCCCTATAATTAAACTGTCAGCTTTGTTTACGTCGCCAAAAACTAATTATCAAATTATAGCAAATTTTAAGAATTCTTACTTGCTTTGCTACAAAGAAGATGTGTTAAGAAAGCCATAGGTATAACATTTATTCTTTATTATCAGCAGGAAGACAGTAGGGTGGTGGTCATTGTAATAGTACTTGTGACTCAACATATTGTACAATTAGTATTGTACGATCTGCAGATCAGCACACATTCTATGCACATGAATCTTTCGTTTACGCAATGTAATCTGCAGATTGCATGGAACATTATATATATATAATTGACCCTCCCCTTTCAGGAGATTTACTGTAAATGGTTTGGAAAAATGTCTGTGTGTGTGACCCCGCTGTACCTCAAGAACTGGACACTCTTGGACTTCCATACTTGGCGTGTATATATACACTTCTTCGAAGTGGCAAGAATGTGCATTCACTAATATTTTCTTTACCATACTAGAAGCTATCTAAAAATGTAAAAAAATCCTAGTGGCTTCTTTCAGTCTTCCTGCATCTAATGAAGCATGAGTTTTCCATGTACATCTCTGGGTGTCCTAATGACTCCTCTTTGTAACAAAGCAAGTTAGAATCTTTGAACACATTTACTTTGAAAGTTATAAAGCTGACAAATGTTTCTTATGAAACAACCCTATCCATAATTATAGCATAAATTAACTTGTTATGAAAATCTGCAAATAGCAATGAGGGGAGAGTCATGCAACATTCTGGTTTCTCTATATTTATTATAGATTATACATGTGTGTAGCTTGTATAAGAAACAACTGTGAATAGTTAATTATTGATGCAAAGTTATGCCACTGTATCAGATGAAACATTTAGGGATGAGAGAGCCTAGTCATAGGAACAGCCACTTTAATTAATGGGTGTGGCTACAAAATAACATAAACATTGTTCAGATTTTAACCCTAACGACAGAAACCCTATGGTTTGGCCACACCTATGTTACAAACTATACTGCACCTGTTGGCTGTGTTCCTGTGACTAGCCATTATTTGTAGGGATGTCAAAACCAAAATACATACAAGTATGCAAACAAAGGTCAACCTGAACAACAAATGAAATTAACAAAACTTCCACATAACAATAATTAACTATACTTATGTAGGGTTGTTATGTGGAAGTTGTTAATTTAATTGTGTTTCTAATGTACCATCCTGATGGCAGTATATTGGACATGGTGTGAGGTGCTTTACTAATTATTGTTGTACACATTATTTTACCATATTTACTGTGTAGATATCTTTGCAGATGCATAATTGCAAGATAACAACGAAAGATAATGAAATTACGTCACACTGTGTGTAGTAGGCAAAGTAAAGTTTATTGTACTTTGCTTTCAGAACCAGTATAATTATGTACTCTCTGTAGATTAGGGTCATTATTACATTTGGAGAGGTGTAAAATCATTCAGTACTTTCTATTCACTGAAAACAAACCACCATGTTTATATCACTGTTCTTATGTATCTGTATTGTGTATTGAGTTTGTTGACCGTATAATTATCTTTGTGAAGAGGGATCTTATTTCATTTAGGTATAGCACCTACATTAACTACACCACCTAAAGAAGACAGACCAAGTCCTATGAGAGGTAATATTGAGAACTTGAGATGCATACACTGTGATTGCATGTGGCCCTTGTTAGGTATTTCTCATAAACTAGTTACAACTCTAAAGCCTTTCTGACATTCTCCTATTGGAAAGGCCTACTCTTATGGCTAATTTGCTTAATTAAAAAGAGCACTAAACTATTTATCATATCTATACTAATTGTTATACACAGACTTGATTACCAGTTGGCAAATCTTTGTATGTCACATACAATGTTTTTTTTTTGCATGATACATGTACAAAGAGATTGTATGACATACAATACCAAAAGCTGTTCAACAATATATAATAACCCACTAACATTCTAATAACTTGATAAAACAAAAGTCCTATAAATATATAAAGGATTTTCATAGAGCCTCCTTTACTATAGAAATATACAAAATGCAAAATGCATGTTCTGCCCATCCAGATGTACAATCATAGGTGTGGCTAATTAAAAAAATCATACATGCTGCTTATATCTAAATGTAAATAGTTATAGTAATCAATATGTAAATCATATATAGTATAATTATTTAAATGATATGTACAATATACAAACACGTATCAATTATATATAATTGAATTTTTTTATGTACAATAGATTACAGTCGTCAAGAGACAACAGAGAGTAATGTCAGTGTCAGCAGTAGTATCAATAGCACCTCTAGTAATCAAGGTAATGAAGAGATGCATATAAACATAATGCACAAATAGATGTATTATTATGGTAGGATTCACAATACTGTGGTATATTAGGTCTTTGAAAAGGGAGGTTAGTATTGTATTTAGTGCTGAAACGAATATTGCATTTTGGTATTCGAATACTCACTTTCGTTTAATAATGAACTTCAAATATTCAGTTGCTTACTCATCATAAATTGTTTCTTGGATAATATTAAGTGTTATAGGTCACCATTTTGGTGTAAGTAGTTATGATAGATGTTTATAACAGCATTCACTGTGTTTTTACTGTTCATTCTCTGATCTACTGTACAAGCCTAAAAAACCAGTAACACAAAGAAAGAAACTTCTCCACCACCATTTAATTTCCATAACAATTGCACATGTTTTGTTTCTATGCATGTGCATTCATTAATTAAATAATCGAATACCAAACAATACAGTGGAATACCAATATAACAAATGAATATCTGAATATTTCAGCACTAATTGTAGTTTCAGGGCTATATGCAGAGCCTATGCTGGATTACAAACAGTAGGTATCTAAGGGTAGGCTTAGGTCCTACTAACTTAAAAATTAATCAACAAAATCTTATTTAAAATTAAGGCAAGGTCATTGTTTTAATGACTATGCCACTCATGAATATTAATTAGACCAAGATTTTTACTTTAACCCCTTTAATGTTATTCTTCTGGATCCACTATTGCACATCACGATCGAACAACAGCTAGTAACTGTGAAAAACTAACTTTTGAGCCAAATCTCTGGAAAGTTTCTCGCAATTATACATGTGTTCCCTTTTCATTATTGGTAATAGACAACCAAACTAATATAACTGTTTACCCACAAAGTGAGTGTTACTTACTGTGAAATGGTACACTATCAACACAACTCTGTTTTGTATTTTAGAGGTCAGGAGCTTCTTCTGTAAGTGGAGTTTTTGTAGTAAAAAAAAAACAACAAAAAAAAACAAGTTGTCATGAATATGATCAGTAATTATAATGATGAACATTCATCAATGCTAAATTCGTAAAATTATTATTGTATTGTGATGTTTTTTTATTTTCTTGTGTAGGTGCTGGATATAAACGTTATCGTGATTTACTGATGAAATCACCAGAATTAGATGATATATTTCCTCTATTGGCCAAACTATCGGCATCATGGCATGACATTGGTGGGAGACTACGGGTACCGATTGGTGAACGTCAGAGTTTACTACAGAACACAGCTATATCCAATGATGGAAAACTGGAGAGAATACTTGATGTGTGGATTAGCAGTCAGCCATCAGATGTAACATGGAAAGTGATCCTAGATATGTTGATTGCATTTGAAAAAAAAAACATTGCTTCAGAAGTGGCAAGATTCTTGGATAAACAACATATTTATGATAAATATATGCAACAAGATGACTTTGCTCCTTTCTGCCTTTAATAACTTACATACAATTTTAGAAGGATTAAATTTTTTTCTTAATGTATAACACTTCATGCCAAGTGTTATTGAATTGTGTGTACCTAATTAATTTTTTGTCTGAATTTGCTGATTTCTAATAATTGTATGATTCTTGAATTATACATGTATAATTCATTCACTATTTCAGATAGTAACAAAAAATGTGATAAATAGGGATTGGGGGGACCTCAAATTCAAAAACATTTCCTGGGAAACCATGACCCCAAGGAGGAGCAATGTGTTTTAGATGTTCGTCTCCTTCCCCTAATAGATGATACCTGGTACTTATTATGCTGTCAATGGTTAATGTAATGACTGTTTCTTTCATTATGGTTCACTTGTGACTTTGTGTTTCTGATGTTTGCCATTTCAAACTGATTTTTCAAAATGGCAAACATGTACTTACCAATTAATAGCTAACATATTCTGGTGTAGCCACACTCTTCATGAAGGCTGTGGCTACCCCAGACCTTTAGTAACCTATGACACTACCACTTCAAGTCAGATTAGTCTTGCTGGCCAGCTTGTATTTGGGAGAGCTTGAAACAACTAATACAGGCTGGTGTAAGTACTTACACCGCTATAAAGCAAACTAAAAAGAGCTGTACTTATGTAGGTTTATGTGGAAGTGGTTTGTTTAACCCTTAGAGCACTGAGCCTGTTTTTCAAAATTCTTCCCAATTCCAACACTGGCGACTCTATTGCATATAATTTGGCCGCCGTTCACTACCCCAAACTTGGCACCTTTTCCGACATGGAGTACTACTTCCACCAACTTGCTTACCGGGACTCAAAAGTCCCCAAGCGCATCGTAGGATCAAATCAAATGCAGTGATCTCCCTCTTTTGACTGGAACTGGGGCTAACAAAATGACCCCACTGCATGTTGGCACCAGCTACACCCACGATTTCAGGTTTCATAGCAAGGAAAATGCCTCAGGTACCCACCAGAGGGCGTGGGCGGGGCCAAAAAATGCAAAATTCGTCAGCCCCCTTTAAAATTCCCCCCGTACTCATTATTTAGGCTAAAGAGCAGCCAAAAAACCATCAACATTTTTAGCCACGTTCATCAGCTTGTGCCTGATGCCAATTACAAGCATTTAGACAGCTTGGTTTAGCTAGGAACAGACAGCAAACCACGTAGGGGTGAAATGTCACATATATGTGACATCACTGCTTAAAGGGTTAATTTTGGGTCCTATGTTAGCCTCCCTACCTTGTTCCCATGCTTTTTGGGTTTTAACATCCCTACATCTTCTTTCATTTTTATTGAAAGTGTTTTTTTATTATTTTTGTTTACATTCTTTTTTTTTCCCGAATGGTGTGAATATTTTTTTGTAAATTGCAGAAATACTGCTGTGAGTTATATACCATGAAATCATACATTCATATATTCATTAAAATTTGTTCATCGATGAAGGTCAGTCTTTTGTATATATCAATTATTTATGCATTCTTTTTCACTTACAGATGATGTACTGTCTGCAGTCCTAATGTTCGTCACTGTGTCAACCATTCAGCTTATCAAGTATATAATATTATTATACAATGGTTTTAATTATTATTCTAAGAATGTACGAGTACACATATGCGCACGCGTAATTAATCCCGCTTAATTAATACACTTACGAGTTCAAATTTCTGTTGTTGAGACTCTCTTCTTTCATAGTATCTGAGGATATCATCTCGATATTTCTAGACCAGAATTTTACTATGAATGCGACTGGAATGGTGCTGGAATCATTGTAATAGTTCAACAAACAAAAAAATGATTTGTCTGAAAAATAATATGAAGCCAGTTTTGCCACTCGCCGGTTCTTTTCTTAACGACAATCTTTGACGGTGTTGGTAGTCATACAAACACTAGATATGAATAGGTACGTGTGTATTAGAACTTATATGTTTATATTACCAGAGATTTCAGCTCATCGCTTGCAATTGAAACGTATGGGCGGCCATGTTTTTTTTCCGTTCCACCTACTAATGAAGCCAGTTTTGCCACTCGCCGGTTCTTTACCTCGACGACAATCTTCAGCCATCTAGAAAGTGTTGGTAGTCATAAAAACACTAGATATGTGAGTATTAAAACTTATCTGTATATTTTACCAAAGATTTCAGGCTTTTTCAGCTCATCACTCGCAATTAAAATGTATGGGCGGCCATTTTTTTCCGGTGCCATCCTACAGAGTATACCGATATGCAACACACAAATGTGTGGAATTTCACACATTACAGAGGGTGACACCTCATTATATAAAATGTGCATTGTATAGTGGAAGTTCAGAAATGAAGAATGTTCATATTGATGGTGTTATATCTGATCATGATTCCAAGTTAGCATTTTTGTAGAGTGTGAATGTACTTATACATGTTACAGTATGATGTTTGTGTGTATATTTGTCTTGTCTGTATGAAATTACATATGTACATTTGAAGGACAGTTGATCTGACTTTTGATTATTTTATGTAAGATGAACTGCTGCAGATGCAACAAAAGAGGGTAATGTGTAATTTGCTCTTGCAGAAAAGAGAAAAGAATGTGCACAGCAATGCCAGTGAGTTATTGATTGATAATAACCCTTGAGGGATACAGTGGAACAGTTCTAATGCAAACAAGAATAATAAAAAACATTTTCAATAAAAATGAAAGAAGATGTAGGGATGTCAAAACCCAAAAAGCAAGCAAACAAGGTTGGGAAGCTAACTTAGGACCCAAAATTAAACAAACCACTTCCATATAACCCTACATAAGTGCTTACACCTCTGTACAAAGAGCTGTAATTATGTAGGGTTATATGGAAGTGGTTTGTTTAATTTTGGGTCCTAAGTTAGCTTCCCAACCTTGTTTGCTTGCTTTTTGGGTTTTGACATCCCTACATCTTCTTTCATTTTTATTGAAAATGTTTTTTATTATTCTTGTTTTCATTGATTTTTTTCTAAACGATGTGAATGTTTTTTTGTAGATTGCAGAAATACTATATATCATTATGAAATCATGCAATCAAAAATGCATTAAAATTTGTTCATCAATGAAGGTCAGTCTTTTGTTTATGTATTGATTATCATTCTCTTTCACTTACAGATGATGTATATTCTCTATTCACTTACATCACTGTCTGCAGTCCTACAAGAAGTAGTGTCAGTCACTGTGTCAACCATTCAGTATTCCAATGCTTATCATAGTATACAATATTATTATACAATTTTAATAATTATTATATTCATTATTAGTATTTGCTCACAAACTCACAAATGTTATTACAATGCCAAACACTTCCACCTTTTCAGCTTCCATGTTAAGAGTATACAAATGCGCATGCGTAATTAAATTCCACTTAGGAAAATGGCGTCCAATTCCAGATCAAATCTTTGTAGTCGTTGAGACTGTCTTCTTTCATAGTATCTGAAGATATCATCTCAATACTTTACGACCAGAATTTTACTATAAATGCGACGGGAATGGTGCTAGAATCATCGTGATAGGTCAACAAACAAAAAAATGATTTGTCTGGAAAATAATAATATTAATTTAATTTAATATGAAGATTTTGCCAGTTTTGCCACTCGCCGGTTCTCTACCTTAACAATAATCTTCGGCCATCTAGAAGGTATTGGTAGTCATAAAAACACTAGATATAAACAGGCATGTGTGTATAGAAACTTATGTGTATATATTACCAGAGATTTCAGCTCATCACTTGCAATTGAAATGCATGGGCGGCCATGTTTTTTCCGTGCCATCCCTACATAGAGAGTACTACCGATGAATGGAAAGATGAGGATGATCAAAGTGTAAGTGTAAATCTAAATACTGACACTTACTTTTTTCCTCTTAAAGTATTATCTGCATAGTATTTTGTAGCATCCCAACCTTGTTTCAGTGGTGGCTGTGTCTGGCTATGCCAGACTATGAGGTAGTATCATTGATTTATGACATAGCAGACAACAATGAAGTGTCAACAAAACAAGATTGTATCTAGTAATAGTACTGTGAATACAGATTTAAGCAGACTGATTAGTAGCAGGTCCTCATATTGAAAATATGATGTTCTGCTACTAATTAAAATGATGTGGTACAAACTTCTAAAGAAAACTTCATGGAGCTGTGTGATAATAATTCATTGATACAACCACTTCATAATGAACAATAATGCCTGCATATTATTAATTATTCAATCCAGGCTGCATCACTCAATGACTGACAGTGAGCAAGACATGAATCCAAAAACCCACCATTGCTCTTAGAATCAAGTATGGGAATTTCATCTTGTTTGTATTCTTGTATATAGTATGTAGGGCCTGATTTCTGAATTATTACAACTATATAGCATCCAAGATGTAACATAGAACAAGTTTCATGATTATTTCTTGAGGTAATAAAACCTTACCTCATAAAAGTGTACAAATTTTCCATTTGTTAATCATCACAGTTTGGTGGTGTACATCCAAGTTGAAGTATACTTTCTAGTTGCCATGTATCAATTTTGTGAATTGAATGTAAAGAAAGGACTGAGTATGTGAGGATATGTGTACTGTAGAATAATTGAAGATATATGTTTATGAAATAGTTAGCATAATTATATAATAACTCATTTGTTGTCAGACATTTTCAGCAAGTTGTGAAATAGTAACCATGAGTTATAAAAATTGTCATAACAGTTTTTTCTTATCTTTTTTTGAAGTGTGTTGTTAGCTCTTTCAAAGTCCCAATGTTGATGGTTTTACAGGAATACACAGACATACAAACCATTACAGTATAAACCCTTTGCTCTGCCTACAAACACATTCATTGTAAAAATAGAAAGACCAGTGTTTTTGATAAACTTATATGGTGCACCATTGGCTCAAAGAGCTTCTTATTTGCCACTGCACAGTTCTCTCTTTGGGCCAGATGGCACAGTTAATTATGATTATATTGTCACTAACAGTTCAAGATGTATTCCTAATGTTGCGAACATTAACCATTTTTGAGCCAATTTCGCCCATGCTCAAAAACTCTGGGAAAGACATTATAGGAATATAGAAAAATGATGGGATTGTATCCTAGTAACATCCAACTTCCAAAAACCCTATGTATAGGATATAGCCCTGGATGGAGGCAGTTATGGGCATATAACACCCATGAGACAATTATCTCAAGGGTGTTATATGCCCATAACTGCCTCCAAACAGGGTTATGTGTATTTTATACCATGGTAACACAAAAGTATGCAATTAAATCACACTGTTGTCAAGTAGAAACCATAGTACTATCCCAATTAGTGTTGACTGTAAAAACTGTAAAAATACAATTAGATGATTTAGTGGCTAGACACTAAATCTCCCTGTCTACAGGCATGTTATGGGCATATATCTCCCACAGTATACATCAAAGGTTACCATGGCAATCGCCCACGCACCGTGGTATAAACATGAACATAGCTAAGTATTATGTATCCTGTCATTTAAACAAGAGTAATTGACACTTCAAAAATTGAAAGAGCATGCAAGGACATCAAAATTGAAAAAGCACAAAAAAAAAGATTAGGATGGCATATTGGCAACAAATCACATCCATTTATCGATCACATGACATCATTTATGATACAATATACATGTAGCGTATAGATTTAGCTTAGCTTATATGACTATTATTATTATATTAAGTACTTCATGATGATTATTGCATAATGATTATGTATCCTTAAGTAGTCAGTGTTGTCACCAGGATTAGTGGTGTGCATGTATACATTTTCATTGATATTTTCAAATTTTGACAAATTTAAATGGTGTGACTAATTTATTTGAAGTGTGTTCAAATGGCTTATTTGATGAGCTTTTATTTAGTAGAGAGTGTAAATAATGTATTTACAATAGTGTAAAGGTTTGTGTTGATCCATAAAAAGATGGTTGAATTCCAGAGCTTAATTGGTGATGCAAACTGTGTAAATAGTGGTGCACCACCAAAATGCCTAGTGAGATCCCTGGAAGTAATACACTCTAAAAAAAAACAAAATTGCTAAAATTACTGATTTATTGGTCAGTACAGTTGCAAGGAAGTTGCATATCATACAGGTTGTTTAAAAATGGGTAATCATCCACCTTTTCACTTGCCTGTTTTGACAGTACAATTCAAAATGAACACTATCCCATGCAAGTTTCCACCTCCCCTCAGATAGTGGTTTGTCGGCCTCACTCCCAGTATAATCCAAAATGAACACTATTCCCAACCTCCCCTCCAGCGTTTTTGATAAGCTTACATGGCACACCATTGGCCCAAAGAGCTTCTTATTTGGTACTGCACACTTCGCTTGGGCCAGTGGCACAGTTAATTATAATTATATTGTCACTAACAGCATTAACTTTTTGTTAATTGGCTCAAGATGTATTTCCAATGGCACACACACTAACTATTGTTGAGCCAAAACTTATCAAAAACTCAGATAGTGGCTTGTTGTGGCCCCCACCATGTTTATAGCTGCAAAATATCTATAGTGCTTCAATAATTGACAATTCAGTGGTACAAACTAGTTTTGGCAACCCCTTGTATCCTGCAGGACCAACTAACTAAATTGCAATATTTTTTGGAACTGGTAGTAATCAAATTAGTTACTTTAACAATTTTGTTTTTACAGTGTAGTTAATTTCAAATTAGTACAAACAGAAAAAAAACTGATGTTAGTATTGTTTCTCCTTCTGAAAGGCAGTATCTACAAGTGTATGTGAAAACTAATTATGTGTTATGATAAGAAAATGGCAATACTAAAGTCTGTTCAAAATTCACAATGTCCTCAGAATTCACAATGTCCTCAAAATTAACATGGGATGACTTTATATGCAATATAGTGTATTGTTTAATGTGATAAGGTTAATACATGATTATACTGTAACTCAATAATAAAACAATGAATTGAAATTTGACATACACAAAAAAGAACAGGAAGGATAATTATATGAAAATAGTACAGGTAAAAAGATTGTTGGTCATTCCAAACTAAAGTTATGAACATTTTTCTAAGGACAAAGAGAATGTGAATGGCCTTCACCTTCTTTGTGATATTCTAAATAAGTAATTGCAACCTAATTAATTGTGACCTGACACAATTGAATTTGTTCAACCCTATTGTATACAAGTTGAAGTGTTGTTGACAGTGTTGTAGTTTAGCTCTGAAGGGGTGGAATATCAGGCTGTGTTGTTGTATTTTGAGCATGTAGTATGATATGTTCTTGTACAGAGTAGAACAATATTCACAAGTTATATAATACTACTACAAAGTTATAGAGGCTAGAAAAAGGGGTGGAATATAAGAGATAGTAATAATGTGTTGTTAAACTCTTTGGCAGTTATGGAGAGCTTCTCATATTTCAAGCAATAGCTTGGGAAAAAATCTAAACTGTAACTTGAGCATTCCAATTATTGTCATAATCAATCTCGATTAACTGAAAGCCATTTTACGAGATTTCTAATAGATGTTATGAAGTTGTAGTATATGTAGCTCAGTGTGTTATAAGCTTATATGGTGTACCATTCACCCAAAGAGCTTCTTATTTGGCACAGTACAGCAAACTTAAATACATCAAGATGTAGTAACCATTGTTGAGTCAATTTGGCCCATGCTTCAAAACTTATCAAAAACTTTGATTTAGCTAGTTTCTCAAATTGTATAGTAATTGATAATGTTTTTTTTGTTTCGGTTGACCAACTAAAAATGCTAATTAGCTGCCAGTTTCCAATGAACAAACATATAGTAATAGTACACACCAAAAGACTGAATAAAGAAAATGAGGTAGTTAAGGTATTTATAGTTCAATACAGAGAACACTGTTATCAACTGATAATCCTAAGTATAGTCTCGTAACTCTTTGTTACCTCCTTTAAGGAATAGCCCTATTTTGAACAAATTGTATAAACATCTCATAGACTCCACTACTTTTTTTAATGATTACATTTCCACTGACCTTAAAATATGACAATGTGTCAGTGTATTTACATCTATCTCAGCTTAAAGTTTATTAGTGAAATGTTCTCTACCTAGGTTGAAAAAAGGGTTATAAATATCAGACATCTCTAGTCATGGAGCTTCCCACTGTAGGGGTTCAGAATGCTATCAAGTTCCAGTCATACAAACACTACTCCCACACTTCAGGTCAGCTTGATACATATACATATAGTGTTCTGCCCAGGATGTTTATTAGAGCGGTGGTTGGATTCTAACTTGCATTTGGTGCTGTTTATCCAGTATATACTTAATACTATTTCAATAGCCTATATATGTATTATCTGAGAGGCGGTTAATTCATCTGAGTGGTGATTATTCTCGAACAATGCCGACCAGTGTGGGCAGAACACTGCATGTAAGTGTAAGAATCGAAATACCTAGAAAAGTCATTCTACAGAGCATAACTCATGATTATTGTTAATACTTTATAACACCTTTACTATTTCGTCCCTTCTATAAAATAGAGCAAAACAACATGTACTTGTTAACAACTTTTAATTTATTCATTGTCATGGGAATTTATAAGTAACGTTTTGGTATTCAAAGTCAACATTCTTGAACATGTACGATATTTGTTTACTAAATAATTCCTAGGTTAAGGTTTAATTGACATGAATGAAAGGCACAAAAGTACATTCCAGGCCCAACATGTTCAAAGGGAGTGAAGCCTGATGTAATAGACAGTATTAGACACAATTGTTTTGTTGCCCAGGCTAGTAGACCTGTTCAAAAAGAGTCTAGAAAATGGGTGGAAGGAAAGATGTGCAGTACTAATGAATATAATATATGCATGGAGCAATTAGTAGGCTGTTATCCAGTAAAGTTAGGCTTGGGAAAGAGGATAAACATGTTGAATGCTTTACATATATGTGTATACAATAATATTCATGAGTTGTGCAATAGCTGGTTATCCTATCAGACCTGAGAAAGAGGAGAATGCTTGACATATATAATGTGTTAGCATATATAATAATATTCATGAGATGTGCAAAAGCTGGATATCCAGTCAGACCTGAGAAACAGGTTGAATGATTGACAATGTGTTATATAATAATATTCATGAGATGTGCAATAGCTGGTTATCATATCAGACCTGAGAAAGAGGATAAACAGCTTTAAATTTAATTTTTTTAGTGTATATAATAATATTCATGAGATGTGCAATAGCTGTATATCCTATCAGACCTGAGAAAGAGGATAAACATGTTGAACTCTTGCCACTGTGTCATGGTATCTAGTCTTTGCTCCCGAAAACTACTAAAAGATACTTTTCTTGAATAGTATGGTAATAAGTACTGAGCGAGCTTCTCAACATACGAATCACGTGTGCAGCACATGACTTGCAACTGTTCTATTTAACAATAAATTTGCTAAGACACAGACACATAAACGATTACCATACCCTTCCATTGCCTATGCTTTACAGCGAGGGTAATTATAACATCATCACATTAAAACGCTTAACATTAAATATTACTTACCTTATATTAATGTAGCATGTCGGTATTCTCCATGGGTTTTTACTGCTACATTAGCCTACAGTTTTTGCAGGTAAGAAAAATATAATATTAATACAGAAGTACATGTTTATAATTAAGTATTAAATTATAACATGTGTATAATCTGGAATATATCATTGATTAAACACTTCTGTTGAGTGTAGCAGCATCTACCAATGAAAGGTAATATGGATGTTAATATACTTATGACTTTCGTTCTCCTCTTGTTCAGATCGATATTTTAGTTATAGTTAGAGAAACACATCATATTAATTATCTGATGAAATACACCAGTAGCTTCTTCACAAGGAGAGTCATACATAACGCAGCATCAGATATGACAGGAAGTGTAAGGAAAGATGACAAACACTTGGGTGTTGTTTAAACTAATTCTATCAAACTTGAGATGCTCTTGAAGAGGCCAATTTTTTTCTGTTGATACTGGTAGTCCATCCTAAATGCTGACTTCCCACTTCTTATCTGCTTGATTCTTTTTAGAAATACAACACATAGCAACAACATGGTAACAGAGTTAATATTAATTAATAGTATTATGTTCGTTTATTAAGAGACTGGCAGAACATCTTTCTCTACGGTGGAGTAAGCTTTATAGCACCGTAATGAATTGGGTACGTACTAGATTGTTATTTGCTACAATCCGTGCAACAAATTTATGTTTGAGAGGTAGTCGAGTAAAGTGGAGAAGTGCAACTGTAATGGAAGATGGAGCTGGCTTGCCAAAATTTTTGTCCTAACAGTCATAATATTATTATTGTATTATTGTATAATAGAATTTAATTATTGATGCTTTGTTGTATCTAGATACTATTACTTATTATTATTATTATTATTATTGTGTAAATATCATGTTTTATTATTTAGTATTATGTATGTAATTATTGTTGTATAATTATATAATTTATAATGTTATAAGTATCATATATATGATTACCTTTTCCCCTCATGCAGATTGACTCGTATTACAATGCATATGAAACTGGCTGATGTTCTCATATTGACAAAGATTTACATAAATAATCATGAAAATTATTATAATAAATTATTATATCTATTTGTAATTATAGTTATATATATATATATAATTATATATATTATATATATATATATATTATATATATATGTATGTGTGCATATATATATATATATATGTATGTGTGCATATATATATATATAATTATTTGTTTTATATAATAATATAATAATAGTTTGTTATATTATGTCATAATTATCTCTTCCAACAACTTTACTGCTGAAGCTTCGACAGTACTGCATAAATTTTGAATTAGTCAGCTATAGATCTACATCCGAAATGAAATCATTACCGGGGTCATAGGTTACCGCTGGCTATAAAGGCGCCTGTATTTCTGCGCGCTGCCAGTGCATCTGTATTAACTTGTACTGTCTGAAATAGTTGTTCTTGCAATGAGTAAGTTTGATTTATTAAAGTAAAGTAGACCCCTCTCACTGTAGTCTAGTGTTATGTTATTACATTGAACTAATTTGGCTGTAAACTTCAGTTTCCGATCCACATCTAAATTCACGATCAGTTTATCTTCGAAGCAAGAATGATTCATCTCTTTATTTCTTTTAGATGACTTAGAGCAGAATTGTTACGATGCATTTAACCATGGTAGACGGGAGGAGGCTCTTAGATTACTGAATAAAATTATTAATCCTCATAGAGTGAAGAGTAAGAGCAACTTCACTCTCCTTCATTGTGCTGCGTATCATGGATGGTTAGATGTTGTAAAACAGCTGATAAATGACCATCAGTATAATCCAGACTGTAAGGATGATGGTGGCAATACTCCATTAAGCAAAGCTGGAAGTAATGGAAAGCACTCTGTTGTGGACTACCTGGAAACATTTATAGGTACATATGTTTATTTCTGCTTACGTATACTTAGTATAATAATGTTTGTGTAATCTACAAATTGCCTACCATTATATATATATAAGTGCCACACAATTTGTAGATTGTATGGAATGGAATGTCTTATAAGCAAAAATTGTTTCACTTGTTGCTTTAGCTGAACTGCAGACGAAGTGTTACGACGCGTTTAACCATGGCAGACGGGATGAAGCTCTTAGATTACTGAAGCAAATTGAAGATCCTCATACAGTGAAGAGTAATAACAACTTCACAGTTCTTCATTGTGCTGCATATCATGGATGGTTGGATGTAGTAGAAGTGCTGATAAATGATCATCAGTTTGATCCAGACTGTAAGGATGATGACGGTAATACCCCATTAAGCAGAGCTAGAAGTAATGGAAAAAAATCTGTTGTGGACTACCTGGAAACAGTTACAGGTATTTATTATAATATGTAGGTATTATATAATTGCCGAGCGCCTTACGCGAGGCAATCGTGCATTAGTTGTTCGGCGTAATGAAACATGGAGTCAAGATAGCAAGACATTTTGACACTCGCTTTGCTGCTTTCCTGCAGCTAACGGAGCATGATTTTAGTATCTATGGCTTTCTTACAAGCTCATCTGTCTAACTCAAGTGACTATTGGAGTTATAGGTAAGGTATTCTTGCTAGGCAGACCCTCCGATTGCAAACGAGGGGAGGGTCTGCCTAGCGTAGACGGATCAGCCGCGTGTATATATAACCGTATCTGGAATCAACCAGGGAAAGGAGAAGAAGGCTAGATAGGGAGAGGAGACATTCACATCATGAAAATGTGAATTTAAGGCGTTCTGAGCGCTAGACTGTTTCTCGGCTTCATGAAGAGAGTTCTGATGTTAATACAACAATTAATCCCCTTTTGTCGTTTTATTTCATGTATTTTACAAATTGTCTATGCAAGTAAGCTTAATATGTTCACTCTCTAAGCTAATTACACATATATACTTTATGTGCACGAGGCTGATCTGCATATATATGTATCCCTAGTATATATATAAATTATGGTTGTGTGATTTTCAAATCGCCTGCCATTATAATTATATAATTAGTGTATGGAATGTTCTTGTGCTAGAAAATAAAATACAAGCAAAAATGTTTTACTTTTTGTTTTTTAGGTGAAATAGCGAAGTGTTATGATGCTTTTAACTATGGCAGACAGGAGGAGGCTCTTAGATTACTGAAGAAAGTTAAAAATCCTCATGTAGTGAAGAGTAGTAATAACTTCACTATTCTTCATTGTGCTGCATATCATGGATGGATGGATGTAGTAAAACAGCTGATAAATGAACATCAGTTTGATCCACACTGTAAGGATAATGAGGGTAATACCCCATTAAGCAAAGCTAGAAGTAATGGAAAACAACGTGTTGTGGACTACCTTGAAACAGCTATAGGTATGTTTTATTTCTGTTATTGCTGAGCATCTTAGTGCGAGGCAACTAATTTGGAAGTGTAGTGAAATCTCGACCTTAGTTTGTAAATAATATATATATATGTGGTTCCATCACGCTTATGAATGCAATAATTAAATGTACGACCACAGGCACGTTAATCAGTTGATCGCGTGTACTGTGCTGCTCTAATGTAGAGATGAGTGAGGAACCTATGAGTGAGCTAAACTGAGAAAAAAGAAGCAAAGAGTGGGAGCTACAGAAGAGGCCAAGACGGAGGAGAATTTAAGAGGTATAAAGAACAGAAAAAGCGAGATCTAGATGAGAGTGAATGAGAGGCAAGACAATCCTATGTATGTTAGCATCATCGCAAGGATCACAAGATAACAAGTCACTAAATTCTCTCTTTTTTCCTGCCATTGTAAACGTCAAAGACAAATATAGTCTCGTCCCCTGGCTCCATCCCTTTTTGAAATCGGACGGCGGGGAGGGAGTCTGGTCTATCGAGCAAACATTTTTGTCCCAGCTCTAGAATTTTGTCGCAGGTGTTGGTATGAAAATTAGACCTCATGTAAACTGTGAATATCAGATAGTGAGTGAAAGTGCACTGCTATTGTTACTCTTTCGTCTTTTAAATTCTTTATGGGCTACATATGATGCTCCTGGAAGATTTCAACAACAGTCACAAAGTGCATCATTCCTGTGAAAAGTTATAGCTACTGCTTCTTTCTGACTCATCTTCAAAGTAAACAAATTCTTTAACAAAGTTATGTATCACTTGTTCTTTAGTTTTAAACACAGACATAATTATAGTAGTAATAACAATATTCATAGTTTACATGTGGTCTAATTTTCATATAATTATAGTAGTATAAAGTACAAATAACAATATTCATAGTTACATGTGGTCTAATTTTCATACCAACACCTGCGACAAAAATGTTTGCTCGATAGACCAAACTCCCTCCCCGCCGTCCAATCTCAAAAAGGGGTGGAATCTGGGGACGAGACTAAGACAAATATACCTGTGTGACTAAAACCACACCTTTCTGGATAATTGACAGTTTAGTGCGAGCGAGGCAGTCCTGCACATAGGTATTCCTAAGTTATATAGTTGTCTTAGTATAATATAGTTGTGCAATCTGCAGATTAGATCTGAAATTCTCAATCTAGACTACCTGCCATTGTTTAATATGACACCATCTACAGACTGTGTGGAACATTTGCCAGAAATGATTTTTGATAGCTCTAATTTTGCAGGGCGATACTGCATTAACCACCCTCATCTTCGACATATTCACACATTTTGCATGCCTTAATCATGATTAGAGGCTATCATGGATCAGCCATGTAAAAAAAAATGCTTAGGACTCTTTTGTAGTAGTATTGTACCAATTGAGGGTTGAAATGAACACCATGCAGCATATAGAACCCTCATCACCACCTGGCATGGTAAATAGTACACGTGAATATTTGAATCAAGAAGATTATTTTTTGACTTGATGTAAAATTTACCCAGTTATGTTTGATGCATATATTATATCTAGACTAATAAATTGTACTGTTCTGCAAATTTTGTAAGTACCACTACTTCATTGTCGCTAGGTTTCCAGTAGTGTTACACTAGGCTGTGACCTGTTCTCTACACCCAAAGTCTCATCTTGATCCATAAACGTTAAAATTGAGTGTTATAAACTTCGAACTAAAAATCTTAGGAAATATAATAATTTCTCCTCCTGTTATTCTCAATCTGTTGGTACCTTGATCAGAACTCTACCATATGTAGATTTCATGATTCAATTGGCAACACACACATACCAATAGACTGACAGCCTAACTACTGTAACCCTCCACCTATGAGTGGCAAGAGTTAATAGCCCTTTAGTTTTTACAGTACACTTGAAGTCGCTAGATTATGATGTATTTTGGGAGGTAATAAATTGATCCACATCTTTATCACTTTATATTGCATTTCTGTTTTATCCACAAATGCAAAAATGTTTCACTTCTTGTTTCTTTAGCTGAAGTAGAGACACGGTGTTATGATGCTTTTAACCATGGTAGACGGGGGGAAGCTATTAGATTACTGAAGCAAGTTAAAGATCCTCGTACAGTGATGAGTAATAACAAGTTCACTCTTCTTCATTGTGCTGCATATCATGGATGGTTGGATGTAGTAAAACAGCTGGTAAATGAGCATCAGTGTGATCCAGACTGTAAGGATGATAATGGTAATACCCCATTAAGCAAAGCTAAAGGTAGCGGACGACAACAGGTTGTGGACTACCTAGAAAGAGTTATAGGTACATTTGTTGTTTATTTTTGTTTATCTACTTAATATAATTCATTTATAATTTGTCTTGGTATATAGTTTATAGATCCAAAATTCCCAATCTCCAGATTATGTGCCATTATTTAGAGTGATACAATCTACATGTTGTGTGGAGAGATACATGTATATCGGGTTATTTTAGCAAATGAATTTGGTCCATAATAATGCATGCATCAGGGGTGTGTCCTGATATAAATAAGGGCTGTGAATTATTCAGCCACTCATGAGTAATTAGTTAATGACATTTGGCTCATTAGTATCCTGTATTGTTAGTTATATCCGTGTATTGAGCCTATTGATTCTATAATTATCTTTTTTTTAATTTCATTTATGTTCAGGATCTGGTACAGACAATAAAGCAGGTAATTAAGAGATGCATATAATCATAATGAATACACTAGTATCACTCACAACACAATGACATTCCATTAGAAAGACCTACTCTTATGACTAATTTGCTTAATTAAAAAGAGCACTAAACTATTTATCATGATGGTGGTTCACTTAATTAATATACACAGACTTAATGGTATATCAAGTGATTGATAGTATTTGAGGTGTCTTCTAGGTCCTGTAGAATCACTTCATTTAGGGCGGCATACATACAACTGTGTAGATACAAAAGCTAAATCTTGAGAAAGGTCAAAATCATGAATGAATTTAGAGGAAGCCAGCTAGTAGTATTGGGGTTTTTTTAATCAAAGCTTTTTGTTCAGGATTTCTATTTATAGAATTATTGTAATAACAGCTTATGAATGGAAATCATTATCATACCATCTGCAATTTGTGCACTTTAACATTAAAAAACTTCAAAGTGTTTAAGTCATCAGACACCGGCAAGTCATGTTTTGTTACCTGTTTGTACAGGAAACTGTAGCATCACATTAACTCTTTTTTCATCAGTTTTCAAGTATATTAACAATAATAGACTGTATAAACACATTTTTTTATTAAACAATCCTTCGGTGAGAGCAGCTTGAAAGGTTTGTGTAAGTAGAGACGAGTATGGCTGAGTTCTATTGGAAGATCACAGAAATACCCCAACAGCTGCTGTTATTTATGGCTATTTTTACAATTTTTTGAACTGCCCTAGTAACAGTGATATTACTGTATCTTGCTAATTAGTCATACAAATCTCCCTATCACATTAAACTGTTTAAATTTTGTTGTTTAATTTTAAAATGCAAGCAAAATGTTTCTGTTGATTTTTTGTCTTTTCATTCTTTATATTATGTGAACAGTTTGTGACCAATGTTTTGAAGCTTTTAACTATGGTAGACGGGAGGAGGCTATTAGATTACTGAAGGAAATTAAAAATCCTCGTGCTGTGAAAGATAGCAACAACTTCACTCTTCTTCATTGTGCTGCGTATCATGGATGGTTGGATGTAGTAAAAGAGCTGATAAATGATCATGATTTTGATCCAAACTGTGAGGATGATAGTGGTAATACCCCATTAAGCAAAGCTAGAAGTAATGGAAAGCAATCTGTTGTGGACTACTTGGAAACAACAGGTATACTTCTGTTTATGTACTTAGTATAATAGTTGTCTTGGTATATAATAATAATAGTTGTGCAATCTACAGATTGTCTGCCATTATATCATACAAGCTGCAGATGTGTGGAACATGTTTGTTTAATTTTAAATTACAACCCAAAACATTTCACTTTTTTTCTTTAGATGAAGTAGATACAAAGTGTTACGATGCTTTTAACTATGGTAGACGGGAGGAGGCTCTTAGATTACTGAAGCGAGTGAAAGATCCTCATAGAGTGAAGAGTAAAAGCAACTTCAATATACTTCACTGTGCTGCATATCATGGATGGCTGGATGTAGTAAAACAACTGATAAATGATCACGGTTTTGATCCAGACTGTGAAGATGACAGTGGTAATACCCCATTAAGTAAAGCTAGAAGTAATGGAAAACAATCTGTTGTGGACTACCTGGAAATGTGTACGTTTTTATGTATATACTTAGTATATAATCGTCTTGATACATAATATAGTCTGTAGAATGGATCCAAAATTCACAGTAGATTACCTTGACATAATTTAGTGTGACACAATCTGCAGATTATGTGGAACATTTACGGAGATATATCATTTAAGTAAAAAAATTTTATCAAATTATGAATTTGTTTTCAACATTAAATTTACAGCAGGGTAGGTACTACATTAACATGCCACTTCCTCAACAAGTGTCATGCATTTTGCTGTCAATAATCACTCAATTAGAGACTGTTGTATTTACCAAGATATTTGGAATAACCATATCAATGAGAAACAAATAATGTTCATGACCCTTTTGTAACACTACTCAAAAATACAGATGTTGTTGGGCATCAGCCAGGATAGTTTCATAAGTATACATTTCTCCAAGTTTAAAATTTATTATATACTTGTTTCTGTACATAGATAGCTAGCACTACTATACTTTCTAATACAAGGCCAACGGCTAATACTATGTGTGATATTTTTCAAATTTTCACAGAATTTGCAGTAGATAATTATTATAACTATTTTTTAAGTCCCATAATTAATGTTTAGGTTGTCTGTACAATACATGGGCATATGGGCTTAGGTTTGATCCCCATTCAACAGTTCTTCTCTCTTCACTCTATTTATGTACTTGCTTCTAGCGATTAGCTGAGAATTATCATATATAATTATGTCTTTCCTTTTGTGTTGTATCTGTTAGTGAAGTATAATACTTCTATGGAATTCAATGATATAAATTAATGGCTTACCATAGTTGAATTATGTACCTCTTTACTATAATCAATAACCTACTAAGTGGGATGTGTTCATGGGAATAACATACTAATGGGTGAGAGCGTAGTAGGTACATTCCTCATAGTGAGCATATACAACTTCCACTACACTTTTGCATATACGTCTATATTTTTTGTTACACACGTGTCTGTTTATTGAGTTTGATGATTCTATAATAATTATTATTTCTTTTTACTTCATTCATATACAGCAACTGGTACAGAAAAAAAATCAGGTAATTAAGAGATGCATACATAGTTGTAATCAATATACACACAAATAGAAGCTAGCAACACTCACAACACCAACATTAGGTGGTGCTCTGGTAATTAGCATATTCATAATGAAAACTTGTAACTTTCCAGTTTCCACTTACAGTGGAAGTCCTTTGTTACCTTTGATAGTCTTACTGATTTTGTGTTGATAGCACACTTCATTTCATAGCAAGTCTATGCTGTTTCTTTTAGCTAGAGGTAACTAATTTAACGAATCTACAACAGCTACAAATATGAAACTTACTTTCCTTTCATAATGTACGTTAGTCAATATAGCAACAGTTATTTTAGCTTCTGAAATGAGCAATCCGCTATGTAAAACGTTCTATGATGCAAAAACAAACAGTTACATGTATAAAAGATAAATCGGACCATTGCCAAACACTTCAGTCTTTGAGCTAGTTGAATTCCATTGGAAGATTACAGAAAAACCTGACAACAGAGCTGTTATTTGTGGTTATTTTTACATTTTCTGATGTATCTGTAAGCAAAATTAGTCATACGACTCACTCATCACATTAAACTGATTAAATTCCATTCTTTAATTTTATAATGCAAGCAAAAATGTTTCTGTTGATTTACTGTTTTTTTTATTTTTATATTATTTCAAAAGTTGATGACCAGTGTTTTGATGCTTTTAACTGTGGTAGAAAGGAGGAGGCTCTCAGATTACTGAAGAAAATCGATGATCCTTGTACTGTGAAAGATAGTGATGACTTCACTCTTCTTCATTGTGCTGCATATCATGGATGGTTGTCTGTAGTAAAAGAGCTGATAAATGATCATGAGTTTGATCCAGACTGTATGGATGATGATGGCAATACCCCATTGATGAAAGCTAAAAGTAATGAAAAACAACCTGTTGTAGACTACCTGCAAACAGTTTTAGGTACGTTTGTTGTTTATTTCTCTTTATATACTTTGTATATAATTGTCTTGGTATATAATATAACAATTTAGTTTGACATAATTTGTAGAATATTTGTTGAGATATATTGCGTTATTTTAGCAAACAAAAAATATTAAGCAAATTTTATGATTTTTTTTTTGCAACTTCAATTTTTCAGGGAAGGTGCTGCATTAATAATTTATGCATGCATACTTTTGATGCATACTATTTATGATGTGTCATAACCTCTGTTATACAACATAAGATTAATGACGTTTTCTTTAAATATTTCTCAAATACTTAAAGCAGTGGCTGTGCCACTTTCTTAATGCAGATTAGTGAGTACAAAGGATGTCTGGATTTCTGCAATTCTTTATTACTACCAGTGTAATCTTTAGCACTATTTGATATCTAAAATCACTGTTCTTGCAACGCAAGTTTTATTAAAGTAAAGTAGAGCCTCCTTTACTCTAATCTAGTGTTATGTTATTAATTTTGATTGATTTCTATGTTTCAGTTGTGCAAACTGTTTAAATCTTTTGTTTCTGGAGCTATAATTACAATAATAATTTTTAAAGTAACTATAAATATGAGGGAGGTAATAAATTGATCCATGACCCCACCCCACCATTTCTACAAATTGAACCAAAAATGTTTCACTTCCTGTTTCTTTAGAGAAGAAGTGTTATGATGCTTTTAACTATGGTAGGAAGGAGGAAGCTCTTAGATTACTGAAGCAAGTTAAAGATCCTTGTACAGTGATGAGTAATAACAACTTCACTCTTCTTCACTGTGCTGCATATCATGGATGGCTGTCTGTAGTGAAAGAGCTGATAAATGATCATGATTGTGATCCAGACTGTCAGGATAATGATGGTAATACCCCATTAAGCAAAGCTAGAAGTAATGGGAAACAACCTGTTGTGGATTACTTGAAAAAAGTTATAGGTACATTTATTGTTTTGCTATCTATGTATTTAGTATATAGTTGCATTGCTATATAGTATAGTCTGTAGATTAAATTCCAAATTCCAATCTGCAGATTATCTAGCATTGCACAATCTGCAGAATGTGAAACATTTGCGGAAATATAAATGTATTTTAGCAAAATTATATAAGCAAATTTTATGAATTTAAATTAATTGTACATTAATTTTCAAATGGAGGTACTTAACATGCAAGCCACATCCTCAACATGTGTCATGCATTTTGGTGTCAACGATTGCCTTTACTTGTGGTGAAGGTCCACTGATTAATATAGCACTAGGCTATAGTAAAATGTTTAACTATCACAATAGTTTGTACATATTACAATGACGATAAATACTATCATGATACTTTTACTGTGTCAATTGTGTTCTAAAACCACTTGAATACATGTACATGTACCTTGGATTCATGACCTTTATCTTTACTAATGGTGAGAGAAATTTCTATAATCTTTGTAAAAGAAAGCGAAGTATTCCTATACACTCTCGTATTGCTTCTCCTCATGATATTACTAGAATTGCTTGCCTTCTCCAAGCACTTTCAGACATGGAGGTATCACTGAAGTTCTAGCTGTAATTCATGTGACTCATTAGCTATTACTATCATGATTGTAACTGTGTTGATTACAATGCTCACACTACCACTTCTATAGCCCAGCCCTACTGCTTAACTCATTTTAATAATACACTTATTTAACTTGTCACTGAAGTTCTAGCTGTAATTCATGTGACTCATTCTGACTCAGTATTTGTATATCACTGGTAATTATAATAAGTTTACCTAATTGAATCATTTATATCCTATTGGTTGGCAGAAGAAAAGTAGAATATAAATAATTATTAATATGCAGAGTGTATCATACAGTACTGTATTACCCAATGCAAAATTGTGATGACAAATACAGTACTTTGGTTGCCTTATTGTATTATTTACCAGAAAATTAATAGTGTGATTCACACCATTCAGAAAATACAGCACTCAGCTACATCTCGTTCTGTATATGCCTCTCGATCCATCCATTTATCAATAATATATTCTAAAGATTTATAAGGATGTACAATCAGTACTACTAGCTAGTGACAAATATATACAAATAATACATATTTTTATATGCACTATTCTATACATTGTTAATTATATCTGTATTGAAATATAATTGAGAATGATTTTTTTAATGTACAACAGGTTATAGTCGTGAAGACGAAACAGACAATCCTGGCACCAGTATTGGTAGCAGTGGTAACACAGGTAATGAAGAGATGCATGTATAATCATGATTTAATACACAACAAAGTATTATTGTGCATAACACTCACAACACTGTGATACATCAGGGAGGTTGTGATTGGCAAATCCTATAGATTTGATTATTATATTAAATGTCCAAACATGAAGAACACCTTACCATTTATGATATTTCATAACCTCTGTTATACAATGGGAGTCATAACATCAATTTAAATTATTACTCAAATATTTCACACAGTGGCTGTGTAACCCCTTTGTGCAGATGAGTGGGTATAAGTGTTGTCTGGAATATTGCACTTCTTTATCACTGCCAGTGTCATTTTGACTTACACTATCTGATATCTGAAAGTAATTAATTATTAAAGTAAAGTAGAGCCTCCCTTACTCTAGTCTAGTGTTATGTTATTAATTTTTACTGATTTCTATTTTCAGTTGTGCAAACTGTTTAAACCTTTAGTTTCTGGAGCTATAATTATCAATTTTGCATTAAAACAATATTCACTAGATATATTTGGTAGAGAGGTAATTAATTGATCCACATCTTTATGACTTTAAATGCCATGTTTGTTTTATCTACAAATGAAAGCAAAAATGTTTCACTTCTTGTTTCTTTAGAGGCAAAATGTTATGATGCTTTTAAAAGTGGTAGACGGGAGGAGGCTCTTAAATTACTAAAGGAAATTGATGATCCTCATGCAGTGAGGAGTAATGAGAACATCACCATTCTTCATTGTGCTGCATATAATGGATGGTTGTCTGTAGTAAGAGAGCTGATAAATGACCACAAGTTTGATCCAGACTGTATGGATGACGATGGTAATACCCCATTGATGACAGCTAAAAGTAATAGTAAACTCCCTGTTGTGAATTACCTGGAAATAGTTATAAGTATGTTTGTTGTTTATATGTATTACTGTTTATATATAAATTGTGTGGGTATATAATATATAGTCTGTAGATTAGATCCAAATTCTATTCTTCGGATTACCTTGACATTATTTAGTGTGACAAACCTGTAATCTACGAATAGTGTGGAACATTTGCAGAAACAGATTATGTAAGGAAACTTTAGTTGCAAATGTTTTTACAACTTAAACTTTGCAGGGGATTATGTTAACATGTCAGCCATATAATCTCAACATTTATTGTGCATTTTGCTGTCAATTATCACTGAATTAGAGGCTATCTCATGTTTTCACAAAGTCAAATTTTCAAAAAATTTGCAATTCTTGCAGAATTATTAAATACCTAAACATTCATTCTTTGGATGCATACTATTTATAATGTTTCATAACCTCTTTAGTACAATGAGAGTCATCAAATGTTTTTTAAATACATTTATTTTCTTATATTACACACCTCGTGTAACCCCTATGTGCAGATTAGTGGATTTCTGTACTTCTTTATAACTGCTAGTGACATCTTGACTTGCACTATTTGATAGATATCTGGCCTCTTGGCTTAAATTGCCAATAGGAGCAACCCTGTACATTGTCCCCAAGTCATTCAAATTCAACTTTTGCCCCCTTTCAACAAATTTTCTAAATGAAGGCCTGCAAAGTAGATTTGGTTTATTATTTTAGTTTCTGAAGTTATAACAATTTTGTATAATTACATGTATACTGTTGAAATCACTAGATATGTTTTGTAGTAGAGGGAGGTAATAAATTCATCCACATCTTTAGGACTTTAAACTTTCATGTCTGTTTTATCTACAAATACATTTTTAAATGTTTTATTTAGAGAAGAAGTGTTATGATGCTTTTGAAAAAGGTAGACGGGAGGAAGCGTCTAGATTACTGAAGCAAGTTGAAGACCCTAGTACAGTGATGAGTAATCACAACTTCACTCTTCTTCATTGTGCTGCATCTCATGGATGGTTGGCTGTAGTAAAAGAGCTGATAAATGTACATAAGTGTGACCCTGACTGTAAGGATGATGATGGAACTACTCCATTAAGCAACGCTAGAAGTAATGGAAAACAATCTGTTGTGGACTACCTGGAAAAACATTTAGGTACATTTGTTGCTTATTCTGTTAATGTACTTACATGTAGTCTGTAGATTAGCATGACACAACGTAAAGATTGCAGAGATATATTGAGTTATTTGAGCACATGTAAAATACATAGTAACTATCCTTTTAAGCCCTATATTTAGAAGAGTGAGCACTCACTAATATTTCTCTACCATACTAGAAGCTATCTAAAAGGGTAAAAAAATCCGCTAGGAGTGGCTTCTTTCAGTCTTCCTGCATCTAATGAAGCATGAGTTTTACATGTACATCACTGGCTGTCTTAACGACTCCTCTTTGTAACAAAGCAAGTTAGAATCTTTGAACATGTTTATTTTGAAAGTTATAAAGCTGACAAATGTTTCTTATGAAACAACCCTATCCATAATTATAGCATAAATTAACTTGCTATGATAATCTGCAAATAATGCAACAATGAGAGGAGTCGTGCAACATTTGGTTTCTCTATGTTTATAGATTATATAATCATGTGTGTAGCTCGTATAAGAAACAACTGTGAATAATTAATTATTGGTGTAAAGTGGTTTTATTTATGCCACTGCATCAGATGAAACATGTAGAGAGCCTAGTCACAGGAACAGCCACTTTAATTAATGGGTGTGGCTATGAAATAACATCAACTTTGTTCAGATTTTAAACCTAATGACAAGAAACCCTATGGTTTGGCCACACCTACGTTATGAACATAGTATACTACTATACTGTACCTGTGGCTGCATTCCTGTGACTAGCAGGGATGTATTATATCAAAAACCAAAATAAATATGCAAACAAGATCAAGATGATACCTGAACAACAAATGAAATTAAAAACTTCCACATGACAATAACTATACTTATTTAGGGTTGTTATGTGGAAGTTGTTAATGTCATTGTATTGCTAATGTACCATCCTGATGGTAATTGTCTGCAGTATATTGGACATGGTGTGAGGTGTTTTACTAATTATTATTATTGTACACATCCTTCCACCATATTTACTGTGTAGATATCTTTGCAGATGCATAATTGCAAGATAATAAAGTAATTAAGTTACACTGTGTAGTGTGCAAAGTAAAGTTTATTGTACTTTGCTTTCAGAACCAGTATAATTATATACTCTCTGTAGATTAGGGTCATTATTACATTTGGGGAGGTGTAAAATCATTCAGTACTTTCTATTCACTGAAAACAAACCACCATGTTTATATCACTGTTCTTATGTATCTGTATTGTGTATTGAGTTTGTTGATCATATAATTATCTTTGTGAAGAGGGATCTTATTTCATTTAGGTACAGCACCTACATTAACTACACCACCTAAAGAGGACAGACCAAGTCTTATGAGAGGTAATGTTGAGAACTTGAGATGCATACACTGTGATTGCATGTGGCCCTTGTTAGGTATTTCTCATAAACTAGTTATACCTCCGAAGCCTTTCGGACATTCTCCATTATAAAGGCTTAGTCTTATGGCTAATTAAAAGAACACTAAACTATTTATCATAATTATACTAATTGTTATACACAGACTTGGTGGTATATCAAGTGATTGCTAGTTGGCAAATCTTTGTATGTCACATAAAATGTTTTCTACATCATACATGTACATAGAGATTGTACAATACCAAAAGCTATTCAACAATGTATAATAACCTACTGACATTCTTACTAACTTGAAAAAACAACAGTCTTGTAAATATATAAATGATTTCATAGAGCCCCCTTTACTATAGGAATAGCACTAAATATAATTATTATCTCATGTGAAATTTATAATCAGAATTATGATTATGTGTAAGTACGATTTATATAATGTATATAATTATGATGTACATACAATTTGTATATCGTAACTAATATCTAAATGTAAATGTAGTTGTAGTAATCAATATGTAAATCATATATACTATAATTATATAAATGATATGTAAAATAGGCAAATTATTTACTATAATGTTTATAATTTATACACTATTTTGAAAATGTTTTATGCATAATAGATTACAGTCGTCAAGACAGTGTCACAAGTAATGTCAGTGTCACCAGTAGTATCAGTAGCACCTCCATTAACCAAGGTAAGGAAGAGATGCATATAAACATAATGCACAAATAGATGTATTATTATGATAGGATTCACAATAATGTGGTATATTAGGTCTTTGAAAAGGGAGGTTAGTATTGTATTTAGTGCTGAAACGAATATTGCATTTTGGTATTCGAATACTCACTTTCATTTAATAATGAATTTCAAATATTCAGTTGCTTACTCATCATAAAAAATATTGTTTGAATTGTTTCTTTGGAAAATATTAAGTGTTAAGTCGCCATTTTGCTGTAAGTAGTTACGATAGATGTTTATAACAGCATTCACTGTGTTTGTACTGTTCGTTTTCTGATCTACAAGCCTAAACATCCAGTAACACGAAGCAAGAAACTTCTCCACTACCATTTAATTTCCATAATAATTGCACATGTTTTGTTTCTACATATGCACAATCATTAAATAATACAAAAAATACGGTGGAATACCAAAATAACAATCGAATATCTAAATATTTTAGTATACATTTCAGCACTACTTGTAGTTTCAGGGCTATAGGCAGAGCCTGTGCTGGATTGTAAACAGTTGTGTATCCAAGGGTGGGCCTATAAGCTAGGTCCTACTAACTTAAAATTAATCAACAAAATCTTATTTAAAATCTAGATTACAACAAGGTCATCCATACATTTAACATTTGAATGACCATGCCCCTCATGAATGTTATTCCACTACTGCACATCACGATCCTACAACAGCTAGTAACTGTGAAAAATTAACTTTTGAGCCAAATCATTAGAAAGTTTCCTGCAATTATACATAACTGTTTGCCCACAAAGTGAGTGTTACTTACTGTGAAATGGTACATTATCAACACAACTTTGTTTTGTATTTTAGGTCAGGAGTAATTATAATGATGAACATTCATCAATGCTAAATTATTGCAATGTGTTTTATTTTCTTGTGTAGGTGCTGGAAATAAACGTTATCGTGCTTTACTGATGAAATCACCAGAGTTGAATGATGTGTTTCCTCTAATGAACAAACTGTCATCATCATGGCATGACATTGGTGGGAAACTAGGGATACCAATTGATAAACGTCAGAGTTTACTAAAGAATGCAAGTATATCCAATGATTCAAAACTGGAGGAAATACTTGATGTCTGGATTTGCAGTCAGCCATCAGACGTCACATGGAAAAGGATCATAGATGTGTTGATTGCATTTGAAAAGAAAAACGTTGCTTCTGAAGTGGCAAGATTCTTGGAGAAACAACATATTTATGAAAAATACATTCAACAAGATGACTTTGCTCCTTTTGATCCTTGAATAATATACATACAGTTTTAGGAGGATTAAATTTTTTCTGTGTGGCTGTTAATGTATAACTCTTCATGCCGCCAAGTGTTATTGAATTGTGTGTACCTAATTATTGTTTTGTAATAATTGTATAAACAATGAAGTGTCAACAAAACAAGATTGTATCTAGTAATAGTACTGTGAATACAGATTGGTAGCAGGTCCTCATATTGTAAATATTATGTTCTGCTACTAATTAAAATGATGTGGTACAAACTTCTAAAGAAAACTTCATGGAGCTGTGTGATAATAATTCAATGATACAACCACTTCATAATGAACATAAATAGCTGCATATTATGAATTACTATATATTAGCTTTGTATAAAACATAAAAATACATTATTCGTGCCATGGTATAATTATAGCACATACTGTATTCTGTAATACCTACATATATAGTACATAATATACATAATTATTATATACATGTCTATAAATCCAGAATCATAGCCATTTGTGGACCTATTTACAAGACTTATTGCATGGATAGGCACAGTCAATAACTTTTCTTTCACCTGAACTTCCAAAGTACCAGTAGCTAAATGTCTCTCTAGCACTTTGACTATTCACCATTGATGGATTATTACAACTATAAAGCATCCAAGATGTAACATAGGACAAGTTTCATGATTATGCAGATAATTTTATTTCTTGAGCTACAACACATCAATAAAACCTTACCTCATAAAAGTGTTCAAATTTTTCCATTTGTTGATCATTACAGTTTGGTACGTGGTCTACATCCAAGTTGAAGTATAATTTCTAGTTGCCATGTTTTAATTTGTGAATTGAATGTAAAGAAAGGACTGACTATGTGAGGATATGTGTACTGTAGAGATATATGTTTATGAAATAGTTAGCATAATTATATAATAACTCATTTGTTATCAGACATTTTCAGCAAGTTGTGAAATAGTAACCATGAGTTCTAAAAATTATTATAACAGTTTTTTCTTATCTTTTTTTCGAAGTGTGGTGTTAGCTCTCTGATGTGCATTTGACCACTGGTATTTGGATCATCAATGAAATATCTAACAAGATTGAAAATGAACTTCCATTTTCTCGTTCATAACTTATTATTGTTTCAATTACTACCATGTATAATGTGAATGAGACGGTTTATATAAATTTGATTGTGTAGTTAGAACTTTTGCATTCCCACGATATACAGAATCATAAAAATTTATTATTTGTGCATAGTATGATGAGAAAACAAATAATTTGCAACTTAAATTGTCAGACAAGTGTCAACATTTCTCTGTTTAGTGGTTTACCATCTTCCAGCTGGTTTTGTTCCGAAAGTGAAGAAGCGCGGCAATGCCAAAGATAACTCTCCATTTTATCCAACCTGGCCAAGTGCAAAGCAGCAAATTAAAAAGCACTGTGAAATTAAGGGACCAAAAGATACTGTCTCCTTTGTTTCAGCAAATGCTGGTGGTGTCCTTTTAGCATTTTATATTACTGCTGAATTCAGTATTGAAATTCTTGAGGACATTTTTGGTAAGAAATTGGGTACAACATACATAGAAGGATTAGTGGATGCCTATGATAGTGTAAAAAATAGAGAGGGTCATTAGCAAGTGGACGAACTCTTCACAACCTATAGTTGTGCTGATGTTGAAGGTTTTATGAATTGGTTCAGAGAAAACAAAGCACCAGTTATACAACAGTCTATGCTCCAGTCAATTACAGTAAAGTGTGGGCTTGGATCGCCTCCAATTTCTGTCACAACAAATGCTTGTGAAGCTGCAAACTCTGTATTGAAGAAAAAAGTTGATTATAAACAAAACCATCTTCTTGTGTTCATCACTGAATTAGTAGACGAGCAATACCATGAAATGGTTCAAAATGTCATCACAGCAGAGTAAGCAACATTTGAAATGTTAGATGTTTGAAGACAGCTCTCGTAGCAGCGGTATATTACATACTTTTAATCCAGAACAAACACATTTGTCTGTATCTAACAAAGAGTTTGCAGATAATGTAAGAGTACCTTAAACCTGCCTTGAAGGGATATGGAGTAAAGCTGTAGATCTGTTGAAGACAAAAGGTGCAATAGTTTCAGCTCCAGGAGGCAAACCTAATTCACTGATTGTTCTTAGTTATCAGGGCAAAAGACCTCATCTTGTTGAACCCAGAAAGGGAGGTGCCTTTTCTTGTGATGCTGATTGCACAAACTGGAAAGGTATGGGGATATGTTCTCATTGTGTAGTGGTAGCAGAATTTTGTAAGAAACTACCCGAGTTTGTTGAGCAGTTCAAAAAAGTAAGAAAGTTCTGAACTTATCAAAATTTGCAGAAACTACAATGCTGAAAGGAAAAGGGAAGAAAGGAGGTGCATGTCCTAGAAAGCGAAAGGCATCACTACTAACTGAAAAACAATTGAGAATCCTTCCTTTTCTTCCATAACGTCTTCCATCTCCTGCACAAAAGCTTTCAAATTCAAATATAGCTAGTCACTGATTGACTTAATCGTTTCTAGTCACATAATGACTTATGATCTAAATTACTGTTCATTTAATTAATCTATCTTGTTGTGATCCAAATATTGTTCATTATTTTATCTGTCATCTTATGATCCAATTACTGTTCATTTATTAATCTATCATGTTAATCTATCATGTTAAGATCTGAATTTTTGTTCACTATTAAATTTGCTATCATGTTTAAGATCTGCATTTATTAATCTATCATGTTATGTTTTTCATTATTTTATTGTGTTATGATCTGCATTTATTAATCTATCATATTATGATCTGAATTGTTTAAAATCTATCATGTTGTGAATTCAAGTATTGTTATGTCAAGATCCAAATTTAGTCTGGCATAGCCACACCCTCGCAGGAAGGTGGAAGGTCTGGAGACACCAGTACATAAAATCAGTTCTGCTGGAATTCAAGGAATGCTAATTATAGCAGGCATGGTAATGTATATATATATATATATATATATAATTATACACATGTGGTATGCAGTAATTGGTTAATGCAGAATTTCTGTTCATTATATTATACTGGTGCTAATAATTTATTGGGCGTGAGAGCAGAACATTTATTTTGCAGTCCAGTCCAGTCCAGTGATTAGGGACTACCGAGTTATCAAGCTAAGAATAGTTGTTTCTGTAACCCAATTTTCTAATTTACGCATGCGCGACACTATTATCTTGGTTACAGCGTTTGCGAAACTGGGAACCGGTCCAATGTGCGAAATATAACACACAGCAACAACATGGTAACAATAATTATACTTAAACCAGCGGAAAGCATTGGTTTACGCACCATGCCTATTATTTAATTGACCGAGCGCTAGCGAGCTGCGCCGGCTAGCCACCAGAATGACACAACTACGTATGCAATGCACACTCACTCGCGTAAGAATAACTATAATTACGTATACTAGCAAACACCAGCAGAAATTCTGCGAGCTACACTAGACTAATATAGATCTATATTTGCTATTGTTCTAGCTCTTTATTCATTATTTTATCTTTGCAGTTGCATGACTGAATCCAGTGGATTTCTAGGATAGTAGTGATATATTCAAAGCTCTCTAAATCTTTTTTTCTCATTCTTTTACTCTAAAAAAAAGAAGGATGACATCTAATTTTATTCTTATCATCTTTTCGACATCTTAATTCGCAAAATTGTGGGCGCAGTTTTACTTTTCGCCATGGTTTCTTCTGTATAGCTTGACCTTTGACTGTAATATACGTTACAACGACAATTATATAGCAACAATTAATTGTGGATTTCAAAGGTGAATCTTTTGACTTCTTGGTGTTCTCAGAAGAACCGGGAGTGGTATATAATCACAAATAAAAATGAAAAGTGATGCACTTTATGTCAGAACTGACATTTCCTCACCTCAACCTTGCTTACCAACTACTGCAAGCACAGCATACACTCAAGTCTGCAGCGAACGGTATTTTTCACTTATTCTCTCAACATCCCTTTCTCTCTCACTAGAACTAGCTAGAAAGCAAGTCTATACATCACACATACATCAACATCCCAATCTAATCTCCTTTTACTTTACCCTAAGCTAACTTCAAAGTAACACATCAAAGGGCGGACACTTGAATCAAAGCACCGCCTGACCACATCCAACAAAGCATGGGCGTTTTTGACAATAGACTCCGACATGCCGCCACCACATTGGTATACTCTCGTAATCTACAATAATTTGGGGTGTAGTACATCCAAGATCCCGTGAATTGCAGTTTAAACTCAGTATTCTATTAAATTGGTTACACTTCCTCTCTCACAGGAAGTTGTAAAATTACAACCTTATAAAACTGAAAGGGTTACTTGGGGAAATGGATGATGGCCTACGGGGCATAATATGATAATAATACTTATAGAGGATTGATGTTAAGTATTATGCACTATTATTCTCTATGCAGGTTTAAAGGATTGATACGAAAAACAAGCAAAAGTTATAAGACTGAGGCTGAGTGAACACACTGAGATACCATCATACCAAAACTTGAGGGTTATGATCTGTACTTATTCATATGAAGACTGAGACAAGAGTATATATCAACAAGGCCATAGATAAGGGGGTGTTTCAGCACCCCCCAATATGAGCTTTTACGTGTGAAATGTCAGAACGAAGAGAGGATACGAGAGAAAAGATTGACTTAATGCAGAAAGGACAGATAAAAGGATAATTATTCGCTACATGAGAGGAAACACCAACACACTCACTATGACTCCAACAGAAGTACGAGTCACATTGAAGCATAAGACCAGACTCATCACTGGACTCACAAACACATTTCACTTCATCATCAGGGTTTAGCTCAATGTCAACACTCAAGAGAATAAGCAAGCATATATGATGAGCATGAGATAGAGATTTGAAATATTGTTTATGGCGAGATGAGACGTTATACTTCATATAGAAAGGTCTAGAAATGAAGGGTGTCCATGGAATACAGGGTAAATGAGAGGAATTCTGTCCTTTAAGTCCAAAGAAACAAAAAAGATGACAAATAACAAACAGAGCACAAACAGCCATCTTTACCGCTATTTTGAATGTTGTTAATATGCCTTGGACCAGGTCAAGTGGCTGCTTATTGTTCAGGAGCGCGGGTGTAGACATCCTTTTTTAGTTTGGGGGTGCGGATATAGCATTGAAGTGTAACAGTCATCCAAACAACAATGATGTTGATATCACACTCCAATTTAATTAGATTTTGGACCTCCTTCTCTTATTGACCTAGTGTTTGTCTCTTCTGATCTATCTTGTCCTTCATGTGTTCTTCCTCCCATCTCTTCTTCTAATCATTTATCCATTCTCTTTTCTCTGCTTCTAGTTCAAAAAGATCCTGACCCTCGTCCAACCAATGGCCACAAAGTTTGGCTGTACAACAAGGCTGACTTTCACTCAGCCAACTTACTTCTTTCCTCTATTCCTTGGAAGTCCTTCCTTTCTCAGAATGATGTGAACTACTAATGGTTGATTTTTAAAGAAATCTTCTTAGATGTTATGAAGCGTACTATTCCCTCTAAGCTAGTTTTTCTCAATAAATCTCCCCCCTGGTCTAATGACCATGCATCAAGAGAAGACATCGATTGTTTTCTCTTGCTAAGCAAACCAGGTCTTTTTTCTTGATGTCTCTTTATCGGTCCTGTAGAAATAAAACTTTATCTTATCAACGCTTCTTGAAAGCAGCTTTTTTCAACCGTCTTTCTTTCACTGGATGTAAGTCTTTTTGGTCCCTCCTCAACAAACTTAAAATGAAGCCTATCATACCCAATTTCACCCATAATAGTTTATCTATTTCCACTCTTACCTCTAAAGCTAACTTTCTTAGTGATTTCTTTTGTCGATGCTTCAACTCATCTACCCCTCCTTTGTCAAATGCTAACATTCCTTTGTCTCCTATTTCTTCTATTTGTCCTCCTGATCTTCTCTGTTCTCCTACTGATATACAGCATCTCATTTCTCAATTACCCTCTCGCACCTCTTCTGGTCCTGATGGTATCTCTGCCACCATGCTAAAAAATACAGCCCTTTCTATATCAGAACCTTTCACAATGATTTTTAACTCTTCAATTATGTCTGGAACTTTCCCTGATGAATGGAAGACTTCCAACATAGTACCCATTCCTAAAAAATCATCTCCTTTTTCACCCTCTGACTTCAGACCTATTTCTCTCCTTCCTCTTACAAATAAAATTCTTGAAAGACATCTTTTCAATTGGCTCCAGAGGTTCTGTGATGCCAATAACATCTTGTCTTCCTGTCAGTTTGGCTTCAGGCCCCACTTCTCAACTGAATCTGCTTTATTAACCACAACCAATTTATGGTTTTCTCTCTTCAATTCTAGATCTTCTATCTGTACTATTTTCTTTGATCTGCAGAAAGTTTTTGACTCAGGGCCTCACGAGCCCCTCCTAGATATTCTTTCTAAATACAAGTTACCTTCTCACATTACTAGATGGTTTAGAAGCTATCTAACATGTCGCTCTCAATATGTAGTAGTTGATGGCTCTGTCTCCTCTAAGCGTATGGTTACCTCTGGTGTCCCCCAAGGATCTATACTCAGTCCTTTATTATTTATTTTATATTTAAATGACATTTCTACTTTACCGTTTCCTTCTTCAATCTCCCTCACTCTCTATGCTGATGATATTCTTCTTTCTTACCCTTTTCAATCTTCCTTTGATTTCTCACTGCCTCAAGGCAATATTGATCTCTTGTCTTCTTGGCTTAAGTCCAGATATCTTACCATTAACATTTCCAAAACCAAGTACATGATAATTTCAGTAAAGCCCCTTCTTTCTTATCTCTTCCTTCTTTACTTGACAATTCTCCTCTTGAATGTGTTTTGAACTTCAAATACTTAGGTGTAATCTTAACTTCACAATTCTCTTGGACACCTCATATCGATCATATTTGCTCTAAATCTAAAAAACTTTTATTACCTCTGCTCACCCCATGTTCTTCTCAAACTCTACTTGTCTTTAGTTCTTCCTCGTCTCACTTACTGTTCTTCTCTTTGGGACCCTTATTCTAACTGTGATATTAGAAAGCTTGAGAGTGTTCAATTCTTTGCTCTTAAACTATGTTCAAAGCAATGGGATTGTGATTACCAATCTTTACTACTCTCTTTTCACTTACCTTCTCTTCTCTGCCGTCGCAGATCTTCCAAACTTATTCTCCTATACAAGTTCATTTATAAACTCTTATATATCCCCAGTCACTTCATCACTTTTCAATCTGGAACCTCATATTCCCTCCAATCTTATCACCCCTTAAACCTTAAGGTTCTCTATACTCGCTCTTCTGCAACCTTTCATTCCTTTCTTCCCAGTACTATCTCCCTCTGGAATTCTCTTCCTGGCCCTATCAAATGTGTTAACTCCATCAAATCTCTCAAATCAGAACTTTTAACTTTATTTAATTCATCATAATCATTACTTATTGTTCCATAATTATATAATCAACATAATTTATATGCACATTGTATTGATTTAATTTTCATGTACGTTAGGTACTCTTTGAATTAGCTATAGCTATTGAGTGCCATTGTGTCTTATAAAAAAATTAAAAAATTTTAAAAATGAATATCGTTCCTAAGGTCAAAGTTCCTCCAATTTTCCGTATACTTAATCATAATTACCTTTCAGGTTGTAATTTTACAACTTCCTGTCAGACAAGAAGTGTAACTAACTTAATAGAATACTGAATTTAAACGGCAATTCACAGAATCTTGGATGTACCACACCCCAAATTACTGTAGATTACGAGAGTATACCAATGTGGTGGCGGCATTTCGGCATTCTATTGTCAAAAACGCCCACGCAACCAGTGAACTGCAATCTGCAAACTGAACTGCTGTGATCTGCAATTAACAACAAAACCAGTGATCAGAGATGGCAGTTTACAAATCCTAACTTGGTTGCTTTTGTACACTGGTTCCCACGCTTTGTTGGATGTGGTCGGGCTGTGCCTTGATTCAAGTGTCCGCCCTTTGATGCTACTTTGAAGTTAGCTTAGGGTACTTTAAAAAAAAAAGGAGATTAGAATGAGATGTTGATGTATGTGTGATGTATAGAATTGCTTTCTAGCTGGTTCTAATGAGAGAGAAAGGGATGTTGGGAGAATAAGTGAAAAAATACCGTTCGCTTGCAGACTTGAGTGGATGCTGTACTTGCAGTAATTGGTAAGCAAGGTTGAGGTGACTGTTAGATTGCTCCAGGAGGTCCAGAATGTTGCAAAGAAGCTGCATCTGTGATGCTGAGCCACACCTCCCAATTATATGCTTAACTTAAGCGCTTGATCAAGGTGGGTGTGGTTATGATAATTTCGAATATGTGTTTGTTTTCATGCTTGTGGGTAAAAACATCACATTGTTAGTTTGCTACCACGTGCGTTGGCGCAATTTTTCAAGGTATCTGGAAGAAAACGTATTGGTAAATCTATAATTTTAATATTTGTGAGTATTTTGAAAATCAGTGCAGGAAGACCAAAGCCTCCACTGCTCCTAAGTCAGGGAAGAAATCATCAGAAGCTACTCAGTGTGTGTTTCCAGTGATGAGTAATGTTTTAATTTTTATATAATATTATACTATAGTCTTATTTCAAGCATTTTATTCATGACATGTAATGTAGTGCTTATAGTCTTATAGATAAAGTCATAATGTATAGTAGTCTGGCGGTGCCGCCCACTTTGCAAAGTGGGCGGCACCGCCAGACTAGCACAAAAAATAATAAACAAAATTATTTTGCGTGGGTGAGTTACGTTAGTATTATATAATTGCATTCTTTGTGGTAGTTGGTATACCCATAGAACTGCAGTGATGCAGACTCGGAAAAAGGTGGAGATTCCAATCATGTTCATAGCTTGAAGTATACGGAAGTTATTAACGTGAGTATCTAGACTATAGTCTGTTAGATCTTCCGGTGTTGTCTTGTCGTGGTTGTGTTGAAGTCTGATTGATTCAGGAGTATCATGTCGGGTAAGTCTTGTGTCAGTGTACGTTTTCTGTAGCGAGTCCCCTTGTTTGTGTCCCAGTGAGATTGCTTAATTAAAACGTCATTATTATTGCATGTAGATAGTATGCCGAGTGAGTGTTTTTTCCAGGGTAATAATGCTTTATACAGATTATATTATGTTGTACAGTACAAAGTTTAATGACACAGACAGTTAATGAGGGAAAGTTCCCCCTAAAAACCCTGCAAAAAATACTGCAGGGAGTAAAAGTTTGTCGTTGTAGACTGTTCAAGTTGGATCTAGTGTGTGTGACTATGCTAGACCCACCATGATGCACTCTTTAAAGTGCTTGCTTGTGGGGTGGATGGTTATTGGTCAGTGTTATTTTGTGAATTATATATGATTATAAATATGTATAGTTATGATAATTTATTTTGAAGTACTACCATTCTCCAAAGGGGTCAACAAGGATGTTTGCCACCTTGAACACACTATTCAGATAGGCCTGGGGGGAGGGGGGCTATAGTTTTGGCAACGCTCCCCTAGCCCCACCCCCACCCCACTCCTGGAATTTGTTTGCCACTACGATAACCTTCAGTTGCTTTATATTTTCTGTATACAAATAGTCATCTCTTGTTTTCTTTAACCCTTAGAACACTGAGCCTGTTTTTCAAAATTCTTCCCATTTCCAACACTTGCGTCTCTGCTGCAGATATCTTGGCCACTGTTACTTTCTGTATCCCAAATTTGGCCCCTTTTCCAACATGGAGTACTACTAGCAGCTTGTTTACCAGGACCCGAACGTCCCCAAACGCTTCGCAGGACTAATTCAAATTTTTCTTCCACTCTCCAAAACCACCTCACTGTGTGTATGTTGGCACCAGCGACACCCATGATTTTGGGTTTTACAGCAAGAAGAATGTAGGCTTAGCTTCCCACCAGATTGCATGGGTGGGGTCACTGAATCTCCAAATTGCATGGGTATCAAGGGGGCTGCACCCCCAGTGTACCCCTATTAACAGAGGGACACCCCCCTTTAAGATTAACTCCATGCTCAATATTTAGGGGCAAAGGGTGGTCAAAAAACCATCAACCTTTTAGACCATTTTCATTGGCTTGTTCCTGACACCAATTAAAACATTTGGAGGGCTTCATAATGCTAGGAACGCACTCCAAACTTCATAGGGATCAAATGCCACATACATATGACATAAGTCCTCTAAGGGTTAAGACATTTTTGTATCTTGTCACCATTTCCTCAATTCTTCATCTATTTAGTCATGCTTTAAGGTTTCTTGGAATTTGTAATATAAACTGTCAATATATCATAGGCTGGATTGTGGTACTTGAGGGGAAACAACACCTTCATATGAAGTCAGTTGGTAATTAACCCGGTGGATAGAAAACACGGACTGCGGATCACAGATTACAGACTGATGTCATGTGACACTTATATTGCTTGGGTGGTTATAGAATAAGAAATGGAGAAACAAACACGGGAAACAAGGAAACATGGGTTCACCTCACAGCTATAGTGATTGAACCCTAAAAATAATAAGATTACTGCCTCGCTGCACTTGGTAGCTAGAGGGCTTTAGCCACCTTTATGGAAGCCTTGCGCTGCGCTCGACCCTATCGCCTTAATTTAATGACATTTATTATGTGCTTATCACATGATTTTAACAAAATTCATAATTCATTTGATCTGTGATCCGCATTCCGTGTTTTCTAGCTACCCGTAATTAACCCTTGGCGGGCGTATGCGCATGTGCCAGGGTTATTGTACTTGGTTTGTGTGTGTCTGTTGCAACAGTTGCAGCCTCGCCACTATGCCAAATCTTGAAATTTGGACACCAACGAGATCCAAATGATGCACTCCAGCTTTTAAAGCAGTCATAGGGATACTTTTTTCTCTATATATCTTGTTGACTCGTGGATTTTTTATAGCCCGTAGAGCCATCCCTATGATTGTTTTCCCACGAGTTCGATGTTTATATATATATAATTATAATTATATTTGTGGCCACTTACGCGAGTATGCGTTGTATACGTAGTTAAGGAAGTTAAGTCATTCCGGGGGGGGGTGGCTCGGTGAATTAATGGGCGTGGTGCGTAAAATAACGTGCATAGTTTACATAGAAACTGGCTAGCTATTCTACGTGAAATATATTCCTAAACCTCCACGGCAATCAGAAAAGTTAAATCAGTGTCGTAAGTGTGGTCAAGCGTGGCATCAGAATGGTCCATGCCCAGCCAAAGGTCAAACCTGTCGTAAATGTGGTAAACCTAATCATTTTGCGAAAGTATGCTTCTCCAAACAGAACAATATACAAGGGAGAAACAACATACATAGACGCCCACCTCAGCATAACCCAAAATCACACATCCATCAGGTTTCAACAGAACAATGTGAGGAAGTAAGTAGTAGCAGTGACGATGAGTACCTCTACACATTGAATAATGACCCAACAGATGCCAAAACCCCAGAAGTATGTGTCAAAGTCAATGTGTTTCTATTAAGATGATTGTTGACACAGGTGCCTCCACAGATATATTGGATCAAGACACATTCACCAAAATAAAACATCTAAAGAATATCAAGCTACAAACTCCTACTAAACGTATTTTTGCTTATGGTTCTAAGTCACAGCTCCATGTACTTGGAAAGTTTGACACAGAGATAGAATTCAAGAACAATTGTCATACCTCTACTGTTCATGTGTTACAAGGAAACCATGGATCACTACTAAATTACAAAACAGCTTCTAACCTTGGTATCATTGATGTAAATCTTCATCGAATTGACGAGCAGTCACTCACCTCTGAAAGGTTGGTGCAGCAGTATCCAAATGTGTTCAAAGGGATTGGAAAGTTAAAGAATGTTGACATCAAGCTACACATTGATGAAACTGTGCCTCCGGTAGCCCAGTCAGCTCGCCGCATTCCATTCCACATGAGAAAGAAAGTTTCTAAAGAATTAGAGAATCTAGAACGACAAGGAATCATCGAGAAAGTGGAAGGACCAACTCCCTGGGTTTCTCCATTAGTTGTCATCCCTAAGAAAAATGGTGATGTTCAACTCTGTGTTGATATGCGAATGGCTAATAAAGCGATAAAGCGTGAAAGACATCCAAGTCCGACTGTTGATGATTTGATCCACATCCTGAATGGAGCCACAGTATTTTCGAAACTGGATTTACATGCTGGTTACCATCAACTAACATTAGCAGAAGAGAGCCGATATATCACGACATTTACCACTCACAAAGGTCTACGACGATATGCCAGATTGAATTCTGGTACGAACTCAGCAAGTGAAACATTTCAGAAAGTCATCAACGAACAGACTCGAGATATTCCTGGTTCGTTGAATATCAGTGATGATGTCATTGTATTTGGCACAACTCAAGCTGATCATGATAAAGCCCTTCAAGCAGTTTTACAGAAATTCTCTAAGGTTGGTCTGACTCTGAATAAACAGAAATATGAGTTCAACAAAAGCTCATTGACATTTTTTGGTTTTGTGTTCTCAGCTAACGGAATTTCTCCTGACCCAAAGAAAGTTCAAGCAATTCAGAAGTTTCTTAGGAATGGCCACATACTGTGCAAAGTTCATCCGGAAATTCAGCGAGATTTCACAGCCACTTCGAAAACTGACGAAGAAAGATACTCAGTTCAAATGGACGCAAGAGCATGATCATTCGTTCAAAATGATCAAAGAACAGTTAACTGGTGATAAAGTCATGGCGTACTTTGATCAAAGCAAAGAAACCGAGCTAATCACAGATGCCTCACCATTTGGTCTATCTGCTATTCTGATACAGAAAACTCCGGGACGAGAGGACAGGAAAGTTGTTGCATATGCAAGCCTATCGTTATCTGATGTAGAAAGCCGTTACTCCCAAACTGAGAAAGAAGCATTGGCTATAGTTTGGGCAATTGAAAGGCTTCATCTCTACTTATTTGGTAATCATTTTACTTTATACACAGACTGTAAACCAGTACAACTGATTTTTTACAATCCAAAATCACCTGCCAGAATTGAGCGATGGAATTTACGCCTGCAAGGATATAATTTCACTGTCGTACATACAAAAGGAAGTCAGAATCCATCTGATTTTTTATCAAGACATCCAAACCCAAAGGAAAATGAAAAGCTGGATTTACTAGCAGAGGACTACCTCATCACTCATGCTGTACCGAAAGCTATGTCTTTAGAGGAGATTCAACTAGCAACTAAAGCTGATAACACCTTACAAAGGCTCACAGAAATAATTCACATGGAGCAATGGGAATCCGTAATTCGAGGATCTACATGGGAAGGAGTAGATCAGTCAGAACTGCAACTGTTCAGCAAAGTCAAAGATGAATTGACAGTCAATGATGATTCAGGCATTATTCTTCCTGGAAGTCGTATTGTAATACCAAGTCAAAAAGCTATTTCATTAGCTCATGAAGGTCATCAAGGACTTGTAAAAACTAAGAAATTGTTGAGAGATAAAGTGTGATTCCCAAGAATTGATGAAGAAACCAAACAGATGATTGACAAATGTATTCCATGTCAAGCCAATGGACCCGAGAATCGCCCAGACCCTTTACAAATGTCTCCTTTACCACCAGAACCATGGCATACTCTCCATGTTGACTTTTGTGGACCATTTCCAACAGAAGAATATTTATTCGTAGCCATAGATGCCTATTCCCGTTTCCCTGAAGTTGAAATCGTAAATAGTACCTCATCAACAGCAACAATTCCGAAGTTAGAGAGAATGTTCTCCGTACATGGAATTCCAAGTGTCCTAAGAAGTGATAATGGCCCACCATTTACTGGAGAAGAGTTTAAGAAGTTCATGCTAGAAAATGGAATAAATCATCGAAGAATCACTCCGTTATGGCCTCAAGCGAATTCAGAAGCTGAAAACTTTATGAAACCCCTTACCAAAGCAATCCGATCTGCTCATGCTGAAGGAAAGAACTGGAAGAAAGATGTCTACCTATTTCTGTTGAATTATCGAGCAACCCCACATAGCACCACGGGATTCGCCCCATCAGAACTTCTTTTTAATCGAAAGATCAAGACAAAACTTCCTCAACTCACTGTTAACAGCCAAACAGAGATGAATTCTAAAGTTCAGAAAAATGACAAGGAAGCAAAGGAAAAAATGAAGAGACATGCTGATGAGAAATCTCATGTAAAAGTCTCTGATATTAAAGTTGGTGATACTGTCCTGATACGTCAAAAAAAACAGAACAAATTTTCTACGAAATTTGATCCATCACCATTCTATGTTGTGAGACGAAAAGGAACAATGATAACAGCAGTCCGAAATAGGAAATATGTATCTCGTAACGTATCACATTTCAAGAAAATTGAGTCGTCTATTGGGGAATCAAGTATCACTGATGAACATGAAGAAGAAAATGATGATATCCTGACAGAAGTTGATGTTGCTCCCTCACCAGTCAACTCTGTTCCTCCGATCAATGTGAGAAGATATCCGAATCGAGATCGAAGACAAACTCAACGATATAATAACTATATGATTAGTGAGTCTTGTGAATTTGTACAATAATTATATCAATTTATCTGATTTATTAGTAGTGTAATGCATTCCTTATGTTTTGTTGTGTAAGAGTTCATTATCAAAGAAAGGGAGAGTTGTTTAGTTATAATTATTTATCCTTAATGTGTTATGTTATTGTAGTTATAATAATTAATGATGTCATGATTATGTAACAATAAGAACACATATTAGAGAACACATGTTGGAAAAGAACTAAATCTGCTAACATCCTTTATACTACTAGACTACACAACATTATAGTACACAGATTGATGGAATAGATCTCTCCATTCGTTATTCAAAAGAATTGTCTCTGGACTGACGTATACCAGCTGGCACTTTCTCTTCTTAACATTATCATATGCAGTCTTGTCTAGGGACTCCTCGACATACTCACCTGAAACCCCAAGAGGAGAAAATTTATCCTTTTGGTCTACCATTAGGGATACCAGTGGTGAAACAACAACAGCAATTGACGTGTTCACTGTATGTCCTCTTTAAAAGTCAAAAGAAGTAGGTAGAAGAACATAGCAAAGTGATTTGCTAAAACCAGTTGGCAAAACAACTATTACATCTTTTCCATCAATAAAATTACGTATTGCTTCCCTTTGCTCTGAGCTTCTATATCCTAGTTTCATAGCAGCAGCATCGATAGCTTCTGTAGTATCCATTATGTACTGAAAGTGTTACACCCTAAAATATGCACTCGATGCAATTTGTATTGGTTAATTAGCTGGTGCCAACATTCTGGCACAGATCCAAATGAGTTCAAGCCCATTCACCAGGCCCTTCTTTCTCTTCGGTCTAGCTACACCTCCATCAGCACGCCTGTTAATTAAGGGCCTGGGGACGAGGCTAACTTTCAAGCAGTGATTAAACAGCGACAGCCTTCAAACAAGATAAGTTGCATTTCCATGTACTTTTTTGCTACCAGAAGTCATAAAACGGCAATGTTGAGTGGTAAAACTTGCCATGTCTCTCGAACGAAACATTTAAAAACAAGATATATAGAGAAAAAAGTATCCTTATGACTGCTTTGTGGTGTCCAGCATTTCAGTACTCATGGCTAACTTTATCATGCATGAAACACATCAGCCTATTATAGTTATTATTTTGATTATCTACTCTCCTTACCTTTTAAAGGCATTGTAGAACTTTAGGAAAACGTCCCTTTTGACGAATGAAATTTGCTGACTCTGGTGATGTTTGAGACAATGTAGTTTCCATGCCAGTTGCTTGCGATTCACTAATTTCTAACAATCGGGCTTTTGACAGAAGACTTTCAAGGGTGAGAGCTTCTTCCCGAAGAGCAAATCTTCGAAGACGTTTGGAGTGACAATTCTGAATAATGGCTGACTTTAAATCTCTATCTAGGTCAGGAAACTCACAATAGGCTGCTAACTTTCTCAGTCGGGTAGCAAATTGATCAACTGTTTCATCTTTCAGCTGAACTGCTTGTCGAAATTGGAAAATTTCATAATCTACATTCTTCTTGGGTGCAAAATATTTATCTAGCTTTGTCATAGCTGTTTGGTAATCATCTCCAGTCTCGGGGATGGCCTCGAATATTTCCTGCGTTGGCTGTCCTGCTTGATAAAGTAGCAGAGCCCATTTTTGCTTGTCATCTGTGATATTCAAAGCTATCAGGTAAGTTTCAAATCGTCGCTTCCAACTCTTCCATCTCTGGCTTAGAGAACTAGGGTCACTGATCAAACACTTGAAGTGGTATCAAATCAATTCTTCCTGCCATAATTAGCTAAATAGAAGTAAATCTTATCCTCGTCGCCAGTTATAATGTTGTGTAGTCTAGTAGTATAAAGGATGTTAGCAGATTTAGTTCTTCTCCAACATGTGTTCTCTAATATGTGTTCTTATTGTTACATAATCATGACATCATTAATTATTATAACTACAATAACATAACACATTAAGGATAAATAATTATAACTAAACATTACATGTACCACCAACATCTCATCGCACTAGTTATTGACAAAGCTCATTGCGTAAAGAAATGGTATGAAAATGAATTATGCAATCATTCTAATTATATCATTTATAGGGGGGATACTTTCCGAAAGGTCTATAGGAGAATTAGAAAGATTCGTAGTCTGGTACAACCTTCTGTTGGTGTTATGGCATTGACTGCAATGGCCACTGAATCCACAGAAAAGAAATTTTGAAACGGCTAAGTATGAGAAATGTTGCAATGGTTAGAAGATCTCCACACAAATGTAATATAGATTTCGCTGCAAGGGAAAAATCAGATATTTTTTCTCTGCTACAACCACTACTGGAGAGTTTAAGGCATCTTCGTACCAGTATGAACAGAATAATTATTTATTGCAAAAAGCACAATGATGTGTCAATGATATACAGAATAATGAAACATTCGTTAAGAAGTGAGTTTACTGAACCTCCAGGTGCCCCAGATTTGCCTTTTTTTCGCTTGATTGACATGTATACTAAATGGCAAGAAGTAGATGTTAAAGAGTCAATTATAAAATTCTTCTCTGATCCAAATGGTAAATTACGTGTCATTGTAGCTACTATTGCATTTGGCATGGGTCTGGACTGCCCAAATATCGAGATTATTCACTGGGGTCCTTCCTCAACAGTTGAGGACTATGTACAGAAGATTGGTCGTGCTGGTAGGGATTAATCATTAAATGCAAAGGCCACAATTTGTTTTGCTGAATGTGACCAACAATATACCACAAATTTCATGATGAAGTACTGTAAAAACGTTAGTGCAGACGTACTTTACTGTTCAGTGTGTTTGATGATGCATGTATTGATGTTAAACCAGACGGGTGCAATTGTTGTGATATTTGTGCCAAGACATGTTCGTGTGGAAGGTGTGAAGAGTTTAAATCAAAGTTTATGCAATTTTAATTTTACACATAACTTTGTTGACGTTATGTTTATACTTGTAATGCTGATTGCTTGTAAAATATATAACACAAATCTGGATAATGATTAGTTTCTTGTTTTAATCACTACTGTTATATGACAGCATGCTTCATTTTATTCGTCATCCACTTAACATGTTTCGCTTTATTAACTAAGAATTAAGCTATTTGTTATATCTTTAAAAGAGGGGTGGTGTCTTCCTTCTTTGTGTTGCATAACCGACGATTTGGACAGCTCCTTCACTAATTTCTGTACATCCTTCTCTAAAGTTGGGTTTCAGTGCTTTCCAGACCTACTATGCACATTGAACATATTATCAAAATTTTCATATAATTTCATGAGACTCAAAATACATTTGCTAACTCTGACAATCTCTTGAGGAGTAGCATTTGATCCCAATGCAGCTATGAAAGTTTTACAAGCATGATTAAGGTGCTTCATAAACAAGTGCATGGAATATTACACAGGTTTACCAGTGGTACATGTATTCACAAATCTTGACCACATCAGTTGTTGTGCTAGTCTTTGAGGTAGTAGATAAAAAATGTGTAGTAACAAATTCAAGGCTTCTATAGAGTAGTTCGTTCTTGATGCTCTGAAAACTAACAGCGGGAACTTCCAACACCGCAAGACACGATTTCCATCCCTTTCTTTGATTGCATCATTAAATTTTATGTATAACAATGTCAAACTAATTACCTCCTTTGCATACTCAAGAATTAAATCTGTACCTCCTTTCTCTTTTTCATTTCCTTCATTGCTTGGCAGTCACAAACAATGTATGGACAGGCTTTCAAGCAATACCTTAGAAGCCAATCGAAGAAATGATTCATTTCTATCTGCACATATTACCTTGAGCTCTTGTTTCATCATACTGCCAATAATATTCACAATCCACTTTTGCACACCATCAACCTTTAAAAAGAGCTCTATGTGCTATTGTCTGACTGTTTCCAGGAAATAGTGAACATGCAAACTGTTTCAATGGTCTTTGAATATGGTTTTCTTTTTCCAACAGAATCAATGTAATTGATATCAATAATGATTATAACACTTCAGACTTACAGAAACTGCAAAAGATGTTCCTCCTTCAACATCATACACAAGTCTTTTTTTCGCAGGACCGGGGTCTCTAGAAACAGGGGTAGGTCGTTTGTGTATGGCAGTACTGTGTGCTTTGGACAATGATGCTCTCAAGTTGGATCTCAACTCATCCGAATCCTTTTCAAGTTTTATCACCCTTTCTAGTTTTCTGCGACATTGATGACCACACATATACACACAAGAAAACCCTGTCTGTGGAGTTGAGAGAATTTTCTCTGCCCGATTACAATCAGGAATCAATTTCCCGATCCTTCTATAAGTAGACTACACGCAACAGGTAATAGATGTTGGTACTTCGAGTTCTCTACTACCAGAACACAGCAATTTCCTCTGTCTGTGATACAATTTCCACATACATAACACAGTGGCATTTTTATACACGTGTGACCGTACTTTGACACCCACTTTGTGGCGGTGCAATTGCAACGCCCATTGCATACTAGAGTTTCAGATGATTACAGGCCCATTTGCCAGACCCTTCCCTCCTTTCCTTCTCTCTTTCCATCTCCTGCTGTTAGTGTGGTAAATGTCAGAAAATCAAAATGTCCTTGTGGGTATTCCCTTGTATTGAGTAGCTTACATTCACTTCATGGAACATGTCATACACATGATCTTCACACATATTCATTTTGTTTGAACGTCCCATAAAATAATATTTAATATAAAATACACTGCTCCACACCAAGGGTTTGGCACTACTGTGCTTTTCATTTGATAAAGAATTGGAAACTCATAAATGTCTACTCAGTCCAGTTTTATATAAATAAAGAATGCTTGCATGCATGCAGCAATCAATGTGGGGCGAGCCTGAGAAAGTGTGGTTAGAATAACCATTTTTTTGACACTGAGCAAAAGCAAGTGTTTAGTAACTTTAGTGCATTTGAGATGAAAGAAGAGCTAAATGCAACAGTTCATGGGTTGGCTTTAGTCTCTGCAGCTTGTTTAGCTCAGTCCCTCTCTCTTCATCCATACAGCCTTGGAGCTATCACACAGTGACACGCATGTTGGTTTAGAAAATCTTTGTTTTTAATTTGACATTAAGATATTTACGGAATATTTACGGTACAAACATTATATACATATATATATGCATGTATACAATGCAAACTTTCCAGCTACCTGATAAGTGTGGGGGTCGCTCAGGCTCTCCCCAATAATTACTATAGAGAGAGTATGTTATTTTGTTACTAGCTGTATTCTGATTTTGATAAAATCATAAGAACACTTTTAATAGTACCCACTTGAGTTCATTATCATCAAAGCATATTTTATATTATATTAGTGAACTCCATATTCTAAATGGCTTTGGCTTTGCAATACTTCTAATTATAATTATATATTTTATATTTATATATATATCATACATGTATTATATACATGTGTTTAAATGCATGAAGTATAAATGTGTCACTGCTGTAATGGTTGTGCTATAGAATATAATGGTAGATCTGAATGATGAAGTGATAGTGAGGGAAATCAATTAAGATACACATTTAACTGTTATTGTTTCCACACCCCTGGGGCACATATTATGGCATGAACGAATCATGAATTTTGAATTTTTATCAATCTTCTTTAACAATTTTCTAAATTTTGCGTAGATGGTAGAATATTTTGTTGAAATACATGTTCCATTCTAGACATATAATTTTTATAATTAGAAACCCTTTGTCATGATAGTTTTATAGCGATTTTTAGTACAACAATGTTTATGTTTCTCCTAAATACAAAGCAGAGCCAGATTTAGCATGGGGCTATTGGGGACTATACATCCCCCCTCCCTGTTTTGAGAAAAAAAATGTTTTTGCAATTCTGTATTTAATTTTTATATTCCTGCTATACAGCAAGTAAGTATAAATAAGTATACTGTACTTTTTGTGTGGCCCTAGACCAGTAGTTTTAAATACTCTGTTTTCCTCAAGTTCTACCACCATTTCACTTTCAAGCCACACCTCTTAGCCCCCCATAATTCCATGCTCTATCCACCCCTGCTACAATGACATTTAAACTTATAACTGTTCTTGTGTATTATTATTGAAATACATGTATGATTCTCCTGTTAAATATATTATAATGTACAATGTAGTTTACGAGTACAATGTATTTACTGAAATATTGATTCATCAATTCCACAGATCAAGTTGATACTCAACAACTAAAAGGTATTCTTCTATCATTGTATATAATCATATTTTTCTGTATATATGTAGCTACCAAAACTAAAACAAAATTGCCAAAGTTGTGTTCAACTAAAGGCTATTCACGTTCACCATGACCTCAGAAAAATGTTCATAACTTTAGTTTGAAATGACTAACAATCTTTTCACCTGCACCATTTTCATATAATAGTCCTTCCCGTTCCTTTTTGTGTGTGTCAAATTTCAATCCATTGCTTCATTATTGAGGTACAGTATAATCATGTATTGCATTAAACTACATGTATATACACTATAGTACATCATATCCTAATTTTGAGGACATCATGAATGTGAACAGACTTTAGATGTACATTTAGTTAATACATTTACTGTATGACCATACATAAATTATTTGGAATGTAATGCTCGGCATTTAAATGAACTACCTTAGTATTCTCACACTGTACAGACAGTGTGAGACTACTGACTAATCTACATGTACATGTACATGAGCTAAATCCATGTCTATTATCACTGAGCAATATATTTTTTCGTCCCTCACAATTTAGGAATGTTAATTTGTCCTCTTGTATTACAACCAGTGTGGCCTATTGGTATACACTTTAAGCTCCCAATTAGGCATAAGATAACATTATGATTCAAATCCATTTTTTTTCTTCCTGTAAAGTAAGCTTGAGTTTCAAATCCCTCCACAATCCTGTTTTTTTTTCTTCCTGCAAACTTTTGGATGTAAGCAGGAATTGTCAATGATCAATGAATTTCACTGACCATAGCTTTATGAAATTGATTTAATAAAAAAAGCTTTGCTCCACCTACAATTCTACATGTATATATGCTTTTTGTGCCTCAAAAAACTGATGTGTACATCTACATGTACATATATAACAGCATGTTGCTTATTGCACTGGTTAAGATGATTGTCAGTAAATATTCACATTACAATAACTGGAGTACAGTGGAGCTTGAATGAATAGTAACAGATTAATGCAGTCACATTAATCTATTAATCTAACCATGAATACAAACATTAATTCAATATTATGACTGCACAATAAACTTTGTTTATTTCACAGAATTTAGATTTCTTTTTTCACAGTTAAAGTACATGTATAAATGCTTTGCCTGACAGTTCACTTGTATGAGATACATGTACATGTAATTGAGACGTAGTTAGTCAATACTGTACCCACTGTAGGCAATACTGTACCCACCGTAAGCAAAACTGTACCCACTGTAGGCAAAACTGTACCCACTGTAGGCAATACTGTACCCATCGTAGGCAATACTGTGCCCACTGTAGGCAATACTGTACCCACTGTACGCAATACCGTACCCACTGTAGGCAATACTGTACCCATCGTAGGCAATACCGTACCCACTGTAGGCAATACCGTACCCACTGTAGGCAATACTGTACCCATCGTAGGCAATACTGTACCCACTGTAGGCAATACTGTACCCATCGTAGGCAATACTGTACCCACTGTAGGCAATACTGTACCCATCGTAGGCAATACTGTACCCACTGTAGGCAATACTGTACCCACCGTAGGCACCCATCGTAGGCAATACTGTACCCACTGTAGGCAATACTGTATCCATCGTAGGCAATACTGTACCCATCGTAGGCAATACTGTACCCAATGTAGGCAATACTGTATCTACTGTAGGCAATACTGTACCCATATCATAAATAACCACAAAGTACATAATATGTTACTATAATTATAACTGCTTTGTGTACATGTACATGTACTTACTTGACCACCATCTTAACTTGCATGTATAATTGTCTTTTATTCTTGTGTAGTCACTGATGATCTCACAGAAGTGATGATAGCCACAAATACTATTGATAATTGGCGTCGTTTGGGTCTTGCTCTTGGTATACCACAGCCTACACTTAACCAAATTAAACAGCAGTATCCTGATCCACTGGATCAGCAAGAACAGATACTTTCTCACTGGATAGAAACAGGAGAAGCCACTTGGGCTAAACTAGTAACAACTATAGGCGGCCCTTTAGTAAATAAGAAGGGACTTTCAAACGAAATTGCCAGAAACCATCCAGGTATGAAATAAAATATTCATATGTTGTTCCTAAGACTAGGGATTATCTTGTTGACTGCAAGCAACGATACATTGATTTCAATACTTACATGTGCATGTGTGTAAGTTTAGTATACACTGCAAAATACTAGAGATGTGTGATATGACTACAAATAATATTACGTATTGCTGCCTAAAATATCACGATACCACTATATTTGAAATAATAATTGAAATACACATTCCAATGTAATATAAATAGTAGGCATGTATTATTATGCCACTGATGAATGTCGTTGCATGACTGCTGAAATGTTTGGTTCATTACTCAAAACAATCATTTATTGGTGAAAACAAATATAAAACAATGAATAGCTGTAATGTTTATGAATGTAAACAAATGTCCTATTTGGTTACAGTTGTCAATGGCTACCTTTCTTTTAGGTATAAAATTACCAGGTTTACTAAACTGCCATGCTAAGTGTATCAATACACATAAAAGCTAAAATTGTATCATTTGATTGAAAATATCAATATGTATTGCACATCTATGGTGACCCAGAAGGACAATAACACAGTACCCGGACGGATATTCATAGGACACACCCCTCGATCTTAGGATCTCTTATTGTTAGGGTTTTAATCTGTGTCTAATTATAGCGTACCCATCGACAGATTGCAGTGTACCCGTCGATGGATTGTCCTTCTGGGCCACCATACACATCACAACATTTCTTATGTCCAACATTGCCATCAAAATCTCATGAATATCATTATGTGGTTCATTTAGGGTAGGGTTAGAGTTCCCTTATGGTTAGGGTTCAATCAGTATCAAAGTGATCTTAGTCTTTGATGGCAATCTTGGACATCACTCACATTTCTGGAATTAGTGTGAGGTAGAGTTTGGTGATTATGATATTTATCATAGGAAATTATCATCACTACTTTGTATTCAAATGATTATGTATCCTGAATTTGAGGTTGTACACATTTAGTAACTTCAAATAAGCAGAAATTAAACAGGACATAAAGTTAATCAAAAAGTTTGTTAGTACTGTTTCTCCTCCTAACAGACAATTTGTAGATTAGGTGTTGTATTTGCGTATACATGTAATTTGCAATATTCAAGATGTGGTAACTACTGTATGTAGTTATTTGCAGCACAAGTAGTTGTGACTTGGCAGTATATCAGAATAATTGCATAACCTCATGTAATAGGAGGATTATATTACATGTGACCCAATTTAGGAAAACCACACTGCTGGAGCATAATAATTTTGAACAAACGCTTACAATAAAATTTCGTACCTTCTTGAATAAGAAATTAAGAAGTAAAAAATCCATGTACAAGTAATGTACACGTAGATACACATGTACGTATTAGGTAGATATAAATACACAACCACAAATGCCCTGCTCCCATATATTTTGTACATGGGGTTTAGTTTAAATTGATTATAACTGTACATTTATCAGACAATGTCCAGTGTGACTGACTGTTTTTACAGTCTATATCATAAGTGTGGCTTTCCCAAATTGGGTCACATATTAGTTTAATATGTAATTTTATGAATACATATGCACTCATAAGCTCCTGGTACTACCAATGACAAATGTATACAAATGCTACATTATGTTTATATGCACTATTCTTATGTACATACATTGTTAGTCATATCTGTATTAAAATATTTCATTCTATAATTAAGAATGATTTTTTTAATGTACAATAGGTTATAGTCGTAAAGACGAAACAAACAGTCCTGGCAGCAGTATTGGTACCAGTGGTAGCAAAGGTAATGAAGAGATGCATGATTTAATACATAGACAAGTATTATTGTGCATAATACTCATAATACTGTGATATATCAGGCTTGTATGCATGCAGGACTTTTAAAAGGGAGGTTATGGTTAGCAATTCCTATAGATTTAGAAAAATTGATCGTACATATTAAATGCCCAAACGTGAATACCTTACCATTTATGGTGTCTAATTGGAGTCATAACATTAATTGTATTTCACACAGTGGCTACACCACCTGGTGTAACCCCTTTATGCAGATGAGTGGCTATAAAGGTTGTCTGGAATTCTGCACTTCTTTATCACTGCCAGTGTCACTTTGACTTGCACTATCTAATATCAGGAATCATTGTTCTTTCAATGCAAAGTAGATTTGGTTTATTGAAATAAAGTAGAGCCTCCTTTACTCTAGTCTAGTGTTATGTTATTAATTTTTACTGATTTCAATGTTTCAGTTGTGCAAACTGTTTAAACCTTTAGTTTCTTAATTATAATTAACTTTGTATTAAAACAATAGTCACTAGATAAATTTGGTAGAGAGAGGTAATTAATTGATCCACATCTTTATGACTTTAAATCCCATGTTTGTTTTATCTACAAATGAAAGCAAAAATGTTTCACTTCTTGTTTCTTTAGAGACAAAATGTTATGATGCTTTTAAATGTGGTAGACGGGAGGAGGCTCTTAAATTACTAAAGGAAATTGATGATCCTCACACAGTGAAGAGTAATGACAACTTCACTATTCTTCATTGTGCTGCATATAATGGATGGTTGTCTGTAGTAAAAGAGCTGATAAATGACCATATATTTGATCCTGACTGTATGGATGACGATGGTAATACCCCATTGATGACAGCTAAAAGTAATAATAAACAACCTGTTGTGGACTTCCTGGAAAAAGTTATAAGTACGTTTGTTGTTTATATATATTTCTGTTTATATATAAATTGTGTGGGCATATAATATAGACTGTAGATTAGATCCAAATTCTAATCTTCGGATTACCTTGACATTATTTAGTGTGACATACCAGTAATCTACCAATAGTGTGGAACATTTGCAGAAATAGGAAACTTAAAAAGTTACAAATGTTTTTACAATATAAACTTTGCTGGGAAGGTACTACGTTAACATGTCAGAAATATAATCTTAACATTTATTGTGCATTTTGCTGTCAATTATCACTGAATTAGAAGCTATTATCAGGATATTTGGACTAGCCATATCAATGAAATACAAATAATACTTATGAATCTTTTACAGTTGCAGTACTCAAAGATATGTCATTACTCATCAGCCAAGATAAATTCATAAGTATACCTTTCTCCGTGTATATAATTTATTATATTCTTAGATAGCTAGCATTATGTGTATTAGGTATAGAAATTCCAACAGCTATTATTATGAGGGATGTTTTCACAAGGTCGGCAAAATTTGCAATTCTTACAGAATTTATGTTAATTATCAAATCCCTAAACATTCGTACTTTGAATGCATAGTTGGATACTATTTATGATGTTTCATAACATCTTTAGTACAATGAGAGTCATCAAATGTTCTTTAAATACATTTATTTCTCTTATATTTCACACCTTGTGTAACCCCTATGTGCAGATTAGTGGATTTCTGTACTTCTTCATTTTGACTTGCACTATCTGCCTCTTGGCTTAAATTGCCAATAGGAGCAACCCTGTACATTGTCCCCAAGTCATTCAAATTCAACTTTTGCCCCATTCAACACATGTTCTAAATGAAGGCCTGCAAAGTAGATTTGGTTTATTATTTTAGTTTCTGGAGTTATAATGATTTTGTATAACTACATGTATACTGTTGAAGTCACTAGATATGTTTTGTAGAGGGAGGTAATAAATTCATCCACATCTTTAGGACTTTAAATTTCATGTCTGTTTTATCTACAAATACATAAAAAATGTTTCATTTCTTGTATCTTTAGAGAAGAAGTGTTATGATGCTTTTGAAAAAGGCAAACGGCAGGAAGCGTCTAGATTACTGAAGCAAGTTGAAGATCCTAGTACAGTGATGAGTAATCACAACTTCACTATTCTTCATTGTGCTGCATATAATGGATGGTTGGCTGTAGTAAAAGAGCTGATAAATGTACATAAGTGTGACCCTGACTGTAAGGATGATGATGGAACTACTCCATTAAGCAACGCTAGAAGTAATGGAAAACAATCTGTTGTGGACTACTTGGAAAAACATTTAGGTACATTTGTTGTTTATTTCTGTTAATGTACTTAAATGTAGTCTGTAGATTAGATCACAAATTCCCAATTACCTTGATTTTATTTAGCATGACACAATCTGAAGATAGTATGGAATATTTGCAGAGATATATTGAGTTATTTGAGCATATGTAAAATACATAGTAACTATCCTTTTAAGCCCCATAATTATAAACTGGGAGCTTTTGTTTACATCACCAAAAATTAATTATCAAAAAAGGGAACATTTTAGGAACTCTAAATTGTTTTGCTACAAAGAAGAGGTGTTAAGAAAGCCATAGGTATAACATTTATTCTTCATTATCAGCAGGAAGACAGTAAGGTGGTCGTTATGCTTGTGACTCAACATATTGTGCAATCAGAATTGTACAATTTGCAGATTGAATGTTTAGGGATCTTCCATTTACGCAATGTAATCTGCAGATTGCATGGAACATTATATTTATATAATTGACCCTCCCCTTTCGGGATCGTTACTGTAAATGGTTTGGAAAAATGCCTGTCTGAGTGTGTGATCCTGCTGTACCTCAAGAACTGGACACTCCTACTTGGTGTGTATACACTCCTCTGAAGTGGCAAGAATGAGCACTCACTAATATTTTCTCTACCATACTAGAAGCTATCAAAAAGGGTAAGAAATCTGCTAGGAGTGGCTTTTTTCAGTCTTCCTATATCTAATGAAGCATGAGTTCTACATCACTGGCTGTCTTAATGACTCTCTTAGAATCTTTGAACATGTATACTTGACAAACGTTTCTTATGAAACACCCCACCCATAATTATAGCATAAACTAACTTGTATATAAATCTGCAACAATGAGGGTAGAGTCATGCAACATTCGGTTTCTCTATATTTATATAATGTATATAGATTATATATATATATAATCATGTGTGCAGCTCGTATAAGAAACAACTGTGAATAATTAATGATTGATGCAAAAGAGGTTTTAGTGATACCACTGCATCAGATGATACATGTATTATCAAAAATAAGTATGCAAACAATTGCAAGATCAAGATGATACCTGAACAACAATTGAAATTAAAAACTTCCACATAACAATAATTATACTTATGTAGGGTCATTATGTGGAAGTTGCAAATTGAATTTTATTGTTATTGTACCTACTGATAGTAATTGTCTGCAGTATATTATATTGGACATGGTGTGAGGTGCTTTATTAATTATTATATTACATTTGGGAGGTGTAAAATCGTTCAATACTTTCTATTTACTGAGAACAAACCACCATGTTTATATCACTGTTCTTATGTATCTGTATTGTGTATTGAGTTTGTTGATCGTATGATTATCTTTGTGAAGAGGATCTTATTTCATTTAGGTATAGCACCTATAGACGACAGACCGAGTCCGAGACCTATAAGAGGTAATGTTGAGAACTTGAGATGCATACATTGTGATTGCATGTGGCCCTTGTTAGGTATTTCTCATAAACTAGTTACACCTCTGAAGCCTTTCTGACATTCTCCATTATAAAGGCCTAGTCTTATGGCTAATTAACTAGAGCACTCAACTATTTATCATAATTATGCTAATTGTTATACACAGACTTGGTGGTATATCAAGTGAATACTAGTTGGCAAATCTTTGTATGTCACATACAATGTTTTCTACATTATACATGTACATAGAGATTGTACAATACCAAAAGCTATTCAACAATGTATAATAACCTGCTGACATTCTTACTAACAACAGTCTTATAAATAATATATAAATGATTTACATAGAGGCTCCTTTACTATAGGAATAGCACGATTATATAAATATGATTATTATCTCCTGTGAAATTTATATTTAGAATTATTATATATATAATGTGTAAGTATGATTTATATAATGTATATAATTATGATTTACATACAATTTGTATATAGTAACTTATATCTAAATGTAAATATAGTTACAGTAATCAATATGTAAATCATATATACATGTACTATAATTATATAAGTAAAATATGCAAATTATTTACTATCATGGTTATATATATATATATACACTATTTTTATGTACATAATATTATATACATTGTTACTTGACTACATCTGTATCAATTATATATAATTGAAATGTTTTATGTACAATAGGTCAAGACACAACAGACAGTAAAGGTAATGAAGAGATGCATATAAACATGATTAATGCACAAATAGATGTAATATTATGGTAGGATTCATAATACTATGGTATATTAGGTCTTTGAAAAGGGAGGTTAGTATTGTATTTAGTGCTGAAACGAATACTGCATTTTGGTATTCAAACACACTTTCCTTTAATAACAAATATTAATATTCACTTGCTCACTCATTATTAAATTGTTCGAATAATTGTTTCTTGGAAAATATTAATTGTTAAGTCGCCATTTTGCTGTAAGTAGTTACGATACATGTTTATAACAGCATTCACTGTGTTTTTACTGTTTGTTCTCTGATCTACAAGCCTAAAACTCCAGCAACACTAAGCAAGAAACGTCTCCACCACCATTAATTTCCATAATAATTGCACATGTTTTGTTTCTACGTATGCACAATCATTAAATAATACAAAAAAATACAGTGGAATACCAAAATAACAATCGAATATCTGAATATTTTAGTATACATTTCTGCACTACTTGTAGTTTCAGGGCTATAGGCAGAGCCTGTGCTGGATTGTAAACAGTTGTGTATCCAAGGGTGGGCCTATAAGCTAGGTCCTACTAACTTAAAATTAATCAACAAAATCTTATTTAAAATCTAGATTACAACAAGGTCATCCATACATTTAACATTTGAATGACCATGCCCCTCATGAATGTTATTCTTCTGGATCCACTACTGCACATCACAATCCAACAACAGCTAGTAACTGTGAAAAATTAACTTTTCAGCCAAATCTCTGGAAAGTTTCTCGCAATTATACATGTGTTCCCTTTTCATTATTGGTAATAGACAACCAAACTAATGAAATGGGTGTTACATGCTGTGAAATGGTACACTATCACACAACTCTGTTTTGTATTTTAGGTTAGGAGCTTCTTTAAGTGGAGTTTTTGTAGTAAAAAAAAACAATTTGTTTTCATGAATATGCTCAGCAATTATAATGATGAACATTCATCAATCCTAAATTTGTAAAATTATTGCAATATGTTTTATTTTCTTGTGTAGGTGCTGGAAATAAAGATTATCGTGCTTTACTGATGAAATCACCAGAGTTGAATGATGTGTTTCCTCTATTGGCCAAACTATCATCATCATGGCATGACATTGGTGGGAGACTAGGGATACCAATTGATAAACGTCTGAGTTTACTACGGAACACAGCTATATCCGATAATGGAAAACTGGAGGAAATACTTCATGTCTGGATTTGCAGTCAGCCATCAGACGTCACATGGAAAAGGATCATAGATGTGTTGATTGCATTTGAAAAGAAAAACGTTGCTTCTGAAGTGGAAAAATTCTTGGATAAACAACGTATTTATGAAAAATATATTCAACAAGATGACTTTGTTTCTTCTAATCCTTGAATAATATACATACAATTTTTGGAGGATTAATTTTTTTTCTATGTGACTGTTAATGTATAACTTTTCATGCCACCAAGTGTTATTGAATTGTGTGTACCTAATTTTGTGTTTCTGATGTTTGCCATTTCAAACTGAAAATGGCAAACATGTACTCACCAATTAGTAGCTAACCTATTCTGGTGTAGCCACAGTCTTCATGAAGGCTGTGGCTACCCCAGACTTTTAGTAACCTATGACACTGTACCACTTCAAGTCAGTGTTAGTCTTGCTAGCCAGCTTGTATTTGGGAGAGCTTGAAATAACTAATACAACCAGCGAGACTATTCTAGATACACAATTAAATAGGGACTTCAAATTCACCGTGAACTTCAGAAATATGTTCATAACCTTAGTTTGGAATGACAAACATCCATCTTCACATGATTATCTCTTAGTCTCGTGTAGCCACACCCAACCTACTATGAAGGAAGGGTACGAGGACAAGCATTACTAACATTTGTTCAATTATCACCAGATGTTTGGTATGACATGCACTCCTTAAAACCTTAACACACAACAGTAAACATAGTCAACAATGAATTTCATTAACACCAATATCAATTTCGTTAAAATAAAGCCATTGTAAGGCATATGTATGTGTAAACAATACACACCTGTTTTGTTTATCACTGGAAGTACATAGCAGTGGAAGGTAAGAACTCAGAAATGGGGACTACTACTTCTTGTTGGACACGTTCCAAGGGAGATATGGTTGTTCTATATTTCCAAATGTGTAGAATGTACATGCACATTTGTGAACTAATTGGCAAATTTTAATTTGACAATTTGAACCCAAAATTTATTGAAAACAATAATTATCTTGTTTGCATGATTTACTACCGAAGAGATATTGGGTCTCACTTGTTATACCAAGAGTTTATTGGATATTCATAGCTAGCCAAGAAGCTAGCTGGTGATGCCAGAAACAGATGCCTTCATTTACAAATAGTGTGGTAACAGACATAGAGGTGTTCAGCCATATGATTAACCCAAACCACAGTTGTTATGTACACGAATGTGTGGAATTTCACACATTGAGAGGGTGACACCTCATTGCATAGTGTTTAGTACATTGTATAGTGAAGTTCAGAAATGAAGAATGTTCATACAGATGGTGTTATATCTGATCACATTTGTCTTGTCTGTATGAAATTACATATGTACATTTGAAGGACAGTTGGTCTGACTTTTGATTGTAAGATGAACTGCTGCAGATGCAACAAAAGAGGGTAATGTGTAATTTGCTCTTGCAGAAAAGAGAAAGGAATGTGCACAGCAATGCCAGTGAGTTATTGATTGATAATAACCCTTGAGGGATAGTTCTAATGCAAATGAATGGAAAAATGAGAATGATCAAAATTGGCAAAGTGCGAGTGTAAATCTAAATACTGACACTTACTTGTTTCCTCTTAAAGTATTATCTGCATAGTATTTTGTAGCATCCCAACCTTGTTTCAGTGGTGGGTGTGTCTGGCTATGCCAGACTATGAGGTAGTATCATTGGTTTATGACATAGCACTGAGACAATTTGTATCTCCCAGTTAGTAATTATAATGATGTATAAACAATGAAGTGTCAACAAAACAAGATTGTATCTAGTAATAGTACTGTGAATACAGATCTAAGCAGACAGATTGGTAGCAGGTCCTCATATTGTAAATATGATGTTCTGCTACTAATTAAAATGATGTGGTACAAACTAAAACTTCATGGAGCTGTGTGATAATAATTCATTGATACAACCACTTCATAATGGTAATAGCTGCATATTATTAATTATTATTTATTAGCTTTGTATAAAAACATAAAAACAAATTATTCCTGCCATGCTATAATTATAGCACATGCTGTATTCTGTAATACCTACATAATTAATATACATATGTCTGTAAATCCAGAATCATAGCCTATTTACAAGACTTATTACATGGATAGGCACAGTCAATAACTTTTCTTTCACCTGATCTTCCAAAGTACCAGTAGCTAAATGTCTCCCTAGCACTTTGATTATTCACTTGAGTTTCAATCCAGGCTGCATCACTCAATGACTGACAGTGAGCAAGACATGAATCCAAAAACCCACCATTGCTCTTAGAATCAAGTATGGGAATTTCAGCTTGCTTGAATTCCTGTATGTAGTATATAGGGCCTGATTTCTGAATTATTACAACTATATACATGTAGCATCCAAGATGTAACATAGGACAAGTTTCATGATTATGCAGATAATTTATTTCTTGAGCTACAATGCATCAATAAAACCTTACCTCATAAAAGTGTTCAAATTTTTCCATTTGTTGATCATTACAGTTTGGTGGTGTACATCCAAGTTGAAGGATATTTCCAAGTTGCCATGTATCAATTTGTGAATTGAATGTAAAGAAAGGACTGACTATGTGAGGATATGTGTACTGTAGAATAATTGAAGATATATGTTTATGAAATAGTTAGCATAATTATATAATAGCTCATTTGTCATCAGACATTTTCAGCAAGTTGTGAAATAGTAACCATGAGTTATCATAACTTTTTTTTTTGATCTTTGTATAATTTGAAGTGTGGTGTTAGCTTCTTCAAAGTCCCAATATAGTTAGTTTTACAGAAATATTGGGAATACACAAACACACAAAACAATTACAGTATAAACCCTCTGCTCTGCCTACAAACACTTTCATTGTAAAGATATGTAGGAATATAAAAAAAGTACACAGAGAAGACAGGGATGGTATCTTAGTAACAACATCAAACAACCAACTTCCAAAAACCTTGTACATGAATATAGCTAAGTATTATGTATCCTATCATTTAAACAAGAGTAATCGACACTTTAAAAGCTGAAAGAGCATGCAAGGACATCAAAATTGAAAAAGCACAGAAAAAATATTAGGATGCCATATTGGCAACATTTAACAACCCTACATAATTATTATGCATAGTGTTTTGCTTTTACTTGTATAGGGTTGTTACATGAAAGTTGTTAGTTTAATGTACCATATATAACAATCTCATTCATGTTCTTTTTGGTTTTGATATCTGTACATGTTCTTTCATTTTTACAGTAATGTTTTGTATTCAATTGCTTGATTGACGAGTAGATTGATTGTGAAGTAGAAATTATGACCAATGAGGTAATTTCTTAACTTTCTTTTTAATAGTTTTTATACTTCATGTCACAGTTTTATTGGTTCCATAATTAATAATGATAATAAAATAATCATTACAATTATCCACATTAATTTGCCAAAGAAGGTCTGCCTTTTGTTTCAAATCAAATTTATGATGATATTCTCTTTCATTTACAGCCTTGTCTGTAAGTATATAGGAATATAGTGTGCTGAGCAAATGTTGACTGTATATCTACCATCTATCTAAGTTTATTCCAACGCTCATAATAAAGGTTCCTTTAACACGTGTGCGGTCGCTTGGCAAAATGGCCTATGATTTTCAGCAAGCTATATGGTAATGGTTGAAAACATTCCAAAAACATATGAAGATACAGTACAGCACGGTACTGCTGCGAGAACAGCTTAAAATAAAATTGTATTCACGCTAAGAGCCTGAGACTATCTCCAGAAATGTAGAAATGATTTTCAAGAAAAGTGTTATGATTGAGAGCAATTTGAACATTCAGCAGTTCTGGATGGTTTCTGACCATCTAAAGGAGTTGTTAGACATAAAAACCCTCAATATCAATAGAGTGCAAAACGAGTTCGAACCTGAGCAAAAAAACATTTCCATTCATCTCCAGGAGGCTGAGATTTAATACAAGCTTGATTGATTCCACCACTACAATTTTGCATCTTGAATACTATAATAATGTAGAAAAACATTCAAGCAATGCATTAATTATGACACAAGTGTTCTTACCATATTGATATAGCTCTCTGATGTGCATTTGACCACTGGTATTTGGAGCATCAATGAAATATCTAACAAGATTGAAAATGAACTTCCATTTTCTCGTTCATAACTTATTATTGTTTCAATTACTACTATGCATAATGTTTTTATATCTTGAATTGATCTTGTAAATGAGTTTATATAAATTTGTTTGTGTAGTTAGAACTCTTGCACTATGTATGTAGTACATTGTATGACGAGAAAACAAATTAATTTCCAACTCAAATTGAACAGACAACAAGTGTCAACACTTTACAGTATGTTAGTAATTCAAAAATAGAAATCAAATGGATTGTGGATTAGTCATAACCCCCTAAATCTATGCCATTAATTATCTCCAGTACTTCTTAATTGCTCTTCATTGTATATAGTTTGATAATCAATTTTTCTAGTCTTCTAGAAACCCTTAGAGGTGTGACATCTGGACCCAATGAAGCTTGTGATGCTTTCTTTGTTAAGTAAGCATTCCAATGGCTTGTATTGGCCTCAGTAGTGAAAAAAAGACAATGTGCTTCATTATATTTCAAGCTAAAAATAGGCTAACAGGTGTTTTGTTTAAAAATGGAGTTTTCCTTCCTTTGCTCAGGGTATTGAATGGGGGTAGTACCCCATTGATACTTGGGTTTTGGAGATTTCATTGTGTGACATAAAAGAGAGAAATCTGCATTTCACTTAGTCCCAAAAAATTCTTGGGAAAATTTCAGTACAAGTAAGGATGCTAACACTCAATGTCAAAAAGGAAGCTAAGTTTGAGTCACAGAAAGGGAATAATGACCAAGACTTTGCAGCAGAACCACAAGTGTTGTAATGAGAAAAATCAACAAAAGTCTGCTAACTAGATGGTACATTGATAAGAAGTGTGTAATAATATTCTGAGATTGATTCTGAAGGGAATTTAGAGACATTGGAAAGTTGCTAATATATGAAGTTCCCCAGCTGGTTTATAATAACAGATTACTGCACTACACACATTATTAATAAATTACCCTGCATCAGCTAGAGCATGATACTTGATATTTGCTGGTAACATACTGGATACAAAGTCAGCGTGGAGATAAGTAGCTAATCCTCCAGCTATATAAGAAAGTGTACAACATATTCTACAACAACTTAGAGAGTTTCTGCATTATTAATATTATGTTAACCAGTTAAAACTTTAGATACAGATTTAATTCTATCATGAATAAGTATGACTACAACAAATAATACATTTCATAGTAATCAACTCATGCATGTTTTATATTTGGATAAAAATTACATTTTAAGTTGAAGTTATTTGTATTCATACCTGAGCATCCTGTCAATATAACCTGTTCAGAAGTACTCAAGCCAGCAAGAAGGAGATTGTTTATGATTGCTTTGAGAATCCTGAACCCTCTGAAGTAAATGGTTTTACCATTGATAGTTTGTGGTTGCTCACTAGATAAGCAAGAAAATAATTATTTTCTAATACTACAACGTTTTCTAAATGTAAGGTGGGCATTGAGGTAAGTAACACATTCATTAATTAACTAGTAGTTGTTAACAACTAGATCTATATATATCCTAAAAAGAATACCATTTCTAGATTACACAGATTTGATGATAATGGTGAACTGTACAGAAATGAAGGAATCCTGTATGTGAATTTGGTGAGCTAGCACAATATGACAGTGGAAATAGCAGTTAGGTAGTAGAGAGAATAAGCTCTGAGATGTTTCTCTAGTAGATGTTGGTAGGACATTGTAAATTTACAAGTTAAAATGGATAATGTATCACTGATAGTTGGCAATCAGTGAGACTGATAACTAGCAAACCTGCAAGAAATTAATTTTTTTAAATTGAGTGTGTCTATCCGTAGAATAATTACGGATAGAATAATTGTAGATAATGGAAACATGATATCCATACCTAACACCACACTCTATTTATTTACCATTTCACAATGTAAAGTTTCACCTTCTTTACTTATATACATATAGAGTGACACATGCATTAGAGTATATCTTTTTAGAACATCTAGTTCAAACATAACTACTCACACATTTCCTGCGAAAGAGGCACCATCACAGTATTTAATAAAAACTACATTCCAATTGTAAAAATCAGGATTCACTTCTGGATTACTTGATAAAAATCCAGAAAATGTCATGAAAGTTCCCCAATATTTTGATGAGCCTAGTTGGGTTTCACTCCGCTCTACACAAAGATTTTCATCATAACACCATCCTCCTCCTTCAAGATGTAAAATCCAGTTGTGAGAGCCATTGTCAAAACCTGGATAAAAGCAATGGTTTTGTAATCACGTCATAAAATAATTATGTTGTATACATGTATACATGTATATATATATATAATTATATATATATATATATATATATATATATAATTATATATATATATATATATATATATATATATATACACAGTACATTTCAAAAGAAACTTGCGAGTTTTGCGTATAACTCGAGAGAGCTGCTAATGAACGCTAATTGTTTTTGCGCTAAATTCTATCGAGAATGTCAATTACTCGCGTGAGGTCGCTCGAGACACTCCCCGTGTTTCTATTGTGTGGTCTCTAAAGGAGTGGTGTGAAACCTCAATGGTGCGCATGGCTCTCTCGTGAACTCGCAAGTTTCTTTTGAGAACCACTGTATATATATATATATAAATTTTTTTATTTTTATTTTTTATTTTTTAAATGAAAGAGTATGTAGGAATATATATCAAAACCAAAGAACAAGATGGCTTTGGCAACAAATGAAATACCAGTTCCACATACAACCCTACATAAGTATCGCTTCTTTGTGTATTGCCTTTACTCTAGCTGTGTATACTTATGTACGGTTGTTATGTGGAACTAGTATTTCATTTTGTTGCCAAAGCCATCTTGTTCCTGTGCTTTTTCGGTTTTGATATACATCCCTACATACTCTTTCATTTTTTAAAATGTTTATTATAATATATATATATAATTATGTCTAATTAAGTTTTTTCATGCCTTGAGTGCTATATCAGGTTTATAATCACTGAGCCCAAGGCCACTCACATGGTCCAAACTCAAGATAAAACGTTAGGAGAAGCTACTCATAGCTAAAGTGGTTTTGCTTTTCTAGAAATGTATTCATTATAACAAGGTTACACACGCTATAACAAATTTATAATTGTCTCAGTGAATATAAATCTGATTTATCACTCATAGGTATGTTATAACATAATATATATGTATATTATATATATATATATCTTTATTTTGAACACTAGTCATGAAAAAACCTTTTTTTACAAAAGGAAAACCTGACAGGTCAACTGCTTTACAGCAGCCTTCAACGTAGGAATAAAGTAAAAGTCCACCATTTTGAAAGACAAACCTGAGCATGCCCAAATGAAAATGATGGGCTATTAATCTCAGTGTAATATATATATATATATATATAATAGGTATGTATGTACATAGTACATACATGTACTTCACCTTTTCTCATGTAATATCCTGGAGCAGTTCCATCGAGGCACACAGCACCTTCATTAACAGCATCATGCAACAAGGTCAATTTAGCTTCATCAAGTGCATTTACTTCTAGACAAAGAGGAATGCAAAGTAGAAGATAATAGCACTTCATCTTTCAGCATAAAGGGTGTGGCTCACAAAAAATTATTATTCTCAAATGGGCATGGAATCCCCACCTTCAATTATTATGATTATCCTGCATCCTGATCTTACAACTAATACACAACCATTCAAAAAATAAACTAATACAATGTTATAACAGATAAAACTAATACAATATTAAAACTAATACAATATTTAAACTAATACATTATTATAACTATTACAATATTTACATTATTATAACTAATGCTCTTGTCCCCAGCCGCCCACACACTTAACAAGCAAGAGTACACTTTGGCAATTTCTTGAGACTATTTCATTTGGTGACACATTAATTCAGTGTTTGCCCCCAAAAGGTGGTACCATGTCGCCCCACCCTTTAATTTTAAAGTTTAATTATACTGATTGAACATTGTTAACCAAACATCATGTACCACAAATACACTCACACACCCTTAATATTTATCATGGGGGAAAACACTGTAATTACTTGGTGACATTCGATCATTATTAATAATAATTATTACTAGGAAAATGATATTCTTCAGCTCTGAAACTATTCTTCTCTTCCTGATATTTACCAACATAAGCACACAAAAAAAAATGACTATTAAAGTTTGTGTAAGTGGCTAACTACAGTAGTACTATGAATCACATCTCCAGCACTTTGTTTTGCTCTAAGATAGTCAAATATTAATGGAATAGTTGGAAAGCAGAGACACTTCCTTTTGCCAGTGGGCAAGACAACCAACACCTGACAACCTTCTGAAAATTCAAGAATGGTCTTAGCTTCTCTAATGTTTCACTCGTTAAGTGCATGGGGTGGCTGGGGCTGAGAATAGGGGTATGTTCATGTACATAGAGCCTTTAATTGCAGTATATATGGTACTATTCTAAGCATGCATAGATACATACAGTATTCGGTTAGGGCAACTTAGGGGTGGGCTTTCCAATTATAGTACCATAATTATTATTGGTAAGTTACATGAAGCAAGAGGCAGACAACGGATTTCATTAAAAAAAAAATTAATTCCTCTTGCACAACTTACATATGCATGCCATCCTGACAAAAAGTGGCTGGCCTGCTAGACTAGACTCTGAATACAATACTTTTGTCACATCATGTAGATGTTATGTGGAATGTTCTCCAATTTCATTCCTATATATAACATGCACACTGAATTGTTACTTACTTTTCTTTTTCAGTAAAATTTTTAGTCCATTTGCTTACCGCGTCCAATTACAAACTCACGTGTGCTTGAGGACATCCCTACTTTTCACACGTATAATTAGAATCCATCATTGGACTGTTTTCTAACTCTACTGGATTTTAGAAGCAAAAGTAAGTCTCTATTATATAATTTTCCACTTCTCAGCATATGAAGAATGTTAACAATTATTTGTATTGAAGGAGGCTTGATCCTATATATATCTTATTCAATTGTTTGACCATTGTACCCATTTTGCGTCTTAATACCATCTCCTATTGGAGTGTAGGACAATACCACAGTATAGTGAGTATACATGGAGTCTTGGTAATTGCACATGTAGAAATAACATCCAAATATAAAGTAGTCCAGCAATCTGGGATATTTGTAATTAAGGAGTAAGGTTTCAATTGTTAAATTCCAGACACATGGTTGCTTGTCACAATAATAAATGAATGTACCTGTGTTGTGGAAACCTCACCACAATTTAAATGTGAATCATCGCATGCATTCCCAATTCTTATAGACAGAAAATAACTTCAGACTATACTAATTAAGATTATAATTTACGTACAGTATGGGTGTGTGTGTGTGTTACAACCTAAGTCCTAGTTATGAAGAGCATTAGTAAAGCAACCTTCACTTGTTGAAAAACAGTTATGTGGCTTGCATGAAATAAAATAGATGGAGGTAGAAGTGACCATTGACATGGCAGAAAGCCTAGAGCCAGTGCTTGGTGTTGTACTCTACTTGATTTCAACCAGTGCTTTTGGGGGCAGTAACCATTAAACAATATGAGTTGTGTTTCTGTGTATTCTTTTTCTAATGGAAGTGTTCTGAAATGGCTATAAGTCTTTATATAATTTGAAGTCTGCTAGTAACTATTTTGAAGCACCAATGTTCATAATTTCGCTAGGAATTTAGTAGCAGACAGACAGATAAAATGATTACAGTAACCCTTTGCTCCTCTAATGCAGACAATGATTAATGATGCATTTTGCATGTAACTAGAAGTTCATAATGAGTAATAAAACATCTTGCTTTCTAGAACAAATAATCTACATGTACTACACATGTATACATACTTTTTACTGTAGATATAAACATGTAGGGTCCTGAGGATTTAGCAAGGAACCTGGGAGTATATGCTAATTGGGACTCGCTTCAATTATTATTATAATACCTAAATTTTAGAAGTAAGCCTTGTCATTTAATTTCTGTTGTTACCAGCTGTAAAAACTACATGTACTGAAATATGTTTACCATGTCATCATGGGTACATGTATCACTTTTAGTTATGGACGTATAGTATGATGGTTTCTCAAACGTTTTGTTTAGTTATATATTAATAGTTTAATTCACTAAAACAATATTACGCTTAATAAAAGGGTTTTTAGTTTTAGTTAACTAACTAAAAATGCCCATTATTGGCCAATTTTTGTTATAGTTATTGCAGTAGACCTGTAATTATCCTCGCCGCGAAGTGTAGGCGGTAGGGTATGGTACATGTAATCATACATGTATTTTAGTTATAGTTTAGTTAATTACAATTCAAATGCCTCACTAAAAGGGGTAGTTATACATGTATGTATGTATGTATGTATCTACTATGTATGTACATGTACATATGTATGTATGTATGTACATTGTATGTATGTATGTATGTATGTATGTATGTATGTATGTATGTATCTACATGTATGTATATATGTATGCATGTATGTATGTACATGTATATACAGTGGAACCTCTAATAACGAAACTTCTCTTTAACAAAAACCTCTGCATATTGAAAATATTGCAATGTACCGACTTGTTTTTCTATTTAAATGATGATAATGCAACCTCCCTTTAACGAAAACTTCTCTGTTACGAAATAACGAAAGGCCTTTACTACACCAAGTTCGATTTTCACTTCCATTTAACGAAAGAGGTGTGGCTACGCATGCGCACATCTACCTGTCACTGTGGCAAATCCCTTATTGTAATCTCTCCGGAGAAAATAGGTTGCTGCCACAGAAATATTTAGAGGAATGTGGCCAACCATCTTTCAACACAGCAACTGCTGATCTGTCTTTGACATTATCAGGCTCTCTTCTCAAGAGCAATTCTTCCCCAATAAACGGAGTCCAAACGTCTTTGTAAGCATGATACCCTCTGACTTGTGGATGAAAGTCATTCTCGTACGTTGAGTCGCTTTCCTAGTATAGTAACCCACAATCAGCTGGACAACAGTAAACAAACAACTTTACATGATTTCTTTAATTAACTAAGCCAGACACTGTAACCATCAATAATATTGTTGTTTCATGATAAGTAATATTAAAACCTCTCTTTAATAAAAACCTCTTAATAATGAAAAAATTTGGCTGTCCCAAAAGTTTCATTATTCGGAGGTTCCACTGTATGTATGTATGTTTTGATAATAATATATATTTACTCAATTTTACTGTGTTATGGCCACAATGGTAGGTATAGGTAATATGTTATTATCAATGAATTGAAAAAGGTTCGAGAATGAAATACCCTATTTTACCTTCCACAACATAAAAAAATTGCATGTCATGTATGATAATGTCATACATCATTATATAACGACTAGTATAAATGCATGGATGTGTGTTGTATGTGTAATTATCCCATGAATATAACGAGATTAACAGGAAGTAAGAACAAAACGCTTTGTTGGTTGCCATAAATCTCATAGGTTTATGTTTACAACTAAGGTAATGGCTCAGTTCAGCTAATGTATTTTCATCTGATTCTGTTTTGTCTAAGATATTGCCTGGCTGTTCCTGTTTGTCTGAAAATTATATCTCTGTTTAGTGTTGAGTAATATTATCATGATACTGTGATACCATGGTATATTATGTTTGTGTTTAGTGTTTAGTAATATTATCATGATACTGTGATACCATGGTATATTATATTTGTGTTTAGTGTTTAGTAATATTATCATGATACTGTGATACCATGGTATATTGTAATATTATGGTGGTGATAATAATAATATTGACATTAATATCATCATTTCCTCAGTAAAGTTTATAAATATTGACGTACTCTTCAGAGCATAGAAGTGCAATTGCTATAATGTATGTATGTACCTGTATATACTATATACATGTATGAACATAGTCACTGTGCATGTAAGTACCGGTATGTACGTTTATTATATTTTATAATATGGTATGGAGTTGAAAATATATTGCAGTATCACCTCACAGTACAATTCAATCATCAACCCATAAAACATATATATATGCAGTGTTCTGCCCAGGATATTTAGAGTGGTGGTTGGATTCTACATGCATTTAGTGCTGTTTATCCAGTATATACTTAATTCTATCTCAGTAGCCTATATATGTATTATCTGAGATGTAGTTAATTTAGGTGGTTAATTTATCTAAGAGGTGGTTAATTCATCTGATAGGTGGTTATTCCCAACCAGTGTGGGCAGAACACTGTGTATGGGTCATCACTTCATATAAGGATAGGATGCGTATATGTATGTATATACAAACAAAGATACATGTAAGTACATGTACATAATTATGTAAATATTTACATGTTGGCTATCCATCAAAGATCATTAACCTGCCATTCCCAGTTCACAAGACTGGGCATTCAGTGTTCCATTTTTACCTCAAATTTTCTAAGCCATTGTGACTGCTTATTTTCTAAGCCATTGTGACTGCTTATTTTCTAAGCCATTGTGGGTGATTTATTGTTATTTATCTAAGCCATTGTGGCTGCTTATTTTCTAAGCCATTGTGACTGCTTATTTTCTAAGCCATTGTGGGTGATTTATTGTTATTTATCTAAGCCATTGTGGCTGCTTATTTTCTAAGCCATTGTTACTGCTTATTTTCTAAGCCATTGTGGGTGATTTATTGTTATTTATCTAAGCCATTGTGGCTGCTTATTTTCTAAGCCATTGTGACTGCTTATTTTCTAAGCCATTGTGGGTGATTTATTGTTATTTATCTAAGCCATTGTGGCTGCTTATTTTCTAAGCCATTGTGACTGCTTATTTTCTAAGCCATTGTGGGTGATTTATTGTTATTTATCTAAGCCATTGTGGCTGCTTATTTTCTAAGCCATTGTGACTGCTTATTTTCTAAGCCATTGTGGGTGATTTATTGTTATTTATCTAAGCCATTGTGGCTGCTTATTTTCTAAGCCATTGGGGCTGCTTATTTTCTAAGCCATTGTGACTGCTTATTTTCTAAGCCATTGTGGGTGATTTATTGTTATTTATCTAAGCCATTGTGGCTGCTTATTTTCTAAGCCATTGTGACTGCTTATTTTCTAAGCCATTGTGGGTGATTTATTGTTATTTATCTAAGCCATTGTGGCTGCTTATTTTCTAAGCCATTGTGACTGCTTATTTTCTAAGCCATTGTGGGTGATTTATTGTTATTTATCTAAGCCAGGGTGGCTGCTTTAATATTTGCTAAGCCCTTTGTGGCTGTGTTTTATGAATTTTTTAACCTTTCTGTGACTTCTTGTTTGTTTTTTTTTGTTGTGTTTGTTTGTTAATCGTTTCTACGCCTATTGTTACCAGCTAGGCACATGTAAATATGTACATACATGTATGTTTTGTGGGTTCATAATAGTGATACCACAATACATCAATACCGTATTAGAAAAATTATGATACCTCCCAATACTATTAGTGTCCATTGTCTGTCTATCTATCTTATTTAGTATACCTTTTGTTTGTTCTTCATTCATAATGTCATGTTCTATCCACCAACATGTACATTATATATATATATATATATATATCCATCTGTAGGGATACATTATAGTGTAGGATAGCCATGATACAGCATCAGTTATGTTTTGATGTGTCCATATCTTCCCATAAGTTTTCTCACAATGAATAATAATTATTTATTTAAAAATGATTATTTATTACCTCTCAATTTACGATCATGTTCAATTCTTGTTTTCCAGTGTGTTTGAGATACTTTGATATGCTGTGTTGTTGATTTGGAGGACAAAGAGGAAATGTGACAGCCTTTTTCTGGTACCAGATCATGTAGTAATGAAGATTTAGCAGATTACAGCTGAGAAACATATGAAATTTAGTAAGCAACTCTTTATCTTACATTGTATATCCCATGGTGGTTAATATGTGGTTATTATGTGTTTTGTATATTAGAATTGTAGACCCTCTGTGATAACCTCTGGTGCATTTTCATATTAACTTATGTGTATGAATTTTCGAGGGATAAACTTTCGCAGTTATACAAAATTCATTTGACATTTGTTATTATTAATGTTTATGTATTACTTCTGAGTTTTAACCCTTCTGCATCGATAATTAAACTGGACATTCTTGTTTATTAAAAAAAAGGAATTACCAGAAATTGTGTAGATGGGGCACTTAATGTCCGAATTTGTGCATGGGTTGTAGAAAACCATGAAAACCATTAAAAATTTTACTTTTTCAGTATATATGAATCAAGAATGGACCTCCTTACTGGTACCCCTGGGAATTATGAATGGACGTCATTAGTAGTAACTGTGGTATGCCTGGGAATTATCAGCTTTAGTTAGCACTAATTAGTAAGGTATTAGCACCAGATAATAAAAAAATTTGTAACCTAACTTATAGGGATGAGATTCTGGCAATTGCCTGAATGAAACCCTGATAGTACAAACTGCAGGATTATAATACTCATCTGATACAAATTCAAGATGAGACATTACTGCATACAGTGACTGTAATTACAACATGAAAATAGTAGCCTTTTCTATTGAGAGGTAACAGTCACTTGTAACATTCTACAAGCAATTTGTTATCATTCACCATAAACATTTGTAGCATGCTACGTTACATGATACAATAGTTACCTCATGTATGGTTGCCTTAAAAATTTAGCTAGTAGTACAACTCAGTAATATAATGAAAGCCAATCAGTCACTATAATTATCAGAGTGGTAGTAGCTACAGTTTTGAAAAGAGAGAACTGAAAGTTAATAATAAGATATGAAACCTACTTAGTATATTCCTGAGGCATAGAATATATTATTTCTGACAATACTTAATTTATGGAGTTGCAATGTGTGCATAGGGGTATACAGGCATTCGGTGGTAGCAGGGCAAAGACACAGTGTACAGCCAAAGTTTGCTCATTAATTATTCATGAGGTGTTAATTAACAGAGAATTTAACTTAAAGCATGGGTGGGGCATTTGTGACAAATCCATACATTATTTGGGTTTTAACTTTTAAGTTTTAACTATTTTAGCTATAGAGAGAAAACTTCTAAACCATACATGTAGATACCAAAATCAAGCTTCGGTACTGCCAGAAAAATAGTAAGATCAGTGTTTGAGCAACTATAGTGTTACTATAGCTACAACCTTAGAAGAAAAATTACATATTATAACAAAACAAATACAAATACTACTTTTTTTGGTGGGCATTGCCCAGGTGTGCCCGAGTCTATATACTCCTATGAATGGGTGTCAGAGAATTAGGGTTTGATTCTGGAGAGGGAGCCTGAGAAATGCCTACAACATCCATGGAAAGCTGCTGGCACCAGACTTACCCTCCTTGTTAAGGGCCCTGTTTGGTTGTACTCATTCCAGACTTGGGGTCATATACATGTTACAGTATTTGAAATACAAATACAAATACTTCACAAATAGGAAATACAAATACAAATACTACTTTTTTTGGTGTATATGAAATGCAAATACATGTACAACTCTAAATACTCATTAAGTCTAAATTGAAGTGTCTGTACTCAGGGCAAAGAATGTTATTGACGCACGATAATGTACTTGACATCTATTTGCTAATCTTCCAGCACTTTAATTCAACATACTTTACGGAAGGACATTGTATTTATCAAGTATTTGTATTTTAGCTGTTTTAAATACATTTTCAGTCTATTTCAATTACAAATACAAATACTTGTTGTTTCAAAACTCAAAAACACAAATACATTTTAAAAGTATTTAAATACGACTAAATACAAATACTGAAGTATTTGACCCCAAGTTTGAAGTCTCGTTCCCATTGTCAGTACCAGCATTGTTATATAGTGTTACTACCTCCCGAAATCGGGACTATGACAAATTAATAACAACTGTTAGAATCACAAGAATGAGAGGAATCTATAAGTGACCTTGTGGTGTACTGTATATACATGTATATATGTAAACTAAAGCCAGATCGAGTGTAGAGTTTAGGGAATAACCTCTATCTGTTTACTTAGTATTTCCTTTTATTATAATGTTAGTATAAACTGTTGTCAAAATTATTGGGAAAAAGGTTTTACCAACTCCTAGCACATGACATTTCACACCTAATTGACATTAACTGTAACCACAGTAGATTGTTAGTCAGATATATAACCAATGATCTCTACATCTATGTACAATTGTGAGTCATGCAAAAGCATTGGAATTGTGGAGACTCTATAGGAGTAGCCCCAACTTTCAAAGCAGGATCCTGATTTCAATCTGATTAACATTTAAATCTCAGTTCATTTTTGTGGATAAGATAGCTATTAAAATTTAATGATAAACTTTTAGTCCCCCATCTGAAATTTTGTTCCTAAACATGTTCCTACACATGATTATGATTAAAGCTGGGTGATAGTGACATTTTTAACTATCACGATATCTAATAGTTACTTGAACAACAGTGAATACTATCATGATAGTGATATTAAAATTTGGATATAGATTCTTAGTATTTTCCATTTGTGGCAGAAAAACAAAGTACTCCCATAGAACACTCAGAGCTCTCCAACAAAAACATTTCCAGCTTTTTGTCAAGATTAATCTCATCAGAAATAGTCCTCACCATCTTCCCATGATTTTTTCACATGGTTGTGGATATTTTGAGACAATAAAATGTCAAATATATATTCCTGTAACCAAACGTCCACTGTTATGATAGTAACACTGACGATAATGATAGTCACACTATCGCTACTATCACCCAGCCCTAATTATGATCATATTTAATCTATGGACAGGAGGTATATATGACATCCATTTATACCACCTGCTGTGAAGGAGGTTTATGTGGATATGATAGGCTTGAAATGTCTGAGCACCAGCATGTGATACAAATGTATATGACTTAGTAACAGCTTATTTACACTACACAGAAGAACTGTATGACACACTAATGCAAAGAATGATTCCAGACCAGTTCAGACTACCTAATGTTAGTATAAACTGTTGTCAGAATTATCTATAAATGGGAAAAAGGTTTTCCCCAGTTTCAAGCACATGGCATTTTACACTTATGATTTTAAGTAATATAGATTATAAGTCATAATTACTTAGATATATGTAACATATAACCAATGATCTATGTACAATTGTAATACATGCAAAAGCATTGGAATTGTGGAGACTCTGTGGGAGTAGTCCATTTCTCTAATTTATTTTTGTGGACATGTAGTAACTAAGGGGGGTCTTGCAAGACTGAATTTATTGACTAAACTATCTATTGATCTGAACTGACAGCACAACACAACAAGGAACTTAAATAAGGAACAAAATAAGGAGCAGGCCTCCATCTAATAACAATACATCTAGATACAACATAAAGATACATGCAAATCCTACCAGCCTAAAGGGCTATCAATAAATACCTTAAAAACAGGCCTATAATAGGAAGTATACACAATTAATTAACCAAAAATCTATTTACACAATTAACACTAAGATGTTCAACCTAATTACTACAGGATAGCTAATAAATGTTTAGTCCCACTATCTGAAATTTTGTTCCTACACATGATTATGATTAAAGCTGGGTGATAGTGACATTTTTAACTATCACGATATCTAATAGTTACATGAACGACAGTGAATACTATCATGATAGTGATATTAAAATTTGGATATAGATTCTTAGTATTTTCCATTTGTGGCAGAAAAACAAAGTACTCTCATACAACACTCCAACAAAAACATTTCAGCTTTTTGTCAAGATTGATATCATCAGAAATAGTCCTTACCATCTTTCCAGGTTTTTTTCACATGGTTGTGGATATTTTGAGACAAGAAAATGTCAAATATACACTCCTGTAACCCAGTGTCCACTGTTATGATAGTAACACTGAGGATAATGATAGTCACACTATCGCTACTATCACCCAGCCCTAATTATGATCATATTTAATCTATGACCGGGAGATGTATATGACATCCATTAATACCACCAGCTGTGGAGGAGGTTTATGTGGATATGATAGGCTTGAAATGTCTGAGCACCAGCATGTGATACAAATGTATATGACTTAGTAACAGCTTATTTACACTACACAGAAGAACTGTATGGCACACTAATGCAAAGAATGATTTTAGACCAGTTCAGACTACCTACACTGACATTCCTGTATAACTTATAATAAGTGTATACTTTGTCAGCAAGATGAGTGTTTGCAGGTGCAGTAGTCAGTTGATATTGCCTACTAATTCTATATGAATCACAAAATTTATGACAATTTAACTCTCTTAGAAATATCCCACTATACAGTATGTTTATAGAGTGTGTAAATATATATATATATACTCCTTGGTTTTTCCTCCTGGTGGATAGACCACACTTACATGGATAGCTTCCTTAAGCTGTATAAACATGACTTTGAAGTGATGAAATATGTCACACTCACTTGTGCAACATCAGGCTTATAATCATCTTACACTCCAGCTTTATGAATGTGGCTTCATCATGACATATATAATTATGTCACAGTTCAGAGGTCTATATATACAATAATATTATCTTGATAAAGTGAGATGTCATATATCAGAAATAACACACTGTGGTCATATATAAAACCTTTTGTCGGCATAGACTACAAGAAAACAATACTTACCTGGATGTTTTGTGACTTATAAACCTGTCAACAAGACATTTTATAATATATTTCCTGAGGGTGATATATTTTTTAAATGTTGAAGTCTTATATATTGTATAGTGATGATATTAAATCAGGATCACATCAATTGATTCACTGGATATGATGTACATAATTAGTTTTCTCTCCATTTAGCCACACCAAAGGCAAAAGACTATCTACCACACTTATTCTGGGATGTTTGATGGGAAAAAGTACTGTGTTTGACACTAAATTATTATTTATATTGAATTGTGCTACTATTATGCTACAAAAAATTATTTCTTCAATTTTGATATGAATCTCAATGTTTCTGACTGCACTAAAGTAACATGTCACTGGTGTGAACCCTAACGTTTCCTTGTCCTTTTCCAGTGTAAAAATCTCATCAGTAAGCAGATGTCCAGAGAACACATACCCTGTGCAACAACGCAAGTAAGTCGTGAAGATTTTTTGAGTCTTACATTCTTGCAGTTTAATTTCCTGCATATCTGCTTCATTTCCTGCATATCTGCTTCATTTCCTGCATTTTAATTAAACTTTCAATTAATTATTCACCGTGCATGCAGACACGGTATATCAAAAGCATAGGCAAGGACTTTCTGATGTGTTTAGAAGATGTTAAAAATATTGTAAAGTCTTTTTTTCAATTTCTTAGTTGCATGATTAATGTTTTTAATTATTGATGAGAAACCCCACCCCCCGGGGCAAAAATTCAGCATGACTCGACAGGAAGTTAAAATTTCGTTTACTGTACTGGCACGCCCAGTACGTTGCGATGCCACCCATTTGCTCAGTGTGATCGTGACGTGGCTATCTTTGCCATTGCCGTCTTGACTTGTTCTACAATGCAAAGTAAGTTTTAAGTAAAAGTAAAGTAGCATCCCTTCCTTAGGGTTATGTTATTACATTATACTGATTTGTATAATTTGATTGTAAGTTATTACATTTTCCAGTCTAGGGTTATTATAATTACATTATATATTATATATATATATATATATATATATATATGTACATTACATTATACTGAGCTCATTTCAACCTGGCTATGTATTTTTGGTAGAAGGAGGTAATACACTGAGCTTCATGTTTATGACTTTTAAATTTACGATCAGTTTATCTTAACATGCAAACAAAATGTTTCATTGCTGATTTTTTTTTAGTTGAAGTAGAGACAAAGTGTTATGATGCTTTTAATAATGGGAGACGAGAGGAAGCTCTTAGATTACTGAAGCAAGTTGGAGATCCTCGTACAGTGAAGAGTAAGACCAACTTCACTCTTCTTCATTGTGCTGCATATCATGGATGGCTGGACGTAGTAAAAAAGCTGATAGATGAACATCAGTTTAATCCAGACTGTAAAGATAATGGTGGTAATACCCCATTAAGCAAAGCTAGAAGTAATGGAAAACAAAATGTTGTGGAATACCTGGAAACAGCTATAGGTACATTTGTGGTTTATTTCTATTTATGTACTTAGTAAGTTAGTATTTTTTGGTATACAGTATAACTGCAATCTGCAAATTGCCATTATTTCCTGCCACTATATATGTAGTGTATGCCCGGATGACAGTATAAGTTTCACTATCACAATAGTATAGGATTGACTATTCATGATAGTTTAGTTGAAATTTGATTTTTATTAATGTTAAGTTTCAATTTCCGGGAAAAAAACATCTAATTAGATTGAGTACCAAGTAGACGATGACTTCAGTGCTACATTGTGAAGGCATCTCTTGAGGATTACTTTTATTACCACTCCTATCTCCTTATAATTCAATTTCTTTATGTTTGATTTGTTGTACAATACAACTACACTTGAACAAATCTTGCAGATGTCTTTCTTTCTGTCTTACGAAGACTCTTTGCTGGAAACTCAAAAAGCTTCAGCCCCAACTGAAGAACATCACTCTTGCTACAAATTGTGGCCATCTTTCTCAATTAATGTCATGTGTTTCTCAAGTGTGCATGCACAATTGCCATGAGTAACTATCGCGATATCAGTTTTTGGATAATCCCAATTTGACATTATTGCGATAATGAATAGTATCGAAACTATTGCTAAGGGCTAATTTATTGTCACTCAATTTGCAGATTGTGTGGAATATGTTTGTTTGATCTTGAAATTGAAATTGAAATTCATGATCAAACATGCAAATGAAATGTTTCACTTCCTACTTCTTTAGCTGAAATAGAGACAAATTGTTATGATGCATTTAACTATGGTAGACAAGAGGAAGCTCTTGGATTACTGAAGCAAGTTAAAGATCCTCATGTAGTGAAGAGTAAGAGCAACTTCACTATTCTTCATTGTGCTGCATATCATGGATGGCTGGATGTAGTAAAACAGCTGATAGATGATCATCAGTTTGATCCAGACTGTAAGGATGATGGTGGTAATACCCCATTAAGCAAAGCTAGAGGTAATGGGAAACAACATGTTGTGGACTACCTGGAAACAGTTATAGGTATATTTGTTGTTCATTTATGTTTACATACAGTTGTAGTTGGTATTAGTGTTGTTTTAGTTGACAATAATGACCACATTTAGTTATAGTTATAGTATGTCTAGTTTCTCGCAATTTAGATATAGTTATAGCTAATTAACTAAAATAATATTAGGCTTACTAAAAGGGTTTTAGTTTTAGTTAACTAACAAAAAGTGCTCATTATTGGCCAATTTTCATTTTGGTTAGTTTGTGATTTAGTTGTAGTTTAGTCAAAATGCCTTAGTAAAAGTGGTTTTAGTTATAGTTAACTAAAGCAACACTACTTGGTATATAATAGTTGTGCCAATTATATTTAATTCTGCAGATTATGTACAACATATCTTAAAATGCAAACAAAAACTTTTCACTTCTTGTTTCTTTAGATGAAATAGAGAAGTGTTATGATGCTTTTAATAGTGGCAGACGGGAGGAGGCTCTTAGATTACTGAAGCCAATTAAAAATCCTCATGTAGTGAAGAGTAATAACAACTTCACTGTTCTTCATTGTGCTGCATATCATGGATGGTTGGATGTAGTGAAAGATCTGATAGTTGATCGTGATTTTAATCCTGACTGTAAGGATAATGATGGTAATACCCCATTAAGCAAAGCTAGAAGTAATGGAAAACAACATGTTGTGGTGTACCTTGAAACAGCCATAGGTATGTTGTATTTCTGTTTTATGTACTTAGTACATTGGTATATGACATACATGTAGTTGTGTAATCAGCAGATTAGATCCCATATTACCAATCTTCAAATTACACTACCTATCATTTCTTAGTGTGATACAATGTGTAACAAATAATATCATGTTGTTTTAATAAGTTGGGAAATTTTTTGATAATTTTTCAGGGGCGGTACTGCGTTAACCATCCACATTCTCAACACATTTTGCACATTTATTGCACGTTGTCAATGATCACTTAATCATGATCACTTAATCATGATCAGAGGCCATTATCTTTACCATGATGTATATATGTACTAGCCATGTCAATATACAAATATTGCTCATGAGTACATACATGGGGTTAATTAAATTGCAATGTAATGTAATTAATGCTCATAAGTCCAGACATGGGGTCAATTCATCACTATTACTGATGTATTACTATCACTAATACTATTACTGGCTAAATACACTGTAATATTAATACTATTTCTATTACAATTTGCTGTGTTTGTTGTCAGTTGTGACAGATAGGAAGAGTTACAATATAAATAGCCTTATATGGTAACCACCTACATGCTTAAGTTTAGTATTAAACATGCCTTACATTTTAACCACCTATGTACATGTAGTATTAACATGGTAACCACCTACATGTACATGTTTAAGTTTAGTATTAACATGGTAACCACCTACATGCTTCAGTTTAGTATTAACATGGTAACCACCTACATGCTTCAGTTTAGTATTAACATGGTAACCACCTACATGCTTCAGTTTAGTATTAACATGGTAACCACCTACATACTTCAGTTTAGTATTAACATGGTAACCACCTACATGTACATGTTTAAGTTTAGTATTGACATGGTAACCACCTACATGCTTCAGTTTAGTATTAACATGGTAACCACCTACATGCTTCAGTTTAGTATTAACATGGTAACCACCTACATACTTCAGTTTAGTATTAACATGGTAACCACCTACATGCTTCAGTTTAGTATTAACATGGTAACCACCTACATGCTTCAGTTTTGGTAACCACCTACATGTTTAAGTTTAGTATTAACATGGTAACCACCTACATGCTTCAGTTTAGTATTAACATGCCTTATATAGTAACCACCTACATGCTTAGGTTTAGCTTGTGATTATAAAGTGATCAATTGAAGAGTTACTCACATGTTAGTTGTTCACAACAAAGTCAAGTAACAGCTGGATGTACATGTACATCTTACCTTTCATCCTACTATTATATGACCCGCAGGGCCAGCCCTATGATTGCTTTCCCATGTGTTGATGTATATCTATATATATGTTTGTGTCACATACGACTGATGATATGAGACTATGTTTGTATATGTAGTAAGGAAATTACGTCATTTCAAGCTGGGCATAAACAAAGGTGGTAACATTCGAAGGTTTGTTATAATTCCTTACCTTCAAAGGTAGAATCCATTCCACAAAGGTTTGCAATTAACACGTGGTTAATTAGTTGCTGCAATAATTATTTATAAATCTTAATTAATTATTATATTTGTCATGTGGAGATTGAGAGTGAAGAGACCATGGACGAGAGTGTGGACTTTCAAAAGCAGAATGTACTGAATCTCATTTGCCATCTTCTGAATTAAGAGGTCTCCCATTAGATAAACACTTGTATAGGTACAAAGTTAACACATTCATAGTGTTACACCTTCGTGAACCTTCTTGTTATAGTTGAAACAAACCTTCGAAGGTGTAAAAATCACCTTCGTTTATGCCCTGATTTCAAGGGGCTGGGTCAATTACTGGGTGTGGTGAGTAATAGAATGTTCACTCGAGCTCTACAGACTAGTAAACTGCTTGTAGCTTAGCTAGAAACTGGAACTAATAGCTCTTCTACCTGTAATACATTCTACAAGAGCTAGACTGTTACTCTAGTCTAGTGTTATTACATTTTACTGATTTCTATATTTCAGTTGTGCAAACTGTATAAACCTTTAGTTTCGAGATACATAATTACAATCAATTTTGTATATGCTGTTGAAGTCATTAGATATGTTTTGTAAAGGGAAGTGATACACACCTTATGACTATATATTCTATGTCTGATCATCTAAAAATGCAAGTAAAAATGTTTCACTCTTGTCTCTTTAGCTGAAGTAGAGAAGAAATGTTATGATGCTTTTAACTATGGTAGACGAGGTGATGCTCTTAGATTACTGAAGCAAGTTAAAGATCCTCTTATAGTGAAGAGTAAGAACAACTTCACTATTCTTCATTGTGCTGCATATCATGGATGGTTGGATGTAGTACAACAGTTGATAAGTGAACATCCATTTAATCCAGACTGTGAGGATAATGATGGTAATACCCCATTAAGCAAAGCTAGAAGTAGTGGACGAAAACATGTTGCGGAGTATCTGGAATCAGTTAAAGGTATATTTGTAGTTTATTTTTGTTTACGTGCTTAGTATGATTGCCATTAGTACCACATATACACAAATTTTGTGGAACAACTTTGTCTTATCTGTAAATGCAACCAAAAATGTTTCACTTCTTGTTTCTTTAGGTGAAGTGACGAAGTGTTATGATGCTTTTAACTATGGTAGACAGAATGAGGCTGTTAGATTACTGAAAAATTTTAAAAATCCTCATATAGTGAAGAGTAAAAATAACTTCACTATTCTTCATTGTGCTGCATATCATGGATGGCTGGACGTAGTAAAAGACCTAATAATTGAACATCAGTTTGATCCGGACTGTAAGGATAATGATGGTAATACTCCATTAAGCAAAGCTAGAAGTAATGGAAAACAATCTGTTGTGGACTACCTGGAAACAGTTATAGGTACATTTGTTGTTTATTACTGTTTATGTACATGTACTTACATGTAGTATATAATTGTCTTGGTATATTATATAGTCTGTAGAATAGATCCCAAATTCCTAATCTGCAGAATACTTTGACATAATTTAGCAATACAATCTGCAGATTGTGTGGAACATGTATCGGTAATGTTAGCAAATGTAAAATATTTTTCAAATTTAAGCATTTGTCAAATTTTTTAGAACTTTAATTTTCCTTAGTAGGTACTGTTTTAAGATGCCAGCCTCATTCTCAACACATGTTGTGCATTTTATGATAGCCTCTGATTACTCAGCTATCATGTTTACAATGATAGATACAAATAAAACTCATATCTAGGGCTGAATTGAATGGTACTTTTGTTATATTCACTAACCTTAAATGAACCAATATCCGGATATATTCAAATGTTAGTTTGCTTACTTGTGATAACATGTTTCTAGTGAAATATTGAATATTAGCTTGCGATTTTGTTGTACATGTAAGTACCTACTTATTGATGTTCAAATCAACAACCTCCGTGTTTTTATTGATTGTTATGTGACTAGAATGCCAGTAAAACAAAGCAAGAAATTAATCTGCTACATTTAATTTCCTTAAAGATTGCACGTGTTTTGTTGTGAATACCAAAAAATACATTTCAGTATCAAAACAACTAACGAATATCCAGAGAAAACAAATATTCGTTTGAGCCCTACTCATAACACTTTTGCAGTCATTTCTCTACCTTTCTCTGTGTATATGATGGGCAATATAACAAAATGCCAAATGATACTTTCTATGCATGTACTTTGAAATTGAAGGTTAGCTAGCTACACAATTATATCGGTGTAGCTAGTATGAGAAACAACTGTCAATATAATTGTTAATGCTAAAGATATTTTAGGGATGAAACTACATCAGATGAAATAAAATCAATGAATTATTGAATGGAATAAAAATGTAATGAAACACAGGAAGAAAGCTGCTTGTAGCTTACGTAGAAACTGGAACTACATGTAATAACTCTTCATTAAATATATTCCTAAAATTCAACAAAATTCTTTTAAAAGTAAGGAGAGTAGAAATAACTACCTGTATAATAGGCTGTTCTGTTTTAGGCATGAGAAAGTCAGAGCCATGATTACAGAATGCTGGACATTAAAAAGCAATCATAGGGGTACTTTTTTCTCCATAATTTTGTTGCTTTTATTTTGGGAAGGTGTCAAATTGTTCAGTAATGCGTAAAAACAAAACAATATGTTTATATTATTGTTCATACATGTATGTACCTGTATTGTTAGTTGCATCTGTGTATTGAGTTTGTTGATTCTATAATCATCTTTGTGAAGGAGGATTATTTCATTTATTTACAGAAACTAACAGTGGTTCAGCAGATATTTCAAGTAGTAGCAAAGGTAATGATGTATACATAGCCATAACATAACCTACTTGCAATTCTGAATGAAAGCCTTTCTGACATTCTCTCTTTAGAAAGGCCAACTCTTATATCTATAAATACAGTTGTACAATGTGCTATGTTATATATGTTTTCAATTCATGTTCATTCCCTAAAATGTATGTTTATATATTCTTTATTATTTAATATCAGAAGTGGAAAACGAATGTTTCAATGCTTTTAACCATGAACGGCGGGAGGAAGGGCTTGCTTTACTGAAGCAAATTAAAAATCCTCACAGAGTGAGGGGTGAGTACGACTTTACTCTTCTTCATTGTGCTGCTCATTGGGGATGGGCTGATACAGCAAAATTACTGATTACCGAGTACAACTGCGACTCAACCCAAGTTGATTCTAGAGGTTTAACTCCACTACATGTAGCTAGTGGTAGAGGGCACATGGATGTTATAAAATATCTGATAGAGGATCAGAAGTGTGACCCATTGCAGCAAGATAACGATGGCAACAGTTCAGTTGACAGAGCTCGTAATTACGGAAATCAGGATATCGTTGACTATCTAACTGGTATACAGGAGTCTTGTGAGTATATAATTATATGTGCATGATGGTAGTAAAGTAAACTAGAGCCTCCCTTACTCTAGTCTAGTGTTATATTAGTACTGATTTCTACATTTCAGTTGTGCAAACTGTATAAATCATTAGTGTCTGGAGCTATAATTACTATCGATTTTGTATAAATACTTTTGAAGTCACTAGATAATAAATTGATCCACATCTTTATGGCTTTAAATTCCACTATTTAAATCTACAAAACAAATAAAAATATTTCACTTCTTTATTTACATGTGTAGCTGAACTAGAGAAGCAGTGTTATGATGCATTTAACTATGGTAGACGGGAGGAGGCTCTTAGATTACTGAAGCAAGTTAAAGATCCCCATACAGTGAAGAGTAAGAGCAACTTCAATATACTTCATTGTGCTGCATATCATGGATGGCTGGATGTAGTAAAACAGCTGATAAATGATCATGAGTTTAATCCAGACTGTGAGGATGACAGTGGTAATACCCCAATAAGCAAAGCTAGAAGTAATGGAAAACAACATGTTGTGGAATACTTGGAAACAGTTATAGGTATATTTCTGTTTATGTACTTAGTTGTCTTGGTATAATATTATAATAATCAATCTGCAGATTGTCTGCCATTATATCATACAAGCTGCAGATGTGTGGAACATTTTAAATTACAACCAAAAACGCTTTTTTTTTCTTTAGGTGAAGTAGAGAAGAAGTGTTATGATGCTTTTAACTATGGTAGACGGGAGGAGGCTCTTGGATTACTGAAGCGAGTTAAAGATCCTCATACAGTGAAGAGTAAGAGCAACTTCAATATACTTCATTGTGCTGCATATCATGGATGGCTGGATGTAGTAAAACAGCTGATAAATGATCATCAGTTTAATCCAGACTGTGAGGATGACAGTGGTAATACCCCAATAAGCAAAGCTAGAGGTAATGGGAAACAATCTGTTGTGAACTACCTGCAAACAGTTATAGGTATGTTGTTTATAATTATATGTGTATAGTTACATGTACTTAGTGTTTGGTATTATAATACATGTATAGTTGTACAATCTTCAAATTGGCTACCATTATAAATTTATAATTATATTTAGTTCCACACTATTTCATTTCGTGGGGAATGTTCATTTTATCTTAAAATTCAAGCAAACAGTTTTCATTTCTTGTTTTTTTTAGATGAGATAGGGAAGTGTTATGATGCTTTTAATAATGGTAGACAGGAGGAAGCTCTTAGATTACTGAAGCAAGTTAAAAATCCTCATGTAGTGAAGAGTAAGAACAACTTCACTATTCTTCATTGTGCTGCATATCATGGATGGCTGGATGTAGTAAAACAGCTGATAAATGATCATGAGTTTAATCCAGACTGTAAAGATAATGATGGTAATACCCCATTAAGCAAAGCTAAAGGTAATGGGAAACATGCTGTTGTGGACTACCTGGAAACAGTTAGAGGTACATTTGTTGTTTATGTACTTTGTATATAGTATAAAATGTAGTTGTGCAATCTGTAGATTAGTATCCCAAATTGCCTGCCATTGTTTATGTTGAAGATGAGTGTCATTGGGGTGTTCAATGCAGTACTGCACCGGCAAAATTGAAATTATTCAAAACATTTCTGGCAATCTGTGGATTGTGTCTCACAAAATATTTATCTGAGGATTGGGAATTTGGGATCTAATCTACAGATTGTGTGTTGTACATTTTGTGATCAATGATTACAATCACATGCTTGAACTCTCTGAATGTCAATTAGATACATGTATAAATAATGCTCATGACCGTTTTGCAGTAGTACTCAAAAATATACAGATGTTGTTGGTCAGCCGAGATAGTATCCCCAAACACACATACATTTGATGCATACCATTTATGGTGTCTCATAACCTCTGTAATACAATTTGAGTCATAAGATTAATTACATTTCAATAATATTTCACAAAAATTGCACATAGCTTAGTGGGTATAGAGGTTGTCTGGTTTTCTACACTTCTTTATCACTGCCAGTGTCGTCTTGAATAGCACTATCTGATATATGGAATCACTGTTCTTGCAATGCACAGTAGATTTGGTTTATTAAAGTAAAGTAGAGTCTAGTCTAGTGTTATGTTATTACATTTTACTGATTTCTATATTTCAGTTGTGCAAACCCATTAGTTTCAGGAGCTATAATTACAATCAATTTTGTGCTCTGTGGGTTATTTTTAACTATCAGTTGGTTACAAGAGTTTCCATGCATATATTTTTGTCAATGCTTATTTATTTTTCTTGCTAGATAATATTTATAGTTACTGGTCTTGATAAAGTACATGTCAAAATAGAGCAGTAACAAAAACAATAGTATTAAAGATACATCCTGTAGTAGGTATAGCATTATTGTTAGTTCTCATTCCAGAGTACTTATAATAACTAATAACATCTGTTGTACGTGTACTTCACAAATGTTGTACTTTATATATCTATATAGATCAAGATCAAATTCGTAAGTATAACCTAGCTAGAAAACAAATCAACATGGATTTATATAGTCTCAGGAGACCTAATCTTTGAAAAAGGACACTTTTCCACAAAATAATTTAGTTCAATGGCTTACCTTCAATCGCTCACCATTCCACCTTATTGTATAGGATGTCAATGAAATTTGGTATCCAGAAGGAGCTATTATTAAGCTTCTTGGGTAACAAAGTTCATTGACTTCCTGTACAAAATGGCGGAATGAGGAACAATTAAATATAAGTATTTGATCAAAATTATTTTGCAGGAAAGTGTCCCGATTCGAAATTAGGTCACATGTTATTAATATTGTAATGAAACTCATGAGTGTTACAATAACCAATTAATTTTTACAGTGCTATACATATTAAATACTTGAGGGAGGTAATAAATTGATCCACATCTATATGACTTTAAATTCCATGCCCGATTTATCTACAAATGCATACAAAAATGTTTCACTTCTTGTTTCTTTAGGCGAAGTTGACAAGAAGTGTTATGATGCTTTTAACCATGGCAGACGAGAGGAAGCTCTTAGATTATTGAAGCAAATAGAAGATCCTCGTACAGTGAAGAGTAAGAAAAACTTCACTCTTCTTCATTGTGCTGCATATCATGGATGGCTGGATGTAGTAAAACAGCTGATAAATGATCATGAGTTTGATCCAGACTGTAAAGATGATGATGGTAATACCCCAATAAGCAAAGCTAGAAGTAATGGGAAACGAACTGTTGTGGATTACCTGGAAACAGCTATAGGTACATAATTTTGTTGTTTATTTCTGTTTACGTACTTAGCATAATTGTCTTGGAATAATTTATAATATAGTCTGTAGATTAGATCTCAGACTACCTTGACATTATTTAGTGTGATATAATCTATAGATTGTTTGTGTATTAGTGTCCTAGTATGAATGATACTGAGGGGCCATTTATGCCAGTTGATGGGGGTTTTTTTCCATTCAACAATGTGCTTTCTCCCCTAATTTCTAGTTATGGACTTGCTCCTAGTAATTAGCTGATAATTAGAGGTGGGCAATACTATCTATATTACACTTAATACATTGATACACAGCAATACATACAAGTACTAAAATGAGTAATCTGAGCACACACAGTTGATTGACAATGAGGCATTCTGAATAATTAATAATTTCATATTGGTATCACAAGTACATGTAATTTACATGTTGGCACCCATACTGTGTATATTTCATTTGCACAACATAATCTTCAGATTGTGTGGAGCATATGTGACCAAAAAGGGGCTTTGTCCACAGAATGATTTTGATCAAATGCTTACCTTCAATCAATCACTATTCCACCATTTGTGCTGGAAGTCAATTCTAAGAAGAGCTATTATTAAACTTCTTAATAAGATGGCTTCCTATACAAAATGACTGAAAACCAAGCGATTAGCATTATTCTGTAGGACAAGGTTACCTGGTCACATATATAATTTATTATACTATATACATATATATATATATATATACATGTATATATATAATCAGAGCCCATGAATCCCAAGGAGCGTACAACAGCTATACATGTAGCTGTGTCAACCTTTGTCGAACGAAAGTACTTGAGATAATGATATTCATAATGTGTTTCAAGTGCTAGTGGTAAACATACACGCCTAGCGCCGTATCCTGCACATGATACAAATGGCGACAAAAGCTGCTAAACGTACTATATACTAGACGGCTGTTGAAGAAGGAGGTGAAGTATCTTGTAAGTAGAGTGAGGGAAGTGGATGCTGTTCATTTCATGAGCAACTAACCTTCCTCGGAAGTTCTTGTGAAGTCTATCTATCGTTGTTTTGGCCTGTAGCCTTTTCTCTTTGGGCTGCCACTTATTTTATATACTTCCATATTCTTCGTTGGTAGTGAAGCAAGCGATATTGATCTGGTTCTCTTCATGGAAGGTAGGCTCACTACAGCTGCCTTTCTTATTACTGATTTACATTAGTATATACTATACTAGTACTGCACGTGCATTGGGCGGGGTTTGTCGGTAGATTTTTGTGTATTGTCAGCCGCTTAGTGCCTCCGCCTTGTTTGCTTAGTATTTGCCCATATATGTAATTCGTTGGACAAAGGTTGACACAGCGTTTTATATAGCAGTTGTACACTCCTTCCTTCCTGCTCTCCTGATATAATAATTATATATATTTATATATACTTATACCATAGAAGCCTTACAGATCAAAGGAAACTGGCTGCTGTTATGTATACAGTATACATGTGTATTGATCATGACCACATCCTGTCTGATATCTCTAGGGGATATATATATATATATATATCACACAGGATGTGGTCAGCACCAAGTATTTTATAAGTAACATTCATGTGGTATTTATGATTAAACAAGATCATTAAATGAAATTTCATGAGCACTAATGATTTGAGTAAGAGTCATTTCTGAGCATTTTGATTCAAATTAATATTGATTTGCCCAATAGAGCATTTGTTAACAGTAATTCCAGACAAATCAGCTAATGTTGATGATTTCATACCATGCTTTTAGTCTTATTGTTCATTAGTACCTTGCTCACCTCAGTGTGTTGTGAAGTTGATATCCTTTCGTAAGCTCTCAGTGAATCTAAGGATCAATGTCTGGTAACTTAATGTATAACCCCCCACACTCAGGTATGTTGCTCCAGAAGCCCTCATGCTATGATTAGTCTTGCCTCTGACTCCTGCCTCTTCATACATATCGTTTACCATTGTTGAAAGAACTTAAGCATATCAATAAGCGGAGGAAGAGAAACCAACAGGGATTCCCTCAGTAATGGCGAACGAAGTGGGAAGAGTGCCCAGGTCTGAAATCTCCAGTCAGGCTTTGAGTTGTTGACTGGCGAATTGTGGTCTGGAGAGTCGAACTGTCCCGGTCCACTGCTGCACTGTTCGGGCCCGAAGTTGACTTGGAACGGCGTGCCTGAGAGGGTGAGAGCCCCGTAGGGCAAGGAAACCGAGAGTAGTGGGACGAGGGTTCGTACTTGTGGAGTCGGGTTTTTTGGGATTGCAGCTCCAAGCGGGTGGTAGACTCCATCCAAGGCTGAATACAGGTGCAAGACCGATAGCGGACAAGTACCATGAGGGAAAGGTGAAAAGCACTTTGAAGAAAGAGTTCAATAGACCGTGAAACCGTTGGGAGGGAAGCTCAGGGTGAGGAGGTGGTTGTGCTTCGTTGGGGTTCATCAGACTTGCCTGCCATTGCAGAGCTGTCCGAGCATTCTCCTTCTGAAAGCTGGAACTGTCAGTCGGGGAGGGTCGTGCAGGACTGATTTGCGAGTCATTGGTCGGGTAGGTTGCCTCTGTACGTGAAAGCTTGCTTGAGTGTTTGGAGGAGCTTATAAGTCGTTCCATTGTGACCTGTGTCGTCTCCCAGTTGCGAGGTGTCAAATTGCCCCTGAAATGGGAAGGTGCAGACTTTCTCCACTAACGTTGTGAGAGGGTTGAGAAGCTCTGGGAGGTAGCTGTGGCCTGTTTCAGAGCGTTCCGTCCTTTGCCTGGTAGTTCAGTCTGCTCGGGGAACAGGAAGGCGTTCGAAGCAGCTGTTCACTGTCCCTGTTTACCTATGGCAACCTTTTCATACCAAGCCTCTCCAGTGTCACTTGGGGCTTTCTGTTTGGGTCTAAGAAACAAAATATCCTTTTCAAAGGCATACAGAGGTAATTAATTGAAGTACAAGTCCATCACGAAAACAAGGCACCGAGAATTTAGACTAGGAATAGGAGGACGAGGCACTTCTTTATTTTCAAAATGGAGGTCAGATGCACAACCACTGTAATTTTTGGATCCATGTTCCACATAAGTGATACAATCAGGATTAAATCTGTTCTTGAACTGTGAAGGGCCTATTTTTCAAATTTCTTCCTCTCCTCTTATACAAAACCTTTTCCCAATGTAAAAGAAAATAGTTCATTGCAAACTCCTTGGATTATCACAACCAAATATACCTAAACTCCAGAGTTTGTCCTCTTCTTTCGTTATGATTGATGTGTGACGAACAGACACCACTCGAGTGTAAGCTGAGTCACAATAGATAGTTCGAGGGGGATAATACTCACCATCTTGCCGTCTGACTTCATTTACGAATCTACAATTGATATTTCTAGTAAACGGGGGTACAACTTCCATATTTAAAAAACCTAGCTGCTTTCCATTAGTTTACTTTACTTCTATGGGATTGATGAGCCCTGACTATATACATGTAATTTACTAATGTATTCCTCATAGCGAGCATATACAACTTATACTCCACATTTTGCATACAATGTATGTACCTGTGTTGTTAGTTACATCTGTGTATTGAGTTTGTTGATTCTATATTATCTTTTCATTTAGGTATAGCACCTAGTACAGATGATAAAAAAGGTAATTAAGAGATGCATACATAGTGATAATCAGTACAAAAGCAACACTCACAACACTAACATTAATATTATCATTTATCATAATCTTTAGTTGAAAATCTCAATGATATTTTCCCTTTGAAAGCTTACTCTTATGACTAATTTTCTTAATTAGAAAGACCATGCAATTCGCAATTTATTTATGAAACTGGCATCTCAATATTACACTATATACACATGTTTTTCTATTAAACAATTCTTCGGTGAGGGCAGATCGAAAGGTTTGTGCAAGTAGAGCCGAGTATGACAATTGCATTGGGATAGCACATAAATACTCAACAACAACAATTATTTCGGACTATTTTTATATTTTCTGGCGTCTTTGTAAATTGTAAGTAAAATATTTTTAACTGCCCTAATAACAGTTACTAGAGAATCAGAAAATTCACTAAACTCTTTGCATAAAATATGATGCAAAACTCTTAGTTTCAAGACGATAAGTTCACCATTAGAACACCTATAAGTTTTAGGTTTTTACTTGTTACTCGGCTATTATGATTTATCAGATATCAGTAACAGTTTTCTTATTAATTAGTCGTTAAACTCTCTTGTCATGTTTAAATTTCGTTGTTTAATTTTAAAACACAAGCAAAACTGTTCCTCTTCATTTATTCTCTTTCTATTTCTTATATCAGTTGAAGACCAATGTTTTGATGCTTTCAACTATGGGAGAAAGGAGGAGGCTCTTAGATTACTGAAGAAAATTAAAGATCCTCGTAGAGTGACAGATAGCAACAACTTCACTCTTCTTCATTGTGCTGCATATCATGGATGGTTGGCTGTAGTAAAAGAGCTGATAAATGATCATCACTTTGATCCAGACTGTACGGATGATGACTGTAATACCCCATTAAGCAAAGCTAGAGGTAATGGAAAAGATCATGTTGTCTACTACCTGGAAACAGTTATAGGTATGTTTGTGGTTTATTTCTATTTATGTATTTAGTACATGTACATATAATTTAGGGCTGGGAATCAGCTGAGATTTTGAAATCGATTATCACTAACTTCAAGTCGATTGATAATCGATTAAAATCAGCGGAATTAATTAGGCCAATTAATACAGGAAACTCCTCCCATTTGATGATCAAAAAGGCTTCCTATCACTTCCATATTGTACATTTCTTGCCGTCACATGCTTGAAAAGTATGTCTTCTGGAATAATTAGCATAATCGATATTACAGACTTATAATTTCAATATCGATCGATTAATCGATAATCGTCCCTGCCCTAATATAATTGTATTGGTATATAATATAGTTTGTAGAATTAGTCCCAATTCTATTTAGTGTGACACAATCTGCAGATTATTTGGACTAGCCATGTTGATGAGATAAAAATAATACTCATAACCCTTTTGATGGAGTACTCATAAATACAGATGTTGTTGGGAATAGTTTCATACACATGTAGCATATTTTTCTCCATGTTATCATATTCTTGTTTTCCATACATAGATAGCTAGGGCTTCTGATATCAATACTAAGTAGCAATTTTTAAATGCAAACAGCTATTACCATGTAGGGATATTTCTATGAGGTTAAATTTTAATGGCCTGTAGGGCCATTCCTATGATTGCTTTCCCACGGGTTCGATGTATGTTTATAACTTTAATTTATGTTTGTGTCACTTATGAGAGTATGCGTAGTTAAGGAAGTTACGTCATTCTGAGGGCTTGGTCAATTAATGGTCGTGGCATGTAAAAGAACGCGTGCTCAAGCTCTACAGACCAGCAGAAAGCAAGCTGTGTAGCTTACATACTGTAGAGAAACTGGAACTAATAGCTAGGTAAGGAGAGTAGCTAATCAAAATAATAACTACAATAGGCTGATGTGTTTCAGGCATGATAAATTCAGGGATACTTTTTTCTCTATATATCTTGTTACAAAGTTTCCACTTCTCACAGAATACATGATTATTATTATTGTTACATTAATTTACTGATTTCTGTATTTCAGTTGTGCAAAGTTTGTAGAACCATAATCACAATTTTATTTTGTATACATGTATGCTGTTAAAGTCATGAGATACATGTACATGTACATGTATATGTGGTAGAGAGAGGCAGTAAATTGATCCACATCTTTAAAATGTTTCACTTCTTGTTTCTTTATGGACAAAGTATTATGATGCTTTTAATTATGATAGACAGGAGGAAGCTTTTAGATTGTGGAAATTAATGCGGGGTGTTACACATGCTGACTCAGCAGATTGAACAGTTCAACCTGCCGACTCAGCACGTAATATAAATTAATTAACCCATATGCATAACATTGGTTAAATTTCGTTGACATATAATGATGCATGTGTGACCTCTTATGATCTTGTTTCTGTGTACTCTTCTTACACATTGACTAGGAGAGACAGTAAACTAAAGACTAAGCTGTAAGAAACAATACTACTTTTCATTAGTGTTTTTAATAAGCTCATATGGTGCACCATTGGCCCAAAGAGCTTCTTATTTGGTACAGCACAGTTCTCTCTTTGGGCCAGACAGCACAGTTGATTTAGATTAACTCTTTGTTAACCGGCTTGTATTGTCAATGGCACACACACTGATCATTATTGAGCCCTTCAAAACTTATCAAAAACTCTGCTTTTCATATCAATTTTCCTGACCAATACACTTAAACTATGGCAAGGGTTCTGCAATTATTTTGTATCAAAAAAATTAGGATTGATTGTTTTTCAATCATACTTATGGCAATAGTTCTTGAGTGAATTCATTTCTGTTTATGTACTTGAATTGTGCAATCTCTGCCATTATATATTCAGTACCACAAATAACTTTGCAGATTGTGTGGAGCTTGTTTGTTTTATCTAAATATTCATGCAAAATTTTTCACTTGTTTCTTTAGAGACAAAGTGTTATGATGCTTTTAACCATGGCAGACGGGTGGAAGCTCTTAGATTACTGAAGCAAGTTAAAGATCCTTGTACAGTGATGAGTAATAACAACTTCACTCTTCTCCATTGTGCTGCATATCATGGATGGTTGCCTGTAGTAAAACAGCTGGTAATTGAGCATCAGTGTGATCCGGACTGTAAGGACAATGGTGGTAATACTCCATTAAGCAAAGCTAGAGGTAATGGAAAACAAGCTGTTGTGGATTACTTGGAAAAAGCTATAGGTACATTTGTTGTTTATTTCTGTTTATGTACAGTGTACTTAGTATAATTTTATATATAATTGTGTTGGTATGTAATAACAAAATGAAATTAACAACTTCCATAATTAAAACAATAGCTACTTTTCGGCTTTGATAATACATCCCTAAATGTACATGTTCTTTCATTTTATATTATTATAATTATGTTATTTTTTAACCATTACCTGCACAGGAGGCTTACTGTAATCATTATACTTGCCCTTATTGTAATTTACTTTCTGCATATCCAATATATACATGTACATTGTAAATTTGAGTTATCTGCACTGTAAAAATTAGTCCTCATACGCATGTTTAAAAATAGCACCCATTGGGTGTACGCCTGGTTGTTATGGAAATGTTTAATCTTTCATAGACTAAACCTAGTAATATCATTCATTAGGAGTGATATATTCATCATTTTCTAAACTCTTTCACTAACTTTAGTTTGTGAAAGAACGAATGTTTCCATGACGACCCGACTTGCATCCCAGGGTTGTTATTTTTAAACATGCATATGAGCATCCCATGTTTAGCAGTGTGCATAATTATAATTATAATTATTACATTTGGGGAGGTGTCAGTAATTTCTATACACTTGAAAAACAAACCAACATGTTTATACATGTATTACTGTTCATATGTTCGTGTATTGTTAGTTACATTTGTGTATTGAGTTTGTTGATTCTATAATTATCTTTGTGAAGAAGGATCTTATTTCATTTAGAAAGAGGAGTTAACAGTGGTGCAGAAGTGAAACCAAGACCTAACAAAGGTAATGAAGAGAGAAATACACCTGTACATAGTCATAATCAATACACTTACATAATTATATATGGGAAGCCAGTCAGTCTTCTAGATTAAACTAATGTTAGTATTTACTGTGTGCTGTTTATGTTTAAGAATAAAGAAGTTAACAATGCCCTTATTCTTCTATATTATTTCTCTTAACCTACATTTAGTTGCAACTCTTAATAAAAGCATTCTCCCATTAGAATGTACTCTTATGCCTAATTTAAAAAGAGCACTCAATGGTATTTATCATATGGGTGGATTGCCCCCACTGTTAGTGTGGTCTTGACTTGCACTATCTGATATCTGGAATCACTGTTCTTGCAATGCAAAGTAGATTTGGTTTATTAAAGTAAAGTAAAGCCTCCTATACTCTAGTCTAGTGTTATGTTATTAGATTTCAGTTGTGCAAACTATACTAACTTTAAAAGGACTGATGTCACATATTATGTGTTATTTGAGCCCTACACACACGGGAGTGCATTCCTAGCATTATAAAGCACTCCAAGTGTTTGTACTTGATGTCAGGGATAAGCCCATGAAAATGGTTTAAAAACGTTGATGGTTTTTCGGTCGCCCTTTGCCCTAAATATAGAGTATAAGTGGAATTTTAAAGGGGGCATCCCGCGCAATTTTAAGATCAGTGGCTTCGTGCATGCAATCTGGTGAGTAGCTGAGACATTTCTCTTGCTATAAAACCCAATAGCATGGGTGTAGCTGGTGCCAACATGCAGTGGGGTCATTTGTTTGACCCAGTTGCAGTCAAAAGAGGGAGAACACTGCATTTAAATTTGACCTACAAAGTGCTTGGAGACTTTTGAGATAATAAATTGATCCACATTTTTATGACTTTTGATTTCATATCTACAAATACATACAAAAATGTTTCACTTCTTGTTTCTTTAGAATTAGAGAAGCAGTGTTATGATGCTTTTAACTGTGGTAGACGAGAGGAAGCTCTTAGATTACTGAAGCAAGTTAATGATCCCCATACAGTGAAGAGTGAGAACAACTTCACTATTCTTCATTGTGCTGCATATCATGGATGGCTGGATGTAGTAAAACAGCTGATAAATGATCATCACTTTGATCCAGACTGTAAGGATGATGATGGTATTACCCCAATAAGCAAAGCTAGAAGTAATAGAAAACGACATATTGTGGACTACCTGGAAACAGTTATAGGACTGGGTATGTTTGTTGTTTTTTTCCTGTATATGTATTTAGTATAATAGTTGTCTTGGTATATAATAATAATTGTGCAATCTGCAGAGTGCCTTCCATTATGTCATACAAGCTGCAGATGTGTGGAACATGTTTGTGAAATGCAAGCAAAAATGTTTCACTTCTGTTTCTTTAGATGAAGTAGAGAAAAAGTGTTATGATGCATTTAACTATGGTAGACGGGAGGAAGCTCTTAGATTACTGAAGCAAGTTAAAGATCCCCATACAGTGAAGAGTAAAAACAACTTCACTATTCTTCATTGTGCTGCATATCATGGATGGTTGGATGTAGTAAAAGACCTGATAAATGATCATCAGTTTGTTCCTGACTGTAAGGATAATGATGGCAATACTCCATTAAGCAAAGCTAGAAGTAATGGGAAACAATTTGTTGTGGAGTACCTTGAAACAGCTATAGGACTGGGTGCGTTTGTTGTTTATTACTGTTTACATGTACATGTATGTACATAGTATAATAGTTGTCTTGTTATAATAATAGTTGTGCAATCTGCAGAGTGCCTGCCATTATATCATACAAGCTGCAGTTGTGTGGAACATGTTTGTTTGACTTTAAATTACAACCAAAAAATTCTCACTCCTTGTCGACCCTCCCCCTTCGAGAGGGTTACTGTAAATGGTTTGGAAAAATGTCTGTGTGTGTTAGTGTGTCTGGTCACACCACTGTACCTCAAGAACTGGACTCTCCTGGACTCTCATACTTATTAATGTCCAACGTTGGCATCAAAATCTCATGAATATCATTATGTGGTTCATTTAGGGTAGGGTTAGGGTTCCCTTGTGGTTAGGGTTCAATCAATATCAAAGTTACCTTAGTCTTTGATGGCAATCTTGGACATCACTCTTCATACTTAGCGTGATACACTCCAAAGTGGCAAAAGCGAGCACTCACTAATATTTTCTCTACAACACTAGAAGCTATCAAAAAGGGTAAGAAATCCACTAGGTGTGGCTTCTTTCAGTCTTCCAGACTCTTCTGCATCTAACGAAGCATGTGTTCTACATCACTGGCTGTCTTAACAACTCCTCTTTCCAACAAAGCAAGTTAAAATCTTTGAACATGTATACTTCGAAAGTTATAAAGCTGACAAAAGTTTCATGAAACACCTGCCCATAATTATAACTTGTATATAAATCTGCAATAATTAAGGGAAGGAGGTTATGCAACATTTAGTTGCTCTATATTTTCTTTAGGTGAAGTAGAGAAAGACTGTTATGATGCTTTTAACTGTGGTAGACGGGAGGAAGCTCTTGGATTACTGAAGCAAGTTAAAGATCCTCATACAGTGAAGAGTGAGAACAACTTCACTCTTCTTCATTGTGCTGCATATCATGGATGGCTGGATGTAGTAAAAGAGCTGATAAATGATCATCAGTTTGATCCAGACTGTAAGGATGATGATGGTAATACTCCATTAAGCAAAGCTAGAAGTAACGGGAAACAATCTGTTGTGGAGTACCTTGAAACAGCTATAGGTATGTTTTATTTCTGTTTATGTACTTAGTATATAATTGTCTTGTTGAGTAGTCTGCATATTAGATCTCAAATTCTGTAATGTGTAGACTACCATTATTTAGCGCGACACCATCTGTATACTTGCAGAGAACAATCGGCAGAAAGTTTTTTTTTTGACAAGTTTAATTTTGCAAGTGTGGTACTATATTAACTACCCTCATCATCCTCAATACCTACATGTATAACATAGTTTTGCTGTCAATGATCTCTTAATCACAATGAGAGGCAATCATGGACCAGACATGCAGATACAAATAATGACCTTTTGCAGCAGTATAGTACTTAAAAAGAATGCAGATGTTGTTGGACATTTCACATTGACCATGACCTCAAAAAATATACGTTTGGAATGACCAAAAATCTTTTACCTGCACTATTTTCATAATCCCATTCTTTTTTGCACATGCCAAATTTCAATCCATTGCTTCATTATTGAGTTACAGTATAATCATGTATTAATCTTATGACATTAAACTATACACTATTTTACATATAAAGTTATCACATCTAAATTTGAAATTGTTTTGACACCTTTAATTTTGCTAGTGTAGGTAGTACTGTGTTAACTACCCTCATCCTCAACACATTTTGCTGTTAATGATTGCTTATTGATCAGAGACTCACATTTAACAACCATCCATGTCAATGAGATACACATAATGCTCATGACCTTTTGAACCAGTACTGGAAACAAAATGCTGTTATTGTTGACATCAGCTAGGATATCCTTGTAGTCCATACATAGATAGCTAGTACTACTGCAAAACCTGTATTAGTGTTAAGCCAGGAGTTCAAATTTGCACATAATTTGTAATTCTTATACAATTATTAAAAATTGATTACTATAATCATTAATTAATCATACTATTTATGATGCTCTGTTATACCTAATTACCTTTTACTCAAGTATTTCACAGACCTCGTTAACCCCTTTGTGTAGATTAGTGAGTATAAAGGTGGTCTGGATTTCTGCACTTCTTAATCACTGCCAGACTTGCACTGTCTGATCACTGTTCTTGCAATGCAAAGTAGATTTGGTTTAATAAAGTAAAGTAGACCCTCCCTTACTCTAGTCTAGTGTTATGTTATTACATTTTACTAGAAGCTGTATGTTTGGTAGAAGGAGATAATAAATTTATCAACGTCTTTGAGTTTAATTTCATGTCTGTTTTATCTACAACTTGTTTCTTTAGAAGTAGACACTAAGTGTTATGATGCATTTAACTATGGTAGACGAGAGGAGGCTCTTAGATTACTGAAGCACGTTAAAGATCCTCTTACAGTAAAGAGTAAGAAGAACTTCACGCTTCTTCATTGTGCTGCATATCATGGATGGTTGGATGTAACAAAAGAGCTGATAAATGATCATCAATTTGATCCAGACTGTAAAGATGATGATGGTAATACTCCATTAAGCAAAGCTAGAAGTAATGGGAAACAATCTGTTGTGGACTACCTGGAAACAGTTATAGGTACGTTTGTTGTTATAATAATAGTTGTGCAATCTCCAGAGTGCCTGCCATTATATCACACAAGTAGCAGATGTGTGGAACATGTTTGTTTGATTTTAAAATACAAGCAGAAATGTTTCACTTCTTATTTCTTTAGAAGTAGACACTAAGTGTTATGATGCTTTTAATAATGGTAGACAGGAGGAAGCTCTTAGATTACTGAAGCAAGTTAAAGATCCTCGTACAGTGAAGAGTAATAACAACTTTACTATTCTTCACTGTGCTGCATATCATGGATGGTTGGATGTAGTAAAAGAGCTGATAGATGAGCATCAGTTTAATCCAGACTGTAAAGATAATGATGATAATACCCCATTAACCAAAGCTAGAAGTAATGGGAAACAAGATGTTGTGGAATACCTGGAAACAGCTATAGGTTCATTTGTTGTTAATATAATTATGTATTCAATATTATAATTGTTTAGTATAAAATATAGTCGTGTGATGTACAAATTGCCTGCCATTATAATTATCAGTGCCACACAATTTGCAGATTAGGAATGTTCATTTTATCTTTAAATGTAAGCAAAAACTTACTTGTTTCTATAGGTGAAATAGAGAAGTGTTATGATGCATTTAACTATGGCAGACGGGAGGAGGCTCTTACATTACTGAAGAAAGTTAAAAATCCTCATATAGTGAAGAGTAAGAGCAACTTCAATATACTTCATTGTGCTGCATATCATGGATGGCTGGATGTAGTAAAGCAGCTGATAGATGATCATCAATTTGATCCAGACTGTAAGGATGATGATGGTAATACTCCAACAAGCAAAGCTAGAGGTAATGGAAAACAATCTGTTGTGGACTACCTGGAAACAGTTATAGGTACATTTGTTGTGTTGTTGTATATTATATTAATTGTGCACTCTGCAGAGTGCCTGCCATTATATCAAACAGTAGCAGATGTGTGGAACATGTTTGTTTGATTTTAAAATACAAGCAGAAATGTTTCACTTCTTATTTCTTTAGAAGTAGACACTAAGTGTTATGATGCTTTTAACTATGGTAGACGAGAGGAAGCTCTTAGATTACTGAAGCACATTAAAGATCCTCTTACAGTAAAAAGTAAGAAGAACTTCACGCTTCTTCACTGTGCTGCATATCATGGATGGTTGGATGTAACAAAAGAGCTGATAAATGATCATCAATTTGATCCGGACTGTAAGGATGATGATGGTAATACTCCATTAAGCAAAGCTAGAAGTAATGGAAAACAATCTGTTGTGGACTACCTGGAAACAGTTATAGGTACGTTTGTTGTTATAATAATAGTTGTGCAATCTCCAGAGTGCCTGCCATTATATCGCGCAAGTAGCAGATGTGTGGAACATGTTTGTTTGATTTTAAAATACAAGCAGAAATGTTTCACTTCTTATTTCTTTAGAAGTAGACACTAAGTGTTATGATGCTTTTAATAATGGTAGACAGGAGGAAGCTCTTAGATTACTGAAGCAAGTTAAAGATCCTCGTACAGTGAAGAGTAATAACAACTTTACTATTCTCCACTGTGCTGCATATCATGGATGGTTGGATGTAGTAAAAGAGCTGATAGATGAGCATCAGTTTAATCCAGACTGTAAAGATAATGATGATAATACCCCATTAAGCAAAGCTAGAAGTAATGGAAAACAAGATGTTGTGGAATACCTGGAAACAGCTATAGGTTCATTTGTTGTTAATATAATTATGTATTCAATATTATAATTGTTTAGTATAAAATATAGTCGTGTGATGTACAAATTGCCTGCCATTATAATTATCAGTGCCACACAATTTGCAGATTAGGAATGTTCATTTTATCTTTAAATGTAAGCAAAAACGTACTTGTTTCTATAGGTGAAATAGAGAAGTGTTATGATGCATTTAACTATGGCAGACGGGAGGAGGCTCTTACATTACTGAAGAAAGTAAAAAATCCTCATACAGTGAAGAGTAAGAGCAACTTCAATATACTTCATTGTGCTGCATATCATGGATGGCTGGATGTAGTAAAGCAGCTGATAAATGATCATCAGTTTGATCCAGACTGTGAGGATGACAGTGGTAATACCCCATTAAGCAAAGCTAGAGGTAATGGAAAACAACATGTTGTGGAATACCTTCAAACAGTTATAGGTATGTTTTATTTCTGTTCAAGTACTTATTATGTTGGTACATGTACATATTATAGTTGTGCAATATGCAGATTACATGTACTTGTTATTGTTATAGTGTGATATGTTGAAGATGAGGATCATGGGGTGGTCAATGCTGCTTGTTTGCATTTCCAATAATAATTATCAAACAAATATTTGGGTAGAGCATTAGCTTGTGTGTTGTGACCGGTAGAGCATTTCAGCTCTTTATATTAGCTTGTGTGTTGTGACCGGTTTGTAAAGGAAACTTGCAGCATCACATCTCATTACTCTTTTCTGTGTCAGTTTTGAAGTACATGTACATGTACATGTACATGTACATGTACATATGTAAATCAATATTCTGTATCAGGCATGGAGCCAAGTACTTTGAACGTAAGTACAATAAGCATGCATATATGAGTACTTGTACTTGTACATGTACATGTCCATAGCTGAGAGGCTGTTCAACATTACTGGAGTAATTTTCACCCTGACTAAGTGAGGATAGATTTAAACAGTTAATGTTCATCATATGTAATAAGGTATCACAATGATAATTAAACATTTGACATGTCAGTTACAAACAGTACCTAAGTACCAAGTACTAATACTTTCACTTCAGTACTTCTCAGCCAAAAGCATATGTACTTGTACTTGTATTTAACCCTTTAAACCCCATATTAAGCGCATTATTGCGGAATTAATTAGTGTCACAACATTACCATAAGTGCATATTTGCGTAATTATACCACACCTCGGATTTGCATGTGCACTATAGAGATCTTTCCATATTTTTCTACCAAACTTTTACACAAGATAGGCTACTAAATTTGCTGTAAGACAGTGTAAATATCGAAGCTACAAGTTGAGGAATTCCAAAGTTACAAGTGAAGGAATTGATGAAGACGCTAAGTGTGGGCGTTGCCACTGACAACAGTACTTTCAAACGCTCGCCATAATACTTTCTTGTTGCTAACGAATCGTGATTTGGGTATCTATGGCTTTCTTAGAAGGTCTTCTGGCAAACTAAGTAAGTTAAAACTCCGTCTTGTTTAAAATGTGGAACTTATACAGGCGAGTATAGAAGTGGGCGTTACCCATAGACTGCTAAACTTTGAAGCACTCGCCTTAATGTCTTCCTGGAAGAATAAATTTTATATCTGTGGATTTCTTAATACCTTTTCTCTGTAGCAAAGCAAGTTAGAATTCTGAGTCTTATAGAGATATAGAAGCTGTGAATGCGACACTCTGCCCACACATTTTTTAAATAATTAAATTTGGTGATATAAACAAAAATGCCCACTTTAATTACGGGGTTTAAAAGGTTAAATACTTTCAAGTGTACATATGTACACATGTACAATGTACTTGTACTTCCTTTTGTTTTAGTACTTGTACTTTACTTAAGTCTTTACAAATGTATTTGGCCCCATGCATGATATGTATACACGTTTTCTATTGAACAATCCTTCATTGAGGGCAGTTCACAAATTTTCTCAAGTGCACACTGAATATGTCTGAGGTCTATTGTAAGAAGTCAGCATTATCCTCACAACACCTGGTTGTTTTTACATTTTATCTTTTTCTTAATTTTATTTATTTATTTTTATTCAGATGTCAATGACCAGTGTTTTGATGCTTTTAACTATGGTAGACGAGAGGAGGCTCTTAGATTACTGAAGAAAGTTAAAGAGCCTCTAAAAGTGACAGATAGTAGTAACTTCACTCTTCTTCATTGTGCTGCATATCATGGATGGTTGGATGTAGTAAAACAGCTGATAATTGAACATCAGTTTAATCCAGACTGTAAGGATGATGATGGTAATACTCCATTAACCAAAGCTATAGGTAGTGGAAAAGATGATGTTGTTGAGTACCTAACAACAGGTGAGAGTGTGTTTATGTCTATGTACTGCATAAATTAATATTTTATCCTAATTTGGAAAAACTTCAAAGTAACCACAGAGTTTATTAATCAGATATAAATCCTACCATCAACTACAGTGATGAGAAGTTACACACAGCTACTACAGTAGGATGGGTAGATGGATGGATGGATGAATGGATGGATGGATGGATGAATGGATGGATGGATGGATGGATGGATGGATGGATGGATGGATGGATGGATGGATGGATGGATGGATAGATGAATGGATGGATGGATGGATGGATGGATGGATGGATGGATGGATGGATGGATGGATAGATCAATGAATGGATGGATGGATGGATGGATGGATGGATGGATGGATAGATGGATGGATGAATTTGAAAATCAGCAAATAATTTTGTCAAACGCTTATTTTTCTGGTACGGATACCTGATTATCCATGAACTGAGCATCCAGATCTGTTTCTTTGTATTTGGGTACTCGTTTAATGTTTGCACATGCACAGAAACCAAACACATGAAATCGAAATTGCAACAAAATGGTGGTTGTCTTGCTCCGTATTACCAGCTTTTTAGGCTTTTAAATAGACCAATGCTGCTTGTATAAACATCAAAAAGGTGAGGTAATACTGTATATTTTAGTGCAAACAATTTATGATCATCTTATTTGGCACTGCACAGTTCTCCCTTTGGGCCAGTGGCACAGTTAATTATGATTATATTGTCACTAACAGCATTAACTCTTTGTTAATTGGCTCAAAATGTATTCCCAATGGCACACACACTAACCATTGTTGAGCCAATTTGGCCCATGCTTCAAAATGTATCAAAAACCCTTGGTATATAAATCTGATACAGCACTCATATATGTATATAATTTATATTTATCCCATACCTACCCTACTCTGACCAATCAGATCACAATTTCAGGGATATAATAGGTCTAATTTCCTCGCGCATGTTGCCGATGAATCAAATTCATTGACATGGTACATCTACATGTATCATGTTAATGAATTTGATTCATTGATATGCAGCACTATTATTAAGCAATAACCACATTGTCTGGGTTAGGTCATTTAGCTTAGGATTAATATGCTAGATTCTGTGTTTGCTGACATTTCCTTACCATTGCTATCTCTCCTCCTACTGATAATGGCAGAGGATAATGGGACCCTCATTAATGAAGAACAGGTTGTGATCTGATTAGTAAGGCAGCTAAAAGAACATAAATTAGATATATCCATCCTGACAGGATATAAAACCAAGGCAAAAGCAATGGTTTTCCTGAGGACTATCCTCGGGAAAACCATTAATATTGTTTTTGTTATGAAACCTCTGAAATGCCTTGGGCTTCACCCTCAGTACTGTCTTGGCTTTGCTCAATCACTACCCTTTCCCATAGGACCAGTTAGTGTATTATATAATAGGTATATATTATAACAGACCTACGAATGCTATATCAGATTTATAATCACCGAGGGTGAGGCAATTATAAATCTCTTATAGCACAGGTAGCTTCTCCTAACATTTCGTCTTGAGTTTGGACCAGGTGAGTGTTGTGTTTGTGTCGCTATGGTTGATGGCAGGTTTAATATCTGATTTATAAAACCTGTGGTTACATTGAAGATTTGCTGTATCAGGATATATGTATAATTATATTATAATTATATGTGTATATAGCATATGTTACCATGGCAACTACATGATGTGATTAGGTCTGTATTATTGCATGTATAACTGTCAAAGCAAGCATACATGTACATGCTACATCACTTGGGCCTTGGCAACAGAAACATCCTCAATTTTAAAACTTGGATAACCTGGCCTTGGAAATGTCTACCCTTTTGGTAACTTCTAGAGAGTTATGACTATGAAAGAGGGAAAAGCACAAAGTGTAAAGCTAAAAACAAAAACAAACATTTTGATACTATTAAGTAGCAAATCATGAAAAAAATTAAATGTGGTATAATAATTAATGAGTAGATTACTGTTTGGTTGTCATAGTAATTATTATAATAATTATTTCTATTAGCCAAAGGGTTATTTGAACATATTGATGAGCAAAGGAAGAAATGGGAAGCAGAAAAAGAAGATTTACTCCGTCAACTACAAGAACGTCAACCTGAGAGAGACGAGGAGTCATCGTCTCACTTGGTGCAACGGAGGCAAAGATCAGAACAACTTGAAACAGAGAAGAAAGAGCTACTTTTTCAGATAGAGAAAGAAAAGAAAACATTACAACGTGTTTCAGGTAATTTATGTTAATTGAACATGTTGTACTCTAGTGTCACCTACAAGTATAATTATATGTTTATATGAATATTCCTGATTACACATATATATATATAAATATATAGGTAATTTTCGAACCAATTAGCAAAAGAATGTTACTTGTGCTTTAAACGGCAATTATTGGCGTAACAGGAAATGCCACGCCTACTGGGGGGCAAAATCGTGTGGAAGAAGCTGGATTAGTGCTAGTATAATTATATTTATAGTAATTTATGATCATGAGTGAGTATTACAAGAGTTTACTACCAGTAGCTGCTACCAGATACCTTGCCAAACTAAGAGTATTTGGTTTGGAAGAGACAGATGATCCGTATTGGAGTAAAAATGACAGCTTCTTCCACACGTTTTTGCCCCTAGTAGGCGTAGGATTTCCTGTTATGCCAATAATTGCCGTTTAAAGCGCAATTAACTAATTGGTTCGAAAATTACCTATATGTATCATGAATAGAAAAGAGTGAATTGATGGAGAAACAAAAACAAACACTTGAAACAGAGAAGAAAGAGCTACTCCTTCTGTTAGAGGTAGAAAGGAAACACCTACAGCAAGCTTCAGGTAATTTGTCATGTATTGAAATTACAATATCATATATGCACTCTTATTAATTATCAGTCAAGAGTGAAATGTTAAAAGAACGTATTCAAACACTTGAGACTGAGCTAAACAAACAACTAAAGATTTCAGGTAATTTGTTCCCATGGTGTTAATATATGACTTTGAAACTATAGCCATACCAACATGTACCATATATATTCATGTTATATGTAGTGAAGAGTGAGATAATAGAAGATCAGAATCAAAAACTTGAGGATGAGAAGAAAGCTTTACAATCTAAGTTAGAAGGACAGATGCAGAAATTTCAAGAGCTCTCAGGTAATGTAATATGTTATAAAATACAGTAATCATGGTATACCTTTTTTGAGGTTGAAAATGTGGTTTTGCCTAAATAAGGATGTTTTGGAAGTAGTTTGGTGATGTAAACAGCAATTGTCTGAAGCTTTGTACTTATTATCACTACTTTAGAAGAGACATAAACAGTGGTGTGGAAACAGCCAGTTATGCAGGACATTTTCCAATAAATCTAGTGAATGTTCGGTAAATTGAAACTGAGGAGTACAAGAGTGGTGAAAATAGGTTAAATGTCCACCAGTTAGCTCAATGTTTCCACACCCCTGGTTGTAAACTGTTGAAGGCTTGCGCACTCATTTGCTGTTATAAACTGGGTCTATTGCTTTGAAACCAAAATGTGCGATATACAGAATAATAATGATTGTCTCACCACTCAAGGCATGATATAGCACAATAATTAATTGTTTTGGTGGTCATTCCACACTGTCTGTTGTTGGTATTTTGCAGTGACAAAACAATAGGCCTTTTAATTTAAAAATAAATATTAAATTTTAGTAATATTTTTGAAGTATTGGGAATCAGCTAACACTTATGAAATTCTCACCTCACACTGATGTATCCATTATAGATAAATGTATAAGTGGTGAAGGAGAAACAAGAAAAGTTATCATTCAACTAGAAGAGGGGAAAAAACAACTTGAGATTGAGAAAAATGAGTTACTAACTGCATTAGAGGAAAAGCAGAAGGAATTGCAACAACTTACAGGTAATTTAGGAGCTAATGCACATTACACAAATCCATTATGTACATGTACATAGTATACACAATATATTTACATTACATATATATAACAATGTTGCTACACTGATCAGGAATAAATGGCTATCCAGCCACCTTTCTTTCAGCATAAACATGTCCTCACTTCCCAAATTCTTTACTAAAGGCTTTTAATAAAACGTTTTGGACACCTTGAGAATTCCTTGAAGGTTTATTTTGGGAAACAAGAAGTGGGAACCTGTTTATGTTTAAAGAAGGTGGCTTGATAGCTACTATATCCCTGATCAGGTTTGTAGCAATTGAGACATTGTTATAGTAGAAACCTTGGTCGGTCATTACTTCATATAAGGATAGTATAGTAGCTATATTACACATTCAAAATAGTATAATACTTAGTAAGAACAAAAACATCCTGATATAACCCTAACAATGTCAGTACTCCTAACATAATTCTTATATCATATGAGACTATATGAATGTAACATTATTTCGTCACATCTTATATGAACCCCCTGGGGCCATTACTTCATATAAGGATAGTGTAGTAGCTATATTACACATTCAAAATAGTATAATACTTATACAAACCACAGAATACAATACTTTCGTCCCTGGTCATTCAGAAGCCTGCTATTAACTGCGTCCACTAAATTTAGCAATTTTAAATGCTCAGATTTAGCATGCATTAATTTTAGTGAATGTCTGGTCCATGCCTAATACAGTGTTTCTCCCAGAATAAAATATTAGGGTGGTGGAGTGCATCAGTGATACATGACATTTCGTCAACAATGTTCAATCAGAGTTGTAAAACAGTGTTTTTCAGCATAAAGTTTAAAATTAAAGAGTGGGGAGCAAGACTAAAGGATGGGAGAGCGCCATTATACCAGGGAAACACTGCCTAATAAAATGATCACAAAATATTTTTTTTAGCATGTACTAATTTTAGTGATTAGTTGCTAAAATCGCTAAAATTAGTGCACACAATTAATTATATTATGTACATGATACATGTATGTACATGATGTGTACACAGTATATCTGTATAGCAAAATACTGGCAATAATTTATATATTCACTTAGAGCAAGAAAGTTTGTTAACTCATGAATTAGAGGAGGAGAAGGAAGATTTACTCTGTCAGTTAGAGGAGCTGACAACAAAATCTAAACAGCTATCAGGTAATTTGTAAAATAGTAAATAATTATATAGATAATTATTATGGCTCGTAGGGCCATCACTATGATTGCTTTCCCACGGGTTCGAACTATATATATATATAATTATATATATAATATATATATGTTTGTGTCACTTACGCGAGTATGCATTGTATACGTAGTTAAGGAAGTTACGTCATTCCCGAGGGGCTCGGTCAATTAATGGGCGGGGCACGTAAAAGACAAGCTCTAAAGACCAGCAGTAAGAACTAAGAAAGCTGTGTAGCTTACATAGAAACTGGAACTAATAGCTACATGTAGCTATTCTACCTGAAATATATTCTTAAAGTTCCACAAGGTTCTATAAAAGGTAAACAGAGTGGATAATCAAAATAATAACTATAATAGGCTGATGTGTTTCAGGCATGATAAAGTCAGCCATGATTACTGAATGCTGGACACCACAAAGCAATCATAGGGATGTTTTTTTCTCTATATACACTTGTTTTTGTTATAATCTATTTGACTTGCATTCAAGATAGAATATTGTTGATATAATTAAATTTTGAATTATGTTTTAGTTGACAATCTTTGTGAGGTACTAGAAGCTACTGCTGTTGTTCAAAGACAATGGGAAGAACTTGGAATTGCTCTAGGTGTAGATCGTACTAAACTTAACGAAATATCTCAAATCTACCCCTCAATACTTCAACGTCATTATCACTCAATGAGATTTTGGATTACAGATATTGGAGCATCTTGGAGGTCACTTGTATGTGCTTTACGATGTGAGCTGCTTAATGAGGAAATATTAGCAAAGAAAATTGAAACCGGTATGTTAATTATTCTACAAATTCTGAAGTCTGTGTGTAGTCAGCTAGACAAAAATCAATTATTTACAAAACCTTTTTTGTTATTTTCTGTGTAGATCATGAAAGAAAATCCTCAAGAGTCCATGTAAAGGTGTTAGTGACACAAAATGATAAACCATTAACAGGTGAGTTATGACTGAAACATTAAATTATAATTGTTTTACATCACATTTAACAATAGCGGCTAATCTGGAAGATTTGAAAACAGTATCTATAGTGGAATGGAAAGCTGTGGGTCTCCTTCTTGGTATACATGATGGTATACTAGAAAGCATTCAACAAAGTCACTCCTCATCAGAGGAATGCCAACATGCTATGCTAGAGTACTGGATTAGTAGTGGTCAGGCATATTGGTCAACACTTGTAGAAGCTCTAAGAAGTCCACTTCTAGGAGAGGAGGAAATAGCAGATGAAATTACTAAAACACACCTCAGTATGTTGATCATAATTATAAATCTTAACATTCTAAAAGTATCATGTGCTATATTCAGTTGTAAGGAATAGTGATTAGTTGCATATCATGTAGGTTGTTATAAAGCACCTACATTTGTGTAAGAGCCCCTGTTTTCACAGTATAATATGATCACTACACATACAACCTCCCACTTCTCCTCAGATATTAGCATGTGGCCCAACCATGTTATATATTTGGAATTGTAGCTCTCTACATTAGATGGTTGCAAGATATCTAATTAGCGTCATATACAGGTCTTAACATGGCTGAAAAAAAAAAGACCTTGATTCAGCCCTCTGCACATGTGCTAATTTACTTTTTAATTTCCCAGTTATTAGGGGTGTCCGTGAACTATCATAGTCTTTCTGTTTCAGTTTAGCTGAGAATAGGTAGTATAATTGATAATTACTCATATTAGGTGTATGTATCTTGCCTCATATCCAGACTCGAGGAGAAAAAGAGCCTGGATTCAACTGTTTGGTTGTTTGTGAATTAATGTTCAAAACAACACATGGTCTCTAAAGGGTGTGTTATACATTAACACAGCCAAGATCTGCTCTTGGTTTGGAACAAAGATCAAATGCTATGTAGATCGCTTAAACTAATTGATTAATTGATAATTGGTACAAATTAGTTATGGCATTCCAATGTATCTTGCGAGAACCAACTAAAATTGATGTTAAATTTACAATATTTCTTGAACTATAGTATCCTGTAAATTAATTACTTTCACAATTTTGATTTACAGTGATCAACATAGTTGAACTTACATGTACATGATATTTTATAAATTAAAAAGGTCTACACTATAATTCAGTGTTTCAAATTTTACTAATATCTAATAATGATATATTTTTTTAACTTTTAGAAGTGAATAGTGATAAAGAGTTTGATTCATCAAAACCAGAAGGATCTGATCAAGGTAAGAATAACTATGTCAAAATGTATTGTATTGTATTGTTCTTTTGATTCATTATTATGTTTAGTATACATGTATGTTTATTTGTTTCAGTTAAAATTATTTTCATTATATATAATTACATTTCTTGAATATACAGGTGCCTTTTATGTCATTCCTGAGAATCTGGAGAAAATGAAAGTGAAGATTAAACAAAGATGTTCTGATAATCCAAATGCTGAGGGAATTGCTTTTCTGATTGGGTTCTCAGATGGGGCTGACATTCAGGATTTATCTTCCACGTTTGAAAATGATTTGAGTTTTGCTGTATGGAGTATAAGAGAAATCACGTGTGCTGAAATAGCTTGTTTGGTTAAAGCAGCTGTTAAAGTACAGTACCCTCCCACTTACAAATATATAGTGTTCTATTATGCTGGGCATGTAGGTGTCAATAAATCTAAGCGGCCATTTTTAGTACCAGTGCAACCCGAAGGAAATAATGAAGCAGAAGTATTGGATATTGAAGAGAATATTCTTTCTCCATTCAATGCAAAACGAAGTCGTCCATCTTGTTTGTTCTTTTTTGATTGCTGTTTGAGTAAAGGCCCAGTAGAAATGACTAATGACATTGATTCCTGTGATTCAATGAAATCCGTTGCACTCCAAGAGAATATTCTAAATCTAAATGCACCAGTTCGATGTCTTGTTGCATACTATGCTACCAGTGTTCTACAAGGGAAACCGATTAAAAGAATTTGGACTCAAACACTTTGTAAAAATCTGAAGAAGAATCTTTCACTAAGCCGTATCCTTGATCTGACACATGACACCATCAAAGACGCTGGTCTTACTTTACCACACTATGAATCCTTTATGGGTTCAGTCTATTTGAATGGTATGAGTACATGTATGTAGTATAGAACAGCATAGTGTGTGGTATAATTATAAATGTTTTAAATCATGCAAATATATATATTGTTTGACTGTAGGAATCCCAATATTGCCATCAGAGCCTGTCACATCTGACAGTGTTGTAAGGCGCCATAGGAGTGACTTGTGCTGTGTGCTAAATATCAAGGAAAATGAAGCGAGTATATATTCTCTAGCAGGTGGGCTATTAGCTAGAGGAATCATTGATACTACCACCAAGAATGATGTGTGTCTCAAGCACAAGGAAGCTGATGCTCTTTTTAGTTGTGTAGAAAAGGCTGTTAATGAGACTCCTGAAATACTAGATGTGGTGCTAGAAGTAATGGAGAAAGAAGTTTGTCTAGTTAATATTGTGAAGAGGATGAAGGAAGAGAGCAAAACTGCTAGTATGTGTATGTTATAAATATCAATGACTGAACATATAGGAACTAACTGCTTATGTCAGCTTTTAACTGCAATACTTTATCTGATAATTATCAGTTATAATAGGGAACATTGTTCGATAAGAAACATAAAGGAATTTGAGGGAATTTTATTTCATACTTACATTTTGTCTACACTATGCATGCACTGCCTCCAGTGTGGTGACTATAGCTCACAGACTTTTTAAACATTTAATATAGTTTTATTCATGAGCAAAATGTTTAATCCAACTGAAATCTAAATAGGAGATTTAGCTGAAAATGATTGAGCACTTGGACAGGATGATCCTTGTGAAAATGGCCATGCAAATCCTCAATATAATTCATATTCCATAGAGCTGAAACGAATACTGCTTCTTGGTAAACAAATACTCAAATATTTGCTTAATTACTTACTCTATTTGAATTGTTTCTTGCAAAATAATAAGTATTAGCTCACCATTTTGCTGCAAGTATTTGCAATAGATGTTTATAACAGCGTTCAGTGTGTTTTTAGTATCTATTCTGTGATGATCTACAAGCCTAGATAGAAAACCAGTAACAAGAAACTTTGCCACTGTCATTTAATTGCACGTGTTTTGTTTCGCACATGTGGAAACATTAAAGGAATAATCAAATATCAAAATAACGAATGAATATCTCAGTATTCGTTTTGGCACTAATTTGCCACTCGTATCTAAAATTCATTTTGCTTTTTTAAGCAGTAAATTTGATGATTACAGAATCCAATAGAATTAATTTCTTAAACAATTTTTGCAAACGAGTGCTAGCTATTAATCCCTCCTCTAAATAAGCTATGCATATAGGAATGTTTTTGGGGGTATTTGTTATATTTGGTATTCAAACATGACTAACATTAACAGTAACACTTGATATTTTATTTTTATGTCCTAAAGTTGAAAGGATACATAGAAAAAAACCAGACAAGAAAGATGTTTGCATGTTGCTCAGGACAAAAGCAGCCAACTGGGAAGAGTTTGCAAGAGACCTAGGGATAGGAGACAATTACCGTTCACAGTTAAAAGAAGAAAGTAGAACCTCATCCGCTGAGAAAATTTTAGACAAGATCCTAACCAAGTGGATTGATTCAGAGACATCTGAAGTAACATGGAAGAAGATTATTGATGTGTTGACAGGGCTTGAATATATTGCCCTTGTGAGAAATGTGAAAACATACTTGCGTAAAGAAGATGTGATCAAGAAATATTGCAAGCGAATGGATTTCACTGGTGAGTGACTCACTGTTAACTGATATAATTTTCAATCATCCCATTTGCCTGATCTCTTCCCTTAAAAGTATTATTTGTTTTCTTAAATGTTGAAGCAAAAGATCTGACTCTTAGCCCATGCATGTGCATTACAGAACTCAACACTGTAATAACTTGACTTATTTATTAGAAATCTGATTTGTTAAATAATCAACCCACCATATAGCATGAAAGAGTAAGACTGAAAACAGATAGGGCTTATATAGCAAATAACTGGAGACAACTAGACCGAACTAAATACATAAACATACATGAATTGAAAAGATCTGCCTCGTAAAATTAAGTTTACATGTACATTAAAATGGTATACCTTTTTCCACTCAATACTGTATGCCGGGAAATATTCGTGGTGGAATATTTTTGCGAAAGGCCTATTTTGAAGTATTTGCGAATTTAAATTTTCACGAATTACCACAATTTTACTGCCCACTTCTAATTTTAGTAGATAGAAGCCCTGCCGAACGAACCACCTTGTTCGTTTTTGAAAGCTGTGTGAGGCGTCACCATACCTGCAAAGACATCTGGGTTCCTGGAAATGATGCTGATCCCTATTCTGTAGCAATGATCAATTCCTCAATGACTGTTGTTGGCCATGGACACTTGAAGATAGTGCTCTGTGTGGGCTTGGAACAGCAGAATCTCGCTTGAAGTAATGATACAATGACGCCATAATCGATTCATGAATCCATATAACATTACTTGCTACCACGCCCATATCTTCACGATTTGTATTTTCGCAAGTAGTGTACAATTTGCAAAATTCGTGAAAATATTCCACCACAAACATTTCCCGGCATATGGTAGCCCTCAAACAATTGAACCTGGAAAGTTCAATATAATTAATAGTACTTTATTACTATGTATATTATTTTTCTTCTTTTTTTTCCAGAATTTTAATCAAGTTTTATTACAAGAAAACAGAATTTAATAGTAAATTTATATAGTGGTAATGTATCTTATTGTGTATCAAATTATATTTACTAATCTCTGCTTTATAGGTAGAGGGCTATGACATAAATAGATGAGCTAGTGATTTTATTATATTATATTGAATTTATCTAACTATTTTTTTCTTGCTGTTCTTAATTGTGTTGTGAAATTAAACTCATGATAAGTAGACACTGCATGTTCACTGAATCACTTCTGGAGACAATTCCTTTAAAATGTTTGTCTGTGTGTGGTCAGTCTTCACAGTGGAGATGAATGTTACCTGGCTGAATTATTTTCAAAAACATCCAGGTTGCTGTTAGAGATTTATAATTTTATATCATGGTTTATCAATCTATGTACCTTAAGCTTACTATTAACTGTGTCCACTATTTTTAAATGCTCAATCAATTTTAGTAAATTTCTGAGCCACGCCTAACTATCACCCTTAGGAGGTTACATAGACCTCTGAACTGTGATATAATTATGCTCTAACATACTGTACAGTGGGATATTTCCATTAGAGTCAAAAATTTCTAGAATCATGTACAGAATTAGGTAATTATCACATGCACATAAACGTCTCTGGATCCAACCCCAGAAAATGTTTGTAATTGCACAAGCCAAAGGGGAGGAAATCACATATTACTCTATGAACCCTATTTCCACTTTGTGTTTCATTTCGTAGTTACATGTACATTTGTACATATTGATAAAATTCAATTTAGATTTTATTTTGTGGTTTTAATCACATTCAATGCACAACTGTGGGAATAAAAAATTTCAGATGGTGGTGTTAAAGATTTGTTATCAATGAATTTTAATATTAATAAACTAAGGCCTCGTATAGTTAGTCATCATTATCCTGTGCAAGAAATCCTACCAGACCTTCATTCTCAATTGATTACCACATTGAGTTGTATAAGATTCCTTGGTATTATCATTTGTTCCAACCCTGCTTGTCTGATCATATTGATTACACATGTAAGAATGACAAAAAGAAGCGTGGCTTTATTTACCATGAAGCTGGACCTGAAGTTGTCGAAAACTTACACAAGTCTCTTATATACTTCCACACTTGTGCATGAGCTACTGCAGTTCAGTATGGGACCTCTCTGATATGAAGCTATGGCTATTGAGAAAGTCCAGATCCAGGGTTTTCCTTACAAAGTAATGACAAAAGTCAGTCATCATCCACTTAATTACCTACTGTTGTCTAGCCCACTCTCTTAAGAGATCAATATATCTTTATGTCCGTCCCAGACCCCACATCCACTTATCCATCATTTCCACCATATACATACCTCTATATTATCCGTCATTAAATATCTCTTACTTTAAAAATTCCTTTATGGAATTCTTTACATATTGTTTCCTCTATCACACTTAAATCTAAATCAAATAAGTAAAATAGCTATTGTCATAAAATGTTTATCTTGTTATGTTTTGTTTTGCTTTATTTTTGTGTCTTCTTACTAGCCTTTAGCTAAGTGACTTCCACTTTCACTGAAGATAAGATTTTGAAAAGAAAAAAATTAAGATTTACCTATGTATGTTCTTATCTATTTCTATCATGATGTATAAAATAAATACTAGAATGAACATGAATCGAAAGTGTATATAATAGCAACATGGATGGGTGTATATCTTAATACACACCTCCTTTTTCACAAACAATATATATAGCTACACAGTAAATGTAAATATTACTCATCCATACAAACAATTTTCAAATTAAAAAGTTTCTATAGTAAAGAAGGCTCATGAAAACCCCTTTATCTATTTATAGGACTGTTGTTTTTTTCCAAGTTAGTAGAATGTCAGTAGTGTAATATATATTGTACAATCTCTATGTACATTTATCATATAGAAATGTGACATACAAACATTTGCCGACTAGCAATATCACTTTATATACAACTAAGTCTGTGTATAATTATCATGACTATCTAATCATTACCTTTGCCAAGTTTTGCGTTATCTGCTGCACCACTGTTAGTTCCTGTACATAAATGAAATAAGATCCTTCTTCACAAAGATAATTATAGACTCAACAAACTCAATACACAGATGTAACATACACATACATAAGAACAGTGATATAAGCATATAGGTTTGTTTGTATACACCTGCCACTTGATTGTACATATTAATTAAACATCTGTATTTTGAGCATGGCAACAGCAAAAGTGAGTATTGTTCGTTTTTCATTAATATGGCTAAACAAAATTTGAAAATACTTTTGCATTTATTTGTAAAATGACCCGATATATCTCTACAAATGTACCACACAATCTTATTATTGTGTTGCAATGACAGGTCTGCAGATTGGGAATATGGGTTAAATTGTACTAAGTACATAACTGAAACAAACAACAAACGTACCCAGCCCTATAACTCTTTCCAGGTAGTCCACAACAGGTTGTTTTCCATTGCTTCTAGCTTTGCTTAATGGAGTATTACCATCATTATCCTTACAGTCCGGATCAAACTGATGTTCAATTATCAGCTGTTTTACTACAGCCAACCATCCATGATATGCAGCACAATGAAGAAGAGTGAAGTTGTTATTACTCATCACTGTACTAGGATCTTTAACTTGCTTCAGTAATCTAAGAGCCTCCTCCCGTCTGCCATAGTTAAAAGCATCATAACACTTCTTCCCTAAGAAACAAGAAGGGAAACATTCTTGCTTGTATATGTAGATAAAACAGACATGGAATTTAAAGTCATAATGTGGATGAATTTATTACCTCCCTCTACCAAACATATCTACTCATCAGTCATGATTATTGGTCATTACAAAGCAATCAATCATTAGGATACTGTTTTCTCTTGTTTAGTACAGCAACTACAATAGTTATGGCTCATTCAATCAAATATCCTGGGAAATGTGTTAGCTTCTGATCAATTGAGCAAGCAATCATTCACAGCAAAATACATGACACATATTGAGGATGTGGTTAAATATGTGTCATGTGTCACTAATGGCGCAAATTGGGAATTTGGATCTAATCTATACCAGAACAATTTTATACATTAACAGAAGTAAACAACAAAAGTACCTATGACTGTTTCCAGGTAATCCACAACAGGTTGTTTTCCATTACTTTTAGCTTTACTTAATGGAGTATTACCATCATCATCCATACAGTCTGGATCAATCTGATGATCAATTATCAGCTCTTTTACTACAGACAACCATCCATGATATGCAGCACAATGAAGAAGAGTGAAGTTGTTATTACTCTTCACAGAACGAGGATCTGTAACTTGCTTCAGTAATCTAAGGGCCTCCTCTCGTCTACCATAGTTAAAAGCATCATAACACATATTGTCTACTTCTAAAGAAACGAGAAGCAAAACATTTTTGCTTGTATTTGTAGAATGTGCATAAAACTATCAAACATATCTGTTGACTTCAACAGTATATAAAAAATCAATCGTAATTATACTAATATACATGTAATTGCACAACTGAAATACAGAAATCTATAAAACGTAATAACATAACACTAAGTAGACTAGAGTAAGGGAGGCTCTACATTACTTTATTAAACCAAATCTACAGATTATATTATATACCAAGACAATTACTAAATGAACCTATATCTTCTATCTCTGTCACGATGTATAAAGAAAAATAAACATGAATTGAGAATGAATATAATAGCAATGATGGATAGGTTTATAAGACTTAACACACACCTCCTTTTTCAAAACAGGTATATTATGCACACAGTAAATGTAACAAAAATTGTAATTAACTATTTAGTCCTCCTTACAAACAATTTTGCAAATTGAAAAGTTGTTGCTAATCCAGGAGACACCATACATATATATGTGGGTATTGTGAGTATTACTACATTTATGATTATGACTACTTACCTTTGCTACTTCTTGTTTCTGTACCACTATTAGTTCCTGTACATAATGAAAAAAAAATCCTTCTTCATGAAGATAATTATAGAATGAACAAACTGAATATACAGATGTAACTAACATTGCAGGTAAATAAGAACAGTAATATAAAAATGTTGGTTTGTTTTTCGACTGTATAGAAATTATTGAACAATTTCACAACTCCCCAAATGTAATAATTAGATAACCAATTTTAAATTTAATATACTGGTTCTGCAGAAAGTAAATTACAATAACCTTTGATTTATCTACTACACACAATTTAATTTCATTGTCTTGCTTTCTTATTTTGTGTTGGCTTGAATATAGTCTTGTGTGGCCGATGTATCGCTAAAATGAGGAAACATCTGGGAAAACTGTGATAGAGTTTGTTTCAGGCAGGAATGTAATAATTATCAATTAATTGATGAATTCCTGTGACACTGCATGAGTGGGATTTTGAACAACGTTTATAGGTATGATAGAGAATAAGAACAGTAATATTATAGGTATGTTATATCTTTACAATTTGAAAACGTTCAGAATTCTAACTTACTTTGTTGGATAGAAGAAAGCCACAGATACCAGAATGGTTGTTTGTTATTGCAGAAATACAGCAAGGCGAGTGTTTGAATGTTCTGTAGTCTCCAGTTACACTGTAACTTTTTTTTTGTGGTGAAAGTCATATGACCAAACGAATTTGATTGCTCTGCAACAAATCTTCCACCAGAAACAAATCTGTCACAGTTTCCCCAACGTTTCCTCTTTTTAGCAATATGTTGGCCGCACGATACTAGCTTGAATGATATACTTTAATGTTTACATTATGATATTAGTGGTGAATGTAGAAATATAAAAATGAGGGCACTACCCACAGACTATTAACTTTGAAGCATTCACTGATAATGAAGAATACATGTTATACCTATGGCTTTCTTAACACCTCTTCATTGCAGCAAAGCAAGTTAGAATTTTGAGAGTTATAGAGCTGAAATGCTCTACTCAAAAATGCATCTTTTTTTAATAATTAATTTTGGTGATGTAACAAAAACGCCCTGTTTAATTATGGGGCTTAAAAAGATGTATTTTATATAATTTATGCTCTCAATATATCACTGCAAATGTTCCACTCAATCTGTAGATTGTGCAATGCTAAATAATGTCAAAGTGATCTACAGATTGGGAATTTGGGAACTAATCTACAGGCTATACTATATAGCACTACAATTATATACTAAGTACATAAACAGAAACAAACATACCCAGCCCTACAACTCTTTCCAGGTAGTCCACAACAGGTTGTTTTCCGTTACTTCTAGCTTTGCTTAATGGGGTATTACCATTATTATCCTTGCAGTCTGGATCACACTGATGATCATTTATCAGCTGTTTTACTACAGCCAACCATCCATGATATGCAGCACAATGGAGAAGAGTGAAGTTGTTATTACTCATCACTGTACGAGGATCTTTAACTTGCTTCAGCAATCTAACAGCCTCCTCCCGTCTGCCATGGTTAAAAGCATCATAACACTTCGTCTCTAAAGAAACAAGAAGTGACAGATTTTCGCTTGCATTTGTTAATAAAACAAACATGTTCCACACAATCTGCAGATTGCGTGGCACTAAATATAATTATAATAAACAGAAACAAGATCAGAAGAAGTCGCACATGCATCACTACATGTCAGTGAAATTTAATCAATGTTATGCATATGGGTTAATTAATTTATATTACGTTCTGATATGGCAGGTTGAACTGTTCAATCTGTCAGCACCCCATAACATTGATTAAATTCCACCATCTAAAAGCTTCCTCCTGTCTACCATAATTAAAAGCATCATAACATTTTGTCCATAAAGAAATAAGAAGTAAAACATTTTTTGCTTGTATTTTTAGATAAAACAAACATGAAAATCTGGATCAGTTTATTACCTCTCTCTACTAAACATATCTAGTGACTCCCATCAATTGTAATATTATTATAACTCCAGAAACTAAAGGTTTATATAGCTTGCACGATTGAAATCAGTAAAATGTAATAACATAACACTAGACTAGTCAGGGAGGCTCTACTTTACTTTAATTCTACTTTACATTGCAAGAACAGTGATTCCATATATCAGACAATGCAAGTAAAGATAACACTGGTTCGAATTTAAAGATTGCTATACCTACTGCAGATTTTAGTAATGGAGGTAATCTGCAGAATTGGCCGTATTGGAATATATTATTTATATACATGGAGAAAGGTATACTTATGAATCTATCCTGGCTGATGCTCAACAACATCTGTATTTTTGAGTACCGCAACTTATGAGTATTATTTGTATCTCATTGATATGACTAGTCCAAATATTGTGATAGCTTCTGATTCAGTGATTATTGACAGCAAAATGCTTGACGCAGTACCTCTGCTGCCAAATTTGAATTTGAAAAACATTTCATAAATTCATAAATTCACAAATAGTTTTACATTCATTAAAATTAGTGTTGTACCTATACTGGTATAGGTAAATGTATAGATGCCACACCCAAAGTATATGTAAATATCTGTATAAGCAAGTAGTATAAAGCAGATACCTTACAGACCAAATTTTTTATACTTTATAACATTATTTCACTGTAGAAAAAGATTGATACGACACTCAAAATGATTTTGTTGAGCTATTTCCATCTTTTCTAGTAGTTTGTGAGTTTCAATTTCCACAGACATGGCTAGTGATGCACATGAACATATACTAGAAAAATGAGTGAACGAACACAGGTATAGGCATAGGTATAGGTATTAGTATAGTCAATTTTAGTTGCCTATAATATCTGGTATCTGAAGTATAGGCAAACGTAGTGTAGGTGCAACACTAAAGCTAAAATAACCAATAATATCTCTGCAAATGTTCCACACAATCTGTAGATTGTGTCATGCTAAATAATGTCAAGGTGATCTACATATTGGGGTCTAATCTACAGACTATATTATATACCAATACAATTATATACTAAATACACAAATAGAAATAAACAACAAACGTACCTATAACTGTTTCCAGGTAGTCCACAACAGGTTGTTTTTCATTACTTTTAGCTTTCATTAATGGGGTATTACCATCATCATCCATACAATCTGGATTAAACTGATGATCATGTATCAGCTCTTTTACTACAGCCAACCATCCATGATATGCAGCACAATGAAGAAGAGTGAAGTTGTTGCTATCTTTCACAGTACGAGGATCTTTAATTTTCTTCAGTAATCGAAGAGCCTCCTCCTTTCTACCATAGTTGAAAGCATCAAAACATTGGTCATCAACTTTTGAAATAATAAAAAAAATAAAAAGAGAATAAATGAAGAGGAACAGTTTTGCTTGCATTTAGGAATTATAAAAATTTAATGTGATGAGAGAGTTTTATGACTAACTAATAAGATACAGAAATATTATTGTTACTTTAAATTTGAAACAAGATAGTTTATATGGAGAAAAATGTATCCCTATGATTGCCGCAATACTTTGTATTGAATCACTAATAATGACTTGAATCCCAACATAATATAGTTACTTGTTTTTCCATTCTTGTTACTTGTTAACAATTGTTGTATAAGTTTTGCAATGTATTTAGCTACAATAGCTGCTAACTACAGTTTTCCAAAGCTGAATTCATCCTGCTGCTGATTCAATGTTCGTTTGCCCACCATATCCATTAATTGACCAAGCCCCCTGGACTACATTAACTACATTACGACATGACACAAACATAATATTATATAGCCCGTGGAAAGCAATCATATGGATGGGCCTGTGGGCCATAAAAACTGTTACTGATATCTGTTAAATCATAATAGCTGAGTAACAAGTAAAAACCTAAAACCTATAGGTGTTCTAATGGAGAACTTACAACACCTCAAAACTTCAAGGGTTTTGCATCAAATAAGACATAAGACCAGGCCTTTCTAATGCTAGGTTATGATAAAGCAACAAAGGCACATCCAGTCAATCAATTGTATGCTGCCTAATGTCTTTATTCTTAAACGTTTACAGCACACAGTAAATACTAACATTTGCTTTAATACAGAAGCCTGGTAATGATTTGGTTCCCATATATATGTTGGTGTTGTGAGTGTTACTAACTTCTATTTGTGTATTAATAGATTATGATTATGTATGTATCTCTTCATTACCTTTGCTATTTCTTCTTTCTGTACCACTGTTAGTTCCTGTACCTAAATGAAATAAGATCCTTCTTCACAAAGATAATTATAGAATCAACAAACTCAATACACAGATGTAATTATGAATACAGACACTTAAGAACAGTGATATAAACATGTTGGCTTGTTTTTCAAGTGTATAGAAATTACTGAACAATTTTACACCTCCCAAATGTGATAATTATACAGATAATTGAATTTATAAACTTGCTTTGTAGAAAGCATATTACAATTTTCCTACTAGACACAGTGTGACTTAATTTCATTGTCTTGCTTTGTAATCTCTACACAGTAAATATGGTAAAAGGATATGTGCAATACTGTATAACGGGAAATTTTCGCGGTACAAAATGTTCGCGAATGCAACAAAGAAGAACATTTCACGAAAAAACATTCGCGAGTTGGTATATAACGGAATGCCACGCCCATTATTACAACAGTACAGCAACATTGCACGTGCTCTCAGTTGGCAAAAATAATGGCTGAAACACTCGTGTTGGAATCCGTATGCTGTGGCGGTTTGTAACTCGGGAGGAACAGTCGTGGGACATATTCCCCAGAAGATCTTAGCCATGTGTAGTCTGTTTCTACTAAGAGGCGGTATAATGACATGTGAAGTAAGCGGTTCTCGAAGATACTCTGCCGATCTTCCTCAAGGTGGTCTGGAACACTACGTTCTGTCACGTTGAGGTAACTAGCCCCGCCTTTCTTCAACTGTAATATTTTGAATTTAGCGAAAGAAATTTTCACGGATGGGTTTTCATTCATGAAATTCGCGGAAATTTTTCACATCGAAAATTTCCCATTATACGGTAATAATTAATAAAGTGTCAGTTTTACATCCCTGAATGAATATTACACTTGTTATGATCATGTAGATGATGATTCTCAGTAGAGGTGGACGATACCAAGACTTTCCACATGAGCACAAGTACTGAGTAGTTTAGCAAATACTTGAGTATTACTTGATACCAATATGTAAATATTAATTATTCGTGGTCAACCAACTGTGTATGCTGAGAGTATTCATTTTAGTACTGGGCTATATCCTCATACATGTATTTATACATTCGCTACCACTATGGTAGACTAGTATAAATATTTGAATTTTGTGTCTTCTTAAGAGTTGTTTCCATTCAACAATCCTCTCTCCTTTAGTTATATACTAAACATTGAAGCACCCACCTTACTGTCTTCCAGCTGATGTTATACCTATGGCTTTCTCCTTTGCAGAAAAGCAAGTTAGAATTCTGAGAGTTAAAGCTGAAATGCTTAACCTAAACATTTTTGGATAATTAATTTTTGGTGATGTACATGTAAATAAAAACACCCAGTGTAATTATGGGGCTTAAAAGAATATCTTATTATGTATTTTAAATTATGCTAAAATAACTCAATATATCTGTTCCACACATTCTATAGATTGTGTTGCGCTAAATAATGTCAAGGTAATCTACAGATTGGGAATTTGGGATCTAATCTATAATACTGAGTACATAAACAGAAATTAACATTAAACGTACCAAGCCCTAAAAATCTTTCCAGGTAGTCCACAACAGGTTGTTTTCCATTACTTCTAGCTTTGCTTAATGGGGTATTACCATCATCATCCTTACAGTCTGGATCAAAATCATGATCATTTATCAGCTGCTTTACTACAGCCAACCATCCATGATATGCAGCACAATGAAGAAGAGTGAAGTTGCTATTACTCATCACTGTACGAGGATCTTTAACTTGCTTCAGTAATCTAAGAGCCTCCTCCCGTCTACCATAGTTAAAGGCATCATAACACTTTGTCTCTAAAGAAAGAAGTGAAACATTTTTGCTGGCATTTGTAGATAAAACTAACATGAAATTTAGAGTCATAAAGATGTGGATCAATTTAACACCTCCCTCTAACAAACATATCTAGTGACTTCAATAGTATATATATATATCTCCAGAAACTATAAGCTTAAACAATTTACACGAGTTAATAAAATGTAATAACATAACACTAGACTAGAGTAAGGGAGGCTCTACTTAACTTTAATAAACCAAATCTACCTTGCAGGCCTTCATTTAGAAAATTTGATGAAGGAGGCGAATGAAGAACTTTGGTTCTACCAAGTGAATCCCCTCAAACCCCACCCTCTTAAATGAAACCATGCTTTGCATTGTAGATATCAGATAGTGCAAGTCAAGACACACAGGCAATTATAGAGAAGTACAGAAATCCACTAATCTGTACAAAAGCATTACACGAGGTGGCACAGCCTCTGTGTGAACTATTCAAGAAATATTTAAAAGAAAGATAGTGCATCCCATTGTATAACAGAGGTTATGAGACATTATAAACAGTTTGCATCAAAACTGAATGTTTGGGCATTTATATACTGTAAAAACTGATTGGCTGTTCTAACCAATTTCATTGGTTGGTTATACGAGTTTCATCTTGTAGTCTTTTCCGTGGGCGGATGCCACTCCAATCAGTGTCTAGTCTTGCAAGCTTGTATTTGTTGGAAGCCACACCCACCTGGGGGTATAATTATTGGGCCTAAATGATAATTAAACCTAAACACTCCCCAGTCTCCACGACGGGTGGTGGAGGGGGAGGGGGTGGTGGCAGAATTCAGCTTTCTTCAGCCTCTGTAACTATAAAAGTAAAAATAATGAATTTTCAGAAAACGGCTCTATTTGTTTTCTCAAAATGCTTGGCACGGTCCATGCCATGTTTGGTGGGCGTGGCTTTCGTGGTTTTGTACTTATTGCGCGAATGCCGATTGGAAAAATGGAGATTTTACATACATTTCCTCACTTACAGGACAATATAAAGGTTATCAGAAGATATGAAGGTTGGTATTACACCAGGTTAGTGTCATATTATATAATATTCCGTTTTGAAACTGATTGGAGTCGCATCTGCCCACTCCCTACTACCACCTTAATAGTGCTTTCTCATATGTTCTACATGATATAAAGTACCCAATATTATATTTCTAATTGAAAATACAATGTTTACTTTCCAATGTAAACATGTTTATTATGTTCCTAATGGGAAGTACAGATCGGCTGTACTATCCATTAGGAACATAATATCATGTTTAAGATGGGCAGTCATTATGTTCCCAATGGATAGTACATCTTTATAATAATAATCATGGCATATACCTTATACTAATCAATATAGAAATAAATTATTACTACTTGTAATCATTACCTAGCAAGAAAAGAAATCAGCATTGATTTAAACAGTCTCAGGAGGTATTGAAACTCATGTAACCAAATGAGGGTTTAATCCAATTCACAAATTTTGTGAAAATTTGATCTCATGGAAATATCCATTTGACCTCATGGAAATACACATGGAATTTGATGGAAATACACATGGTTGGTTACAATGCTAAACTAATTCACATTTCTAAAGTTCTAGGACCTCCACCTTCTAATAGACATGCCAATTATCCAGAAAGCAATCAGGAAAATGTACCTTCAACCTTCAACATAAACTTCTACAACAATTGAACTTGATTAGTAAATCATATTATATACATGTAGTTATTATTATCAAACTCATCATTATTAATATTAATAGATCTAAGTCACTTAAAACTAACCAACACTAATGCCCCTGAAATACTCAAAAATACTATATAGTATGCCCTATATAGTATTTTCAAGTGTTTCGAGGGCTCGGTCAAATAATGGACATGAGCATAACAAAACATGCACTCGCCACACATAAGCCATGATGGACACCACAAAGCAATCATAGAAATACGTTTTCCTCCATATTCTTGTTCTGTTGCTAAAATATCTGCAAACCTGATTGTGCTGCACTAAGGTAATCTGAAGATTGGGAATTTGGATATAACCTATACCAAGATCATTATAGCTATATAATATATAAATAATATTATATATCAGGGGTGGTACCACCAGTGGTCCGGCAGTCTGTAATGGTAAGAAAATATGTGCACATAGTGTGTGGAAAACTTTCAATATTGGCTAGCCACAGTGATTTACATGTACACTGCAAAAATAGAATTGTTAAAATAACAAATGTATTGGTTAGTGCAGATTCTTAATCGATCGTACAGGTTGTTAATTAATTATGATTGTACTACAAAAGATACTTGTACCAAAATATAATCAATTATCACGTCTAATATCTCATATTAGATGCACAAAGAAGGTTTGGAAACCTAAAATGATTTAATTAATTCTGCTTCTTTGTACATCTAATAGACAGGATAAGGATTGAAATTGCAATATCAATAAATTACAATTTGCTACTGTACTAACCTAAGTTATTTTAACAATTTTATTCTTATAGTGCATTTAAAATGTCAAACAAAACATGCTAAATATACTGGGCTTTTATTTTAACAAACTACAATAATACAATCTCATGATATTAAAATTTGGGCGGGACTCACCAGCTAAAGAGATCACTGGTATGTATATACTAGCTGCTGCAGCAGTGTAATAAATTATAGTCCCTTTAGCAGTTAGCCAAGACCTAAATTAATGTAACCTAAAAAGTGGTCTGGTGATGGATCAGTGTAAAAGGTGGTCCAGCAATGTTGAGCCAGAGCATTGTATATATATATATATATATATATATACTAAATTCAAAAGCAGACATTAACAAATATACCTATAACTGTTTCCAGGTAGTCCACAACAGGTTGTTTTTCATTACTTCTTGCTTTCATCAATGGTGTATTACCATCATCATCGGTACAGTCTGCATCAAAACCATGATCATTTATCAGCTCTTTCACTACAGACAACCATCCATGATATGCAGCACAATGAAGAATAGTGAAGTTGTTACTATTCTTTACTGAGTGAGGATCTTTAACTTGCTTCAGTAATCTAAGAGCTTCCTCCCGTCTACCATGGTTAAAAGCATCATAACATTTATTGTTTACTCCAGCTAAAGAAATACGAAATTAAACATTTTACTTGCATTTCGGCAAACACAGAATTTATACATAAATTGAGTAAGAGGTTCTACTTCACTTTCCATAAACCAAACTTACTTTGCATCGTAAGAGTTCAGATGTCGACGGCACGATAGAGGCACTACCTGCGATCCCGCGATCGAAACAAGTGACTGGGCGTGCCAAACTAGTTATTAATAAAATTAATGTTAAGGCAACATCGACGACAATTACATCATATGAAAATGGTTCACATTCATCTCTTACATTCAATATTATAAGCTAGTATTATTTGTATACCGCCTCACTGATGCAGTCAGAAAAATTGTAGTTAAACATGTTTTTTTTTTAAATCAAAATTAGAATAGATCATGCTGTAACATAATTATAACTAGGTGTTGTTATAACTTAGGCTTTTGAAATTACAGATCTACTGTAAATAAAACAGGATTTTGGCTAATAAATGGCACTTTTACATAGTTGACTAAAAGTTAGTATATAAACCAATTTTATTATTTTAGTTAATTAAACTACAAATTAACTAAAAGTTTGAGAAACCAGGCATACTATAACTATAACTAAATGGTCGCTATATATACTTATACTAAAACAACACTAATATATATATAATTATTATAGTAATAATAATTAATTATATAACTGTCACACAATTTTCCCATTCAACATCCAAGAATAAGTGTGGTAGAGTCTTTCATCTTTGGCATGGCTAAATGGGGAGAAGTCTAATGAATTTCATAATGAGTTATACCATAATAATTATAATATTTTATAATTATGTGGTCTTATGTTATCGTAAAATGTAATATCATAAGTGGATTTAACTGATCCGGAATAACTGCACTTGCTCATTATAGAATTGCAAATACTTTATAATTAAAATATGGGATGATTTGTTTTGATCATGAATAACTAGATTTGCTCATTAAAATTTCAAATACCTTATATAGATATAATATGGGCAGATTTGGCTTGACATGAATATCTAAAACAAAATCATTTACTTGTTAAATAGTGAATACCTTATAAAATAAAATATGGGTGGATTTGTTTTGATCTATGAATACCTGAAAACATGATTGTACAATTGCAAGTATAATATGTAATATTAAAATCATGATTATGAGATGTACATGTATATAACAGATATATCACTTATAATCATCCACTAAACAAGGTTTATATTATGCTCATGGTATCTGTAAAATTGTCAGGGAAGGTTGAGGTGACTGTTAGATTACTCCAGTAGTTACAGAGTGCTTTCTGTTAGATTACTCCAGTAGTTACAGAGTGCTTTCTGTTTCCTCAACCTAAAGCTTGGGTATTTTACACAACTACACAAATAATGTCACAAATAGTGTTTAACAATGTTAACTACATGTACTAACATATCCATATGATTTCATGCCTTGATATCATTTAGACTAGTCAACACAGATAATCTGGGCTTGAGCATAACCCATTTGCAATTGAAATGTATGGGTGGCCATGGCATTTTTGTCCGGGCTATCTGTCAGAGTATTATCATACTCTACGTAATATTACAATTATATAAATATATACACAATGTATATATATATATATATAGTATGATGGTGACATCATCCCTTTGATGTGGTGAGTCCTATATATTGTATATAGACCTTCCATTTGCACACTATGCAGGAGATGTCATCATCATACAATATATTGTATATAGTACACAGAATTGAGTTATATACAAAATATAGGACCCTCAGTTTGTATCCTCGGAAAAAATATAGCCCTCGCAAGCTCAGATACAAACTTCAGGTCCTATATTTTGTATATAACTCAGTTTGGTGTACTATATAATATACATATATATATATATATATATATGTACATGTATGTATGTTTGTATGTATGTTTGTATGCATGTATACTAGTGTTGTTTTAGTTTGACAAAAATGACTACTTTTAGCTATAGTTATATGCCTTGTTTCTCAATATTTTTAGTTTAGTTATAGTTTAATTTACTAAATAATATTAGTTTTAGTTAACTAACTAAAAGTGTCTATTATTAGCTAATTTTCATTTTAATTAGTTCTATAATTATAGTTGTTTCATTAGTTTTATTAACTAATAGTCACAAAATTATAGTTAACTAAGAAAACACTAATGTATATATATATATATATATATATATATATATAAATATATATATATATAATATATATTTATACCTCGGTGCATGGGCAATTGCCATGGTAACCTTTGATGTACCGCGGGAGATATATGCCCATAACATGCCTGTAGACAGGGAGATTTAGTGTCTAGCCACTAAACAATCTAATTGTATTCATAGTTTTTGACAGTGAGAGTTCAATGATTGAGAGTTCAATGATAAATAGAAATTGAGAGTTCAATGATAAATGGAAATTGAGAGTTCAATAATAAATGGAAATTGAGAGTTCAATGATTAAAATTAAAATTAACAGTGAAAGTACCACCATGAGATGCATTAAAAGATACACTAGACAGTGCTGAACGAATTACCGAGTCTGCTTCAGTACTAGTACACATCTTGGAGGTTGATTTAATTAGAGAAGAGGGATTAATATTCGTCATTTGTTGACTTTTTAGCAGGAGGTGGCTGAAGAATTTTTGATGTATTTTTGAAGTGGTCATGAGCAGGTCATTTGAACACCTAACGGCTTCAATCCTTTGATGGCCAGTGTGAATTTGAATCAGTTGTTCATCTACATTCGCACTAAAGAGCTCAGTTGCACAAGTGACTTTGCCACTGTGACCTGTAAAGTAACCTTGTAGTCCAGCTTCCTCACAAAATGTCTTGACGAGATTATTAAGTGCATTTTTCCCTATGACTTGTTTTGTGAAAGATAAAGATGATCCACTGGCAGGCCTTCAATAAAAAGGTCCTGTAGATGGAATTAGGCTGATGTAATACTTTAAACAATTTAGGAAAGCTCGATTACCCAACTCGGGCACAGCATATATACCCTCAAATTCTTTGGCAACAACTTTCTTTGGTTCAATCCACCTTTGTAAGTCTTTGATGTATGACCAATGTACTCCACATAATCAATACCATCACTAACACCAAAATCAAACTGCTCTACATCCAGACTACGATGTTCATCGCCTGACCTTAGTCCAAAAAATTTACAATTATAGAAGTACAATACGTTGAGTAACCCTTTGCAAGACTCACAGAAAATATGCCCTTCTCCCACAATATAACCTCCATATCTCGTGTAATCGGTTCTGCCGACTTCCTTTCAACACCTAGACCCTGCACTGTGAGCTCCTTCATCCAAGCGTCCAATGACTTACGTAGGGTATCAAACATAGGAGAATCGAAAAAGGAAACTTCGGGACGGCCTGATTCCCTGAGATGTCACTGTATGGACACAACCAGCTGGTACAGTGAGTTTGGTGGGTATGGAGTGCCATCTGGGGGGGGGATGGCATTTGCCCCCTCTTGGCTTTAGCTTGCCCCCCCATGGATATACTGAGACTTCTATTTTACATGTAAATCAATTCAAGCCTTTATAAAAGGTTTCATGACACAATAAATGATAACATGAAATGCACAATATTATTTACAACAATTTTCCTAGGTTTTCTAGTCCAAATGCCTACAATTGTTTCTAAATCATCATCAGATAATTTTTGTGGTGCTTCGATTGCAATTTTCATCAAGCAACACAAGATACAAGGACAAAAATTATAATTTACACCAGACAGATGTAAATTATGCTTGTGCAAAAACAGTCCCAGATTCCACCAAATTGTGTCTGATAAAAGATCCAAAATCAAAATTTTACGGGGGAGCATGCCCCTGGACCCCACTAGTTTGCTGCGTGCTTTACATGCTGATACGTACTTGCCCCCCCCCCCCCCCCCCCCCCCAATAATTCATACCATCTCATTTTGCCCCCCTTGGGCAAAAAGCTGAAAGAAACCCTGCACCAGTTTGTACTTCTTATTGTATTCTTAGGAACTTTTTCTAACACGGCATTCGTTATGAAATTGTCATTAACCACTCGCTTCGGAAAGAAGGGTATAGGTGTAGCTGTTGTAGCCACTGCACAGGTGTTTACTTGATCGTCACCATGTAAGGTCTCTTCCCGAGCTAATGGCTCTGTTATATGAGCCTGGGGAACACAACACAGACTTTCAGTGCCACATAACTCTCCAATCTCATCCCAATTTTCATCCCAATCAACATCTTCAAGTTCAAATAACTCCTCGGAGACTTCTACATCAAAATATTTAGCCCAATCAAAATCTTCTAGCAATTTGTCGGCATTCATCACTACACAACACTACCAAAAGACAACCAACTTCACTTCACTTCACTTCACTATTACAAAAACTAAACTGCAGTTATTAAACACTAATTAGTATAGTACTATGGCTTCTACCTTGACAACAGTGACATCAATGTGATTTAATTGCATACTTTTGTGTTACCATGGTATAAAATACATATAGCCCCGTTTGGCGGCAGTTATGGCATATAACACCCTTGAGATAATTTGTCTCAGGCTACACCCTCGACCAATTATCTCACAGGTGTTATATGCCCATAACTGCCTCCAACCAGGGCTATATCCTATACATATATATATATATATATATAATTATATATACATATATATATAATATAAACACTTTTACCTGTTACAGGACAATATTGTCATTTATACTGTCTGGATGTTCACTTATCAGCTGTTGTACTACATCCAACCATCCATGATATGCAGCACAATGAAATTTTCACCATCTTAGAGGATCTTTAATTTTTTCTGTAAAGCAAGTTGCCTCCTCCCATCCACAATAGTTAAATGCCATGAGACATTGGTCATCACCTTTTGACATAAAATAAAGAATAAAAAGAAAATAAATAAAGAGAAACATTTTTGCTTCCATTTAAAATTAAACAAACATGGAATTTAAACAGTTTACTGTGTCAAGAGAGTTTTATGACTTACTAGTAAGTTACCAGGAGCTTATGAGCAGTGCAAATCAGAACTAAAACTAAATAAACTAATCTAGTAGTAAAATACATGAGCTAACTACTTAAGTACTAACTGCAAAGAGCTAAGAAATTTGTAATTAACTAAGAACTTTAAACCCAAATGAAATCTCATGATTAACCTCATGGGCTAAAGTGATGTCGGTGATGGAGGTGTCTGACTCTGATGGTATTAGTTCACCATCCCCTTCCCCTCTATTACCTACGACAATTTTTGCCCTATGAGAGTGTCGGTAACACCACTTCGTACACTGTACGAAGTGATGTTACCAAAGGGTGATGAAGTTATGTACAATCTATTAAAAAAAAAGTCATACAAACTTGAAGAAATACCATTACGCCGAATATGAAAAGGTACTGCAAAAAGAAGAATTAAAGAAAGACTCAAAGAAGCACAAGCAAAGGATAACTAAATCTAAGGTCTTTGGACCAAACAATCAATTGACAATGATTGAAGTCTTTGAAGGCAAACATAGGATGATGTACGATCGAAACAGTGAGAAACCAGTTAGAGATTATATATAATCGTTTTTTCACTGGTCAGAAAATCTAGTGACTATCCTGTCATCTTATTCAGTATTATACACAGGATACTTCTTTGGACCAAAGAAGTAAAACATCAAGGACGTATAGGCCACACCAAGAAGTACAGTGGTAGATGTTCATTTCTAATCTGTAATTTCTAATCGGTTCTCAAATAGTTCTTTATTATAAAAAACCAGGATAAACAAAATACAACACAGAACTACATTGCTTATAATGTATACATGTACATGTATATACATGTACATCAAATGTCTAATGAACACGTCAAAAGAAACAACAAAAGCATAAAAAAACATAAAAAAAACATAAACAACCCCATAAGTTGATGTTGTATCACGAACAAGATAGCTTTCACAGGTACAAGGTGTCACACCCATTTCCAAACCCTGCATGTATTATTATTATTATTAATGTATGGAGGGTCTATTTTGTCATGCTCACTCAACGGCTTGTCAGCTGGCTCGGGCTGACTTTGATGGATACAGGAAAACGACTTAAAGTAGTAGAGAAGGATGACTGACAGCAAATGTGTGACATGGGGGTTGTACCACAGTACCGCCCTGCAAAAACATTTCTGGCAAATGTGCAAATTTTTTACATAATCAGATATAACTCTGTAATATGGTCTGTCACGTTTAATTTGGACCCTCACACCCCCCCCCCCCCCAATATTCCAACCCCCTGGAACAAATTGTGTTGTAAAATTGGGACCCCTTTTTGAAATTAGTTCCGCATACGCTGCTACATGATCAAATGATGCTGCTCTACGATCAAACGTTCTTTGGACATCTTTGAAGCTGTCCAGCAAAGGTAATGAAGATGAAGAATGTTAGAATTACTATAAAAGATGCTGTATACCTGGCTCTTCTATCTGTCAGAATGGATACTGTTCAAGAATTAGAGAAGGAAGGTGATAAGATATTAGAAATCGCTATCAGCTATGTTCAGGATGGGACCTATCCACCTGATTTGTCAAAAGACAGAAAGAGCTGTAAGAAAACATGCTGCTGCATTGTCTGTGGATAGAGGAGAAGTGTTTTTCACCTGGGGAACCAAGAAGGTAAGAGCTATCTCTACAACAGAAATTGCTAAAGGCTTGCCATTCAGAACCTACATCGGGTCATTTTGGGATAACGAAAATGTATAAACGAATAGCAGAAAGATTCTATTGGAAGGAAATGATAGGTGATGTTAGAAATTTAGTAAGTATTATACATGCACACACAAAGCTTTATACAGTAATTACATTTACTCTTAGGTGAAAACTTGTCCTATGTCAACAGATAAATAAGAAAATAGACTCAGGGCGACCTGAACTTCATTCTAATTCTGTGAAGTCCCCTTGGTATCATGTGGGATGGACTTCATTGGTGCGATATCTCCCCAGTCAGCACGAGGTAACTGCTATATTTTGACAATATGTGACTACTTCACTAAATTTCGATGGGCAAAAGCTCTGCCGTCAAAAGAAGCTGAAGGGGTTGTTCTAGCACTAAAAGAGGTTAAATGTTTATGAAAATGCAACCTTATACAATTCTGAACTTTCTCTCTACAGTTATTCTTTGTGATGGGAATTCCATCTGTCATAACTATTGATCAAGGTAGAGAGTTTCGAAACAACTAAACAAGCAACTAACAGATGGCTTTGAAATAAACACCACCTTACAACACCATATCACCATCATGTATACAATCAAAATGTGCTTATTTACATAACATATTATATGATATTAAACGGCTTGGATGAGCACTTTAATCAAACAATTGTTAATGTGATTTTTAAATATGCACAGGAACAAAAAGAAACATGTTCAGGAGTCCACAAAATATACTCCCTTCGAAGTAATGTTCGGTAGAAGAGGAAAGCTCCCGATTAATTTTAACACCACGAACGTACATGACCCGAATGAAAAACTGGAAGAATTGTTTCAGTTAAATATGTTCCAGGGGGTCCATTTTTGTTGAAAATAAGTTCTGAGGAGAACATTTTTGTGGGGGAACAAATTTCTTATGACAGGTCCACACAATCTGCAGATTGTGTCATGCTCAATAAAGTCTAATAATTCGCAGATTATGAATTTGGGATCTAATCTGCAGATTACACAACTATAAAATTATTATGAATTATACTAACACTAAGTACACAAACAGGAATAAACAACAAACATACCTATAACTGTTTCCAGGTAGTACACAACATGTTGTTTTCTATTACTTTAACGGGGTCATTATCCTTACAGTCTGGATCATTTATCATCAATGTTACTACATCCAACCAATGATATACAGCACAATAATGAAGAATATTGAAGGCGGTCTTACTCTTCACTGTACGAAGATTTTAAACGTCCTCCAGTTAATCTAAGTGCTTCTTCCCAACACCTGCTCCTCTAAAGAATAAAGAAATGAGACATGAAACACTTTTACTTTCATTTTGAGATCTGACCATGACAAACAGGGAATTTAGACATAGGCTAAATGAAGTCAGGCTCTACTTTGCTTTAATAAATCAAACTTACATTGCCATTGTAAGAATCAGCACAGTTGGCATGTCCTGGCCATGGAGGGCGTGCCTGACTAGTTACAGGAGTCCATGATACTCTAAGTCTCTAACGGTGTCTCCAGACCCAAAATTTGATTTTTCCCCAAGTGAGCAGAAATTTTCCCTAAGAAGCCCCACCTAAACATTTCACCTAAGAAAAATCCCTACTGCCTATAGGTTTTAATTAGAAACAAACAAATTAACACTATCAGAACTATTGGAGTTATACATTTATACATTTACACACGCAAGGTAAGCCTTGTTTGACCAGTATAAGGGCATCTAATGTTTCTGTTTATTTCTTGTTTTGGTCTTTATGAGTGTGACTGTGATTTTTTCCACCTCAGCATTGGAGTGAGGCAATGATAGTAAGGATTTAGACAATTTGGAGATCGTTGGGAATCTGCTATCTCTGGTTCAGTTTCCCAAGGTTTCCCCAAAACGTAACTACATCCTTCCTCCTACTGGAGAACTCAGGGAGGTTACTTGCCCGGGATCCATGAATTGGAGTTCCCTCCATTCATCATCCAATTTGTTCAATTTGGGAACTTGGAATGAATAATGAATGACTTGCTAATGTGTTATCTTGTCACATTAAGTCATCTTTACAGTTATTAAAATAGGTGACGAATATCATTAACTTCTGGGGTTTCTTAAAAATTCCTTTCATTCCTCCCCTAAACCCTAAAACAAAAAACTTGATTTCTCCCTAGATCTAGAGAAATTCCCTGACGCTGGCGACACTCTTAACTCTAATGAAATCTAGATCTTAATTTTTATGTGCATAAGGATTAAAGTCAAAGGGTCAAATTTGAATAAAATAAAAACAGTATTTTCTGTAGTATTATAATAACATAATAATCATTATATTGGCGAATGGGCCGTTCATTGGTATGGGACACCACTTGCAAAGACAGTTATGCATCTTAGATCGCTCAATAAGGAACCATTAATTCTTTCATATAGAGTTAACAACTGTTACTGAATGTGTGTCACCTGCTGGTGTTCAGAGGTTTACAACTCTCAGCCCTTCAAGTATATCATATTGTCCTAGAATTTAAAAACAGGTGGTATAAATGAATCTCATATACATAATTATACTGATTGTAGCTTATAATTATGATCCACTAAACTATACTGGATCATAATTATAAGCTATGATCAGGACATGCATATGGATCAACATGGTATATAAACACATGGGGTGTGTATGAATTTGGTTTGGTTTCCACTATGGTAATATGAACACAAAAGGTGTACATGTAGTTTTAAAGTGTCAGTTACAAGGTAGGAATATACCTACATATAAAGTGTAAGAAAATATAATTTGTCATGATGAAACACTCTTAAAATCATAGTGGTGCCTAGTACATAGTCCAAAAGTTCATGATAAAGTGTAGAGATAATATTCAAAACTTACAACTTCTATAACAGTGTTGTTTTAGTTATTTATAACTAAAACTAAAACCCCGCTATTTTTTAGTTATCAAAACTAAATTACAAGTCCACTGTAATAACTACATACAACTAATTAAAATGCATATGGAAAATGACCAATAATGGGCACTTTAGTTAGTTAACTAAAACTAAAACCATTTTAGCAAGATAAACTATAACTATAACTATAGATAAACTAGGCATACTATAACTATAACTATAGATAAACTAGGCATACTATAACTAAAATTAGTCATTATTGTCAATCATTAAAACTCTATAATTTATTATACCACTGAAAAATAGCTACTGAAATGTTTGATTTCTGTTTCATAAAATTGATTGGAGAATTTTAAAGAAATAATGTTTACTAGATCTACTGTCTATAAATTATGTAGATCAAAGGTTACTATGGTAATACTCACACAACATTACATCATTACTACAGTAAATGCGGAAATGCTGAAATGCTGAAATGCATGGCAAATTGGCAAGTGTTATGTAGTCTTGACCCCAGCTGCACCCACTACACAAAGAAGTGTCTGGTGACTTTCTAGAAATTTCTTGGTTGTGCTGACTCAGCATGTCATTAGTGCAGAACATATGATCATTCAAAATTGTTCACTGCCATTGCCTGCTAATGGTGAAATATCAGAGACTGTTGCTTTCTCATACTTGCTGCCAGTCATAAGGTATCAAATAACAATGGTAGACTCACTGGTAAAACATAGGCTCTTTTCTGAGATGATAAATTAACGAAAACATCTTTTTTAATAATGGCCTGTAGGATTTTTAAAAATCTGCCAGAAACTAAAGCACACCCGACATTCAAATTAAAGGAAAAGAAATATCAGACAATTTTGAATTTGAATTTAATCACCTTCATAGCACATGTACGTACATAAGAGTAAATAGCGAGAGAGAAAATAAAAAGGTATTTTTATTATAAAAAAATAATAGTTAGCAAAACGATTACACATCACATTGTCAATGAATTCTTATATATAAATTCTATTGGTTTAATCATAATGTTTATTCATAATATAAAATTCAGCTAGACAGCATTATTATAATTCAGCAGTATTCCTGTGAAGTAGGCCACTAAAGCTAAAAATGCTAACAACAATAATAAGAATCAGAATAATAATCAGAATAATAATAGCTATGATTAACTTCAAAGATCCTGAATCAACTTTTATTTCTGGTATTGGCTCTATTTGAGAATAAACATATTTATGCAACTATAAAATTACATACATACAGGTAGGTACTATACCTTTAATAGATTCTTTATATTTTTGAATACTCTTGTCAGATATTCCTAAACGAAATAGATTATACTAGTCAACTACTATCAGTAAACATGAAACTTTAGTAAGATAATAGAATAACAATTACCTTTCAGATAGACTGCACCAAGACAAGATTCATAGTGAGGTGGTTGTTCCCCTTCAAGCTTGTCGTAAACAGCATCATGTGTTTGATCAAGAATATCGCTAATCGATACTTCTTTCGATAGTCTTTCACACAGATTACTAGTCCAGACACCTCCACCAACCTTACCTCCTTGTGATTTATGATAAGTAGATGTTGCATATGCAACAAGACATTTAATAGGAGCTCTGAGTTTGAATCCATTTATAGGTGACGGTTGGCTATCTTGAGTAGACTTACTGGAATTAGAACTTAAACAACAATCGAAAAAGAAGAGACACCCTTTATTTACATCCTTGAAATAGGAAAGAATATTTTCCTCAATGAACAATCTTTCCTTACCATCTGCTTTCATTGGTAATACAAAGGAACGTTTATACTCATCAATTCCTCCATGACCAGCAAAATAAAAAGCTATATACTTGTAACCTATAAATTTCTCTGAAGCTGCTGCCTTTGCTAAACAAGCTATGTCGGCACAAGTGAGATCTCTTTCACGCCAAACAGCAAAGTTTAAGGCACGAAAAGTGGAAGATACATTTTCAACATCAACATCAGTCCCAGCTGGACCATAGATACCAATGACGAAGACGATACCTTGAGCAGTTTGATTCTCCTTGAACAGGTTTTTAAGCTTCCGTTTCATTTTGTCCAGATCATTTTTACCAACTTCGAATATACCTGCAACATGTGTTAATTATATAAACTAACAATTATATAATTTATTGATTATACTCTTCAATAAATGCATGATGTCACTGAATATTAATTACCATGTGGTGTCTTTTCAGTTGTTTCTGGCTGGTCTGTAGTCACAGTAGGAGTTTCTAATATAATAATAAATTATATGTAGTTACATGTATAATTATGCAGATATAAGATTGTCTTACTAAGGTATGTTTTACTAATCTCCTCCGCTGCGTCTTTTTCTCCCAGCAGTGGACTTTTCAGAATATCCACAAGTATTGACCAATATGCATGACCAGACTTAATCCAGTGATTTAATAATATACTGCGGTAACTCTCCTCTTCCGATGATGATGAGGGACTGTTCTGAATACTCTCCAGAACACCATCACTCAAACCAAACATGAGACCGATAACTTTCCATGACTCAATTTCAATGGTAGATGTAGCCTTCAGTACATCAGGCAGATCACTCTCTGTATATGTGTAGTTAAATTATCATACAAGGCATATATCAGTAATTACCTGTTAATGGTTTGTCTTTTTCAGCCACTACATGTGTACCAATATGTCTCTTACCAATCTCCTTTGCAATTTCCATTTGTTTCAGTAATGGGCTTCTCAGAGCTTCTACTAATTTCTTCCAAGATGCTCCACCATTTTTAATCCAGCATTTCATTATTTCATAATGACGTTGAAGTAATGATGGATGGCGAGATATTTCCTTCAGCTTATCATCATCTAAACCAAGTACTTTACCAAGATCCTCACACTGTATTTGTACATGAGCAGTAGCTTCCAATACTTCACAAAGATTATTAACTGAATTGAAAAGTGAAAGAATATCTCATTACAATAATACCAAGGTTCATGATTTGTATATAGTCATGGTTATTTGAGAAGAGTAGGGATTGGAACTTCATTGCGATCTTCTGATAAATGTACACTGCATGTGCATATACTCCAATGATGTTTTCAGCATAATTATATATATATGTGCACATAAACATAACTCACTTGAAAGTTGTTTCTTGAGAGCTTCAGAATCACGATACCCTAACTTCTTCTCAGTCTTTTCTAACTTTTCCTCTAACATTTTCTTGTCTATGTCATATTGTTTCAATCTTTTTGTCTGTTCTGTTAACTTTGCCTCTAGCTCTTTCTTGTCTATGTCGTGTTGTTCCAAACTCATAGTCTGTTCAGTTAACTTTGCCTCTAATTCTTTCTTGTCTATGTCGTGTTGTTCCAAACTCATAGTCTGTTCAGTTAACTTTGCCTCTAATTCTTTCTTGTCTATGTCGTGTTGTTCCAAACTCATAGTCTGTTCAGTTAACTTTGCCTCTAATTCTTTCTTGTCTATGTCGTGTTGTTCCAAACTCTTAGTCTGTTTAGTTAACTTTGCCTCTAATTCTTTCTTTTCCTTCCGTAGTTGATGGAGTAATTCATTTTGTTCTGCTGTAATAATTTAAATTAAATTATGTTTTTACAGATTTCCAAACCCTTTTACCCTAAACTTATAGTGCTTCATTAGTACATAGAGGTTGTGGTAATCAACTGGTAAACTAGCTTAAGTAGAGACACTCAGTTGAATTTGCCTAACCTTAAGTATTAGACATTGTGTATGATTCCCTGACAACCTGAACAGCCAGTTGAATCCTTGTAATAGTACTAACAAACAAATTAATACTTTTTTGCAGTGATATATACTGTGTATACACACATAAATAATTATACGGTGGAAACCGAAATTGATAACAGATACAGCTAAACAGGTAAATGTCCGCACTGAACCAACATCTGATACAGTACCACATGACACTAGTATACCTGTAATTACTATCACTGCAAAAATTAAATTATTATGCCAGCCACATTGTAAAAATTAATGTTATTTTTAACCCTCAATTGGTTACACAAGTTCCAATGCAATACTAATAATATCCTGCTGATTGTGTTCTTGCAAGGTAATATTTACATGTATATATAGTTTTTTTCTTGGTCTATATCTGATTAAAATAATATATATATAATAGCAATATGGATAGGCTTATAACATTTATCCATCTTAACATGGTAAATGTGAAGAACTTGTAACGATTTTGTAGATTGAAACGTTTGTGCTAATCATGGATCATGGAGTAAAGGCAGCTCTATGAAAATCCTTTTTACATTGTAGGACTGTTGTTTAGTAGAATGTCAGCAGGCTATTATACATGGCTGAGTAGCTTTTGTTAAAGTACATGTATCATGAAGAAAACAGTGCACATGATATATAAAGGTTTGCCAACTAATAATCACTTGATATACCACCAAGTCTATGTATAACAATTAAGTGAACCACAATATGATAAAAAATTTAAAGCTCTCTTTAATTAAGTAAAATTAGCCATAAGAATAGGCATTTCTAATGGAAGGATGTCAGAAAGGATTTTATTCAGAGTTGCAACTATATAAACTATGAGAAATAATGTTAATGTTGTGAGTGTTGCTATTTGTGTATTGATTATGACTACATAAGCAACTCTTTATTACCTTCTTTATCTTCAGTACCACTATTAGATGCTGTATATAAATGAAATAAAATCAAGATAATTATAGTCAAAAAACACAATACACAGCCTATAACTAAAAATACAGATATGTAAATAAGAACTGACAATCATACCCGAAAAATCATTGAATATAGAAGAAACTGACATGCACACACCATGAAGGAGTTTTAGTTTAACGTAGCGATGTATTTGTGGCTTTCTTAGATGGTCTTCTGTTGAACTATAATTATGTATAAATTATTAAAAGTCACTGCTATTTAAAATATGAAAGTTATACAAGTGAGTAAAGATGTGGGCGTTGTCCTCGGGACTATTAAACTTTCAAGCACTCGCCTCGCTGCATTCCTGCTGACAGTGAAACATAAATTTTAATTAATGATTTGCTTAGTAAACTCTACTTTCCAGCAAAGATTTACAAATCATGAGAGTAATAATGCTCCGCCAACACATTTTTTTTGGCGATTAATTTAGTTGATAAACAAAATAGCCCATTATGAACACAAAAGCAGTTAAAACTCTGTATTTTTCAGTATCTCATTGATATGGCAAGTCTAGATAACATGGTAAATGTGACAGTCTCTGATGAGAGATTATTAATGCTGAAGGGTGGCAGTATCTCCACTGCAAGATTAAAAAATTTGCCAAATCCATAAAATTTGCATATCTTTTATATTCGATCTGCCTGCAAATTATGTCATTAACATGTCAGACAATCTGGAGATTGGGAATTTGTCATCTAATCTGCCTATACACCAAGACAATTATAAATAAATTATAAAAAAGTACATTATGAGAAATAAACAACAAATATACCTATAACTGTTTCCAGGTAGTCCACAACAGGTTGTTTTCCATTACTTCTAGCTTTGCTTAATGGGGTATTACCATCGTCATCTGCACAGTCTGGATCAAACTGATGTTCATTTATCAGCTGTTTCACTACATCCAACCATCCATGATATGCAGCACAATGAAGAAGCGTGAAGTTGTTCTTATTCACTGTACGAGGAGTTTTAACTTGCTTCAGTAATCTAAGAGCTTCCTCCTTTCTGCCATAGTTAAAAGCATCATAACACTCCCTGTCTACTTCAACTAAAGAAACAAGAAGTGAAACATTTTTGTTTGCATTAATAGATAAAGATTGTGAGGTCATAAACATATATAGATCGGTTTATTACCTCCCTCTAACCAAATATATCTAGTTATCAGTCATGATTATTGGTCATTACAAAGCATAAGGATACTTTTTGCTCTTGTTGAGAACTGCAGCTACAAAAGGTTAATGAGGATTATTCATATCTTAATGATATGGCTAGTTCAATCAGTTATCCTGAATAACGTAATAGCCTCTGATTGAGTGATTATTGACAGCAAAATACACAACGCATATTGAGGATGGGTAGTTGGGGTCTAACCTACATAAATAAATAAATAGAAATGAACAACAAATGTACCTATAACCGTTTCCAGGTACTCCACAACATCTTGTTTTCCACTATTTGAAGCCGTTCTGAATGGGGTGTAACCATCATTATCCTTACAGTCTGGATCAAAATGATAGTCAACTATCAGCTCTTTTACTACATCCAACCATCCATTATGTGCAGCACAATGAAGAATAGTGAAGTTGTTCTTATTCTTCACTGTATGGGGATCTTTCACTTGCTTCAGTAATCTAAGAGCTTCCTCCTTTCTGTCATAGTTAAAAGCAGCATAACACTCCTCGTCTACTTCGACTAAAAAACAAGAATTGAAACATTTTTGCTTGTATTTAAAAAAATAGTTCATAGCTCTCTTAATTCACAAAAACAGCAAGCCTTTCTAATGGGAGGTTGTCAGAAAGGCTTCTATTCACAGTTGCAACTACTTTATGAGAAATAATGTTAATGTTAATGTTAGTGTTGTGAGTGTTACTATTCATGCAATGATTATGATTATGTAAGTATCTCTTCATTACCTTTTTTATCTTCTGTACCACTATTAGATGCTGTATATAAATGAAATAAAATCAAGATAATTATAGTCAAAAAACACAATACACAGCTATAACTATAAATACAGATATGTAAATAAGAACAGACAATCATACCCAAGTGCAAATACACGAAGAATCATTGAATATAAAAGAAACTGACATGCACACACCACGAAGGAGTTTCAGTTTACGTAGCGAAAAATACTACTGCACCTTGCTACTTTCCTGTAGCTAATGAAGCATGCTTTTTGTATTTGTGGCTTTCTTAGATGGTCTTCTGTTGAACTATAATTATGTATATTAAAAGTCACTGCTATATAAAATGTGAAAGTTATACAAGTGAGTAAAGATGTGGGCGTTGCCCTTGGGACTATTAAACTTTCAAGCACTCGCCTCGCTGCATTCCTGCTGACAGTGAAACATAAATTTCAATTAATGATTTGTTTAGTAAACTCTAGTTTCCAGCAAAGATTTACAAATCATGAGAGTAATAACGCTCTGCCCAAACATTTTTTTGGCGATTAATTTTGTTGATAAACAAAATAGCCCATTATGGACACAAAAGGGGTTAAAACTCTGTGTTTTTCAGTATCTCATTGATATGGCGAGTCTAGATAACATGGTAAATGTGACAGTCTCTGATGAGAGATCATTAATGCTGAAGGGTGGCATGTTAAGGCAGCATCTCAATGCAAGATTAAGGTTGTAAAAAATTTGCCAAATCCATAAAATTTGCATATCTTTTATATTTGATCTGCCTGCCAATTATGTCATTAACATGTCAGGCAATCTGGAGATAGGGAATTTGTCATCTAATCTGCATATACACCAAGACAATTATAAAAAAAGTACATTAAGAGAAATAAACAACAAATATACCTATAACTGTTTCCAGGTAGTCCACAACAGGTTGTTTTCCATCACGTTTAGCTAACATTAATGGGGTATTACCATAATCATTCATACAATCTGGATTAAACTGATGATCATTTATCAGCTGTTTCACTACATCCAACCATCCATGATATGCAGCACAATGAAGAAGAGTGCCGTTGTTCTTACTCTTCACTGTACAGGGATCTTTAACTTGTTTCAGTAATCTAAGAGCTTCCTCCTTTCTGCCATAGTTAAAAGCATCATAACACTCCCTGTCTACTTCAACTAAAGAAACAAGAAGTGAAACATTTTTGTTTGCATTAATAGATAAAGAATTTGAGGTCATAAACATATATAGATCGGTTTATTACCTCCCTCTACCAAACATATCTAGTTATCAGTCATGGTTATTGGTCACTACAAAGCAATCAATCATATGGATACATTTTGCTCTTGTTGAGAACTGCAGCTACAAAAGGGTAACGAGGATTATTCATATCTTAATGATATGGCTAGTTCAATCAATTATCCTGAAAAACGTAATAGCCTCTGATTGAGTCATCATTGACAGCAAAATACACAACACATAATGAGGATGGGTAGTTGGGGTCTAACCTACAGAGTACAGACTACACTATATACCTACACAATTATAAATGAAATGAACAACAAATGTACCTATAACTGTTTCCAGGTACTCCACTACATCTTGTTTTCCACTACTTGAAGCCGTTCTGAATGGGGTGTAACCATCATTATTCTTACAGTCTGGATCAAAATGATAGTCAACTATCAGCCCTTTTACTACATCCAACCATCCATTATGTGCAGCACAATGAAGAATAGTGAAGTTGTTCTTATTCTTCACTGTATGGGGATCTTTCACTTGCTTCAGTAATCTAAGAGCTTCCTCCTTTCTGCCATTACTAAAAGCATCATAACACTGCACCTCTAATTCTAAAAAAAAAATGAAAAATCCTCTATAAACTATTATTAAGTTCTGCTCAGTATAATGTAATAACATAACTTAAGACTAGAGTAAGGGAGGCTTTTAATGAATCAAACTTACTTTGCATTGTAACAACAGCTGCTCCAGATACCAGAATGAGATAGTACCGTTTTACATAAGCAACCTTTATACCACGGTGCGTGGGCGATCGCCTGTAGACTACGTAGGCTTGTCCCAATCAGAGAATTATTATAGCCTAATAGGGCTTCAAAGCTTACAAAGGCAAGAAGGTTAATTGTTCTAATAAAAGAGCAGTACATATGCTTAGCTATTTGGTGCACAGCTTTTAAGCTTGTCCTTTTAATTCAACCAAGTTCTGCAGTGGCAGAAAGAATATTTTCACTATTACAACTCCTTCAGAGACAATCTTCTTCACTTGAAGACTATATAGAAACTTCAATTATGTTGCAATATAATCGTTGAATTACAATAGTTTTGTGATGTCACTTTCCTGAATTTCAATGGGAATAATGGGATAAATCTTTAGCAATAATAGGAGCATTGTTTGAGAAATTCTGAATAGAATAATAGGGAGAAAAAATGGGACAGGCCTACTGTAGACAGGGAGATTTAGTGTCTAGCCACTGAACCATCTAATTGTATTTTTCAGTAAATGCTAATTAGTATAGTTTCTACTTGACAACAGTGATGTCAAATGTGATTGAATTGTGTTACCAATTATCTCGCAGGTGTCCATAACTGCCTCCAACAAGGGCACTTGTACCTGCCCAAAACTGTTGGGTGTGCCAGATGTATAATAATGATAATGCAGTCAGCAACATTAAAGTTAAATGGAAAATAGTATTTTTTTGTAGCATAATAACATAATAAAATGAATAATTATTGTTATTAATTATATATAACATGTCACACAATTCTATATCCTCTAAGAAGTGTGATAGAGATCTTTGGCAGGGCTAAATGGAGAGAAGCCTAATGAATTTCATATTGGTTTACATCATATCAACTGATTGATTTATAATTTAATATCATGGTTCATCAATCTGTAATATTATACAATATATAAGACTTTGAAAATCTATCAGTCTCAGGAAATATACCGTATGCTGGGAAATATTTGTGATGGAATATTTTCGTGAAAGGCCTATTTTGGAGTATTTCTCGAATTTAAATTTTCACAAATTACCACAATTTTACCTCCCACTTCCAATTAAAAGCCCTGCCGAACCACGTGTATAATTTGTTTACTTAATGTGCGAACATGACAATGAGTTCGTTTATGAAAGCTGTATGAGGGGTCACCACATCTACAACGACATCTGGATTTCTGATCCAATGAGGACCTGAAGTATTGACTTGCATGCGAGAGGCTGGAAATGATGCTGATCCCTATTCTGTAGCAATGATCAATTCCTCAATGACTGTTGTTGGCCATGAAATCAATGGCAGAAGAAGGGACACTTGCTCCGTGTGGGCTTGGAACAGCAGAATCTCACTTGAAGTAATGATACAATGACGATATAGTCGATTCATGAATCCACATGGCGTTTACTTGCTACCACACCTATGTAGTGTACAATTCGCAAAATTCGTGAGAATATTCCACCGCGAACATTTCCCGGCATACGGTATTATAAAATGTCTTGTTGACAGATTTATAAGTTACAAAACATCCAGGTAAGCATTGTTTTCTTGTAGTCTATGTCGACAGTAAGTTTTATATATGACCACAGGGTGTTATATCTGATATATGCCATCTCACTTTATCAAGATATATTATCGTATATACGTAGACCTCTGAACTGTGATATAATTATATAATTATATAATTATATATATATATATATATATATATATATATATATAATTATATATATATATATATAATATACACACTCTATAAACATACTGTACAGTTAAATTATCATAAATTTTGTGATTCATATAGAATTAGTAGGCAATATCAACTGATTACTGCATAAGTTATACAGGAATGTTAGTGTATGTGTTGGCCTTCATGACACTAACAATGAAGAATAGTTCCAGAACAGTTCTCATAAACATTCTTGGAAAAGTTCTGAAGTGATTTGTACAGAGCCATATCTGATAGGTAGTCTGAACTGGTCTGGAATCATTCTGTGTCATACAGTTCTTCTGTGTAGTGTAAATAAGCTGTTACTAAGTCATATACATTTGTATCACATGCTGGTGCTCAGACATTTCAAGCCTATCATATCCACATAAACCTCCTCCACAGCAGGTGGTATAAATGGATGTCATATACATCTCCCGGTCATAGATTAAATATGATTATAATTAGGGCTGGGTGATAGTAGCAATAGTGTGACTATCATTATCGTCAGTGTTACTATCATAACAGTGGACATTTGGTTACAGGAGTATATATTTGACATTTTCTTGTCTCAAAATATCCACAACCATGTGAAAAAATCATGGGAAGATGGTGAGGACTATTTCTGATGAGATCAATCTTGACAAAAAGCTGAAAATATTTTTGTTAGAGAGCTCTGAGTGTTGTATGGGAGTACTTTGTTTTTCTGCCACAAATGGAAAATACTAAGAATCTATATCCAAATTTTAATATCACTATCATGATATTATTCACTGTTGTTCAAGTAACTATTAGATATTGTGATATTTAAAAATTCACTATCACCCAGCTTTAATTATAATCATGTGTATAGGAACATGTGTAGGAACAAAATTTCAGATGGTGGGAATAAACGTTTATCATTAGCTATCCTATCCACAAAAATGAACTGGGATTTAAATGTTAATCAGATTGAAATCAGGATCCTGCTTTGTAAGTTGGGGCTACTCCTACAGAGTCTCCACAATTCCAATGCTTTTGCATGACTTACAAATGTACATAGATGTAGAGATCATTGGTTATATATCTAAGTAATTATGACTAACAATCTACTTGTGGTTACAGTTAATGTCAATTAGGTGTGAAATGTCATATGCTAGGAGTTGGGAAAACCTTTTCCCCAATAATTTTGACAACAGTTTATACTAACATTATAATAAAAGGAAATACTAAATAAACAGATAGAGGTTATTCCCCAAACTCTAAACTCTGGTCATTTTTGGCTTTAGATTACATATATACATGTATATACAAGGTCATTTATATAATGCTGGATTCCTCTCATTCTTGTGATTCTAACAGTTGTTGTTAATTTGTCATAGTCCCAATTTCGGGAGGTAGTGACACTATATAACAATGCTGGTACTGGCAATGGGAATGAGACTTCAGACTTGGGGTCGAATACTTCAGTATTCGTATTTAGTTGTATTTAAATACTTTTTAAATGTATTTGTGTTCTTGAGTTTTGAAATAACAAGTATTTGTATTTGTAATTGAAATAGACTGAAAATGTATTTCAAACAGCTAAAATACAAATACTTGATACCTTTCGTAAAGTATGTTGGATTAAAGTGCTGGAAGATTAGCAAATAGATGTCAAGTACATTATCAAATTTATCATGCGTCAATAACATTCTTTGCCCTGAGTACAGACACTTCGATTTAGACTTAATGACAAATATGTATTTAGAGTTGTATTTGCATTTCATACACACCAAAAAAAGTAATATTTGTATTTGTATTTCCTATTTGTGAAGTATTTGTATTTGTATTTCAAATACTGTAACATGTATATGACCCCAAGTCTGAAATGAGCACAACCAAACAGGACCCTTAACAAGAAGGGTAAGTCTGGTGCCAGCAGCCTTTTCATGGATGTTGTAGGCATTTCTCAGGCTCCCTCTCCAGAATCAAACCCTAATTCTCTGTCACCCATTCATAGTATATAGACTTGGTCACACCTGGGCAATGCCCGGATGCTGCTTTTTTTCTTTTTTTTTGTTATAATATGTAATCTTTCTTCTAAGGTTGTAGCTATAGTAACACTATAGCTGCTCAAACACTGATCTTACTATTCTGGCAGTACTGAAGCTTGATTTTGGTATCTATGGCTTTAGTTTTCTCTCTATAGCTAAAATAGTTAAAACTTAAAACCCAAATAATGTAAGATTTATATAGATCTGTCACAAGTGGCCCACTCATGCTTTAAGTTAAATTCTCTGTTAATTAACACCTCATGAATAATTAATAAGCAAACTTTTCACCCTGCACTGTGTCTTCAACAATATGCACACATTGCAAATCCATAAATTAAGTATTGTCAGAAATAATATATTCTATGCCTCAGGAATATAACAAGGTAGGTTTATCGTGATCACCCAGCTTTAATCATAATCATGTGTAGGAACAAAATTTCAGATAGTGGCACTGAAAATTTATTGTCACTGAGCTATTCACAAAAATGAAATGCTGGCCCAAATAACTACTGCTTTGAAAGTTGGGACTACTCTCACAGAGTCTCCACAATTCCAATGCTTTTACATGACTTAAAATTGTACATAGATCATTGATTATATGCAACTTATATCTAAGTAATTATGACTTATAATCTATATTACTTAAAATCATAAGTGAGAAATGCCATGTGCTTGAAGCTGGGGAAAACCTTTTTCCAGGTATGGATAACAGTTTATACTAACATTATAATAGAAGGAAATACCAGATAGAGGTTATTCCAAACTCTGGCTGGTCATTTTTGGCTTTAGTCTACATATTATATATTGCTGGATTCCTATCATTCTTGTGATTTTAAAGTCTGGTTCAGAATATGACGCAAAGCCTAGCATTGCGTCCGTTGTGTTGTGATAAAATTCTGAAAACTGATTGATGAAACACAACACAGCTGACGCAAAAATAGAATCAGATACCATCCTTGCATTATTTTGCGTTGTGTTGCGTTTGACGAAGCATATCTTGTTTACAATACAAGGCATTGACACATTGCTAGGCTTTGCATCATATTCTGAACCAGGCTTTACTGAATTTATCGTAGTCCTGACTTCGGGAAGTAGTGACAATACAACAATGCTGGTACCTGTAGTGGTCCGACAAGGGAATGAGACTTCAGACTTGGGGTCAAATACTTCAGTATTTGTATTTAGTCGTATTTAAATACTTATTAATTTTGTTTTTGTATTTGTATTTTTGAGTTTTGAAATAACAAGTATGAAATTGAAATAGATTGAAACTGTATTTCAAAAAGCTAAAATACAAATACTTAATAAATACAATGTCCTTTTGATGAAGTTTGTTGGGGGATAACTGAAGTGCTAGAGGTTTAGCACATACATGTAGATGTCAAGTACATTATTATATTCTTTGCCTCGAGTACAGACACTTTAATTTAGACAAATATGTATTTAGAGATGTATTTGAAATACTTTAAAAGTATTTGTATTTGCTTTTTGACTAAAAACTCTGAAAATGTTGAACATCTATCACATGCCAAGCCTATACATTGTCTATAAATTTTATGAAAATTTGATCTTCATGTAATTATCCCACTGTACATTATTATGTAGAGTATGACTTCAGAGGTCTATATACATCATTATATAGACTATGTTACCATGGCAACCATTTGATGTGGTTAGTATATATGCAAACTCATTAAAAATCCAATTGTTAAAACATAGTATAAAACCTATAAAAAGCAAGATGGGTGTTTGTAGATGCAGTAGTCGGTGGGTGTCAGGATAAAGGATGTTTGTGGCTGTTCATATTCACCAAAGTCAAGATGGCAAACAACAACATACTTCACAATAGCACCATATTATCTAGGCTAGTAGCATTACCATCTACCTCTTTATTATCTACATGTACTGCCATAAAAGGGCACAAAGCATCACCTGCCATGGCATGGTATATTAAGTGAATTTCAAATCATCAACAATAATCTATCACGTGTACAATTATGGTGCAAGGCAGTTTGGTGTTCATTATACTGTAAGAACATCAAATGTTACCATGGTAAATATCTCCATATCCTTATCATTTTGTATAGTATAAACTGTGTTAGCAGAAAACAATAAGGAAAACATTTTTCCCAGCTTCAAGATTTATATATTTAGAAATAATATTACATGATACTGATCATGATGTGTATATTACATGATACTGATCATGATGTGTATATTACATGATACTGATCATGATGTGTATATTACATAATACTGATCATGATGTGTATATTGATACTGATCATGATGTGTATATTGATACTGATCATGATGTGTATATTACATAATACTGATCATGATGTGTATATTGATACTGATCATGATGTGTACATTACATGATACTGATCATGATGTGTATATTACATAATACTGATCATGATGTGTATATTACATAATACTGATCATGATGTGTATATTGATACTGATCATGATGTGTATATTACATGATACTGATCATGATGTGTATATTACATAATACTGATCATGATGTGTATATTGATACTGATCATGATGTGTATATTGATACTGATCATGATGTGTATATTACATGATACTGATCATGATGTGTATATTACATGATACTGATCATGATGTGTATATTACATGATACTGATCATGATGTGTATATTACATGATACTGATCATGATGTGTATATTACATAATACTGATCATGATGTGTATATTACATAATACTGATCATGATGTGTATATTGATACTGATCATGATGTGTATATTGATACTGATCATGATGTGTATATTACATAATACTGATCATGATGTGTATATTACATAATACTGATCATGATGTGTATATTACATGATATTGATCATGATGTGTATATTGATACTGATCATCACTTATATGTTCATGGTTATACATAGTCTCAAGAGTGTTAATTATATCTATGGGTATAAGACAACCACCACTAATTGTTAAATCCTTGCAACTGTACTAACCACTAAATTAGTTATTTGTTTTTGTAGTGTGGGGAAAACTGATATATTACATGATCATGCATATCACATTTCCTTGAAGCATTATAATTTTAGGGAGATGTATACTCATATTTCCTGTCTACTCAAATTTCTATCATATCAAAGATTTCATCATTATTAATAGGAAGGAAAAGTTAAGGAAACAGGAAAAGGTTCATTCCCCAAACTCTTAATAGTTAGATGGAATTTAATAATGAATTAATATTCATATAATCTCCCTTAAATAACAGTTCTCTCTTTTCAAAACTGTAGCTACAATCACACTGCAAAGAGCTTATTTAGTGACTGTTTCATACTGTGTTAAAATGTTTGTGACTACAACATTTGCCTGAATGTTGCCCTGTGTATGGGGCCTTAATTTTTTACTGTCCTAGGAAGCTATGTTGATCACTGTTTGCTAAAAAAAAGAGTGACTCTACTTCATGTTAGTTTAATTTAACATACATAATTATATATATATGCGTATATATAATATATTTAATCATATGAACAAACCAGAACAATGAACAATGTATAAATATCTCTACATCGTAAATTAAGTGTAAGTGTCATGGTGGGAAAGCATTTTCTACATAATCTAGTTTGACTTACACTCCAATACACTCTTGCATGTATGACTTTAGTTTTCATAATATGAACACCAAAGGATGTAGTTTCAAAGTGTTATATGATCTTGTGATTTAGTGGGATATTGTTCAAAGGTTAACCTAATTATAAACATGTAGACATTAAAAAAATTACACTGTCTATATACATCATAGCCAATCACCCACACATCATAATAATAATTATGATGAAAACCTTGAACTACAAATTACTATGTAGTATTATATATGAGTGATTAGAAGGCTTCATTAATATTATTACTTTGATTAAAAGCATTGCAAAAATCTTAACTGAATCCAAATTGCATCACACTTGATAGTGCATACTGTTTTAATGCAGTTTGAGGGTGGAATCAATTCACACAATGAAAGGGTCAAAGTTGAGTATATTATGCAAACAATCACTTTATTGTCCTGTCCAAGTCCATGTAATGCACATGTATATAATACATTATCTATGTAATGGTTATAGCATGCCCAGCTGAGCCATATCTGATTTATAAGCATGATGTTCGAGGGACACAGCGCGAGCCCTCCGTGAAGGTGGCTAAAGCTATTAGTTACCGAGTGCAGTGAGGCAGTAGGCCTATCATTGTTAGGTTATCATCAGAACAAGGTTATATAGTTATCGAATGTTTTATTCTATTTACCGACCTGTTTATTATTTCAATTATTTCAATGATGGAATAACCAGTCACATGATTTAATAGAAATTAATATTATTTCTGATCCGTAATCCGTGATCCGCGTTTTATACCTACCCAATGTTGCTGCTTGCTAGAGTACTTGATTACATCATAATGTTAAACCATTCAAATGGCATTCGTTATTTTGTCTAGAGAGAAGAACACCTGGCCTTGCTACTTAATACGGATTAAGAAAAACATCACCCCTGAGTTTCCTGGCTTTCTATATAAGTTCAAGAAATTAAATTGTTGCTGTTGTAAACTTGTTATATCTATTACTTTAGAACTCATTTTTTGCATTACTTTTTGTGAACAAACTGGACTTTATTTGGCGAAGGAATTCTTGTCAGAATGTAGACATTAGTCCTGGATTCATTGCTAAAGTTCATTTATGTTTGTATTATCATTATCATCATTATTATTATTATTATTATTATTATTATTATTATTTTCTATCATAAAATATATTGATTGACCTATGACACATGATATTGCACAGATCAAACAATTATTACCACATGGTTTATATCAAAGGTATGTTTGCTTTTTGTGTATATATTAGCAGAAATTTCAAACTCATCACTTGCAAATGAAATGTACAGGTGACCATTTTTTCCCATTCCTACATAGTACTATTGTACTCTCAGATAATCATACTAGTGTTGTTTTAGTTAACTATAACTATAACTAAAACCTCTTTTAGTAAGGTATTATGACTTTTAGTTAACTAAATTACAAGTCTATTGTAATAACTATAACTAACTAAATGAAAAATGGCAAATAATGGTTAGTTAACTAAAACTAAAACACTTTTAGTAAGCCTAATATTATTTTAGTTATTTTATAACTAAATTGTGATAAACTAGTCATACTATAACTACGTATAACTAAAAGTGGTCATTATTGTCATACTGAAACAACACTAAATCATACTGTATTTATTTTGTATAATTTATGCAATTAATTATCATAATAATTATAATAATACTTATTGAAATACAATAGAATTTCATAATTATAGAGTGTGGACGCTTACCAAAATCCCTACCTACATGTAGCTGGGAGAATGTCAGTTTTTATAAACAATTAGTTTTTATGGCCCGCAAGGCCATTCTATAATTGCTTTCCACAGGGTTGGATCTATATACATATTGTATATATATATAACTAGGTATACATATATATGCAGATCAGCCTCGAGCACATAAAGTATGTATAATTAGCTTAGAGAGTGAACATATTAAGCTTACTTGCATAGACAATTTGTAAAATACATGAAATACAACAAACAAAGGGTATTAATTGTTGTATTAACATCAGAACTCTCTTCATGAAGACACCGAGAAACAGCCTAGCTCTCAGAGCGCCTTAAATCCACATTTTCATAATGAGAACGTCTCCTCTCCCTATCTAGCCTTCTTCTCCTTTCCCTTGGTTATTCCAGGAGCCCAAGTGGTTCCATGCTACCATTGTATATACACATGGCTGATCTGCCTATGCTAACCAGACCCTCCCCACGTTTTTGCAGTTGGAAGGTCTGCCTAGGCAGACTAGCAAGACTACATTCCCTCTAACTCCAATAGTCACTTGTGTTAGACAGAAGACCTTATAAGAAAGCCAGATGTAACAAAATCATCCTCCTTAGCTGCAGGAACTGAGGAAAGCAGCAAGGCGAGTGTCTAAATGTTTAGCTATCGTGACTTCATGTTTCATTATGGCCACAACTAATTATTGTTGTGTTAATTGCATTCCTGAATGCAGACAAAATATATATACATGTATATATATACGCTAGCTCAGATTCAACCTCCACACTGCACGATTATATGCCTCGTGCTAAGGTGCTCGGCAATTATATATATATATATATATATATATATTCTTGTGTCACAATAGCACATGCATTGTATATGTACATAGTTAAGGAAGTCCAGGAGGCTCAGTTAATTAATGCATGCTCAAGCGCTCTATGCAGTACAAATTGCAGGAAGAAAGCTGATTAACAATGTTTGTAGTTTACATAGTAAATAGCTGTTCTAGCTAGAATGTATTTCTTAAGTTCTACAAGAAACTTTTAGTAAAGTAAGAAGTGTAGATAATCTATAATAGTTTCAGGCAAGAAAAAGTCAGTCATGATTATTGCTGAATGTTGGATACCACAAAGCATGAAAGCAACTGTATGAAGTAATATTGTTCTAGACTTAATTTTGTTTTAGTTTTGGCCATAGTGTTACCATAGAAGCAACAATTAAGGAATTACCTCATAATCTTGATTAGGTGAGTGTTATACTATATAGCCCTAAATTTTCACAGGCTATAAATTTTGCATTTTTCGTAAAGACTGACAGACCACGAAAATTTTATTCATGAAAATAATGGTCACGTGCACCTTCCACATGTGAGCATTTTTGGTAAATGTGAAAAGTTTATCGCAAAATAGTTGAATATCGTCTAAAACACAAAAATATTACTCGTGAAAATTTAGGGCTATACAGTAACCTTGTAGTTTGTGCTTTTGTAGTCAATGGCAAGTTTATACATAATTATAATTATAATTATCTTAAAACCTATGATTACTTTGAAGTTTTGCCATATCGGGATATAGGTAATTTTCGAACCAATTAGCAAAAGAATGTTAATTGCACTTTAAACGGCAATTATAGGCGTAACAGGAAATGCCACGCTTACTGGGGGGCATAAACGTGTGGAAGAAGCTGGATTAGTGCTAGTATAATTATATTTATAGTAATTTATGATCATGAGTGAGTATTACAAGAGTTCCAGTAGGTGCTACCAGATACCTTACCAAACTAAGAGTATTGGGTTTGGAAGAGACAGATGATCCGTATTGGAGTAAAAATGACAGCAAATTCATTCGTTTTTGCCCCCTAGTAGGCGTGGCATTTCCTGTTACGCCAATAATTGCCGTTTAAAGCGCAATTAACATTCTTTTGCTAATTGGTTCGAAAATTACCTATACAATCTCTTATTCTATATACTTCAAACCTATGTGCTTATGTGATATAGGAACCTCGTGTTAAAATCCACCTATACAACCTCGAAACTAGAATATTGTCTTCTAGAATATATTTATACATCATTAAAAATTATAAGGCACAACCTTTATTATGGGAATATCATTGGGGTTTAAACAAGCACAAAACAACACATCATCATATACGAAAGAGAGTTGCTTACTAACTTTCATATGTATCTCAGCTGTAGTCTTGCTAAATCAACATCCTTCAAATCAATACAGTATTTCAAACACACTGGAAAACAAGAAAAGGTAAATAATAGAATAATATTACATCTATTATTTCTATGTTTCAGGGAACATATATATAATTATATAGTTGCCCTATTGTTTTATGTGTGAACAACTCTGGAAAGTAAATCCTAGTTTATTATCTATGCTAATTATAATAATTGTTGCAGCTCAATACATCTTCACATGCTGAGAAATGGAAAACTATTAACATACAGAGACTTACATTTTGCTTTTAAAACCAAGAGATAAAGCAACTTGAAAACTCTGCCATGTTTTTCACGTGCTATAGGAGGTGTGGCTAATTATTAAGCAGAGATGAGATTTTGTCTGCTGTAGAAACATGGATGAGACTGACAATATAATTAGGCAACAAACTGCATGATCAAACAAGTCACAGACTGCATGATCAAACAGGAGAATAGACTAACTACAAGTTAGCAATCAATATATAATTTATATAGCAACACCACTGAGAGGTAGCTAGTGTTTTATCTATTGTCAGCACAGACTACAGAATGTGTAGCTAAATTGAATGTGCTGCTAGCTTCACTAGCGTTCAGGACAGTCAGGTATGTTTGCTTGCCTACAATGATCTTTCAATATAGTCTCATTTAATATCCAACAGCACATTTAACTTGCCTAGTCCATGAGTTGTAGCACTGGCAGTTCCTTTTATACACCCACTCAACATTATACATAATGTTACCATGACAACTGTTTGATGTGCATTTTGCATTATAATTATATATATACACTTCATCAAAAATTCAATTATATGTAGTATATATATAATTATATATATGATTCTGGATTTATAGACATGTATGTGTAGGTATATTACAGAATACAATAATGTGTTCATTATGAAGTGGTTGTATACAGTAATTATTATCACACAAAGCTTTCTTGAGAAGTTTGTACCACATCATTTTAATTAGTAGCAGAACATAATACGAGGACCTGCTACTAATCAGTCTGCTTAAATCTGCATTCACAGTACTATTACTAGATACAATCTTGTTTTGTTGACACTTCATTGTTTATACAATTATTACAAAACAATAATTAGGTACACACAATTCAATAACACTTGGCGGCATGAAAAGTTATACATTAACAGTCACATAGAAAAAAAATTAATCCTCCAAAAATTGTATGTATATTATTCAAGGATCAAAAGGAGCAAAGTTATCTTGTTGAATATATTTTTGATAAATATCTTGTTTCTCCAAGAATCTTGTCACTTCTGAAGCAACGTTTTTCTTTTCAAATACAATCAACACATCTATGATCATTTTCCATGTGACGTCTGATGGCTGACTGCAAATCCAGACATGAAGTGTTTCCTCCAGTTTTGAATCATTGGATATACTTGCATTCGTTAGTAAACTCTGACGTTTATCAATCGGTACCCGTAGTCTCCCACCAATGTCATGCCATGATGATGATAGTTTGGTCATTAGAGGAAACACATCATCCAACTCTGGTGATTTCATCAGTAAATCACGATAACGTTTATTTCCAGCACCTACACAAGAAAACATAACATATTACAATAATTTTACAAATTTAGCATTGATGAATGTTCATCATTATAATTGCTGAGCATATTCACTTGTTTTTTTTACTACAAAACTCCACTAACAGAAGAACTTCCTGACCTAAAATACAAAACAGAGTTGTGTTGATAGTGTACCATTTCACAGTAAGTAACACTCATTTTGTGGGCAAACAGTTTGGTTGTCTATTACCAATAATGAAAAGGGAGCACATAGCTATATAATTGCGGGAAACTTTCCAGAGATTTGGCTGAAAAGTTAATTTTTCACAGTTATTAGCTGTTGTTGGATTGTGATGTGCAGTAGTGGATCCAGAAGAATAACATTCATGAGGGGCATGGTCATTCAAATGTTAAATGTATGGATGACCTTGTTGTAATCTAGATTTTAAATAAGATTTTGTTGATTAATTTTAAGTTAGTAGGACCTAGCTTATAGGCCCACCCTTGGATACACAACTGTTTACAATCCAGCACAGGCTCTGCCTATAGCCCTGAAACTACAAGTAGTGCAGAAATGTATATTAAAATATTCAGATATTCGATTGTTATTTTGGTATTCCACTGTATTTTTTGTATTATTTAATGATTGTGCATATGTAGAAACAAAACATGTGCAATTATTATGGAAATTAATGGTGGTGGAGACGTTTCTTGCTTAGTGTTGCTGGAGTTTTAGGCTTGTAGATCAGAGAACAAACAGTGAATGCTGTTATAAACATGTATCGTAACTACTTACAGCAAAATGGCGACTTAACAATTAATATTTTCCAAGAAACAATTATTCGAACAATTTAATAATGAGTGAGCAAGTGAATATTAATATTTGTTATTAAAGGAAAGTGTGTTTGAATACCAAAATGCAGTATTCGTTTCAGCACTAAATACAATACTAACCTCCCTTTTCAAAGACCTAATATACCATAGTATTATGAATCCTATACCATAATATTACATCTATTTGTGCATTAATCATGTTTATATGCATCTCTTCATTACCTTGGTTACTGTCTGTTGTGTCTTGACCTATTGTACATAAAACATTTCAATTATATATAATTGATACAGATGTAGTCAAGTAACAATGTATATAATATTATGTACATAAAAATAGTGTATATATATATATATAACCATGATAGTAAATAATTTGCATATTTTACTTATATAATTATAGTACATGTATATATGATTTACATATTGATTACTGTAACTATATTTACATTTAGATATAAGTTACAATATACAAATTGTATGTAAATCATAATTATATACATTATATAAATCATACTTACACATTATATATATAATAATTCTAAATATAAATTTCACAGGAGATAATAATCATATTTATATAATCGTGCTATTCCTATAGTAAAGGAGCCTCTATGTAAATCATTTATATATTATTTATAAGACTGTTGTTAGTAAGAATGTCAGCAGGTTATTATACATTGTTGAATAGCTTTTGGTATTGTACAATCTCTATGTACATGTATAATGTAGAAAACATTGTATGTGACATACAAAGATTTTCCAACTAGTATTCACTTGATATACCACCAAGTCTGTGTATAACAATTAGCATAATTATGATAAATAGTTGAGTGCTCTAGTTAATTAGCCATACGACTAGGCCTTTATAATGGAGAATGTCAGAAAGGCTTCAGAGGTGTAACTAGTTTATGAGAAATACCTAACAAGGGCCACATGCAATCACAATGTATGCATCTCAAGTTCTCAACATTACCTCTTATAGGTCTCGGACTCGGTCTGTCATCTGTAGGTGGTGTAGGCATTGTAGGTGCTATACCTAAATGAAATAAGATCCTCTTCACAAAGATAATCATACGATCAACAAACTCAATACACAATACAGATACATAAGAACAGTGATATAAACATGGTGGTTTGTTCTCAGTAAATAGAAAGTATTGAACGATTTTACACCTCCCACATGTAATAATGACCCTAATCTACAGAGAGTATATAATTATACTGGTTCTGAAAGCAAATTACAATAAACTTTACTTTGCCTACTACACAGTGTAACTTAATTTCTTTGTTATCTTGCAATTATGCATCTGCAAAGATATCTACACAGTAAATATGGTAAAAGAATGTGTAGTAAAGCACCTCACACCATGTCCAATATACTGCCATCAGGATGCTACATTAGCAACACAATTAAATTAACAACCCTACATAAGTATAGTTATTGTCATGTGGAAGTTTTGTTAATTTCATTTGTTGTTCAGGTATCATCTTGATCTTGTTTGCATATTTATTTTGGTTTTTGATATAATACATCCCTACAAATAATGGCTAGTCACAAGAATACAGCCACAGGTACAGTATAGTAGTATACTAAGTTCATAACGTAGGTGTGGCCAAACCATGGGGTTTCTTGTCATTGGGTTTAAAATAGCCACACCCATTAATTAAAGTGGCTGTTCCTGTGACTAGGCTCTCTCATCCCTACATGCAGTGGCATAACTAAAACCACTTTATATCAATAATTATTCAAAGTTGTTTCTTATACGATGATTATATAATCTATACATTATATAAACATAGAGAAACCGAATGTTGCATGACTCTCCCCTCATTGTTGTATTATTTGCAGATTTTCATAGCAAGTTAGTTTATGCTATAATTATGGATAGGGTTGTTTCATAAGTAACATTTGTCAGCTTTTATAACTTTCAAAGTAAACGTGTTCAAGTATTCTAACTTGCTTTGTTGGAAAGAGGAGTCATTAAGACAGCCAGTGATGTAAAGCTCATGATGCAGGAAGACTGAAAGAAGCCACACCTAGTGGATGTTTTACCCTTTTAGATAGCTTCTAGTATGGTAGAGAAATATTAGTGAGTGCTCATTCTTGTAAATATGGGGCTTAAAAAAATAGTTACTATGTATTTTACATGTGCTCAAATAACTCAATATATCTCTGCAAATGTTCCATACAAGGTAATATGCAGATTGGGAATTTGTGATCTAATCTACAGACTACATGTAAGTACATTAACAGAAATAAACAACAAACGTACCTAAATGTTTTTCCAGGTAGTCCACAACAGATTGTTTTCCATTACTTCTAGCGTTGCTTAATGGAGTAGTTCCATCATCATCCTTACAGTCAGGGTCACACTTATGTACATTTATCAGCTTTTTTACTACAGCCAACCATCCATTATATGCAGCACAATGAAGAATAGTGAAGTTGTGATTACTCATCACTGCACTAGGATCTTCAACTTGCTTCAGTAATCTACATGCTTCCTCCCGTCTACCTTTTTCAAAAGCATCATAACACTTCTTCTCTAAAGATACAAGAAATGAAACATTTTTTATGTATTTGTAGATAAAACAGACATGAAATTTAAAGTCCTAAAGATGTGGATGGATTTATCACCTTCCTCTACTAAACATATCTAGTGACTTCAACAGTATACATGTAATTATACAAAATCATTATAACTCCAGAAACTAAAATAATAAACCAAATCTACTTTGCAGGCCTTCATTTAGAAAATTTGTTGAAAGGGGGCAAAAGTTGAAATTGAATGACTTGGGGGGCAATCTACAGGGTTGTTCCTATTGGCAATTTAAGCCAGGAGGCCAGATATCAAATAGTGCAAGTCAAGATGACACTAGCAGTTATAAAGAAATACAGAAATCCACTAATCTGCACATAGGGGTTACACAAGGTGTGAAATATAAGAGAAATAAATGTATTTAAAGAACATTTGATGACTCCCATTGTACTAAAGAGGTTATGAAACATTATAAATAGTATGCATCCAAAGTATGAATGTTCAGGGATTTAATAATTAATATGAATTCTGTAAGAATTGCAAATTTTGCGAAAATATCCCTCATAATAATAGCTGTTGGAGTTTCTATACCTAATACACATAATGTTAGCTATCTAAGAATATAATAAATTATATATATACATGGAGAAAGGTATCCTGGCTGACGCCTAACGATATATTTTTGAGTACTGCAACTGTAAAAAATTTGTGAGTATTATTTGTATTTCATTGATATGGCTAGTCCAAATATCCTGATAAATGTGATAGCCTCTAATTCAGTGATAATTGACAGCAAAATGCACAATAAATGTTGAGATTATATGGCTGACATGTTAATGTAGTACCTCCCCTGCAAAGTTCAAGATTTCTAACTTTTTAAGTTTCCTACACTAAATAATGTCAAGGTAATCCGAAGAATAGAATTTGGATCTAATCTACAGACTATATTATATACCCACACAATTTATATATAAACAGAAATACATATAAACAACAAACGTACTTATAACTGTTTCCAGGTAGTCCACAACATGTTGTTTACTATTACTTTTAGCTGTCATCAATGGGGTATTACCATCATCATCCGTACAGTCTGGATCAAATTTATGGTCATTTGTCAGCTCTTTTACTACAGACAACCATCCATTATATGCAGCACAATGAAGAATAGTGAAGTTGTCATTACTCTTCACTGTGTGAGGATCATCAATTTCCTTTAGTAATTTAAGAGCCTCCTCCCGTCTACCACATTTAAAAGCATCATAACATTTTGTCTCTAAAGAAACAAGAAGTGAAACATTTTTGCTTGCATTTGTAGATAAAACAAACATGGCATTTAAAGTCATAGAAAAGTGGATCAAACTAATTACCTCTCTCTACCAAATATATCTAGTGACTATTGTTTTAATACAAAATTGATTATAATTATAGCTCCAGAAACTAAAGGTTTATACAGTTTGCACAACTGAAACACTGAAATCAGTAAAAATTAATAACATATCACTAGACTAGAGTAAGGGAGGCTCTACTTTACTTTAATAAATCAAATCTACTTTGAAAGAACAATGATTCCTGATATTAGATAGTGTAAGTCAAAATGATACTGGCAGTGATAAAGAAGTGCAGAGTTCCAGACAGCCTTTATAGCCACTCATCTGCATAAAGGGGTTACACGAGGTGGCACAGCCACTGTGTGAAATATTTGAGCAATTATTTTGAATTAATGTTATGACTCCCGTTGTGTAACAGAGGTTATGAGACATCATAAATGGTAAGGTATTCATGCTTGGGCATTTAATATAATAATTATGTATGATTAGGTTTTCTAAATCAATGCCAATTGTAACCTACCTTTTAAAAGTCCTGCATGCATACAAGCCTGATATATCACAGTATTATGAGTGTTATGCACAATAATACTTTGTTTGTGTATTAAATCATGCATCTCTTCATTACCTTTGCTACCACTGGTACCAATACTGCTGCCAGGATTGTCTGTTTCGTCTTCACGACTATGACCTGTGGTACATTAAAAAATCATTCTCAGTTATAGAATTAATACAGATGTGACTAATAATGTATATACTATCATGTACATAAAAATAGTGCATATAAATATAATGTATTCAGTGTATACCTTGGGCAGGCAAATACAGCACATGAAAATGAGGAGTATTGATTGTACATGCTTATAAATGTAGTTATTCCTTCCGAATATATTATAGATAAAGGGATGCCATGAGAGGCATATATACATTACGAGATGTAGCTGATTGCTGTATTTTCTGAATGGTCTGAATCATACTACAAAACTTCTGCTAAATAAGACTACAATATGGTAACCAAAGTACTGTATTTGTCATCACAATTTTGCTACAGTACTGTGAGATACACTCTGCATATTAATAATTATTTATATTCTACTTTTCTTCTTTCAATCAATTGGTTTGACAGATATAAATGATTCCATTAGGTAACCTGGCCCAATATAATTATTATAATTATCAGTGATATACATGTACGTCAGACTGAGTCACATGAATTACAGCTAAAGCTTCAATGACAAGTTTAATAAGTGTATATTATTAAAACGAGTTAACCCTTTAGCACTGAAATGTGCATGTGCAAACACTTGCCAGTAACGAAATTAATTTTGTGGTTAGAGGTCAATGTTGGAAAGAAAGGTTGCTGGGGCTTACTTGTTCTTTTCTGGCTGTTGTGGAGTGGTCAAACTTGTTTATGGTGTTTGAAAAGTATCTGAAATGCATTCAGTTTTGAGACAGAGCAAGATCAGACTGTTTGTAGGATGAGTTTGTAATTTTTAGGCTGGGCAATAGTAACGATAGTGTGAGTATTGTAATAAACACAGTTACTATCATGATAGCAATAGCTAAAATTCTTATCACGATAGTTGCCACATGTTTATATGCATTCATGCACACAAATATCACACTTCCATTTCTGAATTTAAAGTGCTTGGAAAAGGCAAACAATTCTAGTGAGGTGAAGCATTAATACAGTGTATAGGAATACTTCATTTTTTTTTTACAACAGATTATTGAAATTTCTCCCACCATTACTAAAGATAAAGTGTACATGTATTCAAGTGGCTTTAGAATGCCACACCCTTGGTGGAGGAAACTTAGACTCAGTTTTGCTACATTTCAGCGAAGGACAAGAACACAATTGATACAGTACATAAATTAAATTGATAGTATTCACTGTCGCTCTAATATGTACACACTATTAATATTGTGATTGTTAAAAATTCTACTATATAACCCAGCCCTGTAATTATTAATCAGTGGACCTTCACCACAAGTAAAAGTGTTTGAGCAATCGTCAACAGCAAAATGCATGACACATGTTGATGATGTGGCTGGGATGTTAATGCAGTGTCTCCCTTTGAAAATTAATGTACAATCCAATAAATTTTGCAAATATTTTTATATAATTATTATGCTAAAATACCCCCGATGCATGTATATTTCTACAAATGTTCCACACATCCTGCAGATTGTGTAATGCTAAATAATGTCAAGGTAATCTACAGATTGGGAATTTGGGATCTAATCTACAGACTATATTATATACCAATACAATTATACATACAAAGTGCATAAATAGAAAAACAATAAATGTACCTATAACTTTTTTCAAGTAATCCACAACAGGTTGTTTTCCATTACTTCTAGCTTTGCTTAATGGGGTATTACCATCATTATCCTGACAGTCTGGATCAAACTGATGTTCATCTATCAGCTGTTTCACTACAGGCAACCATCCATGAAATGCAGCACAATGAAGAAGAGTGAAGTTGTTCTTACTCATCACTGTACAAGGATCTTTAACTTGCTTCAGTAATCTAAGAGCCTCCTCCCGTCTACCCTTATTAAAAGCATCATAACACTTCTTCTCTAAAGAAATAGGAAGTGAAACATTTTTGCTTCAGTTTGTAGATAAAACAGAAATGGAATGTAAAGCGATGTGGTTCCCTTCACCAAACATATCTAGTGACTTCAACAGTATATACAAATTTTTTTGTAAATATGTATCCAGAAACTAAAGGTTTGCACAACTGAAGTAAAAAGGAAAACATAATAACATAACACTAGTCTATAGAGTAAGGGAGGCTTTACTTTACTTTAATAAACTTTGAATTACGAGAACAGTGATTTTAGATATCAGATACAGTAGTGCTAAAGATGACACTGGTAGTGATAAAGAAGTGCAGAAATCCAGACCTGCTTTATACTCACTAATCTGCACAAAGGAGGTGGCATAGCCATTGTTTTATGTATTCAAGAAATATTTAAAGAAAACGTCATTAATCTTATGGCACCCGTTGCATTAACAGAGGTTATGAGACATCAAAAGTATGCATGTATGGCATGTTAACGCAGCACATTCCCTGAAAAATTGAAGTTGCAAAAAAATCATAAAATTAGCTAAATGTTTTTTGTTTGCTAAAATAACGCAATATCAAAAAACAAATATTCTACAGATTGTGTCAAACTGAATAATTATATTGTATACCAAGACAATTATAATTATACAAAGTACATAAAGACAAATAAACAACAAACGTACCTAAAACTGTTTGCAGGTAGTCCACAACAGGTTGTTTGTCATTACTTTTAGCTTTCATCAATGGGGTATTACCATCATCATCCATACAGTCTGGATCAAACTGATGATCATTTATTAGCTTTTTTACTACAGATAACCATCCATGATATGCAGCACAATGAAGAATAGTGAATTCACTGCTATCTTTCACAGTACGAGGATCGTCGATTTTCTTCAGTAATCTAAGAGCCTCCTCCTTTCTACCACAGTTAAAAGCATCAAAACATTGGTCACGATCTTTTCACATAATATAAAGAATAAAAAGACAATAAATCAACAGAAACATTTTTGCTTGCATTTTAAAATTAAAGAACAGAATTTAATCAGTTTAATGTGATGAGTGAGTCATATGACTAATCAGTAATATTATTGCTACTAGGGCAGTTCAATCAGGTTTTGCTTACAGATACATCAGAAAATGTAAAAATAACCACAAATAACAGCTCTATTGTCAGGTATTTCTGTGATCTTCCAATGGAATTCAACTAGCTCAAAGACTGAAGTGTTTGGCAATGGTCCGATTTTTCTTTTATAACTGTTTGTTTTTGCATCATAGAACGTTTTACATAGTGGATTGCTTGTTTCAGAGATCCTAGAAGCTGTATTTAAAAAAACTGTTGCTATGTAGACTTATGAAAGTAAAGCAAGTTTCATATCTGTAGCTGTGGTAGATTCGTTAAATAAGTTACCTCTAGCTAAAAGAAACAGCATAGAATTGCTATGAAATGAAGTGTGCTATCAACACAAAATCAGTAAGACTATTAAAAGTAACAAAGGGCTTCCACTGTAAGTGGAGAGTTTTAGTAAAAATACAAGTTTTAAACTGTTTTCATCATGAATATGCTAATTACCCAAGCACCACCTTAATGTTGGTTTTGTGAGTGTTGCTAACTTCTATTTGTGTATTGATTATCACTATGTATGCATCTTTTAATTACCTGATTTTTTATCTGTACCAGGTGCTGTATATGAATGAAGTAAAAAGAAATAATAATTATTATACAATCAACAAACTCAATAAACAAATACATGTGTAACTAAAAATACAGACATACATGCAAAAGTATATGCCCACTATGAGGAATAAACTTGTAAACTATTCACCAATAAGCAAAATTTAGCTAATAGCATGGGAAGCTATTAATGGATAGCATTCAATTCCATAGAAGCATTATACTAATATATAGCATTAAGCTAATATTATATTAGTGAACACTCACATTCACTAACAGATATAACAGAAAAGAAAAAACATAATTATATATGATAATTCTCAGTTAATTGCTAGAAGCAAGTACATAACTAGAGTTAAGGGAGAAAGAACTGTTGGATGGGGATCATGAATACAAGTACTGAATATTTTAGCAAAATATTTGAGTATTACTTGATACTAATATGAAAATATTAATTATTCAGAATGCCTCATTGTCAATCAACTGTGTATGCTCAGATTACTCATTTTAGTACTTGTACGTATTGCAGAGTATCAAATAGTAATTGATACAACAAATGTAATATAGATAGTATTGCCCACCCCTAATTATCAGCTAATTACTAGGAGCAAGTCCATAACTAGAGCTAATGGAGAATGAATTGTTGAATGGAAACAATGGATCAACTGGCATAAACGACGCCTTATTATTATTTATATCACGACACATCCCTCATGCATGTATTATTATGGACCAAATTCATAAAATTCAAATGTTTTTACATTTGGTAAAATAACTCAATATACATGTGTCTCTTCACACAACATGTAGATGGAGATTGGGAATTTTGGATCTAATCTACAGGCTATATTATATACCAAGACAAATTATAAATGAATTATATTAAGTAGAAATAAACAACAAATTTACCTATAACTCTTTCTAGGTAGTCCACAACCTGTTGTCGCCCATTACTTTCAGCTTTGCTTAATGGAGTATTGCCATCATTATCATGACAGTCTGGATCACACTGATACTCATTTATCAGCTGTTTTACTACATCCAACCATCCATGATATGCAGCACAATGAAGAAGAGTGAACTTGTTATTACTCATCACTGTACGGGGATCTTGAACTTGCTTCAGTAATCTAAGAGCCTCCCCCCGTCTACCATAGTTAAAAGCATCATAACACCATGTCTCTACTTCACCTAAAGAAACAAGAAGTGAAACATTTTTGCTTGCATGTGTGGATAAAACAGAAATGAAATGTAAAGTCATAAAGATAGGTGATTATAAATCTGATATAGTACGAGTAGGCATGTTATAATTAATATATTTCTTGAAAGACAATACTTTTATTATATCCTTGTTTTCCATACATAGATAGCTATCATTATAATGAAATTTATACTTAATAGTAATTATTAAAGACCAATGACTGGATATTTTTCCACGTGGGTACCTGTTCACAAATTTAGTGTGTGGGTGTGTGCATTTTCAGCACTTTTCTCACTGAGTAACGTTAAAAATTTCAACTTTTCTTGAAAGAAGCTCTCTTAGGTAGCTACACAGAAGAGCTTCTAGGAAAGCCAGAGATATCAAATCAAAAAGCGAAATGACTGTTTGAAGTTTGAGTACAAGCGGGACAATACCCACATTTTTATTGCTTAGATAGATAAATAGAAATAAACAACAACTTTACCTATAACTCTTTCTAGGTAGTCCACAACCTGTTGTCGCCCACTACCCTTAGCTTTGCTTAATGGAGTATTGCCGTAATCATCCTCACAGTCTGGATCACACTGATGCTCATTTACCAGCTGTTTTACTACATCCAACCATCCATGATATGCAGCACAATGAAGAATAGTGAACTTGTTATTACTCATCACTGTACGGGGATCTTTAACTTGCTTCAGTAATTTAAGAGCTTCCCCCCGTCTGCCATGGTTAAAAGCATCATAACACCTTGTCTCTACTTCAGCTAAAGAAACAAGAAGTGAAACATTTTTGCTTGCATGTGTATAAAACAGAAATGAAATGTAAAGTCATAAAGATGTTGATCAATTTATTACCTCCCACTACCAAACATATCACAATATAGTGACTTCAAGTGCACTGTAAAAATTAATGGGTTATTAACCCTTGCCACTGATAGATGGAGGGTTACAGTAGTTAGGCTAACAGTCTATTGGTATGTGTGCGTTGCCAATTGAATCACAAAAACTACATATGGTAGAGTTCTGATCAAGGTAATCTTTGGTGTAAAGAACAGGTCAACAGATAGCTCACTCCTAGTGTAACACTACTGGAAACCTAGTGACATTGAAGTAGTGGTACTTACAACATTTGCAGAACTGTACAATTTATTAGGCTAGATATAATATATGCATCAAAGATAACTGGGTAAATTGTATATCAAGTCAAAAAAAATAATCTTCTTGATTCAAATATTCATGTGTACTATTTACCATGCCAGGTGGTGATGAGGGTTCTATATGCTGCATGGTGTTCATTTCAACCCTCAATTGGTTACAATACTACTACAAAAGAGTCATAAGCAATTTTTGACATAGCTGATCCATGATAGCTCTGATCATGATAAAGGGGTGCAAAATGTGTGAATATGTCGAGGATGAAGGTGGTTACAGTAACCACCTTCATCCTCGACATATTCACTAATTTTGTAGGGTGGTACTGCGTACAGTACGCAGTACCACCCTGCAAAATTAGAGCTATCAAAAAACATTTCTGGCAAATGTTCCACACAATCTGTAGATGGTGTCTAGATTGAGAATTTCAGATCTAATCTGCAGATTGCACAACTATGTTATACTAAGACAATTATATAACTAGGAATACGTATGCGCAGGACTGCCTCGCTCGCACTAAACCGTAGGTGTGGTCAATTATCCAGAAAGGTGTGGTTTTAGTCACACAAGTATATTTGCTTTAGCTTCGTCCCCAGACTCCATCCCTTTTTGAGATCAGAAGGCGAGGAGGGAGTCTGGTCTATCGAGCAAACATTTTTGTCGCAGGTGTTGGTATGAAAATTAGACCACATGTAAACTATGAATATTGTATTACTACTTTATACTACTATAATTATATGAAAATTAGACCACATGTAAACTATGAATACTGTATTACTACTTTATACTACTATAATTATATCTGTGTTTAAAAATAAAATAGCTAATGAACAAGTGATAGCTACATAACTTTGTTAAAGAATTTGTTTACTTTGAAGACGAGTCAGAAAGAAGCAGTGGCTATAACTTTTCACAGGAATGATGCACTTTGTTGTCTACAGACCAGATTTGGGAAGTCTGTCTATTCCCCAAAATTTGTGACCGTTGTTGAAATCTTCCAGGAGCGTCATATGTAACCCAAAAAGAATTTAAAAGGCAAAAGACAAAATTCCACTTTCACTTGCTATCTGATATTCACAGTTTACTTGTGGTCTAATTTTCATACCAACACCTGCTTTGCTCAATAGACCAAACTCCCTCCCCGCCGTCCGATTTCAAGAAGGGGTGGAGTCTGGGGACGAGACTATATTTGTCTTTGACACTTATAATAGCAGGAAAGAGAGAATTTAGTGACTTGTTAACTTGTGATCCTTGCGATGATGCTAACATACATGGGATTGTCTTGTCTCTTGTTCACTCTCATCTAGATCTCGCTGTTTCTGTTCTCTACCTCTTACATTCTCCTCTGTCTTGGCCTCTTTTGTAGCTCCCGCTCTTTGCTTCCTTTTTCTCAGTGTAGCTAGACTACGAAGCGATGAAGGCATGCTGTAGGTCCCTCACTCGTAGGTTCCTCACTCGTATCTACATTAGAGCAGTATGGTACACGCGGTCAACTGATTAATGTGCCTGTAGTCGTACGTTCATTCCTAAGCGTGATATATAATATATATAGTATGCTAACAGGTCCTATATACTAAATATAGGACCTGAGTTTGTGTTTGAGGATGTGATATAGCCTGAGCCTGCGAGGGCTATATCACATCTGAGGACACAAAACGAGGGTCCTATATGCAGTATATAGGACCTATTAGCATACTATATACAATATATTGTATGATTGTGACATTTCCTGCGTAGTGTTCACACGGAAGGTCTATATACAATATATAGAACTCACCACATCAAAGGGATGATGTCACCATCATACTATATATATACACTACACTTCCGGATAATAACAAAAATAAAACATACCTATAGCTATTTCAAGGTAGTCCACAACAGATTGTTTTCCATTACTTCTAGCTTTGCTTAATGGGGTATTACCATCATTATCTTTACAGTCTGGATCAAACTGATGTTCATCTATCAGCTGTTTTACAACATCCAACCATCCATGATATGCAGCACAATGAAGAATAGTGAAGTTGTTGCTACTCTTCACTACATGAGGATTTTTAACTTTCCTCAGTAATCTAACAGCCTCCTCCTGTCTGCCATAGTTAAAAGCATCATAACACTTCGCTATTTCACCTAAAAAACAAAAAGTAAAACATTTTTGCTTGTATTTTAAGACAAACATTCCATACAATCTGTGACACTAATTATATAATTCTAATGGCATGCGATTTGAAAATCGCACAACCATAATTTATATACTAGGGATACATGTATATATATATGCAGATCAGCCTCGCGCACAGAAAGTATATATAATTAGCTTAGAGCTTAGAGAGTGAACATATTAAGCTTACTTGCATAGACAATTATTTGTAAAATACATGAAATACAACAACAAAGGGTTGTATTCCTAAAGACTCCGAAAAACAGCGCTCAAAGCTAGTCTCGCGTAGCCAGCCCATCCCTTTTCCGCTCTACGAGCGAGGGATCATCCCTCACTCGTACAGCGAAAAAAAGATGGGCTGGCTACGCGAGACTAGCTCAGAGTGCCTTATTAAATCCACCTTGTTTGCAGTTGGAGGGTCTGGCTAGCAAGACTCATTCCCTCTAACTCCAATAGTCACTTGAGTTAGACAGATGACCTTGTAAGAAAGCCATAGATACTAAAATCATGCTCTGTTAGCTGTGGGAAAGCAGCAAGGCGAGTGTCTAAATGTCTTGCTATCATGACTCCATGTTTCATTACACCCACAACTAATTATTGTTGCATTCCTGAATGCAGACAAAATATATACGCTAGCTGAGATTCAACCTCCACACTGCACAATTATATATATGCCTTGCGCTAAGGCGCTTGCAATTATATATTCCGTACATAATTATTATAATAAACAAAAAGTATACCTGTAACAGTTTGCAGGTAGTCCACAACAGATTCTTTTCCATTACTTCTAGCTCTGCTTAATGGGGTATTACCATCATCATCCTTACAGTCTGGATCAAACTGATGATCATTTATCAGCTCTTTTACTACATCCAACCATCCCCAATGTGCAGCACAATGAAGAATAGTGAAGTTGTCATTACTCTTCACTGTATGAGGATCTTCAATTTGCTTCAGTAATTTAAGAGCTTCATCTCGTCTGCCATAGTTAAAAGCATTGTAGCACTTCATCTCCAGTTCGGCTAAAGCAACAAGTGAAACAATTTGCTTATAAGATCAAACAAACATTCCATACAATCCACAAATTGTGTGGCACTTATTATATAATGGTAGGCAATTTGTAGATTACACAAAATTTTTTTATACTAAGTACATAAGCAGAAAAAAAACATCAAGATAGTTATATACGTACCTATAACTGTTTCCAGGTAGTCCACAACAGAGTGTTTTCCATTACTTCCAGCTTTGCTTAATGGAGTATTGCCACCATCATCCTTACAGTCTGGGTTATAGTCATGGTCATTTATCAGCTCTTTTACTACATCCAACCATCCATGATATGCAGCACAATGAAGAATAGTAAAATTGCTCTTACTCTTCACTTTATGAGGATTTTTAACTTTCTTCAGTAATCTAAGAGCCTCCTCCCGTCTACCATAGTTAAATGCCTCGTAACACTCCTGCTCTACGTCATCTAAAAGAAATATGGAGGCAAATCATTCTTGCTTCGAAGATAAACTGATCGTGAATTTAGATTAAGATACATATTGCATATATGACAATATTACATTTATCAAGAATAATAAAAACATTTTCAATAAATAAAAGAAGATGTATAGATGTTAAAACCCATAAAGCATGGGAACAAGGTTGGGAGGCTAACATAGGACCCAAAATTAAACAAACTACTTCCATATAACCCAACATAAGTACTTACACCACTATAAAGCAAAATACAAAGAGCTGTACTTATGTAGGGTTATACGGAAGTAGTTTGTTTAAGTTTGGGTCCTATGTTAGCATCCCAACCTTGTTCCCATGCTTTATGGGTTTTAACATCCCTACATCTTTCATTTTATTGAAAATGGTTTTTATTATTCTTGTTTCCATTGTATTTTTTTCTGAATGAGGTGAACATACTGGTGTAAGTTATATAAGAAATCATACAATCATAAATGCATTAAACTTTGTTCATCAATGAAGGTTAGTCTTATATATATATATATATATATATATATATATATATATATATATATTATTTATGCATTAACATTCTCTTTCACTTACAGATGATGTCTATTCTCTATTTAACTTACAGCACTGTCTGCTGTCCTAGTGTTAGTCACTGTGTCAACCATTCAGTATTCCAATGCTTATCATCATAGTATATAATATTATTATACAATGGCTTTAATAATCATTGTTATGAGAATGTATTTGCTCACAAATGTTATCACTATGCTTATGAGCCTTCTCCTTTTCAGTTTCCATGTTCCGACTATACAAATGCGCATGCGCATGCGTAATGGTTTTACGTGCCTCGATTAATGAATACACTTATGAAAATGGCGTCCAATTCGAGATCCAATCTTTGTAGTCGTAGGGACTCTCTTCTTTCATAGTATTAAATATCATCTCAATATTTATATACCAGAATTTTACTATGAATGAGACTGGAATGGTGCTAGAATCACTGTGATATTTCAACAAACAAAAAATGATTTGTCTGGAAAAATAATAATAAGATTTTGCCAGTTTTGCTACTTGCCAGTTCTCTACCTTAAAGATGATCTCCAACTGTCTAGAAGATATTGTTAGTCATAAAAACACTAGATATCAAAAGGTATGTGTTTATTAAGACTTGTCTCTATAATTTTAGCAGAGATTTCAGCTCATCACTTGTATGGGCAGCCATGTTTTTCCCGTGCCGTGCCATAATTTTAGCAGAGATTTCAGCTCATCACTTGTATGGGCGGCCATTTTTTTCCTGTGCCATCCCTACATAGAGAGTACTACCATATTCTCTGATGAATGGTATCACTATTTCATCAAATAGCCAAACTTGTGAATGTATTCCCAAATGGGCAGAATATGCTTTTATTGTAAACTTGTCTATATCTGTGATCCTAAATGTAATAATGACAGTTACTTTACTTTAGAAATGAGACCTTTTCTGCTTATAAAGTTTAGTGCTCTTTTTAATTAAGCAAATTAGTCATAACTTATAAAAGTAGGTCTTTCTAATGGAAGGTTAGTTTATGAGAATTAATGTTAAAAGCAACAAGGACACATGCAGTCAGTCAGTTGTATGGTGGAAATAAATTGTTAACTTCAATGTAAACAACATTCCAGCACACAGTGAATACTAACATTTCCCTTAATCTACGTAATAATTTGTTTCTCATATATATGTTGGTGTTGTTAACTTCTATTTGTGTATTTATTACACTGTAAAAATGAACCGGTTATTTTAAACCTTGCAATAATAAATATTATGTCAATTCTCATTCAACTTGTACTATCGTGTGTGATATAGCCATCGCAGGCTCAGGCTACATTTACACCCTTGGACACAAAACTCAGGTTCTATAATTTGTATATAGGACCTGTTAGCATACTATATATATCTGCAGATTGGAAATTTGGGATCTAATCTACATATTATATTACATGCTAACTTGCTAAGATAATTACGCAAACTGAAATAAATAACAAATGTACCTGTTAATGTAACTGTTTCCAGGTAGTCCACAACAATTTGTTTTCCATTACTTCTAGCTTTGCTTAATGGGGTATTGCCATCATCATCCTCACAGTCTGGTTTAAACCGATGTTCAATTATCAGCTGTTTTACTACATCCAACCATCCATGATATGCAGCACAATGAAGTATATTGAAGTTGCTCCTACTCTTCACTGTATGAGGATCTTTAACTTGCTTCAGTAATCTAAGAGCCTCCTCTTGTCTGCCATGGTTAAAAGCATCATAACACCTTGTCTCTACTTCAGCTAAAGAAACAAGAAGTGAAACATTTTTGCTTGCAGTGAGGTTTTAATACATATTTTATTATAACTATGGTTAGAAAATGTAGTCTTAGAAATAATTATTATTGTAAATTATGGGGCACAGCCATGTGTGAATTACTTGACCTCGGGCGGATTTAGGGGGGGGGTTGTGGGGTTGCAACCCTCCCAAAACATTTGAGCTTTGAAATAAATTTAATGTTTACACTGGTTAATGAATAGCTATGATAGCTATTCATTACCAGGAGAGAATTCCAGTAGAAGACATTTTGAAGGCTTTCATTCAACAACATCCGAGGCGCATCTTCCAGAAATCGGTGTTGGAGAACTAACTCTAGTTGACTTTTTCTTTTGTTAATTAATTTAACACATCCTTTATGAATAATTAATTAGCTAAAATTTTGTGTGGTGTGCAAAGCGTGCCAAGATCAACCCCACCAAACAATAAATCCTGTATCTGCCTCTGATGTGGCTGGTCAAAATACCCTGATAAACATGATAGCCTCTGGTTAAGCGATCATTGTCAGCAAAATGTGCAACATGTGTTGAAGATGTGGGTAGTTATTATTGGTTAATGCAGTAGCTACCCTGCAAAATTAAAGTTATCAAAAACATTTCTAGTAAATATTTAAAAAGTTTTAAAAATTGCTCTGTAATTTACAGAGATTTATTATCAAATTCTGCAAATTGTGTTATGCTAAATAATGTCAAGGTAATCTGCAGATCTATACCAAGACAATTTGTATATAAACAGAAATAAACATACCTATAGCTGTTTGCAGGTATTCCACAACATGTTGTTTTCCATTACTTCTAGCTTTGCTTAATGGGGTATTACCACTGTCATCTTTGCAGACTGGATCAAACTGATGATCGTCTATCAGCTGTTTTACTACATCCAACCATCCATGATATGCAGCACAATGAAGAATAGTGAAGTTGTTCTTACTCTTCACTATATGAGGATTTTTAATTTTCATTAATAAACGAAGAGCTTCTTCCCGTCTGCCATAGTTAAAAGCATCATAACATTTATCTTTTTCACCTAAAGAAACAAGAATGAAATGTTATTGCTTAACACTATCTGCATGTTGTATGGCATTAAACATATTGGCAGGCAAACTGCAGATTGCACTACTATATTACACATGAAAACAACTATATACAAGTAAACAGAAAAGAATATGCAGACCACTTGTCATATATGTGTGTTTGGAAACAATTTTTATTGATAGAATAAAATAGTTTAAAGGGTAACTGACATGCAAAATAATTTATTGAGATTATAGCATGAATGCATAGTAATACATGAAAAATACATACTACATGAAGGAATTAGCTATTAAACTTCAAAAACGCGAGTTATCCAACTTCAAACATCGCTGTTTTAGACTGGCCATTAGAGACAGTATGTTAGCATGTGAACGGACAAACTGGGGGGTCTAGGGGGGCGGAGCCCCCCAGTTTAGGCCCTGGGATTGTTAGGGTTATCATCCATGTTGTTTGTGATACCGTATACTTGGTCCGTTCACATGCTAACGTACTGTCTCTAATGGCGCTTCTGTTTTAGTTTATCCACCATCTTTGATTTTAACATTGAAATTAATTGCAGGAAACAGGAAATGATTTCCTGTTTCCTGCAATTAATTTCAATTATTTGAGGCGTGGTTTTTGTGACGTCACAAGAGGACAACTAAAACGTGTGGTAATGGTTGTAGCAATAGTTCAAAAGACAGAGTTTGTGTTTTTAAGTTCTCAAATAGGTTTTTGTTTTTCATTACACATTTATCTTCATGTAAAAAATCAAGATAAATAAAACCAGTATAAGCTGAAGATGGAAATGCCGACTTAGTCTCGAGGCCACCCCCGTTCGCTGGAGAAGGAATGGTCTGGGGAAACTGTGTAGAAAAAATTTGGCTCTGCCGGAATGTAGGAACCCCCAATCAGAATCGTTTGATCATGTGATCTGTACCGCAGAAATGTTAATTATTCATTGTCATGGACGCAAAGAGAAGGAAGGTGGAGTGTAGTTGCTGTTCTGCAGGATGTAGTCATCAGACTGGGATACCAACAGGTAAAAAAAGGAGCAAGAACACCTGCCATTCTCGATTTCTTTCTCACTAGTTATTGTTATATCTCGCCGCGGTCACATGACAGTCATTGAAATATATTCATTTCCGCATTCCTAAGTGCAAACTTTTTCTACACAGTTTCCCCAGACTGTTCCTTCTCCAGCAAATGGGCGTGGCCTCAAAACTAATGCCGACTCTGATGTTAGTCACAGCACATGCTGGCACTACTACTCGCTCATTCACTGAAGGAGATAAACCTTCTGTTCCATGCTGCTGGCGATAGTTGAAGTATGGTGCTTGTAACAGCAAAAAAATCCAGGATGTTATGGGTAACACACATTCTTCATCAATGTTATCTTCCTGCATTTTTTCCATAATTGGTTCCATTTCCATACAGCAAACACATTCCACTGAAGTAGGCATAATATGCTGTTTGTTGGTTTATCCCCTTCAGTGAGTGAGTGAGTAGTAAACAAATATTGTATTTTCACGACTTCATATCCAGGTATACCTTGAGATTATATGCAGTTTCACTTGAAAAAATTTTTCCACCAATTCAATTCTATTCCTAATTCTGAAATATTAGATGAAGAGTTTCGTTGGTTGAAGTCTTAAGTAGCTGCATGTTTCAAAAAATAATCGACCTGGAAGGCTGGAACGCTGAAAGCTGCCCTTATGAAATGCTGCTTTAGTAGCTTTTCAAATATTTATATACTATTGAAGGTATTTGCAACAATACTACTTAGTTCAGCATCTGCTTTGAGGCAATTGAACAACTATTTAAGATGTTCCCAAACAAAGCAAAGGCTAAGCCCCATAGCATTAATACACATGAACTATGACACAGATGCCCCATTAGGGATTTGACACCCCCCTTTTCTGAACTCTGTGTACGGGCCTGATATCAGTCATTTTTAGATGTTATTGCTATACTGCCTTATAGGCAGTTAACACATTGGTCTGGGGATGGCTTGGTAAAGACATAAGAGTGGTGCTGCTAGCATGTGCTGTGACTAACATCACAGAGTTATTTTTATCTTCAGCTCAAGTTCTGTATACTTGCTTTATTTATCCCAATATTTCTTGATTTTTTACATGAAGACCAATAAGATAAATGTGTAATGAAAAACAAAACTAAATATAATTATTGTGAGTCCTTTGAGAACTTAAAAACACAAACTCTGTCTTTTGAACTATTGCTACAACCAAATTCGAATTATGCCAGGTTCGCCTACTCCGTATGCCACATTTGCCTACGCAATACCGTATATCTAATTAACCAAAATTGTAATTAAAATGTTTGATTTTTGACAAAGAAACTCAGGTAAATTTGTATAATTGGGGCGAGCCTGAGCGAGCCCCACACTATAAGAGAATCTTGCTTGCTTGATTCTTGCTTGCGTACGTACGTCTTTTTCTCCCGCGGGGACCACTTGGCCCCAGGCGGGGTGAAATAGCTTTAACTAATATAGGCGTGTACTACTTGTTGGTCCACGTGAAGTATCATGTCGACTGAAGAAAGCTTAGCCATCAGGCGTGAAAGAGAAAAACGTCGAAGATTATCTGAGACTGAAGAAGAGCGTGAACAGCGACTTGCTCTCAGACGTGAACGAGATAAACGTCGAAGATTGTCAGAGACTGCTGACGAGCGTGAACAGAGACTACAAAAAAGAAGAGCAGCTGACAGAAGAAGACGGACCCAGCAAGAGAATCCAGAGAGAAAGCATGCCAGACTAGAAGCTCAGAGAATGCGCGATGACCGTAGGAGAACTGAAGAGACCCCCGAGAACAGGCAGAGAAGACTAGACGCTCAGAGAACTAGCGAAGGCTCGCCCCCACAATGTTTCACATTCATCTAGTTACTTGTTTTATTGCAATTTCAATATTGTTTACTGTAATATATAACCTTGTTCTGATGATAACCTAACAATGATAGGCCTACTGCCTCGCTTCGCTCGGTAACTAATAGCTTTAGCCATCTTTACGGAGGGCTCGCGCTACGCGCTCGTCCCTATTTCGTGGGTTCAACGTTTCTACAACACTAATCATGCATCTAAAATGGGAGAGGCGAATATTACAGTTGACCCATATTTTTTAACCTAACAACAAGGGCACCTAGAGTGGTCATACATACCAAGCGCCCCTAGAATGGTCATACGTTGCAGTAGGAAACCTTTTTATTGCAACTTCTGATTAAATTTAGAGAAGTATGAAAATCATTTTGAAGCTAAGTAAATCTAAGAAAAGAAGAACAGAGCTTTGTTGTTGCTTGAGCTATTTCAAGTCGGTTCGAATTAGCTTTTGTTAGCGATGGTCTTCTTACAACATCAACTGTGTTATTATCAGAAGTCCTACCAATATCAGCAAACAGCGACTGCGAGTCTCAAAAACAGTCATAAATGCAATGTGCCTACAAACATCCCTTCATTTTTCTTATTGTCTTGATTAAAAGCTGCAGTGGCAGCACTTCATTTGGGGGTGCTAGACACACACACACACACAAAAATAACAAACTAATGTACCTATAACCATTTCCAGGTAGTTCACAATAGATTGTTTTCCATTGCCTCTAGCTTTGCTTAATGGGGTATTACCATCATTATCCTTACAGTCTGGATCACAATCATGATCATTTATCAGCTGTTTTACTACATCCAACCATCCATGATATGCAGCACAATGGAGAAGAGTGAATTTGTTATTACTCATCACTGTACGAGGATCTTTAACTTCCTTCAGTAATCTAAGAGCCTCCTCTCGTCTACCATAGTTAAAAGCGTCATAACACTTTGTATCTAAAGAAACAAGAAGTGAAACATTTTTGCTTGCATTTTAGACAAACATATCATAAGACGTGGATTAATTATTAATGTGCTTTGGTAGTACAAAATCAGCGGTTTTGCACAAACAAAATAATGCCAGTATAATGATACCCAAAGACTGGGCAAGGGTTCTATATACTTTATATATATATATATATATACTATAAACCAAACTAACTTTGCATTGTAAGAATAGATATTCCAGATACCACAAATGTCAACTATAATAAAGTGCAGGCAACTGTTAAGCTTTATATACAAAGGAGGTGGCAACAAAAATGCTGCATGACTAGTTATACATTCATGATTTTTACTAATTAAATCACTTAATTCTATTACATGCAATAATGAGATTTTATCACAAGGAAAAGACAAGGAAACGTTAAAAGGGTTCACTACACAAATTCATCCTACATTCTATACATATATAGTGCAGAAACCATGGGATACAGGGGGCATGCACCCCAACATTTTACTGTATAGAGGTGCGAAACAAATGAAACAAAAGTTACGGAAACAGGAAATGAACAGCAAGTAATTAATTATCAATTATAAAACTAGATGGAATTGACGAATCAGATGCTTAAAATAAGTTTCTAAATGTGTTATCAAACCTCCTGGTCTTACTATAGCTTAGTGGAATTATGTGTACTATTGCTACATGCAAAGATTTGCTTAGTTACTGTATTTCACATGCATTAATGGTAGAAGTCTGTTAATAACAGACTTCTACCATGAATGCATCTCTTAAAAGTGGAATGTGATCTGATTGAGACTGTTACCTATGTATGACACAATTGTGGTCAAAATGTCAATTGAAACGTGTATTGATATTCTGTCAATCCCAGAATCAATCAATGGAATTCTGTCTGTCCCAAATTCCAATGTAGCCTGGAACCACACCTCCTTCCTGCAAGCTAAAACAAAGATCCTCCCTGTGAGTCATCTTGTACACATAATTATGCAGCACAACCTGACGGTTCCACCTTACTTACCACACCCAACTTGTAGCATTGTCCCAAGTTTGCTTCATGACCGAAATTTTAAACAGCTTGAACCACTTATGTATACAAGTAAAATTAGTTTGTCTTTTACTTTATAGCAGTGTATATAAAAGTGGTTTGTTTAATTTTTTTGAGGTAGGACACACTTGACCTAGTAAGCTTGATGACATCTAGCTAATCATAACTAGTGTATCACTAATGCTGATAATGACTTATATATAACACATAATTATGATACTGATAATGACTTGTATATTACACATATGATACTGATCACGAATTATATATAAAATGATACTGATAATGGCTTGTTATTACCAGGAGCTTATGATACTGATCACAACTTATATATTACATAATTATAAATGACTTATATATCACTTAAATGTCTATGGTTAAACCTATAATCTCTTAAGTGTGAAATGTGATGTACTTGGAGCTCGGAAAACATTTTCCCATATATGGGATTATTACAACAGTTTATACTATATCATCATTAAACAGGAGAAGGTTTATTAAGTGATAAGAATACAGAGCTATGGTAACATTAATTCAATGTTTACCAGTGCCGTTGTGCACAGAACCCTTGCATGGTAAATAGTACATGAGAGTAATTGAATAGATTATTGTTGTTGATTTGAAATTCACCTATAATGTACTATTTACCGTATAGCCCTAAATTTTCGTAGGCTTTAAATTTCACATGTTTTGTAAAAACTGAGACTGTGAAAATTTTATTCATGAAAATAATGGTCATGCCTACCACATGTGACCATAATGCACTTGGTGAATGCAAACATTTTATCACAAAATAGCTGAATATTGAGAAAATGAGAAACTTTTACCTGCAAAAATTTAGGGCTATATATACAGTACCATGCAATGGTGGGCAAGGGTTCTACACAGCATGGCATTTAATTAGCAGTTTATCTCAGTATCATCATTGTACTTATTATGTTGTTTGTCTTCTGTGTGTGGTATATATGCTATGAATGTGATCATGACAACTTCAATCATATCACTTATGAGATTAACCATAAACAAAATCCATATAATAACCTTTTCCTAGACAAAAGTTTATGCTAATGAGATCTTATCATCATTAAAACAAATTTAATAAGAAGGAAAAGCTAAGTAAACAGGTAGAGGTTCATTCCCTAGGCTTTTATTTACAGTCAGCAACACTTTATATAGATAGATGGAATTTTAATAATGAATTCTATGTAGTAAACTAATTTCAGTCTCCCAAAATGAACCCACTTCATATGATTAACCTTACTAATAATTCTCTCTATTCAAAACTGTAGCTATACTATCACTCTCCGTGGAGCTGATTTAGTTATTATTGACTTCTACACATTTTGTAAGGTCCCCATACACAAGGTAATTTAAACATGGAACATGCTACAAATGTTTATTGTGTATAAGAGGGAGTTGCTTGTAGAATGTCACAAACAACGTATTGCCTCTGAATTCACTCATTGGTGATTATAATTATGTTTTTCCTTTTGTGTTTTATCTGTTAGTCAATGTGAATGTATACTCTCAATATTTGTTTATATACATCACACTTAATTAGATGCACTGTAAAATTATAATTTTGCTTCTATGGAATTCAATACTCTCAAGCCACAACAGCTTCCCACACTATTAGTTAATGACCCAAATGATTGTTCTGTGTGAATATTTTTTAGTTCGTTTACTAATTGCGTATTGACATTGTTTGTAACTCATTAATTTACAAGTGGGGGGAAGTGTGGATATATTTCTCCTAGTGAGCATATATACTTTATACTGATAATACACTTTTAGTCATGTAAATATTCCAGTGTACTATAAATGAATGTCAAGATTAAAAATACCTATAGGGTTATGTACTCTAGGTAACATAGTTCACCAACTAAATTTGACTTGTATTGGCCACTCATAATCAGTAATAAATGGAATATCATGAAACCTTCAGAATCAAGGTGAGATAGCTTTGTATTTTAAAGGATGTGAACAACTCTACTATTTTGTATACTAAAGTCCACTACACAGTGTTAGTATTTATGTATGTAGGAACCATTGATTTCTTTGTAATGGTCCAATTTGATGACCATGCAAAATAGCTTTATATACAACAGTATCAAAGTAACATGGACAAATAATTACTGCTACAACAATTAAAAGTTTTGTTTAGCTTTCATTTACATTAAGAAATTTCAAGTATGCAATCCATGCATCTAGGAATGTAAGGACAAAAAAGGATAAAAAATTATGCAATAATACATCTTTTTGGAATGAGAGATGTAGAGAAACAAGGTAGTCCTAAGAGGTATGGTGCATGGGCACTATCCTGCAAACATTTATAAGAATGCTAAATTTATATTATACACTGTAAAAAGCAATAGGTTATCTTAACCTTCAGTTGGTTACAGGAGTTTCAACATAATTATATTTTCCTCCATGCTGATTTATTTTGCCTGCTAGCTAATGTTTACAGGTCATGCACAATTCATTTGATCTTGACCTACATTGTATATTGACTAATATAAAGTACATGTCATAACAAGGCATACGGTAACAAACATATTAATACAATGTAGCTATATGCATAGCATAGTATTATATAGGTACAACCTGTGGTGTATTATCTGTGAAACAAGAGATGTTACTACCTCATTCGAGAGTAATTAATTAATAAAAATATGCATGAATTTGTACTGTGATAGCAAACATGTGATATACTCCACAGATATCTGAAAAGTTGGCACATGTATTTAATTATTACAGGATTTATGTGATTAAGTACATGTACCTTGTATTGCTTTTGTTAATTAATACAATATAGCTATATACATACATAGCATAATATTATATAAGTGCAACCTGTGTTGTATTATTAGTATTCAAATTCCAACGATGTTACTAGCTCATTGCAGAGTGATTAATTAATATAAATATGTACATGAAGTTGTACTTATAATAGCAAATAATGTGATGTACTCTACAGATATGTGAAAAGTCAGCACATGTATGTACCATTCTTTATTATGGCATGTACCTTATATACTAGTCAACATACATGTAGATCAAAATCAAAGCTAAACAAAAAAGCAGCATTGATTTAAATATTATCAGGAGGAATTGAAACTCATGTAACCAAATGAGGGTTGAAATAACCCATTCATTTTTACAGTGTATGCAGGATAGTATTTGATATTATTGTATTACATCTCTACTTTGTATACCAAATTATTTGCCACGAGTGTAAATGAGAATTGCTCACTTTTGTGGAATTACAATTGGGTTGGTGAATACTAGTGTTGTTTAAATTAACTATAAGTATGACTAAAACCCTTTTAGTAAGGCATTTTATCTTTTAATTAATTAGTTAACTAAAAACTAAAATTCTTTTAGTAAACCTAATATTACCTTAGTTAATTAAACCAAACTAAAAGTTTAAAAAGCCAGCATACTATAATGATAACTAAAAGTGGTCACTGTTGTCAAACTAAAACAACACTAGTGAATACACTATAAAATAATTGTCCCTTAGAGGACAGATGTCACATAATTATATAATCCTAATTATAAGTATAATTATATAATCATTATATTATAATTATTATAATATAATTATAATATATAATATATTATATATATATATATATATATATATATATATATATATATATATATATATATATATATATATATATATATATATTATGTTTAATTGTTTATGTAGTCTCCAAGAGTTCAATTAACTATAAAGCTGAGCATTTTGTTTGATCAGCTAGTTGCAAGATATACTTGCAGCTCCAGCTTGTATTCAAATTTAAATTTTGAAAATATGGTAATGAATGGAATGAGGAAAAGGGAATTTACCTTTAAGACTGACAACAGTCCTTTAGCAATTTAATTAGACTCAGGTGCAAACCACAATCTAATTAAATTCAGTGTTTGCTGTTTTTGACACATCAACATTCTTCTATAGGAGGAAATCTACTACATTAGTAGTAAAGGTGATTCCCAATTACAGTATTTTCAAATTTAAAATTTTAATATAATCTGTATGGACACATTTGAAATGGTGTTTGTGATGAAACCAACTTAATTATCTGTATGGACACATTTGAAATGGTGTTTGTGATGAAACCAACTTAATTGTTCATTTTATGAAAGCAATTAAGTCACACAAATGCAGGCAACAAGTGCTCTTCACATCTAAACAGATTCTTTGGTATTTAGAGGTTTTGTTATGGTGTCTATTATATGGGTGTTAAACTTAGTCTACTAGTGTAAAGATGGGATGACTGCACTGGACAATAAACATCAGCAAACAGTAACAACGATACTGTTTATAATATAATATACTGTCTCATAGTATAGTAAAGTATAAAGTACTCTCTACTGGGCTATGTTGTACTGAGCATTAGATGCTCTGTAAAAATTATAATTTTGCTTCTATGGAATTCAATACTCTCAAGCCACAATAGCTTCCCACACTATTAGTTAATGACCCAAACGATTGTTCTGTGTGAATACGTTTTAGTTTGTTTACTAATTGCGTAATGACATTGTTTGTATAATTTTGCTTCTATGGAATTCAATACTCTCAAGCCACAACAGCTTCCCACACTATTAGTTAATGACCCAAATGATTGTTCTGTGAATACGTTTTAGTTTGTTTACTAATTGCGTAATGACATTGTTTGTAACTCATTAATTTACAAGTGGGGGGAAGTGTGGATATATTTCTCATAGTGAGCATATATACTTTATACTGATAATACACTTTTAGTCATGTAAATATTCCAGCGTACTATAAATGAATGTCAAGATTAAAAATACCTATAGGGTTATGTACTCTAGGTAACATAGTTCACCAACAAAATTTGACTTGTATTGGCCACTCATATTCAGTAACAAATGGAATACTGAAATTATCATGAAACCTTCAAAATCAAGGTGAGATAGCTTTGTATTTTTAAGGATGTGAACAACTCTACTATTTTGTATACTAAAGTCCACTACACAGTGTAAGTATTTATGTATGTAGGAACCATTGATTTCTTTGTAATGGTCCAATTTATATACAACAGTATCAAAGTAACATGCACAAATAATTACTGCTACAACTATTAAAAGTTTTGTTTAGCTTTCATTTACATTAAGAAAATTCAAGTATGCAATCCATGCATCTAGGAAAGTAAGGACAAATAAAGGCTAAAAAATTAGGAACCATTGATTTCTTGTAATGGTCCAATTTGATGACCTTGCAAAATAGTTTTATATACAACAGTATCAAAGTAACATGGACAAATAATTACTGCTACAACTATTAAAAGTTTTGTTTAGCTTTCATTTACATTAAGAAAATTCAAGTATGCAATCCATGCATCTAGGAACGTAAGGACAAAAAAAATAAAACATTATGCAATAATACATCTTTTGGGGATGAGAAATGTAAAGAAACAAGGTAGTCCTAAGAGGTATGGTGTATGGCACTATCCTGCAAACATTTATAAGAATGCTAAATTTATATTATATACAGGATAGTATTTGATATTATTGTATTACATCTCTACTTTGTATACCAAATTATTTGCCACTAGTGTAAGTGAGAATTGCTCACTTTTGTGGAATTACAATTGGGTTGGTGAATACTAGTGTTGTTTAAGTTAACTATAAGTATGACTAAAACCCTTTTAGTAAGGCATTTTATCTTTTAATTAATTAGTTAACTAAAAACTAAAATTCTTTTAGTAAACCTAATATTACCTTGGTTAATTAAACTACAACTAAACTAAAAGTTTAAAAAGCTAGCATACTATAATGATAACTAAAAGTGGTCACTGTTGTCAAACTAAACAACACTAATGAATACACTATAAAATAATTGTCCCTTAGAGGACAGATGTCACATAATTATATAATCATAATTATATAATTATTATATTATATTATAATATATTATATATTATATATATATATATATATATATATATATATATATATATAGCATGCTACCATGGCAACCGTTTGATGTGGTTAGGTCTTATATTTTTGTATATAGACCTGTGAATCTTTAATCTATCAGCATACAATATATTGTATATAGTACACTTACAGTTCTTATATAAAACAATATAAAACCTTGGTTTAGTGTCCTCGGATGTGATATAGCCCTCGCAGGCTCGGGCTATATCACATCCTTGGACACTAAACCTCGGGTCTATATTTTTGTATATAAGACCTGTAAGTGTACTATATATATTACATATATATATATATATATATATATATATAATGTTTAATTGTTTATGTAGTCTCCAAGAGTTCATTGTTTGATCAGCTAGTAGAGTTGCAAGATATACATGTACTTGCAGCTTCACTGTCATCAGCTTGTATTCAAATTTAAATTTTGAAAATATGGGAATGAGGAAATGGGAATCTACCTTTATGACTGACAACAGTCCTTTGCAATTTAATTAGACTCAGGTGCAAACCACAATCTAATTAAATTCAGTGTTTGCTGTTTTTGACACATCTATCTACCACATTTGTAGTAAAGGTGATTCCCAATTATAGTATTTACAAATTTATAATTTTAATATAATCTGTATGGACACATTTGAAATGGTGTTTGTGATGAAACCAACTTAATTGTTCATTTTATGAAAGCAATTAAGTCACACAAATATAGGCAACAAGTGTTCTTCACATTTAAACAGATTCTTTGGTATTTAGAGGTCTTGTTATGGTGTCTAAATAATAATTATAATTATGGGTGTTAAACATAGTCTAAGTAAAATACTAGTGTAAACATGGTATGACTGCACTGGACAATAAACATCAGCAAACAGTAACAACAATACTGTTTATAATATAATATACTGTCTCATAGTATAGTAAAGTATAAAGTACTCTCTACTGGGCTATGCTGTACTGATGAGCATTCGAGTACTGTACTGTATGTTTATTGTCCATGCAGTATTGTACATGTGTATAATCTCCCAGAGTTGAAACAGGATCTTCCATATGGCATAATTCATTCTTTGGACAACCAAAAAGTGCTATTCAAGAATGATTTCACAAATTATGTGGACACACCTTGATTACAATTGTGTAAACAGTAGTGTCCTTTAATAATAACCTGTTTTTCCAGTTGACATTGTGTTGATAGTTCGATTCTGATACAAAGTCCAATGTGATACACATTCAAGGAACCCATTGAATTGGGTAACCTTGACAATGAACTGATATAAGTTGTACTTGTAACATGGAGTTGGTCAGCATTAGTTCTTTGTCAATTATAATTAGGTAAAAACTAGTGAATGTTTGAACTGGTATAGATATGCATACATACATAGTTACATACATGCATACAATGTATGTTTGTATATTATGTATGTATGTATGTATGTATGTATGTATGTATGTATGTATGTATGTATGTAAGTTTGTATGTATGTATGTATGTATGTAGGGTAAAAACATACATAAATCTATTGCATATATACATAGATACATGTACATACAACAAACATATTAGAGCTTGGTGATAGCATTAATATATAACATTGTCATAATAATTATTTTGTTAATACAATCAATATGCATGAACATATATAATAATGTTACAGCTTTCTATTGAGGAAATGAACGGCAAGAAATTAATTATCAATTATAAAACTAGATGGAACTGACGAATCAGATGCTTAAAATAAGTTTCTAAATGTGTTATCAAACCTCCTGGTCTTACTATAGCTTAGTGAAATTATGTGTACTATTGCTACATGCAAAGATTTGCTTAGTTACTGTATTTCACATGCATTAATGGTAGAAGTCTGTTAATAACAGACTTCTACCATGAATGCATCTCTTAAAAGTGGAATGTGATCTGATTGAAGACTGTTACCTATGTATGACACAATTGTGGTAAAAATGTCAATTGAAACGTCTATTGATATTCTGTCAGTCCCAGAATCAATCAATGGAATTCTGTCTGTCCCAAAAACTGAACAATTTTCCAAAAATCGATCAATGTAGCCTGGAACCACACCTCCTTCCTGCAAGCTAAAACAAAGATCCTCCCTGTGAGTCATCTTGTACACATAATTATGCAGCACAACCTGACGGTCCCACCTTACTTACCACACCCAACTTGTAGCATTGTCCCAAGTTTGCTTCATGACCGAAATTTTAAACAGCTTGAACCACTTATATATGTATACAAGTAAAATTAGTTTGTCTTTTACTTTATAGCAGTGTATATAAAAGTGGTTTGTTTAATTTTTTTGAGGTAGGACACACTTGACCTAGTAAGCTTGATGACATCTAGCTAATCATAACTAGTGTGTCACTAATGCTGATAATGACTTATATATTACACATAATTATGATACTGATAATGACTTGCATATGATACTGATCACGAATTATATATAACATGATACTGATAATGGCTTGTTATTACCAGGAGCTTATGATACTGATCACAACTTATATATTACATAATTATAAATGACTTATATATCACTTAAATGTCTATGGTTAAACCTATAATCTCTTAAGTGTGAAATGTGATGTACTTGGAGCTCGGAAAACATTTTCCCATATATGGGATTATTACAACAGTTTATACTATATCATCATTAAACAGGAGAAGGTTTATTAAGTGATAAGAATACAGAGCTATGGTAACATTAATTCAATGTTTACCAGTGCCGTTGTGCACAGAACCCTTGCATGGTAAATAGTACATGTGAGTAATTGAATAGATTATTGTTGTTGATTTGAAATTCACCTATAATGTACTATTTACCGTATAGCCCTAAATTTTCGTAGGCTTTAAATTTCACATGTTTTGTAAAAACTGAGACTGTGAAAATTTTATTCATGACAATAATGGTCATGCCTACCACATGTGACCATAATGCACTTGGTGAATGCAAACATTTTATCACGAAATAGCTGAATATTGAGAAAATGAGAAACTTTTACCTGCAAACATTTAGGGCTATATATACAGTACCATGCAATGGTGGGCAAGGGTTCTACACAGCATGGCATTTAATTAGCAGTTTATCTCAGTATCATCATTGTACTTATTATGTTGTTTGTCTTCTGTGTGTGGTATATATGCTATGAATGTGATCATGACAACTTCAATCATATCACTTATGAGATTAACCATAAACAAAATCCATATAATAACCTTTTCCCAGACAAAAGTTTATGCTAATGAGATCTTATCATCATTAAAACAAATTTAATAAGAAGGAAAAGCTAAGTAAACAGGTAGAGGTTCATTCCCTAGGCTTTTATTTACAGTCAGCAACACTTTATATAGATAGATGGAATTTTAATAATGAATTCTATGTAGTAAACTAATTTCAGTCTCCCAAAATGAACCCACTTCATATGATTAACCTTACTAATAATTCTCTCTATTCAAAACTGTAGCTATACTATCACTCTCCGTGGAGCTGATTTAGTTATTATTGACTTCTACACATTTTGTAAGGTCCCCATACACAAGGTAATTTAAACATGGAACATGCTACAAATGTTTATTGTGTATAAGAGGGAGTTGCTTGTAGAATGTCACAAACAACGTATTGCCTCTGAATTCACTCATTGGTGATTATAATTATGTTTTTCCTTTTGTGTTTTATCTGTTAGTCAATGTGAATGTATACTCTCAATATTTGTTTATATACATCACACTTAATTAGATGCGCTGTAAAATTATAATTTTGCTTCTATGGAATTCAATACTCTCAAGCCACAACAGCTTCCCACACTATTAGTTAATGACCCAAATGATTGTTCTGAATATTTTTTAGTTCGTTTACTAATTGCGTATTGACATTGTGTACTATAAATGAATGTCAAGATTAAAAATACCTATAGGGTTATGTACTCTAGGTAACATAGTTCACCAACTAAATTTGACTTGTATTGGCCACTCATAATCAGTAATAAATAATACTGAATACTGAAATTATCATGAAACCTTCAGAATCAAGGTGAGATAGTTTTGTATTTTAAAGGATGTGAACAACTCTACTATTTTGTATACTAAAGTCCACTACACAGTGTTAGTATTTATGTAGTATGTACGTATGTAGGAACCATTGATTTCTTTGTAATGGTCCAATTTGATGACCATGCAAAATAGCTTTATATACAACAGTATCAAAGTAACATGGACAAATAATTACTGCTACAACAATTAAAAGTTTTGTTTAGCTTTCATTTACATTAAGAAATTTCAAGTATGCAATCCATGCATCTAGGAAATGTAAGGACAAAAAAGGATAAAAAATTATGCAATAATACATCTTTTTGGAATGAGAGATGTAGAGAAACAAGGTAGTCCTAAGAGGTATGGTGCATGGGCACTATCCTGCAAACATTTATAAGAATGCTAAATTTATATTATACACTGTAAAAAGCAATAGGTTATCTTAACCTTCAGTTGGTTACAGGAGTTTCAACATAATTATATTTTCCTCCATGCTGATTTATTTTGCCTGCTAGCTAATGTTTACAGGTCATGCACAATTCATTTGATCTTGACCTACATTGTATATTGACTAATATAAAGTACATGTCATAACAAGGCATACGGTAACAAACATATTAATACAATGTAGCTATATGCATAGCATAGTATTATATAGGTACAACCTGTGGTGTATTATCTGTGAAACAAGAGATGTTACTACCTCATTCGAGAGTAATTAATTAATAAAAATATGCATGAATTTGTACTGTGATAGCAAACATGTGATATACTCCACAGATATTTGAAAAGTCGGCACATGTACTTAATTATTACAGGATTTATGTGATTAAGTACATGTACCTTGTATTGCTTTTGTTAATTAATACAATATAGCTATATACATACATAGCATAATATTATATAAGTGCAACCTGTGTTGTATTATTAGTATTCAAATTCCAACGATGTTACTAGCTCATTGCAGAGTAATTAATTAATATAAATATGTACATGAAGTTGTACTTATAATAGCGAATAATGTGATGTACTCTACAGATATGTGAAAAGTCAGCACATGTATGTACCATTCTTTATTATGGCATGTACCTTATATACTAGTCAACATACATGTAGATCAAAATCAAAGCTAAACAAAAAAGCAGCATTGATTTAAATATTATCAGGAGGAATTGAAACTCATGTAACCAAATGAGGGTTGAAATAACCCATTCATTTTTACAGTGTATGCAGGATAGTATTTGATATTATTGTATTACATCTCTACTTTGTATACCAAATTATTTGCCACGAGTGTAAATGAGAATTGCTCACTTTTGTGGAATTACAATTGGGTTGGTGAATACTAGTGTTGTTTAAATTAACTATAAGTATGACTAAAACCCTTTTAGTAAGGCATTTTATCTTTTAATTAATTAGTTAACTAAAAACTAAAATTCTTTTAGTAAACCTAATATTACCTTAGTTAATTAAACCAAACTAAAAGTTTAAAAAGCCAGCATACTATAATGATAACTAAAAGTGGTCTCTGTTGTTAAACTAAAACAACACTAGTGAATACACTATAAAATAATTGTCCCTTACAGGACAGATGTCACATAATTATATAATCATAATTATAAGTATAATTATATAATCATTATATTATAATTATTATAATATAATTATAATATATAATATATTATATATATATATATATATATATATATATATATATATATATATATATATATATATATATATATATATATATTATGTTTAATTGTTTATGTAGTCTCCAAGAGTTCAATTAACTATAAAGCTGAGCATTTTGTTTGATCAGCTAGTTGCAAGATATACTTGCAGCTCCAGCTTGTATTCAAATTTAAATTTTGAAAATATGGTAATGAATGGAATGAGGAAAAGGGAATTTACCTTTAAGACTGACAACAGTCCTTTAGCAATTTAATTAGACTCAGGTGCAAACCACAATCTAATTAAATTCAGTGTTTGCTGTTTTTGACACATCAACATTCTTCTATAGGAGGAAATCTACTACATTAGTAGTAAAGGTGATTCCCAATTACAGTATTTTCAAATTTAAAATTTTAATATAATCTGTATGGACACATTTGAAATGGTGTTTGTGATGAAACCAACTTAATTATCTGTATGGACACATTTGAAATGGTGTTTGTGATGAAACCAACTTAATTGTTCATTTTATGAAAGCAATTAAGTCACACAAATGCAGGCAACAAGTGCTCTTCACATCTAAACAGATTCTTTGGTATTTAGAGGTTTTGTTATGGTGTCTATTATATGGGTGTTAAACTTAGTCTACTAGTGTAAAGATGGGATGACTGCACTGGACAATAAACATCAGCAAACAGTAACAACGATACTGTTTATAATATAATATACTGTCTCATAGTATAGTAAAGTATAAAGTACTCTCTACTGGGCTATGTTGTACTGAGCATTAGATGCTCTGTAAAAATTATAATTTTGCTTCTATGGAATTCAATACTCTCAAGCCACAATAGCTTCCCACACTATTAGTTAATGACCCAAACGATTGTTCTGTGTGAATACGTTTTAGTTTGTTTACTAATTGCGTAATGACATTGTTTGTATAATTTTGCTTCTATGGAATTCAATACTCTCAAGCCACAATAGCTTCCCACACTATTAGTTAATGACCCAAATGATTGTTCTGTGTGAATACGTTTTACTAATTGCGTAATGACATTGTTTGTAACTCATTAATTTACAAGTGGGGGGAAGTGTGGATATATTTCTCATAGTGAGCATATATACTTTATACTGATAATACACTTTTAGTCATGTAAATATTCCAGCGTACTATAAATGAATGTCAAGATTACAAATACCTATAGGGTTATGTACTCTAGGTAACATAGTTCACCAACAAAATTTGACTTGTATTGGCCACTCATATTCAGTAACAAATGGAATACTGAAATTATCATGAAACCTTCAAAATCAAGGTGAGATAGCTTTGTATTTTTAAGGATGTGAACAACTCTACTATTTTGTATACTAAAGTCCACTACACAGTGTAAGTATTTATGTATGTAGGAACCATTGATTTCTTTGTAATGGTCCAATTTATATACAACAGTATCAAAGTAACATGCACAAATAATTACTGCTACAACTATTAAAAGTTTTGTTTAGCTTTCATTTACATTAAGAAAATTCAAGTATGCAATCCATGCATCTAGGAACGTAAGGACAAATAAAGGATAAAAAATTACGCAATAATACATCTTTTGGGGATGAGAGATGTAATGAAACAAGGTAGCCCTAAGGGTAGTGTTGTTCTAGTTCTTGGGTACTAGAACTAATATAAAACTGAGCACGAGGGCGAGGTTTTTATAAATCTGATATAGCACGAGTGGCTGTGATTTAACCAATATATATCACGAAAGACAAAACCTTTGTTGATGTCTGATGCTTCTCCAACCTTTTTGTCGGCACTTTGGAGAAGGTAAGCATTGTTTTCTTGTAGTCTGTTTTGATGGCAGGTGCTATATCTGACCAGTGCTATATCTGCTGACCCCAGTGCTATATCTGACCACAGGGTGCTATATCTTATATATATCCCTGTGGTTTACTTTGATGTTTCGTCGTATCGGGATATATATATATATATATATTATATGTTTTATTGTTTATGTAGTCTCCAAGAGTTCATTGTTTGATCAGCTAGTAGAGTTGCAAGATATACATGTACTTGCAGCTTCACTGTCATCAGCTTGTATTCAAATTTAAATTTTGAAAATATGGGAATGAGGAAATGGGAATCTACCTTTATGACTGACAACAGTCCTTTGCAATTTAATTAGACTCAGGTGCAAACCACAATCTAATTAAATTCAGTGTTTGCTGTTTTTGACACATCTATCTACCACATTTGTAGTAAAGGTGATTCCCAATTATAGTATTTACAAATTTATAATTTTAATATAATCTGTATGGACACATTTGAAATGGTGTTTGTGATGAAACCAACTTAATTGTTCATTTTATGAAAGCAATTAAGTCACACAAATATAGGCAACAAGTGTTCTTTACATTTAAACAGATTCTTTGGTATTTAGAGGTCTTGTTATGGTGTCTAAATAATAATTATAATTATGGGTGTTAAACATAGTCTAAGTAAAATACTAGTGTAAACATGGTATGACTGCACTGGACAATAAACATCAGCAAACAGTAACAACAATACTGTTTATAATATAATATACTGTCTCATAGTATAGTAAAGTATAAAGTACTCTCTACTGGGCTATGCTGTACTGATGAGCATTCGAGTACTGTACTGTATGTTTATTGTCCATGCAGTATTGTACATGTGTATAATCTCCCAGAGTTGAAACAGGAACTTCCATATATGGCATAATTCTCTGCTTTGGACAACCAAAATGTGCTATTCAAGAATAATTTCACAAATTATGTGGACACACCTTGATTACAATTGTGTAAACAGTAGTGTCCTTTAATAATAACCTGTTTTTCCAGTTGACATTGTGTTGATAGTTCGATTCTGATACAAAGTCCAATGTGATACACATTCAAGGAACCCATTGAATGGGGTAACCTTGACAATGAACTGATATAAGTTGTACTTGTAACATGGAGTTGGTCAGCATTATTTCTTTGGCAAGGAAAAAACTGGTCGTAGACAATCACTGGAATGGAACAGTGGAATGGAATTTGATTGACTTCACCTATAATTATGTACACATATGCATACTTGTCATTAATTTTAGAAAACATTGTTAGTAAAAAAAATCACAAGATTAATATTCTGTACATGATGACAACAATTCACACAAAAAATCAGTTCAGTAACGACAAAACAGTCAAGTTGGGAAACAAGTTTCATACAACAAAATTATCAAACAAGAACTCCAAAATTACACAAAAATTCACTATGGACATCATTTAATATCTCCAGTATGTCTGGCTCAACAACAACATTATACGCAGTGAAAGATGGCCACTTTGCTAGCAGACAAGGGAAGTTGAAATATGGTAATAGGCCGGTGCAAACTTCGATCTAGTGGAACTTGATGAGGCACATAATATGAAGGTGATATTGAAGAAACAGCATGATAGGAACAAGGTTGTTGTATAATAGGACTGAAACATGTTCCTGAATCAATTGTTACATTGACAGTATAGAGGCAACATTCTGTGAGCTCGAGAAAAGCTCCTGTCGTCCTTCTATCGATGGCTTCCTTTTTCGTTTTCGTGATTCTTTCCTGCTCCAGCAGGCATTTCATGAACAGCAAGCTGTGTTAAATTTGGTTGCTTCTTAGCTTTCTTCAAATTTGAAACAAACTGAGGGAGCTGATCATTAATATGGGCAACAGCGACCGTATGAGAACAAATCCCAAGAGATTTGAAATTTACACAATCAGAGTCGCACTTAAATCCAACTTTGGATGGTAAAACTAGATGTGGACGTTTTCCTGAGCGACTGAGTACGAGTCGTGCTTCAGGACAGTGACCAGGGGCGGAAACTATACTTCCAGCTGTAGACAGAAGTTCACCTGCTTTATTCCAGATACCTTGAAGGCAAGAAAATAGGATATTAACTTGAGCAGTCATTTCATGTACATCGATTGAAAGTGATAAATTCTGAGATGGTGGGTGCAGAGAGGACACTCCTCCAGGACTTTGAATCTGGGTGTGTGTAATGCTTTCTAAGTGCTTTTGCCGCTGTTGGGGAGTCATCTTGTACCAGTGGTCTTCAGGAACCTCAAGATACTGTGTATTCTGGTATAAATCTGTATTTGCCCCTTTGCACAACTGCTTTCTCAATTTCCTTCTCTTGATCATCAATAAGCTGTTTCAGCTTTTCTACAAATTCAAGGAGTTGGTGGCTTTTATAATCTAGTTTGTTTTTAAGGATAAAATTTGTCGTCTCACTGGCATTTGTAGTGAATGGTTGAGGTGGGCATCCAAGGCCAGCTTCTTCTCTAACAAACTTAAGCATGATTTCTTGTACAATGGAAACCTTGTACTGACAAAACCAATCATAGAAACAGTCATTGTCGTCCAATTTTTCCAACGCTCTTTCAGTACCAATAGCTTCTGCTGAAATTCATCATTGCTATTGCTGTCAACCAGTCCCTCCTGAAGGTATTGCTTTATATTTCGTCTGAAGTGATTGAAACAGGTCAATCTTATCACCAACCTTCGCCTGCTGCATCAATAAAAACAACTCGTCTACATCATTGGTACCTCCTCCCTTCTGTTGAATATAGGACACTTGTCTTTCATTGCGAGGAAGCTGTGAAGCACAACTGGCATTTTTAATACCTCCAATTTTGGCACTTACTTTATACAGGGTTTCTTTTGGGCCAGATGCTTTACACTCAGGGCTTTTGTACTGGGTAAAGTGGGATAGAAAGGCTGATTGGACTTGGCATTTCCATGTGGCACTATTACAGGCTTAAATCCATCAGGAAGACGATACGACAAGAAACACAGACGATGGGGATTTCCATCTGGATCTAAATTATAAAAAATATTGATGCAAAACACTAAAAAATATAATATTCATTACCTGTTATGAATGCAAGTACACGCTGAAAACTAGGATTTGATGGATGCCTGCAATTTATGCGGCACAGCTGAAAAATGTTGAACTGGTATACGTATATACATACAAACAAACATACATACAATGTATGTATGTATATATGTATGTATGTATGTATGTATGTTTATATGTATGTATGTATGTGTGTATGTATGTGTATGTATGTATGTATGTATGTGTGTATGTATGTATGTATGTATGTATGTAAGTTTGTATGTATGTATGTATGTATGTATGTATGTATGTATGTATGTTTATATGTATGTATGTATGTGTGTATGTATGTGTATGTATGTATGTATGTATGTATGATAACAACATACATAAATCCATTGCATATATACATAGATACATACAACAAACATATTAGAGCTCGGTGATAGCATTAATATATAACATCGTCATAATAATTATTTTAATGCAATCATTATGCATGAACATATAATATAATAATGTTACAGCTTTCTATTGAGCAATAGTTTGTGAGTAGTGTTCTTTTGTTATCACTCCATCTTTAATTCATTTCCTTAAGTTGATTGTATTTAAAAGGGCCTGAATAACTCTACTTTATTGTATACTAAAGTACACTACACAGTGTTACTATTTATGTATGTAGGAACCATTGATTTCTTTGAAATGGTCAAATTTGATGACCATGCAAAATAGCTTTATATACAACAGTATCAAAGTAACATGGACAAATAATTACTGCTACAACAATTAAAAGTTCTGTTTAGCTTTCATTTACATTAAGAAATTTCAAGTATGCAATCCATGCATCTAGGAATGTAAGGACAAAAAAGGATAAAACATTATGCAATAATGACAGATATAAAGAAACAAGGTAGGCCTGCAGAATACAGCAGCACTATCCTGCAGACATTTATAAGAATGCAGAAATTATAATTATTATATGCAGGATAGCATTTGCTATCATTATACTATTTATCTCTACTTTGTATACCAAATTATTACTAGTATAAGTGAGAATTGTAAGGGTATAGACAATGTTTTGAAAGTGGGGAAGGGGAAACCCCTTATTTAGAATATTAAAAATTATGCATACTCCTACATGCATAAGTACAAATGAGTCCTAGCCGATTATTTGGAAAATTATATTTTTACAGTATGCGCAATACATGGGAAACCTGGGCGAACAACATCAGGAGCCCACCTTAAGTGGTATTAAAATTTGGTCAATGATTACTATAAATGCAGTATCATGAATAAAAATATATACTTGGAGCTCTATCGATCAAACAAGAGTCTTTGGGACTACAAAAACAGTTAAAAATATATATATATAAATTATAAAAAATTATATAAATCTATATATATATATATATATATATAAATGTGACACGATTCCTCACTAGACATGGCATCATGAATGAAAAGATATACTTGCAACTCTGCTGATCAAATTTAAAATCTGAAAATACAGTAATGGATGGATGACAAATTGTTAATTACTTTATTACTAATGAAAACTGAAAACAGTAAATTTCCTCTTTTAGAAAAATGATGATTTGTTTTTACAAATAATTGAGCTCAATCTAATTACACTCTAGTGCAAGTAGTAAAATCCATGCTCTAAATTAAGTTCAATTATTTGCACATCAGCATTTTTCTAGCACTAAAATACTAGTTAAACAGGGTATGATATAGTACTCTCTATGTAGGGATGGCCTGTGAAAAAAATGGCCACCCTTACGTTACATTTGCAAGTGATGAGTTTGAAATCTCTACTACACAAAACAGTTGTACTCTCAGATAATTATATTGTAAGGATAATATATTGTAAGAAGGTTTATTCATGCAATTAATACTTAAAGAAGTACAAAAGCATTTCATAATTATAGAGTGTGGATGTCTATTGGTAACTACTAAAATTACTACCAAAAGTCAGTTTTTACAAACAATGATTCAAGTTTCAGATTAAAGTCGATCAACTGAATTAAAAATAAAGTACTCTATGTGAAGTAATAATATTGTTGTTGTATAATTTTATTTTAGTGTTAGTTATAGTGTAACCACTAAAGCATTACCTCACAAGCGTGACTGAATTTGGATTACGTAGGTAAGTGTTATAATCCTGTAGTTTGTGTTATAGCAGTCAATGGCAGGTTTATAACATATACATTATAAAACCCATGATTACATTGACATTTTGTCATATAGGGATATAAAATAGCTCTTATTCTACATTGGTTTCAAACCTATGTGCTTATGGGAACCTCTTGAGATAAACTCTGTTAAATCCACCAGTACAACTTCTTAATATATAGAAATGAGAATTAGAATATATTGATACATATTTATACATATATATTCATATATTTGGGTGTAAAAAGCACAAAACACACAATAACCACACATCAACCACCATAGGATATCAGAGGGTTGCTTACTAAATTTCATATGTATTTTAGCTGTAGTCTTCATGGCCAGTAGTAAATCTTCAGTTACATGTATCTCATTACTAGATATTCTGGTACTGCTGTCAACATGACCTCTTTGTCCTCCAAATGAACACATATCAAAGAATCTTCAAACATTCTGGAAAACAAGAATTGAACATGAAGGTAGATTGAAAGGGTAATATTACTCAATAGATGATTATTATTCATTGTTAATACTTTGAGAAGACTTATGGGGACATATTAAAACATAATGGACACAATTGATCTTTTATCATAGCTATACTACAGTATTGTGTATCCCTGCAGATGGATATACATGAACATGTATATGATATAGAATGACATTAAATGAAGAGACCTTTCTAGGCTCTCTCGATCTCCGATTTTTCTCAGAGACCAACTACAGTTTACCCTGCCATAATTACACCCCCGTGTGGTTGTGGTTTCCAAAAAGAACCAGATTGGATGTACCGTGCTTTTCAGGTTGCTTGATTAGTCCGTCTCGATCTGAGACTAAAATGACCAATCGAATCTACTAATTTACGTGATACTCAAATTTCATTGGTCGATTCCTCTGGTTGTAATTGCATAGGTTTCAAGCAACCTGAAAAGCATGGTAGCAACAACATTACAAGACATTGGAGTTGCATCAGCCCCTCCCCCTAGTACAACCTTGAATTGACCCAAGTTTAGAGGGTGTGCAGCTGGGAACGAGACTATAGTACTATACTAGTCCAATTCCCAATACTAGATTGTATGTATGACAATTTCATAAGCCAGACTCTCAGCCCCCAGAAACTATTTGCATGAACTCTGAATGGATAATATACCTGCATAAATCCTAGGACAACAGCTTACTCTCAGTGGATCATAACAACAAGGTCACTGTGCCACTTACAACACTTCATCCATCTCAGGTCATATACAGGGGATTTCACACCAAGTTACATTTTTTTTTGGATCCTAATCCAGTAAATGGTAGCTTCATTTGCACTATTGGTTGTTCGACCAAGTGCAATTGCTAACTGTCCAAAATGACTGTTCCTCTCGTACCGAGTTGAATTACTATTGCAATGATCATCTCATCAGTAGGATAAAACTAACTTGTCTCATGGCGGTGTAACCTAGCTCAGTTATACCTGTGGTAACGTTTCTGACAACTCTGGCTTAAGACCCACAAAAGATCAAAGGATCGATAGGCCATGCTTTCACGATTCATATTCGTACAGAAAATCGTAATGAAGCAAGCTTTTACCCTTTTGTTCCTTGTGAGATTTCCATTCTTGCTGAGTTCGCCTTTGGACACCTGCATTACTGTTTGACAGATGTGGTGCCCCAGCTAAACTCCCCGGGAATCTCATTAATCCACATCACTAAGTATATATATGACGAAGCAATTTGGCTACCTTAAGAGAGTCATAGTTACTTCCACTGTTTACCACCTGCGCTTTGTTGAATTTCTTCACTTTGACATTCAGAGAACTGGGCAGAAATCACATTGCGTCAACATCACTCTCTGGCCATTGCAATCAGACTCTACACAATGGAGAAGACGATCTTATTTTGCATATTTTTAGCCTATTCTGATCACATGATGCACTCTGTCATGACTTCATATCAGTTTAAACACCACTGAGGTATAGGTAGTGTTTTATCTATTTTCAGGTATGTCAACTTGCCTGGGTATGATCAACCTCTGGCACTGGCACTTCCTTTGATACACCCACTCATTAATATACAATATAATATGATAATTATTATTATAGCTAATGAATAATTAAAACATCTTTCTTTAAGGTAGTACTAGGGAGTGGGCAGATGTGACTCCAATCACTTTCAAAATAGAATATTATATAATATGACTCTAACCTGGTCTAATAGCAACCTTCATATCTTCTGATCAGCTTTATATTGTCCTGTAATTGAAGAAATACGGTTAAAATCGCCATTTTTGCAATCGCAATAAGTACAAAACCACGAAAGCCACGCCCACCAATCATGGCGTGCACCAAGTACAATGTATTTTGAGAAAACAAATAGAGCCATTTTCTGAAAATTCATTTTACTTTTATACTTACAAGAGGCTGAAGAAAGCTGAATTCTGTAGCTTTTCACTGAAACCATAAAATCTACCTTTCTAGACATTATCAAACTCCGATCTTTCTCAGAGAGCAACTACAGTTACCCTGCCAGGGTTTCCCGCCTACCGCCCCCTCCACCACCCGAAGGGTGTGTTTAGCTTTGTTTCTGAAAATAAACTATCAGTGAAAACATTTAGGCCCAATAATTATACCCCCGGGTGGGTGTGGCTTCCAAAAGATACAGAATTGAACCAGATTGTATGCAGCAAGAAGCTGGCAAAACTAGAAACCGATTGGAGTTTCATCTACCCCTCCCCCTAGTACAACCTTGAAAAATATGTTTCCTTCCTTATCAAGAGAAAAATTATTAAAGTTACACAAAGTAAAAAAAAAGGGAACTCCGCTGTTCTACAATATTGAAAAGGATAAAGGGTAATACATAATTGACAGTGTATATAATTTGCTTTCTTGTCATCATGAAACTAAAGCTTCAGATCTTAAAAAATAAACAGAAACTATAATAGGGATTCTATAAAACTTAAAAGTTCAATCTTTTTTTGCATACCAAAAGAAAAGTGAGTTTATAATTTTTCTTCTATGTGGCAACAAATCAGAAATTAATATAGGTCTCTTCCAATACCACCACACTGATATTTTATATTAATTTACATTTGCGTTTGCTGGTTCTTCCTCAAAAAGAAATTAAACATAACATATAATTTAATGTAAAGCATCTAGTCAGCTCAAGCACCCACACAATTATTATATCTATACAGAACCATAATACACACTATTTTCATAAGTCTCTCACCAGTGAATTCGAAGTCATGCTTCTTACAATATCTTTTGATGACATCCTCTTTGTGTAAGTACATTTGAGCTATTTTTAAAAGGTCAATATATTTCAATTCTTTCAATACATTAAGAATGCATTTCCATGTTACTTCAGATGACTCTGACTGAATCCACCTGGCCAGGACTTTATCCAAAATATCATCATCAGATGACGTTATAATTAATGGTCTTAATTGTTTACGATAATTATCATCAATCCTTAATTCTCTTGCAAATTCTTCCCAGTCAGCAGATTTGGTTTTGAGTAACCTGTAAACATCGTCTCTTTCTGGTTGTTTCATACGTATCCTTTTACCTTTGTGACACAAAAACAATACATGTCAAGTGGTTTTGTTCATTATCAATCACAAATAACAATTTGAAGAAACTCAAACACCTAATGTCATGCTGTGCTGAACTCTTGTTGTATATCACAGTGCCAAGGATTCTGTGCAGCATGGCATTCATCAGCCCTCACCCATGTAGGCAGAGGCGAGGGTTACCGTAATCATTTTGCCTCTGTGTCTGTCTGAATATTAGCAAATATTGCTAGTTATGAGCTATATATAAGCAGACTTTAAATTGTACAAGAAAAAAATAGAAGACAAGCATTCCTAATACAATTTATTTATAAAGTTATGTTCGAGTCTGCTCAAAGTGCCAATGTTGTTAATTTGTTAGGAAATTTACTAATACATAGACAGACAGTCACAAAAAAAAAACGAATTAGGGTAGCCCTCAGCTCTGCATGCCTTTATGGGAGGGTTAATTAAACGTGGAGCTGTTTTATTTTGCGTGATAGGTATGGTTATGTGTGTTCTGTATATAAGTCCTATTATTTTACTTTGATGTTGCTAGAGTTCAGGTAGTTTCCCACTAGAAATGATTAGTTAAGGGGGCTAGCTATAGGGGGGGGTAGTAAAGCCCTCCCCCCATTTTTACTTTGTACAAGTAGTGTACTATACTTTCCTATCCTTCTACATCCAGCCAGTTGTGTCCCAAACCTAGTTGCTTTTTCACTTGGGTTAGTTGCTGCACTACTAGCCATTTATAACAAAGGTACTTTCCATTCGTTACTTTATATCTCTCAGTTTGCATCAGAATCAAGCTCAGATCTAAATATCAATAGGTATTATTTCTACTAACTGTTTTGCTAAATGCATGTCCCTATTGACAATTTTAAAACCTAGATATATAATCCTTTCTGTGTTTGAGTGATGTCCAAAACTGCCATCAAAGACTAAGATCACTTTGATACTGATTGAACCCTAACCACAAGGGAACCCTAACCCTACCCTAAATGAACCACATAATGATATTCATGAGATTTTGATGGCAATGTTGGATAAAGATACTGTGTTTATTACTAATGTTCTACATACATAAGTATTAAATGCATGGGTTAGCCCCCATCCCCCCCAACTTTTATTTCTTCCTACTCCAAGTGTTCAATCTACCTTTTGCCCCACACACTATAATTTGGATTTGGTTGATTGTTTCTAGTAGTAAATACAATTATCATAATAGGTAACACTGATTGATATAGACACAAATCCAGCATTGATTTCCTTATACACAAACAAAATTCACTAACTATTATTATTCTATTTTATAACATACCAGCAGTGTCACTCTCATCCTTCATACTCTTAACAATACGATCAAGACAACTTTCTTTCTCTATTACCTCTAGTACAACATCTAACATATCAGGACTCTCATTAACAGCCTCTTCTACACGAATAAGAAGAGCATCAGCTTCCTTGTGCTTGAGACACACATCATTCTTGGTGGTAGTATCAATGATTCCTCTAGCTAATAGCCCACCTGCTAGGGAAAATAGACTCGCTTCATTTTCTTTAATAATTAATACACAGCACAAGTCACTCCTATGGCGCCTTACAACACTGTCAGATGTGACAGGCTCTGATGGCAACAGTGGGATTCCTACAGTCAAATAATATGCATGAGTTAAAACATTTATAATTATACCACACACAATGCTGTTATATACTACATACATGTACTCATACCATTCAAATAGACTGAACCCATAAAGGATTCATAGTGTGGTAAAGTAAGACCAGCGTCTTTGATGGTGTCATGTGTTAGATCAAGAATACGACTTATCGAAAGATTCTTCTCTTTCAGATTTTTACAAAGTGTTTGAGTCCAAATTCTTTTAATCGGTTCCCCTTGTAGAACACTGGTAGCGTAGTATGCAACAAGACATCGAACTGGTGCATTTAGATTTAGAATCTTCTCTTGGAGTGCAACGGATTTCATTGAATCGCAAGAATCATTGGACTCACTGTCTTTAGTCATTTCTGCGGGGCCTTTACTCAAACAACAATCGAAAAAGAACAAACAAGATGGACGATTTCTTTTTGTATTGAATGGAGAAAGAATATTCTCTTCAATATCCAATACCTCTGCTTCATTATTTCCTTTAGGTTGCACTGGTACTAAAAATGTGCGCTTAGATTTATTGACACCTACATCCCCAGCATAATAGAACACTATATATTTGTAAGTGGGAGGGTATTGTACTTTAACAGCTGCTTTAACCAAACAAGCTATTTCAGTACAAGTGATTTCTCTTATACTCCATACAGCAAAACTCAAATCATTTTCAAACGTGGAAGATAAATCCTGAATGTCAGCCCCATCTGAAAACCCAATCAGAATTTGGTTTACACTGTTGTATAATATTCTTCTTCATCTTCTCCAGTTTTTCAGGAATGACATTAAATGTACCTGTACAATCAAGAAATGTAATTATAAATAATGAAAATTATTTAACTGTAACAAAATTAATAAACATGTACTAAATATAATAATGGATAAACAGAATCAAAAGAACAATACAACACATACACTTTGACATAGTTATTCTTACCTTGATCAGATCCTTTTGGTTTTGATGAATCAAACTGTTTATCACTATTCACTTCTAAAAGTAAAAAAAATATTATTATTAGATATTAGTAAAACCTGATACACTAAATTACAGTGTAGACCTTTTTAATTTATAAAATATCATTACATATGACTATCATGAAGTTCAACTATGTAGATCACTGTAAATCAAAATTGTTAAAGAAATTAATTTACAGGATACTACAGTTGCAAGAAATATTGTAAATGTAACATCAATTTTAGTTGGTTCATGAAAGATACATGATGATATATACAATAACTACTTAATTTGTACCAATTGCAATTAATCAATTATTTTAAGTGAGCAATCTCTGTTTCTGTACAGCATCTTGGATCACCTGATCTTGTTTCAAACCAATATTAGATCTTGGCTATATTATTGTATGCTACAGACTGACGCACCCTTTAGTGTTTTGCACATTAATGCATGCATGTGCAAGCAGTTGAATCCAGTCTCTTAAGATGGAGGAGAAAAAGAGCCTGGGTACGAGGCTAGATACCTACATGTAAATGTAATATGAGTAATTTAAATTAGCCATTATCAATTATACTATCTATTAAACTTAAATAAAAAGACTATGATAGTTCATGAACATGTACTCCCAGATATCTGGGAAATTAAAGTTAATTAGCGCATACAGAAACAGTTGAATCCAGGGTTTTTTTTTCCAGCCATCTTAAGACCTGTATATGAGGCTAATTAGGTATCTTGCAACTATCTAATGTAGAGAGCCAAATATATAACATGGTTGGGCCACATGTTAGGAGAAGTGGGAGCTTGCATGTGTAGTGATCATATTATACTGTGAAAACAGGGGCTCTTACACAAATGTAGGTGCTTTATAACAACCTACATGATATGCAACTAATCACTATTCCTTACAACTGAATATAGCACATGATACTTTTAGAATGCTAAGATTTATAATTATGATCAACATACTGAGGTGTGTTTTAGTAATTGCATCTGCTATTTCCTCCTCTCCTAGAAGTGGACTTCTTAGAGCTTCTACAAGTGTTGACCAATATGCCTGACCACTACTAATCCAGTACTCTAGCATAGCATGTTGGCATTCCTCTGATGAGGAGTGACTTTGTTGAATGCTTTCTAGTATACCATCATGTATACCAAGAAGGAGACCCACAGCTTTCCATTCCACTATAGATACTGTTTTCAAATCTTCCAGATTAGCCGCTATTGTTAATTGTGATGTAAAACAATTGTAATTTAATGTTTCAGTCATAACTCACCTGTTAATGGTTTATCATTTTGTGTCACTAACACCTTTACATGGACACTTGAGAGTTTTCTTTCATGATCTACACATGAAAGTAACGAAAATGTTTTTTACATATAATTTTTGTTTAGCTGACAGAATTCAGAAATTAGTACAATGATTAACTTACCAGTTTCAATTTTATCTGCTAATGTCTTCTGATCGAGCACCTCTTTTCGTAAAGCACGTACAAGTGCCCCCCCCAAGATGCTCCAATATCTGTAATCCAATATCTCATCAAGTGATAATGATGTTGAAGTATTGAGGGGTAGATTTGAGATATTTCATCAAGTTTAGTACGATCTAAATCTAGAGCTAGTCCAAGTTGTTTCCATTGTGTTTTAACTTCTGCAGTAGCTTCCAGTATCTCACGAAGATTATCAACTAAAATTCAATAAAAGAACTCACTACATCCTCCAGTCAAACTAAAATAAACAATTACCTGACAATTGTTTAGATTTCTTTGTCTGTTCTTCTAACTGAGAGAGTAGCTCCTTTTTCTCTTCCTCCAGTTGTTGATTTAATGCACTCTTCTGGTCTAAAATATGAAATGTAAGAGATATTAACTTTAATAGAAATGCAAGCTATGTTAACTTTAATAGTGATGTGTACATAATTATATGACATGTTTATATACATGTGTATGTATATACATGCACTCTATTTTAATGTACTTGTAAGTTGTTGTAATTCCTTCTGCTTATCCTCTAATGCAGTGAGTAACTTATTTTTCTCAATCTCAAGTTGTTTTTTTCCCTCTTCTAGTTGATTGATAACTTTTCTTGTTTCTGCTTCAGCACTTATACATTTATCATAATGTGAGGTGAGAATTTTCATATTTTCAATACTTTCTAAATAATAATTTAATCAAAAGGCCTTTTGTTTTTCAACTGAAAAATACCAATGACAGACAGTGTGGAATGACCACCAAAACAATACTTATTATGGTATATCATGTCTTGAGTGGTAAGGGCAAGGCAATTATTACCCAATACATATGACATAGTAAGAAAAGTACATATCTAAAATCAGTGGCTTTCTGTCTTCTTGTCAAAAGTTATTCAAAAAATGTAAGTTATAATTATAAATACAACCAGCCCAAAATAAAACATTAAAAGATGAGATACAACATCATAATACAAACAAATTACATATCTGTTAAATTACACATTCGGTTTCAAACCAGTTTATAACAGTAACAAGTGCATAAACCTCTAACAGTTTGATATAGAGACATTTTACTATGAAGAAACCCTCCTAACGGTGTTGTATTAGCAATGAAGTCCACAGAAAGACAGACACTCTCTCTCCGGGAAACAACATGACCGCAGCTGGACTCGAACCACCGATCTTTTGATCAGGAGGCTCAAGCTCCAACCACTAAGCCACGCTGCCCCCTTAAAAAAAAAAGTGCCCATCAAACTTAGCTATTACCCAAGCCTTGGGTAATGAGGGATGATGCCTCCTAGCTTAAAGGGTCCACTTTGGAAATTGTGGTCTTTCCAGTCGATTCGTGGGACTTACCACTCTGCGGATTCTGACAGCGCTTTAGGTTGGGAGGTATAATAGAACTTCGGTTCTCCACAACTTATAAAACTACGATCTTATATACACACTTGTGTGTATATATGTTGTGGTTTGTCATTCCCACCAAATAGTCCCAGTTTGATGGGCACTCTTTTTTTTTAAGGGGGCAGCGTGGCTTAGTGGTTGGAGCGGCTTAGTGGTTGGAGCTTGAGTCTCCTGATCGAAAGATCAGTGGTTCGAGTCCAGCTGCGGTCATGTTGTTTCCCAGAAAGAGAGTGTCTGTCTTTCTGTGGACTTCATTGCTAACTCTAACAGTTTCTACACACATGTTTTATTGTTTATGTCTCCTCTAACATAACACATAAAGCGATTATAGTAAGTGCAAAGCTTACAGTTACAGCTGCATCACCAAACTGCTTCTAGCTGTACTCCATTTTTAATAGAATGGAATACTGGGGAATCACAGGAAAGTTATCTTATTTTTAGCAGATGTAAATCGGCAATGATTTATACCCACTATACAGTTGGCTATACTTTATCATAATTATATATACACATGTAGATATAATATATCTATTATATACATATATATATATATATATATATATATATACACATATATATATATATATATATATATATCCCGATACGGCGAAACATCAAAGTAAACCACAGGGATATATATAAGATATAGCACCCTGTGGTCAGATATAGCAATGCGGTCAGCAGATATAGCACTGTGGTCAGATATAGCACCTGCCATCGAAACAGACTACAAGCAAACAACGCTTACCTTCTCCAAAGTGCCGACAAAAAGGTAGGAGAAACATGAGAAGGTTTAGTATTTAAACCTTGTATCAACTATATATTTAAGGTTGTAGTCTTTTCCGTGGGCGGATGCTACTCCAATCAGTTTCTAGTCTTGCCAGCTTCTTGCTGCATACAATCTGGTTCAATTCTGTATTGCGGGTATAATTATTGGGCCTAAATGTTTTCACTGATAGTTTATTTTAACAATGGCAGGGTAACTGTAGTTGCTCTCTGAGAAAGATCGGAGTTTGATAGTGTCTAGAAAGGTAAATTTTATGGTTTCAGTGAAAAGCTACAGAATTCAGCTTTCTTCAGCCTCTTGTAACTTTAAAAGTAAAATGAATTTGCAGAAAACGGCTTCGTAACTTTTCTCAAAATACATTGTACTTGGTGCACACGCCATGATTGGTGGGCGTGGCTTTCGTGGTTTTGTACTTATTGCGATTGGAAAAATGGCGATTTTAACCGTATTTCTTCAATTACAGGACAATATAAAGCTGATCAGAAGATATGAAGGTTGCTATTACACCAGGTTAGAGTCATATTATATAATATTCTATTTTGAAACTGATTGGAGTCGCATCCGCCCACTCCCTAGTACCACCTTAACAGTTAAACTTAGCAGTTTCATTAAGGTGGTACTAGGGAGTGGGCGGATGCGACTCCAATCAGTTTCAAAATAGAATATTATATAATATGACTCTAACCTGGTGTAATGGCAACCTTCATATCTTCTAATCACCTTTATAGGGTCCTGGAATTGATAAAACATATATAAAATGTCCATTTTTGTAATTGCAATAAGTACAAAACGGAGAAACATCAGAAGGTTTTGTGCATCCGCCCACGGAAAAGACTACAACCTTAATTAAGAAAGTTAACATATATTAACAAGTGTATATAGAGAAAAAAAACATCCCTATGCCGATTGCTTTACAAATTTAAGTGAAGAACAAAGTAGACCTATGACTACTTTGTGGTGTCCAGTATTCAGTAGCTATCTTTATGATGCCTGAAACACATCAGGCTTTATAGTTATTATTTTAATTATCTACTCTGTTTACCTTTTAAAGAACCTTGTAGAACGTTAAGAATATATTTCAGGTAGAATAGCTAGCTATTAGTTCTAGTTTCTACGTATACTACACAGCGGCTTTTCTTTCTGCTGGTCTTAGAGCTTGAGCGCGCGTTCCTTTCCGCACCACGCCCATTAATTGACCGAGCCCCCCGGAATGACGCAACTTCCTTAACACGTATAGTCGTATACAACGCATACTCACGCAAGTGACGCAACTTCCTTAACACGTATAGTCGCATACTCACGCAAGTGACACAAGAATATATAATTATTATAATTATATTTTCAAACTTCCTCATTGGCAGGTTTATATAACACATATAGACCTCTGAACCATGCTATACACACATATATAAGTATATGTTATGTCATACCACGAGCCCTAGGGCTGTATATATATTTTTTTCTATAAACCATTTATGCAAAGCAAGGGACTAGAACAAAATAGCATGAAAGCTAATGTTAGGTCAGCCCGAAACATTACATTACCTGAGAGTTCTTCAAGTTTCTGCATCTGTCTTTCTAACTGAGATTGTAAAGCTTTCTTCTCATCCTCAAGTTTTTGATTCTGATCTTCTATTATCTCATTCTTCACTACATATAACATGAATATATATGGTACATGTTGGTATGACTATAGTTTCAAAGTCATGTATTAACACTATGTGAACAAATTACCTGAAATCCTTTGTTGTTTGTTTAGCTCAGTCTCAAGTGTTTGAATGCGTTCTTTTACCATTTCACTCTTGACTGATAATTAATAACACCATGTATGAAAAAGTAAGTTTATTGTAATTTCAATACACTGCAAATTACCTGAAACTTGCCGTAGTTTTTTCCTTTCTTCCTCTAACTGAAAGTGTAGCTCTTTCTTCTCTGTTTCAAGTTGTTCTGATCTCTTCCTCTGTTTATCCAAGTGAGATAGCATCTCGTTCTTTTCTGTCTCCAGTGTTTGGCTCTGCTTCTTCATCAATTTTTTTTTTCTGTTCATATAGTAAATATTCATAATTATGATTGTCACTTAGGATTAGTATAATTGATATTGTGCTTAATTGTTTTCAAATTTCGTTATTCGGTATTATTAATTGGCATTCCGTTGATTTCTCAACCGAAACCACTCAAGATGAATATACTAGTTGTTCTTGTGAACATTGTTCATTGATCAGTCAAACTTCATCATTAACATTAAATGTTATGTATATTAAATTAGACATGTTGTGTTTTTGAATCCCTTCTGCCTCCTCCCAAGATACAAGTATTCATATAAATCACCTAAAAGACGAGATGATGTTTTCTTTTCTTCTTCTAACTGAATAAGAAGTTCTACCTTCTCTTTTTTAAGTTGCTTCAATTCATTCTCTTCTGCTCACATGTGTAACATAAATGCAAACATAATTATGTTTAATTACTAGATCATTCACACAAATTACATAAAACATTTTATTAATTACCTGAAACTGGCTTTTTTTCTTCTAACTGACGAAGTAGGTTTCGTTTCTCTGTTTCAAGTTGTTCTGTTCTCTTCGTCTGTTTCTCCAAGTCAGAGAGAGACTGTTTCTTCTCTGTATCAAGTGTTTGCATTTGCTTCTTCATCTTTTCTATTCATGTTAAACATATAATTATACTGGTAGTTGACAATAGAGTACAAGATGTTTAATTTACATTAACATGAATTACCTAAAACTTGTTGTGATGATTTCTTTTCTTTCTCTATCTCATAAAGTAGCCCTTTATTCTCTGTTTCAATTTGTTCTGATCTCTTCCTCTGCTTCTCCAAGTCAGAAAGAGACTGCTTCTTCTCTGTCTCAAGTGTTTCCATTTGCTTCTCCATCAATTTACTCTTTTTTATTCATGTTATAAATATGTGTTATTAGGAATATTCACATAATTATAATGTAAAATATAATTCATAATAAAAGAACAAAAGTGAGTACCAAATACATTATAATCCGAACAGATTTTGCATGTCTGTAAATCAATACAAGTGGGTTTCAAACAATTGAGCCAGTTTATAACGAGTGCACAAGCCTCTAACAGTTTATCCTGATTATAATAAGTACAAAGCTTCAGATAATTGCTGTTTACATCACCAAACTACTTCCAAAACATCCTTATTTAGGCAAAACCACATTTTCAACCTCAAAAAAGGTATACCATGATTACTGTATTTCATAACATATTACATTACCTGAGAGTACTTGAAGTTTCCGTATCTGTCTTTCTAACTCAGATTGTAAAGCTTTCTTCTCATCCTCAAGTTTTTGATTCTGATCTTCTATTATCCCACTCTTCACTACAATCATATAGATGAATATATGTGACCGGCTCTAGATTATCTCTATAGAATGATATATTATACATCCCAATCATGTAAAAGACAAAGCTACAGCAAGCAATTAAACCAAGCAATCATTAACAGCAAAATGTGTTGAGGATGAGGGTAGTTAACAGTACCACCTACACTTGCAAAATTAAAGGTGTCAAAACAATTTCTGGCATTTTTTTGTCTGCCAATATTCCCCAATTAGCAGATGATGTCACTAAATAATGGTAAGTAATCTACAGATCAACAATTTGGGATCTAATTCGCTAACTGTATTATATACCAAGACAATTATATACTAAGTTCATAAACAGACATAAACAGAGGAGTTGTTAAGACAGCCAGTGATGTAGAACTCATGCTTCGTTAAATGCAGAAAGAGCCTGGAAGACTGAAAGAAGCCACACCTAGTGGATTTCTTACCCTTTTTGATAGCTTCTAGTATTGTAGAGAAAATATTAGTGAGTGCTCGCTTTTGCCACTTTGGAGGAGTGTATACACGCCAAGTATGGAAGTCCAGGAGAGTCCAGTTCTTGAGGTACAGCGGTGTGACCAGACACACTAACACACTAACAGACATTTTTCCAAACCATTTACAGTAACCCTTTCGAAGGGGGAGGGTCAACAAGGAGTGAGACATTTTTGGTTGTAATTTAAAATCAAACAAACATGTTCCACACAACTGCAGCTTGTGTGATATAATGGCAGGCACTCTGCAGATCGCACAACTATTATTATACAATGTATAACAAGACAACTATTATACTATGTACATGCATGTAAACAGTAATAAACAACAAACGCACCCAGTCCTATAGCTGTTTCAAGGTACTCCACAACAAATTGTTTCCCGTTACTTCTAGCTTTGCTTAATGGAGTATTGCCATCATTATCCTTACAGTCAGGAACAAACTGATGATCATTTATCAGCTCTTTTACTACATCCAGCCATCCATGATATGCAGCACAATGAAGAAGAGTGAAGTTGTTACTATCTGTCACTCTACGAGGATCTTTAATTTTCTTCAAAACATTGGTCTTCAACTGATATAAGAAATAGAAAGAGAACAAATGAAGAGGAACAGTTTTGCTTGTGTTTTAAAATTAAACAACGAAATTTAAACATGACAAGAGAGTTTAACGACTAATTAATAAGAAAATTGTTACTGATGTCTGATAAATCATAATAGCTGAGTAACAAGTAAAAACCTAAAACTTATAGGTGTTCTAATGGTGAACTTATCGTCCTGAAACTAAGAGTTTTGCATCATATTTTATGCAAAGATTTTAGTGAATTTTCTGATTCTCTAGTAACTGTTATTAGGGCAATTAAAAATATTTTACTTACAATTTACAAAGACGCCAGAAAATATAAAAATAGTCCGAAATAATTGTTGTTGTTGAGTATTTATGTGCTATCCCAATGCAATTGTCATACTCGGCTCTACTTGCACAAACCTTTCGATCTGCCCTCACCGAAGAATTGTTTAATAGATAAACATGTGTATACAGTGTATTATTGAGATGCCAGTTCCATGTATAAATTGGTCACAAAATGCAAATTGCATGCTCTTTCTAATTAAGAAAATTAGTCATAAGAGTAAGCTTTTCTAAGGGAACATATCATTGAGATTTTTAACTACAGATTATGATAAATGATAATATTAATGTTAGTGTTGTGAGTGTTGCTTGTGTACTGATTATCACTATGTATGCATCTCTTAATTACCTTTTTTATCATCTGTACTAGGTGCTATACCTAAATGAAAAGATAATATAGAATCAATAAACTCAATACACAGATGTAACTAACAACACAGGTACATACATTGTATGCAAAATGTGGAGTATAAGTTGTATATGCTCGCTATGAGGAATACATTAGTAAATTACATGTATATATTCAGGGCTCATCAATCCCATAGAAGTAAAGTAAACTAATGGAAAGCAGCTAGGTTCTTTAAATATGGAAGTTGTACCCCCAGTTTACTAGAAATATCAATTGTAGATTCGTAAATGAAGTCAGACGGCAAGATGGTGAGTATTATCCACCTCGAACTATCTATTGTGACTCAGTTTACACTCAAGTGGCATCTGTTCGTCACACATCAATCATAACAAAAGAAGAGGACAAAGTCTGCAGTTTAGCTATATTTGATTGTGATAATCCAAGGAGTTTGCAATGCACTATTTTCTTTTACATTGGGAAAAGGTTTTGTATTAGAGGAGAGGAAGAAATGTGAAAATAGGCCTTTCACAGTTCAAGAACAGATTTAATCCTGATTGTATCACTTATGTGGAACATGGATCCAAAAATTACAGTGGTCGTGCATCTGACCTCCATTTTGAAAATAAAGAAGTGCCTTGTCCTCCTATTCCTAGTCTAAATTCTAGGTGCCTTGTTTTTGTGATGGACTTGTACTTCAATTAATTACCTCTGTATGCCTTTGAAAAGGATATTTTGTTTCTTAGACCCAAACAGAAAGCCCCAAGTGACACTGGAGAGGCTTGGTATGAAAAGGTTGCCATAGGTAAACAGGGACAGTGAACAGCTGCTTCGAACGCCTTCCTGTTCCCCGAGCAGACTGAACTACCAGGCAAAGGACGGAACGCTCTGAAACAGGCCACAGCTACCTCCCAGAGCTTCTCAACCCTCTCACAACGTTAGTGGAGAAAGTTTGCACCTTCCCATTTCAGGGGTGATTCGACACCTCGCAACTGGGAGACGACGCAGGTCACAGTGGAACGACTTATAAGCTCCTCCAAACACTCAAGCAAGCTTTCATGTCCAGAGGCAACCTACCCAACCACTGACTCGCAAATCAGTCCTGCACGACCCTCCCCGACTGACGGTTCCAGCTTTCAGAAGGAGAATGCTCGGACAGCTCTGCAATGGCAGGCAAGTCCGATGAACCCCAACGAAGCACAACCACCTCCTCACCCTGAGCTTCCCTCCCAACGGTTTCACGGTCTATTGAACTCTTTCTTCAAAGTGCTTTTCACCTTTCCCTCATGGTACTTGTCCGCTATCGGTCTTGCACCTGTATTCAGCCTTGGATGGAGTCTACCACCCGCTTGGAGCTGCAATCCCAAAACACCCGACTCCACGAGTACAAACCTTCGTCCCGCTACTCTCGGTTTCCTTGCCCTACGGGGCTCTCACCCTCTCAGGCACGCTGTTCCAAGTCAACTTCGGGCCCGAACAGTGCAGCAGTGGACCGGGACAGTTCGACTCTGCAGACCACAATTCGCCAGTCAACAACTCAAAGCCTGACCGGAGATTTCAGACCTGGGCACTCTTCCCACTTTGTTCGCCATTACTGAGGGAATCCCTGTTGGTTTCTCTTCCTCCGCTTATTGATATGCTTAAGTTCTTTCAACAATGGTAAACGATATGTATGAAGAGGCAGGAGTCAGAGGCAAGACTAATCATAGCATGAGGGCTTCTGGAGCAACATACCTGAGTGTGGGGGGTTATATATTAAGTTACCAGACATCCTTAGATTCACTGAGAGCTTACGAAAGGATATCAACTTCACAACACACTGAGGTGAGCAAGGTACTAATGAACAATAACACTAAAAGCACCTCCACTTCTGGTATGAAATCATCAACATTAGCTGATTTGTCTGGAATTACTGTTAACAAATGCTCTATTGGGCAAATCAATATTAATTTGAATCAAAATGCTCAGAAATGACTCAATTAATTGTTACTCAATCATTAGTGCTCATGAAATTTCATTTAATCATCTTGTTTAATCATAAATACCACATGAATGTGACTTATAAAATGCTTGGTGCTGACCACATCCTGTCTGATATCTATATCCCCTAGGATATATATAGATATTAGACAGGATGTGGTCACGATCAATACACATGTATACTGTATACATAACAGCAGCCAGTTTCCTTTGATCTGAAAGGCTTCTATGGTATAAATATATTTTTTAAAATATATCATATCAGGAAAGCAGGAAGGAAGGAGTGTACAACTGCTATATAAAACGCTGTGTCAAACTTTGTCCAACGAATTGCACAAAATGCCCATATATGGGCAAATACTAAGCAAACAAGGTGGAGGTGCTAAGTGGCTGATGAATAACAAAAATATACCGACAAACTGCATCCAATGCACATGCAGTACTGGTATAGTATACACTAATGAGTTAGGAAAAAGAAAGGCAGCTGTAGTGAGCCTACATCCCATGAAGTGAACCATATCAACATCGCTTGCTTCACTACCTCAGGAGGCAACGAAGAATATGGAAGTATATAAAATAAGTGGCAGCCCAAAAAGAAAAGGCTACAGGCCAAAAAACAACGGATAGACTTCACAAGAACTTCCGAGGAAGGTTAGTTGCTCATGAAATGAACAGCATCCATTTCTCTCACTCTACTTATAAGATACTTCACCTCCTTCAACAGCCGTCTAGTATATAGTATGTTTAGCAGCTTTTGTCGCCATTTGTATCACGTGCAAGATACGGTGCTAGGCATGTATGTTTACCACTGGCACTCAAAACACATTATGAATATTATTATCTCAAGTACTTTCGTTCGACAAAAGTTGACACAGCTTTCATATAGCTGTTGTATGCTCTCATGGGCTCCTGATTATATATATACACAATGTATATATATATATATAATTATTATATATATATATATATATATATATATATATATATATTATATATATATATATAATATATATATGTTTATAATTATATATGTGACCAGGTAACCTTGTTCTACAGAATAATGCTAATCGCTTGCTCATTTTGTATCCACCAAACATTGTATCTATTTAATAATAGCTCTTCCTAGATTCCAAATTTCATCGACTTCCAGCACAAATGGTGGAATAGTGAGTGATTGAAGGTAAGCATTTGATCAAAATCATTTTGTGGGATAACGCCCCTTTTTGCAAATTTGGTTTGAGTATTACTTGATACCAATATGAAATTATTAATTATTCAGAATGCCTCATTGTCAATCAACTGTGTATGCTCAGATTACTCATTTAGTACTTGTACGTATTGCTGAGTATCAAATAGTAATTGATACAACAAATGTATTAAGTGTAATATAGATAGTATTGCCCACCTCTAATTATCAGCTAATTACTAGGAGCAAGTCCATAACTAGAAATTAGGGGAGAAAGCATTGTTGAATGGAAAAAAGCCCCATCAACTGGCATAAATGGCCCCTCAGTAACATTCATACTAGGACACTAATACACAAACAATCTAGACTATATCACACTAAATAATGTCAAGGTAGTCTGAGATCTAATCTACAGACTATATTATAAATTATTCCAAGACAATTATGCTAAGTACGTAAACAGAAATAAACAACAAAATTATTTACCTATAGCTGTTTCCAGGTAATCCACAACAGTTCGTTTCCCATTACTTCTAGCTTTGCTTATTGGGGTATTACCATCATCATCTTTAAAGTCTGGATCAAACTCATGATCATTTATCAGCTGTTTTACTACATCCAGCCATCCATGACATGCAGCACAATGAAGAAGAGTGAAGTTTTTCTTACTCTTCACTGTACGAGGATCTTCTATTTGCTTCAATAATCTAAGAGCTTCCTCTCGTCTGCCATGGTTAAAAGCATCATAACACACTTCTTGTCAACTTTGCCTAAAGAAACAAGAAGTGAAACATTTTTGTATGCATTTGTAGATACATCGGACATGGAATTTAAAGTCATATAGATGTGGATCAATTTATTACCTCCCTCAAGTATTTAATATGTATAGCATTGTAAAAATTAATTGGTTATTTTAACACTCATGAGTTTCATTACAATATTAATAACATGTGACCTAATTTTGAAAAGGGACACTTTCCCGCAAATTAATTTTGATCAAATACTTATATTTAATTGTTCCTCATTCCACCATTTTGTACAGGAAGTCAATGAACTTTGTTGCCCAAGAAGCTTAATAATAGCTCCTTCTGGATACCAAATTTCATTGACATCCTATACAATAAGGTGGAATGGTGAGCGATTGAAGGTAAGCCTTTGAACTAAATAATTTTGTGGAAAACTGTCCTTTTTCAAAGATTAGGTCTCCTGAGACTATATAAATCCATGCTGATTTGTTTTCTAGCTAGGTTATACTTACGAATTTGATCTTGATCTATATTGATATATAAAGTACAACATTTGTGAAGTACATGTACAACAGATGTTATTAGTTATTATAAGTACTCTGGAATGAGAACTAACAATAATGCTATACCTACTACAGGATGTATCTTTAATACTATTGTTTTTGTTACTGCTCTATTTTGACATGTACTTTATCAAGACCAGTAACTATAAATATTATCTAGCAAGAAAAATAAATAAGCATTGACAAAAATATATGCATGGAAACTCTTGTAACCAACTGATAGTTAAAAATAACCCACAGAGCACAAAATTGATTGTAACTATAGCTCCTGAAACTAATGGGTTTGCACAACTGAAATATAGAAATCAGTAAAATGTAATAACATAACACTAGACTAGACTCTACTTTACTTTAATAAACCAAATCTACTTTGCATTGCAAGAACAGTGATTCCATATATCAGATAGTGCTATTCAAGACGGCACTGGCAGTGATAAAGAAGTGTAGAAATCCAGACAACCTCTATACCCACTAAGCTATGTGCAATTTTTGTGAAATATTATTGAAATGTAATTAATCTTATGACTCAAATTGTATTACAGAGGTTATGAGACACCATAAATAGTATGCATCAAATGTATGTGTGTTTGGGCATACTACATGTATCTCGGCTGATGACCAACAACATCTGTATATTTTTAAGTACTACTGCAAAATGGTCATGAGCATTATTTATATCTAATTGACCAGTGTTAGATTTAGAAGGCGTCTAAGCGTTATTTGAACGCCTGTTTCTTAATATTAACGCCTCTTTTGTTTGCAAAAGCGTTGATTAAATTGAAAGGGCGAATAGGCTTACGTTAAAATAGAGTATATATGGTATCTTTGTACATGTGCTCAAGCAGTGATGATGAACAGTATGAGGATGAAACTGATAATGATCTGAAGTCAGACTCAGAAAGTAGTTTCACACAGCCACCAAGGACAAAAAAGAGAAATGTGTCACTGCAGCGTGACGACAGCCGTGGCAATACAAGCAGCACTTCATCAAGTTCTGGGAGAATCAAGAAATTTTGTCCCGCTTGGAGAAATAAATACAAATGGCTATGTTATAATACAAAGACAAATCTAATGTATTGTGAATTGTGCAGAAATGAAAAAATGAAAAATCCTTACTTGCATGGAACAAGTAATTTCAACTACACAAACCTTGCACGACAGTCTAAGTCTGCTGATCACAAAAGAATGGTGATAGCTTCCATTACTCAGCCAATTACTACAGTAGTTGCTCATGCTACAACTAAAGCTGAAGCTGCCCTTACTGCAGCTAGCAGAAATGTATACTGGCTAGCAAAGGAAGAAATTGCTACATACAAATATTCATCACTGAATTATTTGACTTTAATGATGTTTTTGGAAAACGAGGCAACTTCAATACATGATCCACTTGCAAAAGGTATTTTACAGGAAGTGAGAAAATTTTAATTTCTAGCTACTGTACATCTACTAGATGACATACTTTCTCTTCTCACAAAGCTAAGTAAAGTGTTTCAAAAGCAAAATGTTGACTTTTCTATAATATCTCCAATGGTACATTCTACTATTGGTGCTATTGAAGCAATGAAAGTACAGCCAGGTCCTATATTACAACAATTTTTAGATGAGATAATAATTGCTGGTAGTATTACTCCAACGTTCAAGGGTAACAACATTACATCATACAATACATCACAGGAAGAATTCAACAAAATGGCAATGACTTTCATGGATAAACTCGTACAAAACCTTCAGAACCGTTTTCCAGAAGTTGACATCGTATCAGCAATGAAAATACTAGATCCTCAATTTCTGCCAACTACAGTATCTGCACTTGTTTCCTATGGGACTGTCGATCTAGAGGTGCTACTTCAACACTATGCTACACCTAAAATAAATGATGATGGGACAGAGTTTGAACCACCAGTTGATGCAGATGCTTGTAGACAAGAATTTCCTCTGTTTAAGCAGTTGGTGTTTCACTCCTATTCATCAATGTCTATCTCAGAGTTATGGAAAGTAATCTCTGCAAAACATTCTGAATGTTTTCCAGCATTTATCATCTTAGCTAGTGCCTGTTTCGTAGTGCCAGTATCTACTGCACAATGTGAACATGGGTTTAGTACTCAAAACCGCATAAAAAGCAAGACTAGAAACTGTTTAAAAACAAAGCACTTAGATATATTACTTCGTGTTTCAGAGGAAGGCCCTCCAATTGACGATTTTTCATTCAGTCGTGCAGTATCAAAGTTTTTGAAATTGAAAGAACATAGAATTATTCATTACAATTAAAAACTATAATTCTATAAAGTAATGTAATTTGAATCATGCTCTGCTATTCCTTTGTTTTGATTAATAATATAATATAGTTAAAATTTTGCAGTTTGGAAGCCCACTTTTTTATATCTAGATCTAACACTTTAATTGACATTCAGAGAGTTCAAGCATGTGATTGTAATCATTGATCACAAAATGTACAACACACAATCTGTAGATTAGATCCCAAATTCCCAATCCTCAGATAAATATTTAGTGAGACACAGTCCACAGATTGCCAGAAATGTTTCGAATAATTTTAATTTCGCCGGTGCAGTACTACATTGAACACCCTAATGACACATCTTCAACATAAACAATGGCAGGCAATTTTGGATACTAATCTACAGATTGCACAGCTACATTTTATACTAAGTACATAAACAGAAACAAACAACAAATGTACCTCTAACTCTTTGCAGGTAGTCCACAACATCTTGTTTCCCATTACCTCTAGCTGTGCTTAATGGGGTATTACCATAATTATCTTTACAGTCTGGATTAAACTCATGATCATTTATCAGCTGTTTTACTACATCTAGCCATCCATGATATGCAGCACAGTGAAGAATAGTGAAGTTGTTCTTACTCTTCACTACATGAGGATTTTTAACTTGCTTCAGTAATCTAAGAGCTTCCTCCTGTCTACCATAGTTAAAAGCATCATAACACTTTAATATCTCATCTAAAATAAACAAGAAAAGAAAACTGTTTGCTTTAATTTTAAGATAAAATGAACATTCCCCACAAAATGAAATAGTGTGGCACTAAATATAATTATAAATTTATAATGGTAGCCAATTTGAAGATTGTACAACTATATTATAATACCAAACACTAAGTACATGTAATTATACACATATAATTATAAACAACATACCTATAACTGTTTGCAGGTAGTTCACAACATGTTGTTTTCCATTACCTCTAGCTTTGCTTATTGGGGTATTACCACTGTCATCCTCACAGTCTGGATTAAACTGATGATCATTTATCAGCTGTTTTACTACATCTAGCCATCCATGATATGCAGCACAATGAAGAAGACTGAAGTTGCTCTTACTCTTCACTTTATGAAGATTTTTAACTTGTTTCAGTAATCTAAGAGCTTCCTCCTGTCTACCATTATTAAAAGCATCGTAACACTTAGTGTCTACGTCAGCTAAGGAAATACAAAATGAGATGCATCATATGGCAAACACAGAATTTAGTCACAAATGGAGTAAGGGGCTCTACTTCACTTGCAACGAACCAAACTTACTTTGCATTGTATGAACAGCAGATACCGGAGAGTACAATCTAGACGGCACAACAAGCAACCTTTATATAGCGCTGCGCAAAAAGGGCGGTGATTAATTTTATCACGATGAATTTCAAGGAAATGTTCACTCCCCCAAATCATCCTATACCTATGATGCAGTCAGAAATATTGCAATTGAATTAAAATTGGGAAACGTTCAGTTTTTATTAATAATAATTTTATTATTGTTATTGATAATTTAAAAAACTCTACCGTGTTATTAAGGCTCAATACAATTACTCTATTATATCATAATATTAAATTTTACTTGAATTCATATTTTGTTTCCCTTCTATTTGCTATTATATGTCACTTATAAAGCTTCAAAGTGGAGAATGTGTTGCATTGGCAAGTAGTCTCAAAAATTTGGAAATGTTGGATCTAATCTACTGACTAAAAATTATTATATACCAAGACAATTATACACTAAGTTCATAAACAACAAATATATACCTATAAGTGTTTCCAGGTAGTCCACAACAAATTGCTTTCTATTACTTCTAGCTTTGCTTAATGGAGTATTACCACTGTCATCTTTACAGTTTGGATCAAACCGATGAACATTTATCAGTTCTTTTACTACAGCTAACCATCCATGATATGCAGCACAATGAAGAATAGTGAAGTTGCTGCTATCTTTCACAGTTCGAGGATCATTAACCTTTTTCAGTAATCTAAGAGCCTCCTCCTTTCTGCCATAGTTGAAAGCATCAAAATATTGGTCAGCAACTTTGACATATTAAATATAAAGAATAAAGTGGCAATAAATGAAGATAAATGGTTTTGCTTGTATTGTAAAATCAAACAAATATGGAGTTTAATGTGACAAGAGTTTCACAACTAATTAAAAAGATACGGTAATATCATTGTTACTTTTTTACAAAACAAACTGTTACTGAGATCTGTTAAATCATAATAGCTGACTAACAAGTAAAAAGCCAAAAGCTATATATAGGAGTTCTAATGGTGAGCTTAAATCATCTCAAAACTTCAAGAGTTTTGCATCAAGTTTCATGCAAAGAAAACATGATTTCAGTGATGTTTCTGATCTTTCAGTAACTGTTACTAAGGTAGTTGAAAAACATTTTGCTTACAGAGACATCACAAAATGTAAAAATGGCTGTTGTAATGGCAAGTAGTCGCCATTACTCTCAAACATTTGGGAATCATCTCCAGACTATAATTATTATATACCAAGACAATTATACACTAAGTTCATAAACAACAAATATACCTATAACTGTTTCCAGGTAGTCTACAACAGATTGTTTTCCGTTACTTCTAGCTTTGCTTAATGGAGTATTACCATAATCATCTTTACAGTCTGGATCAAACCGATGATCATTTATCAGCTCTTTTACTACATCCAACCATCCATGATATGCAGCACAATGAAGAATAGTGAAGTTGCTGCTATCTTTCACAGTACGAGGATCATTAATTTGTTTCAGTAATCTAAGAGCCTCCTCCTTTCTACCATAGTTGAAAGCCTCAAAACATTTGTCAGCAACTTTGACATAATAAATATAAATGAAGATAAATGGTTTTGCTTGCATTGTAAAATCAAACAAATATGGAGGTTAAACAGTTTTATGTGACAAGAGTTTCACAACTAATTAAATAGATACGATAATATCTAGGCCTGTGCGATAATGAAAAAACCTATATCACGATAATAATCCCAACTATCACGATTATCACGATAATTTGATTTCAAGAATAACTGAATAACATAATTTATTTAATTTCAATTCAATGAATAAAAGTTAAATTATTAAGTTTCCAGTTCATGTTCCATCATTATTGCTTACACAAAAGTGACAAAACACAGTGAACTGTCTGTTTCTTCTTTTTATCTGGCTCCAGAAATTTCCCCTCTTGTGCTGGAAACCCGAAATATTTCCAAACAGGACATTTGGCCTTCTCTAAAGGTAGGTATTCAACGTTAGAAGCCATCGTTACTCGACGAGATGCTTGTAAGCCTTGTATCGATTGAACAACGTGTGATCACGTGTGAGCAGTATGCGCATGTGCAAATTATCGCGATAAGAATGTCAACATTATCGTTATCGCGATAACAATTTCTTTTTGCGATTATCGACCTATCGCGATTATCGCACAGGCCTAATAATATCATTGTTACTTTCTTACAAAACAAACTGTTACTGAGATCTGTTAAATCATAATAGCTGACTAACAAGTAAAAAGCCAAAAGCTATATATAGGAGTTCTAATGGTGAACCTAAATGATCTCAAAACTTCAAGAGTTTTGTTTAAGTTCCATGCAAAGAAAACATGATTTCAATGATGTTTCTAATCTTTCAGTAACTGTTACTAAGGCAGTTGAAAAACGTTTTGCTTACAGAGACATCAGAAAATGTAAAACCATAAATAATGGCTGTTGTCATGTATTTCTGTGATCTTCCAATGGAACCCAGTCATATATGGCTCAAATCGAGAAAACATTTCAAGCTGCCTCACTGAAGGATTGTAATGTGTGTATACAATCTATTATTGTTAATATACGATGCAGAAAAGGGTAATGTGATGCTGTCAGTTTCCTATACAAACAGGCAACAAAATGTGAGTGAAACCACCATACAATAAATAGTTTAGTGCTCTTTTTAATTAGCCATAAGAGTAGGCCTTTCTAATGGGAGGATGACAAAAAGGATTTTATTCAGAATTACAACTAGGCTATGAGAAATAATGTTAATGATGGTGTTGTGAGTGTTGCTATTTGTGTATTGATTAGGACTATGTAAGCATTTCTTCATTACCTTTTGTATCTTCTGTACCACCATTAGATGCTGTACATGAATGAAACAAAATCCTCCTTCACAAAGATAATTAATTATAGAATTAACAAACTCAATACACAGATGTAACTAACAATGCAGATACATAGAACAGAAGTCTAAAACAAACGATGGTTTGTTTTATTGCATTCAACAAGGTTAAACTCTACAATAATGTGTTTATATATAATTATACATTGCAAAAACAAAATTTGTTAAAATAACTCATTCAATGATAAGTACAGTTGCAACTTGCAAATAGTGTAAATTTAAATTTTCATGAAGCTTGAAACACCACAAAAGATGCTACATGTACATCTTTTGTGGTGTTTCTTGGAAAATTAATTCGAGGTTGCAGGTTGATTGCCACATGCAGCCACTTTGAAGTTTTAGAAGTGACATGAAACATGACATAATTATTATATACGTAGGAGGAATAATAAAATAAGGCTTCAGTAAATTTAATGTTATGGCATGACTTAAATCCTTGCAACTGAAATCAGTTAGTTATTTTAACAGTTTTGTTTTCACAGTGTATATATTATGCATTAAGTGTACATTTTACATGTACACCTCATCAAACATTGCTAAATCATAGTATATATTATATAAACCATGGTTAGTTGGTATATATGCCAGATATACCACCTGTTATGAAGGAGGTTGTATGTGCAATTATGCATATACTGAGGTCCCATAGGCATTGGGTTATATTCACATAAACCTCCTCCACAGCAAGTGCTTGTGCTTCATACCTTTTATATACATTGTTAAGGAAGTTGCACCATTTGGACAATTAATGGTAAACACAAAATTAAAGTTGTAGAAAAATTTGAAAAATTCATAAAATTCACAAATCTTTTGACATTTGCTAAAATAACACAATACACTCTCTCTGCAAATCTTCCATACAATCTGCAGATTGCATCATGCTAAATACGACAAGTAATCTGCAGATTGGAAATTTGGGATCTAATCTACAGATTATATTATATGCTAAGACAATTACGTAAACAGAGATAAATAACAAATTTACCTATAACTGTTTCCAGGTAGTCCACAACATGATCTTTTTCATTACCTCTAGCTTTGCTTAATGGGGTATTACCATCATCATCCTTACAGTCTGGATTAAACTGATGCTCATTTATCAGCTGTTTTACTACATCCAACCATCCATGATATGCAGCACAATGAAGTATATTGAAGTTGTTCCTACTCTTCACTGTATGAGGATTTTTAACTTGCTTCAGTAATCTAAGAGCCTCCCCCCGTCTACCATAGTTAAAAGCATCATAACACTGCTTCTCTAGTTCAGCTACACATGTAAATAAACAAGAAGTGAAATATTTTTACTTGTATTTGTAGATTTAAATAGTGGTTAAAAGCATCATAACACCTTGTCTCTCTACTTCAGCTAAAGAAACAAGAAGTGAAACATTTTTGCTTGCATTTTAATCAAATGAAACAAAAGTAGAGTAAGGGAAGCTCTACTTTCCTTTAATAAACCAAATCTACTTTGCATTGCAAGAACAGTGATTCCAAATATAGTGTAAGTCAAGATGACACTGGCAGAAATATTGAAGCAAGACAACTTTTATACCCACTAGTATAGTCTGTGCAAAGGGGGTGGGGTTGCATGATTTACCTGTATAATTCTAGTACCAAGCAATGGAAAAGTGAGGTTTTAATACATATTTTATTATAACTATGGTTAGAAAATGTAGTCTTACAAATAATTATTATACAAAGGAGGTGGCAACAAAAATGCTGCATGACTAGTTATACATCCATGATTTTTACTAATGAAATCACTTAATTCCATTACATGCAATAATGAGATTTTATCACAAGGAAAAGACAAGGAAACGTTAAAAAGGTTCACTACACAAATTCATCCTACATTCCATACATATACATAGTGCAGAAACCATGGGATACAGGTGTTATCAAACCTCCTGGTCTTACTATAGCTTAGTGAAATTATGTGCACTATTGCCACATGCAAAGATTTGCTTAGTTACTGTATTTCACATGCATTAATGGTAGAAGTCTGTTAATAACAGACTTCTACCATGAATGCATCTCATAAGAGTGAAATGTGATAATTTTGAAGACTGTTACCTATGTATGACACAATTGTGGTCAAAATGTCAATTGAAATGTCTACTGATATTCTGTCAATCCCAGAATCAATCAATGGAATTCTGTCTGTCCCAAAAACTGATTAATTTTCCAAAAATCGATCAATGTTTTCTGTAGTCTGGAACCACACCTGTGAAAGCACTTATAGATCCTCCTTGTGAGTAAAAGATCTCATCTTGTACACATATTATGCAGCACAACCTGATGGTCCCACCTTACTTACCACACCCAACTTGTAGTAAAAGATTGAATAATTCATTGTCCAAGAAATATCTTGATGAAGTTTGCTTCATGACTGAAACAAAATTTAAATGGTTTGAACCACTTATGTATACAAGTAAAATTAGTTTGTCTTTTACTTTATAGCAGTGTATATAAAAGTGGTTTGTTTGAGGTAGGACACACTTGAACTAGTAAGCTTGATGACATCTAGCTAATCATAACTAGTGTGTCACAAATGAATTGATACTGATAATGACTTATATATTACACATATGATACTGATAACGACTTATATATTACATGATACTGATAATGACTTGTATATTACACATGATACTCATCACAACTTATATATTACATAATTATAGATAATGACTTATAATTATATCACTTAAATGTCTATGGCTAAACCTATAATCTCTTAAGTGTGAAATGTGATGTGCTTGGAGCTCGGAAAACATTTTCCCATACATGGGATTATTACAACAGTTTATACTATATCATCATTAAACAGGAGAAGGTTCATTAAGTGATAAGAATACAGAGCTATGGTAACATTAATTCAATGTTTACCAGTGCCGTTGTGCACAGAACCCTTGCATGGTAAATAATACATGTAAGTATTTGAATAGATTAATGTTGTTGATTTGAAATTCACCTATAATGTACTATTTACCGTATAGCCCTAAATTTTCGTAGCCTTTAAAATTTCACATTTTGTGTAAAACCTGAGACTGTGAAAATTTTATTCGTGAAAATAATGGTTATGCTTACCACATGTGACCATAATGCACTTGGTGAATGCAAACATTTTATCACGAAATAGCTGAATATTGAGAAAATGAGAAACTTTTACCAGCAAAAATTTAGGGCTATACAGTACCATGCAATGGTGGGCAAGAATTCTACACAGCATGGCATTTAATTAGCAGTTTATCTCAGTATCATCACTGCACTTATTACGTTGTTTGTCTTCTGTGTGTGGTATATATGCTGAATGTGATCGTGACAACTTCAATCATGTCACTTATGAGATTAATCATAAACATAATCCATATAATAATCTTTTCCTAGAAAACATTTTACGCTAATGAGACCTTATCATCATTAAAAAGAATTTAATAAGAAGGAAAAATTAAGTAACCAGGTAAAGGTTCATTCAATAGGCTTTTAGTTACAGTCAGCAACACTTTATATAGATAGATGGAATTTTAATAATGAATTCTATGTAGTAAACTAATTTCAGTCTCCCAAAATGAACCCACTTCATATGATTAACCTTACTAATAATTCTCTCTATTAAAAACTGTAGCTATACTATCACTCTCCATGGAGTTGATTTAGTTATTATTGACTTTTACACGTTGACTAAATGTTTTAAGGTTGTCATACACGAGGTAATTTAAACATGGAACATGCTACAAACATTTATTGTGTAAAAGAGCAAGTTGCTTGTAGAATGTCACAAGCAATGTATTGCCTCTGAATTCACTCATTGGTGATTATAATTATGTTTTTCCTTTTGTGTTTTATCTGTTAGTGAATGTGAATGTATTCTCTCAATATTTGTTTATATACATCACACTTAATTAGATGCTCTGTAAAAATTATAATTTTGCTTCTATGGAATTCAATACTCTCAAGCCACAATAGCTTCCCACACTATTAGTTAATGACCCAAATGATTGTTCTGTGTGAATACGTTTTACTAATTGCGTAATGACATTGTTTGTAACTCATTAATTTACAAGTGGAGGGAAGTGTGGATATATTTCTCATAGTGACCATATATACTTTATACCGATAATACACTTTTAGTCATGTAAATATTCCAGTGTACTATAAATGAATGTCAAGATTACAAATACCTATAGGGTTACTAGGTAACATAGTTCACCAACAAAGTTTGACTTGTATTGGCCACTCATATTCAGTAACAAATGGAATACTGAAATTATTCAGAATCAAGGTGAGATAGCTTTGTATTTTAAAGGATGTGAACAACTCTACTATTTTGTATATTAAAGTCCACTACACAGTGTTAGTATTTATGTATGTAGGAACCATTGATTTCTTTGAAATGGTCCAATTTATACACAACAGTATCAAAGTAACATGGACAAATAATTACTGCTACACAACCTTTAAAAGTTTTGTTTAGCTTTCATTTACATTAAGAAAATTCATGTATGCAATCGATATCCATGCATCTAGGAAAGTATGGACAAATAAAGGATAAAAAATTATGCAATAATACATCTTTTTGAAATGAGAGATGTAGAGAAACAAGGTAGCCCTAAGGGTAGTGTTGTTCTAGTTCTTGGGTACTAGAACTAATACAATTTTAGTTCTGGCCTTTTTATTTTAGTTCTAGTACCAAGAACTAGAATTGGTACTAGAACTAAAAAAATATTTTGTTAAGAACTGGAATTGGTACTAGAACTAAAAATATATTTTGTTAAGAACTAGAATTGGTATTAGAACTAAATTTTTCCAATAGAACTTTAATTAATACAGTATCAGAAATGCCAGTAATATAACATTTTCTTTGAAGTTGGAAGGGTACTTGTTTTGATAATGATATCGTGCACAGCTGATGAGTACCAGCAACTGGCACCATGGAACTAGTATTAAGACAATAAGACAGAACTGTAACTAGAACTAAAATGATCAAAATAAAGGTTCTGGAACTATAACTGGAACTAAAATAATCAAAATAAAGGTTCTGGAACTATAACTTGAACTATAAACAATAACAAAAAAGTTCCAGAACTGGAACTTTTAAAATAAATAGAACTAGAACAACACTACCTAAGAGGTATGGTGCATGGCACTATCCTGCAAACATTTATAAGAATGCTAAATTTATATTATATGCAGGATAGTATTTGATATTATTGTATTACATCTCTACTTTGTATACCAAATTATTTGCCACTAGTGTAAGTGAGAATTGCTCACTTTTGTGGAATTACAATTGGGTTGGTGAATACTAGTGTTGTTTAAGTTAACTATAAGTATGACTAAAACCCTTTTAGTAAGGCATTTTATCTTTTAATTAATTAGTTAACTAAAACCTAAAATTCTTTCAGTAAACCTAATATTATCTTAGTTAATTAAACTACAACTAAACTAAAAGTTTAAAAAGCTAGCATACTATAATGATGGTCACTGTTGTCAAACTAAAACAACACTAGTGAATACACTATAAAATAATTGTCCCTAGAGGACAGATGTCACATAATTATATAATCATAGTATAATTATATAATCATTATATTATATTATATATAATATATATAATTATATATATATATATATATATATATATATATATATATAATTATGTATAGGTTATATCACAGCACGAGTGCTATGTCAGATTTATAAAAACCGAGCCCGAGGGCGAGGTTTTTATAAATCTGATATAGCACGAGTGGCTGTGATTTAACTAATATATATCACGAAAGACAAAACCTTTGTTGATGTCTGATGCTTCTCCTACCTTTTTGTCAGCACTTTGGAGAAGGTAAGCGTTGTTTTCTTGTAGTCTGTTTCGATGGCAGGTGCTATATCTGACCAGTGCTATATCTGCTGACCCCAGTGCTATATCTGACCACAGGGTGCTATATCTGTGGTTTACTTTGATGTTTCGCCGTATCGGGATATATATATATATAATTTATATATATATATATTATATGTTTTATTGTTTATGTAGTCTCCAAGAGTTCATTGTTTGATCAGCTAGTAGAGTTGCAAGATATACATGTACTTGCAGCTTCACTGTCATCAGCTTGTATTCAAATTTAAATTTTGAAAATATGGGGAATGAGGAAATGGGAATTTACCTTTATGACTGACAACAGTAGATTTCCTCCTTTAGAGGAATGTTGATATATGCAATTTAATTAGACTCAGGTGCAAACCACATTCTAATTAAATTCAGTGTTTGCTGTTTTTGACACATCAACATTCTTCTATAGGAGGAAATCTACCACATTAGTAGTAAAGGTGATTCCCAATTACAGTATTTTCAAATTTAAAATTTTAATATAATCTGTATGGACACATTTGAAATGGTGTTTGTGATGAAACCAACTTAATTGTTCATTTTATGAAAGCAATTAAGTCACACAAATATAGGCAACAAGTGTTCTTCACATTTAAACAGATTCTTTAGTATTTAGAGGTCTTGTTATGGTGTCTAAATAATAATTATAATTATGGGTGTTAAACATAGTCTAAGTAAAATAATGGTATGACTGCACTGGACAATAAACATCAGCAAACAGTAACAACAATACTGTTTATAATATAATATACTGTCTCATAGTATAGTAAAGTATAAAGTACTCTCTACTGGGCTATGCTGTACTGAGCATTCGAGTACTGTACTGTATGTTTATTGTCCATGCAGTATTGTACATGTGTATAATCTCCCAGAGTTGAAACAGGATCTTCCATATATGGCATAATTCATTCTTTGGACAACCAAAATGTGCTATTCAAGGATGATTTCAGAAATTATGTGGACACACTTTGATTACAATTGTGTAAACAATAGTATGCTTTAATAATAACATGTTTTTCCAGTTGACATTGTGTTGATAGTTCGATTCTGATACAAAGTCCAATGTGATACACATTCAAGGAACCCATTGAATGGGGTAACCTTGACATGGAGTTGGTCAGTATTAGTTCTTTGTCAATTATAATTAGGTAAAAACTAGTGAATGTTTGAACTGGTATAGATATGCATACATACATAGTTACATACATGCATACAATGTATGTTTGTATATTATGTATGTATGTATGTATGTGTGTATGTATGTATGTATGTATGTATGTATGTAAGTTTGTATGTATGTATGTATGTATGTATGTAAGTTTGTATGTATGTATGTATGTATGTATGTATGTGTGTATGTATGTATGTATGTATGTATGTATGTATGTATGTATGATAACAACATACATAAATCCATTGCATATATACATAGATACATACAACAAACATATTAGAGCTTGGCGATAGCATTAATATATAACATCGTCATAATAATTATTTTGTTAATGCAATCAGTATGCATGAACATATATAATAATGTTACGGCTTTCTATTGAGCAATAGTTTGTGAGTAGTGTTCTTTTGTTATCACTCCATCTTTAAATCATTTCCTTCAGTTTCAAGTTGATTGTATTTTAAAGGGCGTGAACAACTCTACTATTTGGTATACTAAAGTACACTACACAGTGTTACTATTTATGTATGTAGGAACCATTGATTTCTTGTAATGGTCCAATTTGATGACCTTGCAAAATAGTTTTATATACAACAGTATCAAAGTAACATGGACAAATAATTACTGTTACAACCATTAAAAGTCTTGTCTTTCATTTACATTAAGAAAATTTAAGTATGCAATCCATGCATCTAGGAAAGTAAGGACAAAAAAATAAAACATTATGCAATAATACATCTTTTTGGCAGGATAGTGCTGCTGCAGGATACAGTGGCACTATCCTGCTGACATGTCTAAGAATGCTGAAATTATAAACTTTGTATACAAAATTATTACTAGTATAAGTGAGAATTGTAAGGGTATAGACATATAGACAAAGTGGGGAGGGAGGGAGGGGAAAGCCCTTATTTAGATCATAAAAAATTATGCATACTCCTACATGCATAAGTAAGTACAAATGAGTTTATTCAAAGAAACAACAGTCCTAGCCAATTATTTAGAAAATTATACTTTTAACAGTATGTGTAATACATGGGAAACTTGGGTGAACAAAATCAGGAGCCCACCCCCCCCGGTATTAAAATTTGGTGGATGATTACTATAAACGTAGTATATATATATAATATGTGACATGAATCATCACTAGACATGGGATCATGAATGAAAAGATATACTTGCAACTCTGCTGATCAGTTTGTATTCAAATTTAAAATTTGAAAATATAGTAATGGATGGATGGATGACAAATTGTTAATTGCTTTACTACTAATGAAAACTGAAAACAGTAAATTTCCTCTTTTAGAAAAATGATGATTTGTTTTTACAAATAATTGAACTCAATTTAAATCCATGCTCTAAATTGAGTTCAATTATTTGTACATCAGCATTTTTCTAGCACTAAAATACTAGTTAAACAGGGTATGATTGAACAACTGCATTGGACAATAAACATCAGTAAAAGTAACAAATAATACTGTTGATAATATACCTTAAGTCTACTTTAATTGTGTGTACTAATTTCAGCAATTTTAGCGACTACCTCTAAATGAATGAGTAGTTCTTTCTTGTCCGTTTCAAGTTGTTTCCTCTGCTTCTCCAAGAGAGAATGTGACTTCTGTTTCCAGTGTTTGGTTTTGCTTCTTCATCAATTCACTCTTTTCTGTTCATATAGTACTTTTATAGATACAAGATGTTTTATTTAAACCCAACTTACCTGAAATTTGACATAATACTCAAATGTTTTCTTTTGCTTTTCCATCAATTTACTGTTTTCTATCGTGTTGTAAATATGTGTAATCAAGAATATTCATATAAACATAATTATAATTATGACACTAGAGTACAACATGTTTAACTCAAATTACCTGACACTTTTTGTAATCGTTGTTTTCTTTTCTCTACCTATCTGCAAAAGTAACTCTTTCTTCTCTGTTTCAAGTTGTTCTAATCTTTTCATTAAGTGTGAGGATGACTCCTTGTCTTTATCATGCTGCTATTTATCCTCTTGTAGCTAGTTGGTGGACTATGTCTTTTTTCTGATTCCTTTCATCAATGTGTTTGATCACTATCATAAATATTATAATATACATAATTATTTCTGCACGTAGCAACATTTGAAAGGAATCATAAGAACTATAATACACACATGCAAACAAGGTTGGGAAGCTAACATAGGACCCAAAATCACTTCCATATAACCCTACATAAGTACTTACACTGAAGTGGATGGTCTATCTATATATATAGTTGCCCTATTGTTTTATGTGTGAACAACTCTGGAAAGTAAATCCTAGTTTATTATCTATGCTAATTATAATAATTGTTGCAACTCAATACATCTTCACATGCTGAGAAGTGGAAAACTATTAACATATAGAGACTTACATATTGCTTTTAAACCAAGAGATAAAGCAACTTGAAAACTCTGCCATGTTTTTTCACGTGCTATTGGAGGTGTGGCTCATTATTAAGCAGAGATGAGTTGATAAATTAGGCAACAGACTGCATGATCAAACAAGTCACAGACTGCATGAGCAAACAGGAGAATAGACTAACTACAAGTTAGCAATCAATATATAAATTATATTGCAGTGTTTTATCTATTGTCAGGTGTGTTTGCTTGGTACAATGATCTTTCAATATAGTCTCCAACACCACATTTAACTAGTACTTGCCTAGTCGTAGCACTGGCAGTTTCTTTTATACGCCCACTCAACATTACACACAATGTTACCATGACAACAGTTTGATGTGTTCAGAGGTTAATGTGGATATACTCCTCAGTTCTACAGGCCTCTGGTTATATACGCATAAATCTCCTGTACAGCAGGTGGTATACTTGGCATAATTACACTTAAACAAATAAGTTTTTTTTCTTTTCAAAACATTAATAATAGAAAAGTACTTGAATTATGGTAATCAATGGAAAATTAAAGTTACATGAACAATAGTTAACATTTATAGGGTAATACATGATTAACGTTGTTTATAATTATTTTGCTTTCTTGTCATCATGAAATGAAACTGTCGAGATCTGAAAAAATAAACAGAAATAGAATTGTGACGAGTGATATTCATGTAATTATATACTATATAAACAGAAGGCATTATAATTAACAAAATAAAAAAAACATCCTTTTCAAAGGTTCAATCTATTTTTTTATATTGAATGAAAAGTGAGTTCTAATATCTCTTCTATGTGGCAATGAATCATGAAACCTTTCCAGTACTACTACACTCATAATTCATACTAATTTACATAGGTTAGTCAAGTTAGCTAGTTCTTCCTCAAAACGTTTTAATGTAAAGTATCTATTCAGCTCAAGCATTCACACAACACATCCATCTATATAGAATAATAAGTAAACAATATTTTCATAAGTCTCTCACCAGTGAATTCAAAGTCATGCTTCTTACAATATTTTTTGATGACATCCTCTTTGCGTAAGTACATTTGAACTATTTTTAAAAGGTCAATATATTCCAAATTTTTCAATACATTAAGAATATATTTCCACGTTACTTCAGATGTCTCTGACTGAATCCACTTGGTCAGGACTTTCTCCAAAATATCCTCCTCAGATGACCATGTAATTGATTTTCTGAATTGCTTGCGATCATTTTCTTTAACTCTTAATTCTCTTGCAAAATCTTCCCAGTTAGCTGATTTGCTTTTGAGCAACTGGTAAGCATCGTATGTTTCTGGTCGTTTCATACGTATCCTTTTACCTTTATGACAAAAACATAATACATGTCAAGTGGTTTTGTTAATCACCAATAACAATTTAAAGAAGCTCAAATGCCTATGGTACACTGAATGCTATGCTGTACTGAACTCTTGATGTATATCAAGAATTCTGTGCAGCATGGCATTCGTCAATCCTTGCCCATGTAGGCAAAGCTGAGGGTTACCGTAATCATTTTGTGTGTCTGCCTGTCTGTGACAAACAAAAAGAATCACAGTAGCCCTCAGCTTTGCCTTTATGGGCAAGGGTTCATAACATAGTACTACATGATATGATATATCTTAAGGGTGGAGTCATTTTATTTTGTGCGAATGGTGTGGTTATTGTTTGGGCTTATGTACTGTGTGTTCTGCATTCCTATTACTTTGATTTTGCTAGAGTTCAGGTAGTACCACACTAAAAATGATTGCCTAACACAATCTGTTAACTCGTTCATTTATACTTAAACTCGCATTAGGCCCAACTACAGCTTCTGTGATATACTAAAGCTTTCAAACCAAAAGAAACCTCAATCAAAGCTCTACTAATTTTAGTTTGGTTTTGAATGTTTCGTAACACATAATTGTAATACACATATCCACTATGTGCACTTACATGGTAACATCATCCATTATTTATTGTACATATATGAGCTATATAGTGTAACATTCTACAGACTGACTGTTGTACTCATGTTTATCACTACACTATGAGTGATGTCCAAGTTTGCCATAAGATCATTTTGATATTGACTGAACCCTAACCAAAAGCCAAACCAAACAACATAATGATATTCATAAGACTTTGATAACAAGTTTTGAAATAATCATGGGAACTGTGATGGTGTACAGGGATACTCTGACATAGAGGGTATGCCCCAAATGTCATTATGTTCCAATCTATTTTTTGCCCCACACACTATAATTTGGATTTCAGTTCATTGTTGTCTCGTCATAAATAAATAGATGACACTGATTGATATAGACACAAATCCAGCATTGATTTCCTTATACACAAACAAAATTCAATAACTATTATTATTCTATTTTATAACATACCAGCACTGTCACTCTCATCCTTCATACTCTTAACAATACGATCAAGACAACTTTCTTTCTCCATTACCTCTAGTACAACATCTAGCATATCAGGACTCTCATTAACAGCCTCTTCTACATGACTAAGAAGAGTACCAACCTCTTTGTGCTCATAACAGACACCATTCTTGGAGGTAGTATCAATGATTCCTCTTGCTAATAGCCCACCTGCTAGGGAAAATAGACTTGCTTCATTTTCTTTAATATTTAATACACAGCACAAGTCACTCTTATGGCGCCTTACAACACTGTCAGATGTGACAGGCTCTGATGGCAATATTGGGATTCCTACAGTCAAACAATATATATATTTGCATGATTTTAAACATTTATAATTATACCACACACAATGCTGTTATATACTACATACATGTACTCATACCATTCAAATAGACTGAACCCATAAAGGATTCATAGTGTGGTAAAGTAAGACCAGCGTCTTTGATGGTGTCATGTGTCAGATCAAGAATACGACTTATCGAAAGATTCTTCTCTTTTAGATTTCTGCAAAGTGTTTGAGTCCAAATTCTTTTAATCGGTTCCCCTTGTAGAACACTGGTAGCGTAGTATGCAACAAGACATCGAACTGGTGCATTTAGATTTAGAATCTTCTCTTGGAGTGCAACGGATTTCGTTGAATCATTGGACTCACTGTCTTTAGTCATTTCTGCTGGGCTTTTACTCAAACAACAATCGAAAAAGAACAAACAAGATGGACGATTTCTTTTTGTATTGAATGGAGAAAGAATATTCTCTTCAATATCCAATACCTCTGCTTCATTATTTCCTTCGGGTTGCACTGGTACTAAAAATGGACGTTTAGATTTATTGACACCTACATCCCCAGCATAATAGAACACTATATATTTGTAAGTGGGAGGGTACTGTACTTTAACAGCTGCTTTAACCAAACAAGCTATTTCAGCACAAGTGATTTCTCTTATACTCCATACAGCAAAACTCAAATCATTTTCAAACGTGGAAGATAAATCCTGAACATCAGCCCCGTCTGAGAACCCAATCAGAAAAGCAATTCCCTCAGCATTTGGTTTACATTGTTGTATAATATTCTTCTTCATTTTCTCCAGTTTCTTAGGAATGACATTAAAAGTACCTGTACAATCAAGAAATGTAATTATAAATAATGAAAATTATTTAACTGATACAAAATTAATAAACATGTACTAAACATAATAATGGATAAACAGAATCAAAAGAACAATACAATACATACACTTTGACATAGTTATTCTTACCTTGATCAGATCCTTCTGGTTTTGATGAATCAAACTGTTTATCACTATTCACTTCTAAAAGTAAAAAATATATATATTATTATTAGATATTAGTAAAATTGAAACACTGAAAAAAAATAGTGTAGACCTTTTTAATTTATAAAATATCATTACATATGACTGTCATCAAGTTCAACTATGTAGATCACTGTAAATTAATTTACAGGATACTATAGCTGCAAGAAATATTGTAAATGTAACATCAATTTTAGTTGGTTCATGAAAGATACATGATGATACTATAACTACTTAATTTGTACCAATTGCAATTAATCAATTATTTTAAGTGAGCAATCTCTGTTTCTGTACAGCATCTTGGATCACCTGATCTTGTTTCAAACCAATATTAGATCTTGGCTATATTATTGTATGCTACAAACTGACACACCCTTTAGTGTTTTGCACATTAATGCATGCATGTGCAAGCAGTTGAATCCAGTCTCTTAAGATGGAGGAGAAAAAGAGCCTGGGTACGAGGCCAGATACCTACATGTAAATTGTAATATGAGTAATTTAAATTAGCCATTATCAATTATACTATCTATTAAACTTAAATAAAAAGACTATGATAGTTCATGAACATGTACCCCAGATATCTGGGAAATTAAAGTTAATTAGCGCATACAGAAACAGTTGAATCCAGGGTAAATGTAGGTGCTTTATAACAACCTACATGATATGCAACTAATCACTATTCCTTACAACTGAATATAGCATATGATACTTTTAGAATGTTAAGATTTATAATTATGATCAACATACTGAGGTGTGTTTTAGTAATTGCATCTGCTATTTCCTCCTCTCCTAGAAGTGGACTTCTTAGAGCTTCTACAAGTGTTGACCAATATGCCTGACCACTACTAATCCAGTACTCTAGCATAGCATGTTGGCATTCCTCTGATGAGGAGTGACTTTGTTGAATGCTTTCTAGTATACCATCATGTATACCAAGAAGGAGACCCACAGCTTTCCATTCCACTATAGATACTGTTTTCAAATCTTCCAGATTAGCCGCTATTGTTAATTGTGATGTAAAACAATTGTAATTTAATGTTTCAGTCATAACTCACCTGTTAATGGTTTATCATTTTGTGTCACTAACACCTTTACATGGACACTTGAGAGTTTTCTTTCATGATCTACACATGAAAGTAACGAAAATGTTTTTTACATATAATTTTTGTTTAGCTGACAGAATTCAGAAATTAGTACAATGATTAACTTACCAGTTTCAATTTTATCTGCTAATGTCTTCTGATCGAGCACCTCTTTTCGTAAAGCACGTACAAGTGCCCCCCAAGATGCTCCAATATCTGTAATCCAATATCTCATCAAGTGATAATGACTTTGAAGTATTGAAGGGTAGATTTGAGATATTTCATCAAGTTTAGTACGATCTAAATCTAGAGCTAGTCCAAGTTGTTTCCATTGTGTTTTAACTTCTGCAGTAGCTTCCAGTACCTCACGAAGATTATCAACTAAAATTCAATAAAAGAACTCACTACATCCTCCAGTCAAACTAAAATACACAATTACCTGATAATTGTTTAGATTTCTTTGTCTGTTCTTCCAACTGAGAGAGTAGCTCCTTTTTCTCTTCCTCCAGTTGTTGATTTAATGCACTCTTCTGGTCTAAAATATGAAATGTAAGAGATATTAACTTTAATAAAAATGCAACCTAAGTTAACTTTAATAGTGATGTGTACATAATTATATGACATGTTTATATACATGTGTATGTATATACATGCACTCTATTTTAATGTACTTGTAAGTTGTTGTAATTCCTTCTGCTTATCCTCTAATGCAGTTAGTAACTCATTTTTCTCAATCTCAAGTTGTTTTTTCCCCTCTTCTAGTTGAATGATAACTTTTCTTGTTTCTCCTTCACCACTTATACATTTATCTATAATGGATACATCAGTGTGAGGTGAGAATTTTCATAAAGTGTTAGCTGATTCCCAATACTTCAAAAATATTACTAAATTTTAATATTTATTTTTAAATCAAAAGGCTTATTGTTTTGCCACTGCAAAATACCAACAACAGACAGTGTGGAATGACCACCAAAATGTATTAGTACAATAATTATTGTGCTATATCATGCCTTGAGTGGTGAGACAATCATTATTATTCTGTATATCACACATTTTGGTTTCAAAGCAATAGACCCAGTTTATAACAGCAAATGAGTGCGCAAGCCTTCAACAGTTTACAACCAGGGGTGTGGAAACATTGAGCTAACTGGTGGACATTTAACCTATTTTCACCACTCTTGTACTCCTCAGTTTCAATTTACCGAACATTCACTAGATTTATTGGAAAATGTCCTGCATGACTGGCTGTTTCCACACTACTGTTTATGTCTTTTCTAAAGTACAAAGCTTCAGACAATTGCTGTTTACATCACCAAAACTACTTCCAAAACACCCTTATTTAGACAAAACCATATTTTCAACCTTAAAAAAGGTATACCATGATTACTGTATTTCATAACATATTACATTACCTGAGAGTTCTTGAAATTTCTGCATCTGTCTTTCTAACTGAGATTGTAAAGCTTTCTTCTCATCCTCAAGTTTTTGATTCTGATCTTCTATTATCTCACTCTTCACTACATATAACATGAATATATATGGTACATGTTGGTATGACTATAGTTTCAAAGTCATATATTAACACTATGTGAACTAATTACCTGAAATCCTTTGTTGTTTGTTTAGCTCAGTCTCAAGTGTTTGAATGCGTTCTTTTAACATTTCACTCTTACCTGATAATTAATAATAGAGCATGTATGAAAAAATAAGTTTATTGTAATTTCAATACACTGCAAATTACCTGAAACTTGCTGCAGTTTTGTCCTTTCTTCCTCTAACTGAAAGTGTAGCTCTTTCTTCTCTGTTTCAAGTTGTTCTGATCTCTTCCTCTGTTTATCCAAGTGAGATTGCATCTCGTTCTTTTCTGTCTCCAGTGTTTGGCTCTGCTTCTTCTTCATAAATTCACTCTTTTCTGTTCATATAGTATGTATGTAAAATATTTATGCAAACACATAATTATGATTGTCACCTAGGATTAGTATAATTGGTATTGTGCTTAATTATTTTCAAATTTCGTTATTCGGTATTATTAATTGGCATTCCGTTGATTTCTCAACTGAAAACACTCAAGATGAATATACTAGTTGTTCTTGTGAACACTGTTCATTGATCAGTCAAACTTCATCATTAACATTAAATGTAATTTTTAAACATAATTATGTATATTAAATTAAACATGTTGTGTTTTTGAATTTCCTTCTCCCTCCTCCCAAGATACAAGTAATTCATAAATCACCTAAAAGATGAGATGATGTTTTCTTTTCTTCTTCCAACTGAATAAGAAGTTCTTCCTTCTCTTTTTCAAGTTGCTTAGTCAATTCATTCTCTTCTGCTCACATGTGTAACATAAATGCAAACATAATTATGTTTAATTACTAGATCATTCACACAAATTACATAAAACATTTTATTAATTACCTGAAACTGGCCTTTTTTCCTTTAACTGACGAAGTAGCTCTCGTTTCTCTGTTTCAAGTTGTTCTGTTCTCTTCGTCTGTTTCTCCAAGTCAGAGATTGACTGTTTCTTCTCTGTATCAAGTGTTTGCATTTGCTTCTTCATCTTTTCTATTCATGTTAAAAACATGTGTAATCAGGAATATTCATATAACATATAATTATACTGGTAGTTGACACTAGAGTACAACATGTTTAATTTACATTAACATGAATTACCTAAAACTTGTTGTGATGATTTCTTTTCTTTCTCTATCTCATAAAGTAGTCCTTTATTCTCTGTTTCAATTTGTTCTGAATTCTTCCTCTGCTTCTCCAAGTCAGAAAGAGACTGCTTCTTCTCTGTCTCAAATGTTTCCATTTGCTTCTCCATCAATTTACTCTTTTCTATTCATGTTATAAATATGTGTTATTAGGAATATTCACATAATTATAATGTAAAATATAATTCATAATAAAAGAACAAAAGTGAGTACCAAATACATTATAATCCGAACAGATTTTGTATGTCTGTAAATCAATACATGTGGGTTTCAAACAATTGAGCCAGTTTATAACGAGTGCACAAGCCTCTAACAGTTTATTCTGATTATAATAAGTACAAAGCTTCAGACAATTGCTGTTTACATCACCAAACTACTTCCAAAACATCCTTATTTAGGCAAAACCACATTTTTCAACCTCAAAACAGGTATACCATGATTACTGTATTTCATAACATATTACATTACCTGAAAGTTCTTTAAGCTTCTGCATCTGTCCTTCTAACTGAGATTGTAAAGCTTTCTTCTCATCCTCAAGTTTTTGATTCTGATCTTCTATTATCTCACTCTTCACTACATATAACATGAATATATGTGACCGGCTCTGCCAAAAACCAGTCTTATATATAAATTAAGATTTCAAAATTGATTTTTTTTGTTATACCCGCATTAAATTTTCTCTAGAATGATATATTATACATCCCAATCATGTGAAAGACAAAGCTACAGCAAGCAATTAAACTGTTGTAGTTACAAATACACAATGTACTTCATTTGTAGAAAAACGCAATTAAATCAATTTTTTTATCGGTAATAATTAACAATTTATTTAGCAGTGGCTAGTGAAGCACAGAGAGGTTTCTAAGACTTGCTAAAGACAGGTAAGACATTTGTGATACTTTTAATGTAATAAAACGTTGATTGCCCGATTAATTCAGAACTGTCTTTTTTCGATCATATCTCCAAATTATGTTTTAATCCATATGACTGGTTTTCACAGAGCCGGTCACATATATGGCACATGTTGGTATGGCTATAGTTTCAAAGTCATATATTAACACTATGTGAACAAATTACCTGAAATCTGATGGTGATTGGTTTTTCATTTAAAAACTGTTATGTTTCAATTTTAGGTTCAGAAAAGACTCCAACAGTATACTAAAGCACATGCATCTACAATATAAACTCCAGACTTAATTACAAAGTATCATGGCTTATATAGGAGCTTATGAGCATCGCAAAGCTGTGCGAAGGAGCCTCAAACTGCACTAAACATCTGTTGTTGAATCACACTTTCAGCAAAACTCCGAATATGGTCAAAAGGATGTGTTTAAGTTAAGTGTTTCAAAGTGGGTGGGCAATTACTAATAATGGGCAGTTTTAGTTAGTTCAAACCCTTTTAGTAAGCCCAATATTATTTTAGTTAATTAACCTATTATAACTTAACTAAACGTATGAGAAACTGTCATGCTATAACTATAACTAAAGTAGTTATTTTTGTATACATATATATACACGTATATATGTAATATATAATTTTTTTATTTATTATATGTCATATGCAGGCATGAGAGAAGTAGAAGCTTTATGCAATCAACCTTGCATGTAATATATAACAATAGTACATGTAGCACACAATTACACATAAACATACTCACCTGTTCTTAGGTACTCAACAACATCTTCTTTTCCATTAGCTCTAGCTTTGCTTAATGGGGTATTACCATTGTCATCCTTATAGTCTGGATTGAACTGATATTCAATTATCAGCTCTTTTACTACATCCAGCCATCCATGATAAGCAGCACAATGAAGAAGAGTGAAGTTGTTTTTATCCTTAACTGTACGAGGATCTTTTACTTGCTTCAGTAATGTAAGAGCTTCCTTCCTTCTACCATTATTAAAAGCATCATAACATGGCTTATCTAGTTCAACTAAAGAAACAAGAAATGAAACATTTTGACTTGTAAAACAAACATGTTCACGATTGTATATCAAGACATTTTTTAAATTTTGTATACCATGCATAAACAGAAATAAACAACAAATCCACCTTTAACTGTTGCCAAGTAATCCACAACATGTTGATGTTGTCCAGCCACACTTAACGGGGTATTACCGTCATTATCTTTACAGTCTGGATCAAACTGATATTCAATTATCAGCTCTTTTACTACATCCAACCATCCATTATATGCAGCACAGTGGAGGAGAGTGAAGTTGTTTTTACTCTTCACTGTACGAGGATCCTTAACTTGTTTCAGTAATCTAAAAGCTTCATATTGTGTACCATACTGACTGTTAAAAGCATCATAACACTGGTCATCTATTTCAGCTAAAGAAACAAGAAGTGAAACATTCAATTGCTTTCATTTCAATGATCGATACTGACAGGCAAACATATATATATATATATATGATTTTAAAAATATAATCCTAAAACAAACTTACTTTGCATTGTTAGCATATATATATAGTGCTTTCAGATCACCGAATCCCGTTTTATACTGATAACCTTCAGCGAACCTTGACCTTGGTAATGATTTCATGTGACTGAGCCTAGGGAATGAACCTATTCCTGTTTATATACTCAGCATTTCCTTTTTAATAATGACAGTGAGTCTCATTAGTATAAAATCTTTTTTATGTAATCGATAATTTTATTATTATAATTATGTTAGAACGTGGGCGGTAGGTGTCTTTTTTGAAGGTGTGGCTACTGAAAGAAAATGGCTGAGGAAGTTGATGTTTCTTCTAAAGATAATCCTTTTTCTTTCAGAAATTTTTTGAGCCAGAGAGGAAAAGGAGGAGATGAAAAAGTGAAAACTGCGTCCTGTGTCAAAGAGAAACAACCCCAAGATGATGACACTAATAACGTTTTATTTCCTGAGGTCACTGGAGAAGAAAGAGGTGAGGGATGAAAGGAAAGCAGGGAGAAAGAGATGAAGGATATATGTAAGATAGTTTGAAACAAGTGAATAGGAACAACAAAGGGATGAGAAATGAATGAAATATGAGTAATGTAATGTAATATTTGAGACATGTTTTAATCAAACAAGCAGAGACAAAGCGGGAATAATAGACAGGATTGGATGAGTGATATTTGAAATTATGATTTAGCAGCTAGCATAATTGAGTATTAACAGAAAGTGATCTTACCCATCAAGTATAATTAGGCCTGAACACACTATGCCAGCATAATTTTGAGAATAATAGGTGGATTAGCTTTGAGAATTATGCTGGGAAGAATTCAAACATAATTAAATTGTAAATTCATTAATAATTAATAATGGTTAGTTATTACTCTAATAAATACCCAAGAAAGCATGGCGTTTGTGAAGATGAAATTCTCTTTGTCCACGAATCTACAATTATACTGTTGATAAAATAGTACATTACTAATGCATGTGTTGATGTTCATATTGACTTTAAAATTGTTTGCAATTAGTCAATCTGTGGTGAGAAATATTAGGAATAATAGGAAAATATGCAGGAATACCAGGTAATAGGAAAGTTTTGTGGGAATTGCTGAAAAGAATAATGGGTGAAATATTGAGGATAATATGCTCGGGCCTACGTATAATTAATGAGATACCCAAAAACAGTTTGTTCATGTTTTGTGTAGTGTTGTTTTAGTATGACAATAGTAACTACTTTTAGTTATATAGTATGTCTAGTTTGCTTGAATGTTTAGTTGTAGGTTAATTAACTAAAATAATATCAAGCTTACTAAAAGGGTTTTAGGTTAGTTAACTAACGTGTTGAGGACTCCTTGAACAACGACCGTCCTTCGTGATGCTTGTCTTGTTAAGTGCGTAGACTTTAGTACAGGTTTCACAGAATCATATTCCATAGTTGTTGATCTATACTTATATTCTTATAATGCCCTTAACATTTACTATATAGATTAATCAGACTCTATTTCTGTAGGTTCTTCCTCCGGAAATCCATTCTCTTTCAAAGCATTTGTTCAGAAACAACAGACCACATCAGTTAATAAACTAATTTCCAAAGAGTCTGATAGTTCTTTCTCTAGTGATGAAGACTCAGATCACTCACAAACCAGTTTACCACTTTTATCAGATCCTTTACAAACTGGCCCTGTGCAACAAACTGGTCCTAATTGTAAAAAGAAAATTAAAGATTCAAAATTAGATCCTTCACAAAAGGTTTCACCACACGTATCAGAGCGAGATTTATTTCAAACACCATCAGAAAGTAGTAGTGATGAAAATCATGGTCTTGATTCCCTACAAGATACTGTAATGATTCAACCTGTGTCGTTGCCTGTATTGAATCCTTTCACTGAACAAACTATTGATACAAGTGATGAAATTGATGATGAGAGCACAGGAATGTTAGGAGGAGATGGAGAAGGAGGAAGTATAAAGCCATTTTCAGATGTGATTGATATACTACCTCAAAATAGACTAGAGATAGAACTGAAAAAGGTTTTTATGTGTATTTACTACTATCAGGAGTGTATCAATGAATTGATATGTTCCTGCTACTATATGTATGTTCGATAACTATTATACAGTATAATGATAGATTATGCAGGAACATGTTAAATCAAATCTAATAAATATTAATATAGCAATTTAACAATTGTATCTAAAGGTCATTTACATTCACCTTACCTCATATTTCGTAATTTTAGTTGAATAACCGACAATCTTTTTACCTTATCCTTCCTGTTCTTTTTTGTGTGCGTCGGATATCAATCCATTGTTTCATTATTAAGTTACAATACTTCATTAGATGTAGTTGACTGTCTACTATTGTCTACATATACTGTAGATTAGAATATTTTCAGGATAAAAAAAAATTTGCTGACTGACTATTCAAATTAAAATTTATTAAATGAAATGACTCCAGTAGATTAAAGGATAAGCAACAAACTTTTTTTTACAGTGAAAATTCCCAATCTACAGTATGTGTATTTTGTATATCTTATAATTTATAGTACTTTTGTGTATTAGGTAAAGGCAGAAAATGAGAAGATCAAAAAGCAGCTTGAAAGATATGATGAAAATTTAAAGAAAGAGAAGAAAAGGTCAATGAAAATTTCCATTTGAAGGAGATATACATATTATGAATGTATTATTAATTAATGACTTTATGCACTATCCAGGATCATGGTACCTACTAACATTGTTACATTAAAATACTAACAATATTGATTGAGCCTAGAGTAAAGTTTTATGGGTGCTGTTTGAATATGTAACTATTCTTGGATAATGTGTTTTTAGTTAGTGTACTTAAGTAGTAGTTACTTCATTCCATCATCTAGTCTCACTGATCAACTTGTTTATGAAATATGAAAAAAAAATATCAGAGGGTATGGTAGTACAGAAGCCTTTTGGATGATCAAATGGGAGGGGTTCCTGTTTTTAATTGACTTAATTTGCCTAATTACTTCCACTGCTTTTAATCAATTATCAATCAATTTGAAGTCAGTGATAATCAATTTCAGAATCTCAGCTGATTCCCAGCCCTATACCTTAACAACAAAATTAACCACTTCCATATACCCCATACATGTGTATGTAGTTACTAATGTATAGGGTTATATGCAAGTAGCTAGTTTAATGTTTGTAGCTAAAGTACCATCTCAATCTTGCTTGTGTACTTTTTCAGTTTATGATATCACAACATGTTTTTTTCATTTTACATAAAATGTGTTCATTATTCTTATCTGTTGTTTATCTCCAAATGCACAAGTGATCAACACAGTCTAGTAGTTCAACCTTATTATTGATGGTATACTGATCACCTGCATACTGTAGACTACATGCTCTTTGCTTTAGTTGTTATAAACTCAGCCATTTCTTTATCCACTTGGTTGTGACTGTGAGAATTACTGATTCTCTCTTACTACACAACAGGAATTGACCAAGTGGAAAAATACCTTTGATAAACAATTAGCTCACTGTTCATTTCAGTGAATGGTTCTGTTATGTTGACTACATAAATAACCACCAATGACAATAAATTGTAACTGACAAAAAGAATAATTTGAATAAAAATGATAGATTATGCGGGGATGTCAAAACCCAAAAAGTACATGTATATGAACAAGGTTAGGATGAGTAACAGCAGGAACAAAATAAAACAAACCACTTCCATATAACCCTACATAAGTACCCATGTTACTAAAGACCAAAATACAAAGTAGCGGTGTATTTATGTAGGGTTATATGAAAATGGTTTGTTTAATTTTCCTGCGGAATAATTTTGATCAAATGCTTACCTTCAATCACTCACCATCCTGCCATTTTGGACAAGAAGTCAATGAAATTTAGTATCTAATAATTCAAGTTCTTCCTGTATTCTAAATTCCTTTACGAAAGGCAGAATGGTAAGAGATTGAAGTTAAACATTTTATCAAAATTATTCCGCAGGAACAAGTCCTTTTTCAAACATTAAGTCACATATCTAACCACTTATAAAAGGTACATGTAGTTGAACCACTTATAGAAGGTACATGTAGTTGAACCACTTATAGAAGGTACATGTAGTTTAACCACTTATAGAAGGTACATGTAGTTGAACCACTTATAGAAGGTACATGTAGTTGAACCACTTATAGAAGGTACATGTAGTTTAACCACTTATAGAAGGTACATGTAGTTGAACCACTTATAGAAGGTACATGTAGTTTAACCACTTATAGAAGGTACATGTAGTTGAACCACTTATAGAAGGTACATGTAGTTGAACCACTTATAGAAGGTACATGTAGTTGAACCACTTATAGAAGGTACATGTAGTTGAACCACTTATAGAAGGTACATGTAGTTGAACCACTTATAGAAGGTACATGTAGTTGAACCACTTATAGAAGGTACATGTAGTTTAACCACTTATAGAAGGTACATGTAGTTTAACATAGTTTAGATGTACCACCTACTTATACACCCATACACTGTGCCTATAAACACATCTTCTAACTATATAGCTAAGTGTATAAACAGTTAAGTGGATTAAATAGTTTTTAAAAACATTACACTAATATACCGGAATATGTGTCTTATCTAATTGTAGATCTAAGTCTTTGAGAGAAGAAATAAAAGCCTTGCAAAAGAAAGAAGCAAAGGAAACAAAAGCTTTGGAAGATATGATACAAAAAGTGGAAGAAAACTTAATTGCAGCTACTGTAAGTTTATTAATTAGAACATTCGTGGCATTTGTGAGTGTTTGTTGGATTAGAAAGCAGAATGAAACTGCTATTGATTATATTCTCTAAGTTCCAACTTTCCATACACAAGTAAGTATAAGTTGAAAAATTATTTTTCATGCCAGAGATTATGTTGTTTGCCTCACAATTAAGATTAGATCCTATATACGTGAATGTAGTCCAATCAGGGAGCTGGGATCCCCCAAAAAAGGTTTAATATTAGCTATCATGAAAGCAGTAATGACAAGTAGACATTTTCCTTTTTTAATCATGTCAATTGTTTTAATCTCTATTATTTAGTTACTTGATTATTGTGTAAATTGTTTTAGGAACGTACATCTGTTGCTGAAACTACAATTGTTAAACTGAGACAAGAAATAAAAAATTTACAGGTATCCCAATTACATTCAGGTACCAATATTACCTTAATTTTTACTATGTATGTAATCAGAGTAGGGATGACTTGGAAAAAAAATGGCCTCTCATACATTTCAATTGCAAGTCATGAGCTGAAATCTCTGCTAATACATACAGCTAAGGCTTGATATTAAGTGTTTTTACCACTAAAAATACCTTCTATATACATAGATGGCCAGAGATCATCTTTAAAGTAGAGAACCATCGAGTGGTGATCTCATAACAATATATCCTTTAAACGAAAATTCACTTCTACATTTGAAAAGCTATCAAGTAGTTTTAGTACAAATACAAATTATTTTAAGTTGAATTAGCTGTGTAAATTATCATACTGTTTTGTTTCTTACCAAGTCAGCAAATATCTCCAGCCACTTTGCTAATGAATGGAAGCCATTTTGTGTGTAACCATGACCCTATCTGTTCCAGGTATTGAATCATTGGACAATATCCAACTCTGAAAATAATGTACTTCAACAATTTATTTGTATTCATTAATTGTAAAAAAAGAATTGAAACAAGAATTATTTTTAAAAAACATTTAAAGAGCATGTAGGGATATGAAAACCAAAAAGTGCAGGAACAAGCGATGAAATTAAACTAACCACTTCCACATAACAAACCTACATGTACATAAGTATGTTTACTTTGTGTTTTACTTTTATACTCTAGCTACACTCATGTGGGTTTGTTATATAGAAGTGGTTAGTTTAATTAAATTGCTTGCGTGTGCTTTTTTGGTTTTGATATCCCTACAAACTCTTTCATTTTTTAATTTTTTAATATTATTATTCATACTATACAATGTAGTGAATGTACATGAATGTACTTGTGTGTACCATGTGTGTACCACTATGTATCACAATCTATATATCACATTGTACAATTTAGGGAATATAGAATTTAGAAAATAACATGTCAATAGTTCTAAATAGCATATTGAGCAATTACTATTCATACTAACTGCATCCTAAAATAAATGATGCATCTACAATTAATGGGAAGTGTTACATGCATATTTTAGGTTCCAGTTTGGGAACAATTTGTTCTCCTGTGTTTGTATCATTTCCTGAAAGTGTTTATATAGATCATTATGCTATGAAAATATAGTGTAGCGTGTTTATAAACTCATACTGTCATACAATTACTTTCAAGAGACACATATTTATAATTCAAGCTCTAGATATTCATTTCTTCTTTTGTACATGTAATTTCATAATGTATATCTTGATATGGAGGGTGATAGAAAAGTGTTCATTACTTTTACAGAGCTTCATTGTGTGAATACTATGGGAAAGCACCTGAAATTTATAGATGAACTGTATTTTGTTCACTCTTTTATCCTCTCTGTCTCTCTCTGTCTCTGTCTCTCTCTTTCCCCCCCACCTCTCTCTCTGTCTCTGTCTGTCTGTCTGTCTGTCTCTGTCTGTCTCTCTCTCTCTCTCTCTCTCTCTCTCTCTCTCTCTCTCTCTCTCTCTCTTTCTAAGACTGAGCTAGGAAAATCAAATCCCCAGTCGATACACCAAAGCTATGAAGAAATAATTTTAGGAGTGAGAGAAAAAGCAAACTATGCATCACAGCAACTTTCTTCTGCTTGCACAAAAGCAGACTTACAGATCAAGTAAGATTTTGCTAATAGTAGTCAGATTTTCATATGTACTTGAAAATTCAAATTATACACTTTCCTGTATAAGCAGTGAAAGATTTCATAAGTAGGGTGTGGGTGGAGGGACACAGATTTGAAAATATAGGTGTACCAGGAAACATTTGGGTATCTCGTTGATTACTCATGAAAGGTGTGTCATTTTTACCTGTTAATAGGTATATATGTTGAGTCTTGTAATAGTAGCTCTGAGCAGTGGTTGATCCATGGGCTTGAGCCCCCCATAAAATTCTTATTAAAAATTGTTTTTTTTAAAAATAATTTAACCGCACCTTTTTCAAAGCATACCTATGCTTCCACAATGAATGAAGATTGTCTCTATTGCCTTGAAATTTTGTTAAATGAAAGAGATCTTTAAGATTATGGCAAGGTCATTGATAAATTCGGTTAATTAAAGATTAAAAAAAAACATCCCCTTCATAAATTACATGTAATTAGCACAAAACGTTTTTGCCAGGCACACAAGCACACCCACAATCACCAGCCACCCAATGTTATTCTTCTGGATCCACTGCTAGCTCTGAGTTCTCAGTATTTTAGTTTATTCACTACAAAGCTACATGCAACAGCACTGGCACGATGACTTACAACATAACAGTAATTAAGGTATTATTATTATAGTTAATATTGTAGGGGCACTGAACATTTCAAATAATGTCATGACCATATGGTTCCACCACTTATGCTTTGTTATAGTCACATGAAAGAAGTCTGAGGATCCTTTATAGCTCTTTATTGCGCTCATAGTTAGTTGAAAGCACATGTTATTAACTTCCGCATAATTGTAATAGTAATTAATATTGTCGTAAAATAATCATGCATAGTTATGAATATTAATTAACACTTGAAAATCATTACTTGCATGGATGTTGACATCTTGTATTATACAGCACGGCGTTTTACCTTAGTTCCAAACACTTCCCTAGTAGTACATGTAGCTGAAAAACCACATCACTAAAAGATTTAACACTGTCACTTAATTTTTGTTATTGTTTTTGTTCATTTCACGCAAAAAAATCAAATAGCAATCATTTAAACATAGCCAAATTATTACTTTGAAATGGTCAGTATTTAAGAGAAATGCACTTACTGTTTTAGATATGGATCACCATAGCAACTCTATGATCTATATATTCACTGCACACCATTATTATGCAATTGAGTCTTGTAGTTGATTTGGTTCAACTGTTTCAGAATAAACTAATTATAAGCCAATCTTATTTTTATGACCTACCTTAGTCCAGCATGCTAGCCCCACCTCCTTTTTGACAAACTGAGTGGCAGAGAAGAGTCTAAAAGCAAATTGTAATTATATACCGTAAACGTAGACATTTTCGACCAGACAAAATTTCGTCTTGTTTCTTGAAGCTCAACAAATGTTAATTTTCTGCTATATCAAATTTTTACTATGGGTGTGGTCAGTAATACCAAACGGACATGACGCTGACGTAAATGACACTGAGGTACGAACCTCTCTGCTTGGGTCGATCGGATTTGGGGCCATTAGTTGACGATTCTTCATTTTTTCAGGCTTTTCTTCTTTGGTGTCCACCTTACGAAAGTACTGTAACAACGCCATGTTTTTACCTTGTTCACGTGTAAGCTGCATAAATGCGTGGGAGAGTGGAAGAAACGTGTTAAAAATTAAATTTTGTCCTCACATCAACTAGTCGAAAAAAGACGAAAATTTCTACAGGCCGAACATTTCTACGTTTACGGGTATATCATTTAGAATGTGTGAAAGCTCAATGTTTACATTCCACCACCCACATAAATAATAACCATAAAAATGAATACACCATTGCTAGATACCTCAGTTTGGTGCTTCATAGGGTCTGGTTTATGATACTACTCCTGTTTATGTACAACTTGTTACAAATGATTAAAACTAGACAAAAATCAACTTAAATCCCAACATCAATCGCCATCTGACTGGTGTTTTTGTCGTCCATTATTTACAACTACACATTCAAAATGGACTAGTAATTTAAAAGCTGACTCATTTATAGACTCTCCTCCACTCGGCAGCTCATCAAAAAGGAGAGGGTAGCATGCTATACTAAACTATGGAAAGGAATAATTCTCTAACTAGAGAATAAAACGATCCTAAAATTATCATATTTCCATTCTGTTTTATACAGAGAATTATGTCAAGGAGTGGAATCATTAAAAGTTGTTTCAGAGATTTTATCAAACATCGACAGTATATATGAAATTAAACAGTGATATTGTATTATGTTATAAATTATGTGTTTGTATTATTTTTAACTAGTGAGAAAGATATTGATCAGTAATTAGAATCGTGAAGGAGCAGTTCAGCTTGGTCAAGGATATGCACATGTACTATGACTGGATTACGCTACCATCAAAACCCAGTATTCAAATTACACAGCAGATGATGATAAAGATTTATAGTGTATGTGCAGTTTTATGTGCAATTAAATTTCATTATGTCCATCCATTTAAACTTGCATAGTGAAAAAAATTAAGATATGTTCGCACAAAATTGGTCAGATACAATAAACATTCTTTTAATGTTAAAGACAATACTGAGTACAATGTTGTAAAAAATATAAGGAAATTGTTTTTTAAAAAACCACATTGAATTTAAATCATAATTTTATTATATATATAACACATATATACCCTGATTAGAAATAATAGTAATTAAAAAATAGAGTATATCTTAACTACAATTTTTATCAAAACAAGTTAATCGTTATTAATTGTTGGGATTGAGTTTCTCTTTGATACAGTAAGAATGATGGATTGTAAGTCCAAGAGACAGTGATATTTCTTTCATAATATAATACTGATCAATATGTGAACTACAAGTTGTACAACGAGCTGGCTTTCCCTAATGTGAAAAAATGTTCTTGTTAATAATATCTATAGATGTACATTACTGAATCAGACACTCACCAAGACATTGTTGTATTCAATAATGTCTGTTTCAAATTCACCAGATGCCTCTTCTTCAGCCTACAGTGATAAGGAGTTATTACAGTTAATGATCAGCTGCTGAAAATGTAATACTCACCAGGATACCAATTAAATCTTCCATAATATATTTGCATTGACTCAATTCTTCATTGATAACAATATTATTTTCACCATAATCAGATTCATATTGAATAACACTTTGAAGATTAGGCATCAGATCTTTTAATAAATATAGATCTTCAGCAAGATCCTAAGATAAAAAAACTGGACCATAAAATAGCAGTCATAGAATAGACATTGCATTCTACTTGGCTTTCATTGTGAAGTCATATAATCATACATTCCTCAAACTTGTGACTTCACACTTGCAAAATCTATCAAATTTCGTGTGTGGAGTTACATTTACTTACCTCTAGCTCAATGTGGTCACAAGTATCAATATTCTGTGGCTTAAAAGCACAAAATGAAGTAGGAAATTGATTTTCAATGCTACCTAGCCGCTTCAACTGAAAAAGTGGAAATTAAAAAAAAAATTATGAAAAAGAAAAGCATTATCATATAGGAGGTTCACATGTAATCATCACAAGTATAATTACATTATGTACAGATATTTACCTTATCTAGTACAATAGATACTACCTGGTCTGCCTCTACTGCATCATTGTAAATATCAAGAGCTGTTTCAAAATTCAAAGACAATGCTATTACAGTATTTTCAGTAACAGGTGGTGGAGTTATTGTAACTGGTACATTTATTACTGGCTTTAGACCTTCGATTTGCCAGGGACTTCCAAATACGCATGTCATTAGGTGTAGAAAAACTACAGCATAAGAGGGTGAAAAAACCATTCTTTTAGATAGACGAAATAAACGAAACTTTTCACTTAATATAATTATTACTTGATACAAACAATAACTATTTTGTTGTCTGCATCATCTGTAGATAGGCTTTATATACCTTTCTCTTCTTCAGATTTGCTATACCATTGTAATAGAACAGTAACCATACGAATCTCCCAAAAGCAATCTGGACACTTGGTCAGCAGTTGCTGTAACTGCAGTACTATATGGCAGGTGAACATTTTGTGTATGTCCTCAGAGATTGTATTCATAATAGTATAAGAACTGTCAGTCAGTATACTCATTAGAGTGTTATATGGAATGGGAAAGTACCCTCCACTGTTAGGACATTCCATGAATTTTAAACTTACCCACAAATATTCCCTTCAAATCCCTGAGACATCTATTTAAGTATCATTATGTAATAATATACAGTCACGCAATCAACTAACTTTGAAGACTGCAAAGTATCTGCGACGTTTGTGCAAAATTGTTTTTAAATTATAATTATCAACTTTTCATCAGCTATCTTAAATTTTCTGTACTTATTGCATGTATCAATAATTATGTAGCATTGAAACAATGTAAACTGTTTGTTATTATAGACAAACTATCAAAATATATAATGATTCAAGCAAGATAATTATATAGATTGCACTTATTACTATGACATAATTATCGATGTAAATACTAAATCCTATCACATAAATTATAAACAGTATAAACTATTAGGGTCCTTGTAATACACTTAGAATGATTGATTGTAAGTCCAAGAGACAGTGATACCTTGTGCATAATATATCGAGCCTGTTTTCTCAAGTCTTGTTATTAGTCTAATGTGTGTATTATGTTACTTAGTTTAACAGTCTCATATTTTGTGTATACAACTATAAATGCAAGTTAGAATTTTGTTACAATAGTATAACAACTGTCTGTAAACACTCATTAATCTTTTAGTATGGAGTGGGGAAAGTACCCTTCAGGATATTCCCATGAATTTTGAACTTTCCATAATATTCCCTTGAAATCCCTGGGAAGATTTCATGAGCCAATAGATCAGATTATTTATGTGTATAAGTTATAAGTATAATGAATTTATAGATTGTAGATTGTATGTACATTATATGTATATTTACAAATGCAATATGTTAATTGCTAGTGCCTTCATGTATATTTATGTAAGGCACCCCCAAACTATTTTGGAAAAATTTGGAGGAAGGGATTTTAGCTGTGACGTGAACAAATTGTCCCCAGACAAACAGCTTTGAAAGATTGCTAAGGAAGCAGACTCTATTGAAATATAAGTACATGCATGATTGCTTATGTAATTACAATTATTATTCATCACCGATTAAGAATAATTATTAATAGCAAGTAAAGTTCAGTGGATTAATAAAAGAATTAAAAATATACAACTCTTTCATTATGCTGCATGTACATATAGACATGAAACCAAAATTTAATCAGCTTTTAATTAACATCAAAAATGTTTTAAATTAAGTATACCGAAATAATTTATGAAGGAAACGTGTCATGTGCCTGTCATGCAGTATTTTAATGGATGTATGCGTCACATCATTCGGTATTCTCCTTCTCAAATATAATCATTGAATAGTTTTTTTATTTTATATATCCACAAAATTAAATGTGTTGTAGTCAGTGGTACATACATGTATTAAATTTTACATAAATGTATGCACATCATTAATTAACTACACGTGATTGTATAATTATTATACTAGTGCTTTTAGTTACATGGTAAAATGTAATGTGCATCTATACAAAATTACAAGAAGAAATGTTTTTTATGTTTTTTTAATTTATTTATAATTACATTAGCTCAAAGCATTTTATGTATATTATTGTTCATGAGGTATCACCGTCTCAAGGAAAACTTAAATTTTTGTTTATATGTATACACATTTGAATCCAATATATAAAACCAATAATTATGTTGTACTAATTAGTCCAATTCCACATTTCTTGCTTGTATAATTCAGTAATTTTTTTCCATTATAAAAAAACAACAGATTACATTCATTCATGCAATGTTGCATAACTATTAATACATGTAATGGATATACAAACATAATTATATAACTAGCGCTGACAAATTGAAATAAAAACCATTCACTTTTCCACAAAAGTATAATCATATGGTGTAAATTAATACTAGTAATTTACATGCAGATATTACAATAGAACTGACACTGAATTGTAACAATATGAATCTCCCAACAGTAATCTGAACATCCATCAGCAGTTACTGTACCTGCACTACTACTTTTTGTATGGATGTTAGTTCCTCACACATCACAATATAAACTTTTATTCATAACTACTTCCTGTCAATACTCACTAGAGTGCAATCAGGTATATGAAATAGGGAAAGTACCATATACTACTATTGGGACATTCCTATAGGTTTTAACCCTAAAGGACTGAGCTAGCTTGTTTTTCAAAATTCTTAACATTTCCATAGCCTCTCTGCTGCAGATATCTTGGCCATCGTTTGCTTTAACAGGAGGACACCCCCTTTAAACTTATTACTAATATTCCCTTGAAATCCTTGTGCACATCAGCAGTAGTTAGAAAAGATAAATTTCAACTACTAGTATTGTATACCTGAATTTTCTTGTAGAGTGTGATGAAACACTCTTTATAATATGAATATTGTAATTATTATTTATGAATATTGTTCACAGAATAAGGTTATTATTATGAAAGATGTGTATAATATCTCACTCACACTTGCATACATTTAGAGCTATATTAGATTGGTATTGTGAAATAATATAAAAGCTAGAGCTAGATCAAATGATTGGGTGTATTCATAGTATTGTTTCTAGTTCCAATTATCTTGTTTGGAACACAAAGCTCTCCAGTGGGAAACTGTACCACTTTCTGAAAGTGATTAGATGACTATGTTATTGAAATGTGGTATTCCATTTTACTGACCACGCAAAGCAAGTTAGATATATTTCTATCCAAGAATGAAATCATTATTTACTTCAGTTAACAGTTAGACATAGTAATATAATCAATGTGCAGTATGTAAACCATAATGATTACAATGTGGTTTTAATTTTTCGGTGCAGATATATACCATAATTTAATTTATTAATACATTTTTCAATGGCTATGTTTCTTGTAGCTGTTGCATGTATTAATATTCATTGGATACAATATTTGTTATAAAAAATGTTCTTGAATTAAAGAATAACAAAAATATACCTATAACACTGTATAATTCAAAAAATCAAGAAAGAATTGCAAAACCTACACTGACTATATAATTATTGTTCTCGTAAATGATGAATCCTATTATAAAATTAATATAGACATTTTAAATTCTATTAGTTATTAGGACTCAGATTCTCCTTGATACACTTAGAATGATTGACAGTAAGTCCAAGAGAAAGATTCAGCTCATACATAATGTAATATTGATCCTCATGTGTAGTACAGCTTGTACATCGAGCAAGTTTTCCCTAGAGCATTACAGAATTCGAAGAGAATAAATAGTGAAGTAATTTAAATCATCTATTATTAACTACTATTATATATATATATATATACTTTATAATAAGGTAAAATAAGACTTTAGTTGTTACTTGGTGTGAGATAGTTATATACTAAATATCTTTAGCTTTATGATTGGGTCTAGGATGTTGCATTTATTATGTAACAATTAGTCAATGATCACTCACAGAGTTGTCATATTGAAGTGGGTTTGTATTGGATTCACCAGAATTATTCATTTCCAGCTGCAATGTAATCATTTACATACAAAGAGATTTACATAATGTAAAACTTACCGCATTTTGAAGATTATCAATCAACCCTTCCATAAGCTCTTTGCAACTAATTAATTTTTCCTTAATGATGAAATCCAATTCATTGTCACTATCACCAGTGTCTGTCTCGTACTGTACAGCATTCTCAAAAACAGACTTCAAATTTTCCAGTAGATTTAAATCTTGAATAAGATGCTATGCAATCAAACATCAATACACATTATGCATTTTCACTAAATGAACAAATGCAACAATATTTGTGACTTCTTTCTTCATTTCATCAATGAAATGGTACGTACGCTAAAATTAGTTTTGTGAATTCATATGTACATTGTGTAGTAATGCTCACCAAGGTATCACAAGTTTCAATATCTTCCTGTGGTTTAAAGACACAATACAGAGTAGGAAACACAGGGTTTATGCTAACTAGTCGCTCCAACTACAAGAGAAGATAAAGAATGATGCAATAGTTACTGTACCATTAATACTTATAATATCTAAAACTTTTACCATGTCTTTCAGTATATTGGATACTATCTGCCTTGTCTCCTCTGCTTTAGTGTAAATGCTAAGAGCTGATTCAAAGCTGATACTGACTGAATCCATGTTTTCAGAGATTGATAGTGGGGCATTTGAACTTGGTGATACTGATACTGGAATAGGATTTAGACTTATCGGTTTTAGACCATCAATTTGAAATGGCATTGCAAGTACATATGAATTTGAAACTGCTAACACTAGTAAAACTGCAGAGTAAAAATATCCATTCTTGAATAGAAATTCCATTTTCACAATTTATATAATAGATCGGAGAAGAAAAAATCAGGCACTTTAATCTTAGTACAGACAGCTACTTATAATGTTATACCTTTGCTTGTTTTCGAAAGGTGCACAGACTGCCCTTTTATATCTCTCTTCTCACAAGGTGCCAGTTTGGAACAGTAACAAAATAAACATCCCTAAACACTTTAAGGTTGGAATGATGACACAGTAGATAATACTGGTGATTAATTTGCTAGCTCCAAACTGCTTGTTTCAGCCTAAATCAATCCACAACATTATTCACCAGTGTTTTTAATACAATCCCCAAATTGAAGCTGTTCATAATTCTCATTCCTGGATTCCCAAAGTTCAATTACTTTTGTAAATAGTATCAAAAGCATAATTTACAATATGAAACATAATAAATACTCAGCATTGGAGATAATAGGGAGATGAATACTACTTAAAACATGAATACATCACAATATCTCCGTGTATATTCCCCTCAACTCCTTCCCTGTGGAATTGTTTGGTCTTTGTATTGCTCAGGTAATTTTGATAGTGATATGTTAATACGAAGTATTTTGGAATACAAAGAAACAAAACAAGTCAATACATATTCAGTTAAAAAGTGAACCTGTACTCTACCGGTAGCAGTAAGTTGAAATGGATTAATTTTCTGTACCTGGTTCCGAGAGAGTCCTTATATAGGACAAATGTAAAATACATAATTATATACAGATAGATTATGTAGTGAATGCATGCAATATTGGCACTGTACTATTATATTACATGCATATGTCTACTATAACAGATGTTATATTTGCCTTTACTCTAATGTAAACGTTCTTGTTAAATGAGAGTTTATCAGATGGTGTGTTAGTGCTTGGATGTTGAATGATTGGTTGTGGTTTACAGTATGGTTTTCATTATGTCAACATGATGATAGTTATTTTATAACTATACACTGTTTTTAGTATTGTGTAAGCTAAACTATAATTATAACTAAATCAGGTCTACTCGAGCAATAAATAACTAAAATGGATAAATGGGCAATAATGGCATAACTATACTAGTCTAATTATAGTTTGAGAATCTAATATTGCCGAAGTGGTATATAATTATTGCACGGTTGTTATTACGATGGAGCGACCTCAAAGCAGGCAACTAGCGAGCGTGAAGCACCAAATCTACCATCCAAGGCTTCCTAGTATGAGACAGATGGACATGGACACTGTATCGCATAAGTTGTCCTCAGAACACTCCAGACATACTACCTATTGTTCACCAGGTATAAGTTTATGATACAACAAAAAAGATATATATATATATATATATATATATATATATATATATAATATAGCTGTGGATATATATTTATCTATCTATCTATTTATATATATATATATATATATATATATATATAATACATTATAATTATCATAATTACTATTATACATATTATATATATAATAATTATAACATAATTATGCTGTACAACAATATTTTATTTATACAGATGAGTTCATCAAAAGTCGTAGTACTTTGCATGTGAGACAGCCTCCAGTACATTGCAGAGTAAGTTTTGCATGGTTATGTTTAGTCTTGTGTGCAAGACTAATCTATAGCATGAACTATTTGTGTATCTTAAATGTCAGTAATTCAAAAAACTATTCTGAGGATGAACAGTGACACTATTATAGTGACTTGCAGCTTTTGTCATTTAACAGGAAATTACATGTACTATAGTTATTCAAGACATCATGAATAAATTAATTGAACAATATTAATAGTATTCATTGCATTCTTTATTACAAGAATGCAAGGAAACTGTTTTTGTTAATATTATTCATGATATAAACAAACCATTAATAGCAACATATACATATCTATATACTATAAATGTCATTGCTATGTGTGAAAAAAGTTATGATAATTATTATAATTGTAACAATTTTCTTAACACAGAATATAGTAAATTCCGAAACTGAAAAGAAGTTTTCAAATTACAAACCACTAAACAGGTGAATGATAATATAATTATAATTTAATGAACTAGTTTGTCTTTATGTAGGAGTTATATTGATGACTGGAATAAGATATTGGGTAATATAAGATCTTTTGAACAAAAAGATAAGAAAAACAAAGGTATTATATTACTTTGTACTTTTCAAATTATAATGAATTGAGATATCAGTTTTCTGAAACAGTTGCTTGAAGACTGTTGATCCATGTATCTTTATTTCAGTAGTTAGGTTTTAGTTGCTTACCTGTAGCTAGACATTAATTATAATAATAATAATAATTATTATTGTAATATCAACTTTTCGCAGATTCTTGTGGCAATGAATTTACCGGATTATTCATAAGAAGAAAACATCCTGAAATCACTGCATCCTGGAAGGTAACTGTAATGCTATGTACTATTGAAATTTTAACTAACGAACTACTAATTGAAAGGTTGAGAACCATAACGAACCCACAAAACTATAGAAAAATAACGAATTGAAAGTATTTTTATGGGATATATCTAATTTTAATGCATTTATGAATATAGACAATCCAATAGTTAATTTTGGTTAGTCAACTATGTTTCCGAGCTCTTCGCTTATATATTGTAGAATAATGATCCTAAAAGTAATGCAAGCATTTGAGCCAAATGGATTCAGAATCAAACAGCTGAATGAGACTTTTGGGTTGACTGTTTATTATTTTGTAATTATTTTTGTCTTTCCATGTTAACTTTTTCAGCATGCTCTAGAAGTGAAGAGTCACACACGACCACGAGTGTCATCAGCTAAACCAATGCCAGCAACAATGTAGTAAGTATCACCATTGTTAATAATTAATTCACTCATTTACGTTATTTCATTGATCTTGATCTTCACCAATAGTAGTCGATACAGGAACACATCAAGGTATATATACATTATGTACAATCAAAGGGGCTATCCCTAGCTATATTTCTTTATCCACAGGCCATATTCAGCATACCCATGGTATTGAACTTTAAGTTTGAAACATAGAGTTATGGTGACTGCAGTGTACGTACTGACAGTTTGTGCTGTTATCACTATACATAATGTATAATGTAATGTAATGTACTATTGATTGTATTTCAAAAACAATAATTATTAAGAAAACTAACAGCAGGAAAAGTACTGTCAGCTGTATAAGGCCTATATTAAATAATCAAGTTATCACAACTCAAATTTCTTCAAAACATTTTTTCTTTTAGTGAATTCGTCAGATTTCTTAGGATTAATGCCACCCTCTATAGAAATGAAGACAAGACGAATAATGATATATGTATCATGAATATACTAAATTATACATATAGTTGACAAGGTGAATGATGACATCAAAAAGGAATCAAGCTTTTCATCATATATCTTGTTCAAATCAACTATTGGACAATCAAAATCAAATATAAAGGATTGTTCCATTACATTTGACCTGCCTTGAAATGTGACATCTTTTATTATTTATTAAAGTGGGTGTAGATAGTTATAGTTATTATTACAGTAGATCTGTCATTTAGTTACATATTAAAATGAGTGTTACAGTTAAGTAAGAACGATATTCTACATATCAGTGAATTTCCCTATCCTTGCAATAATTAATTAATTGAATATCAGTCAATAACTATGAAATACTTTTTAAATATATATACAGTGTACTAACTCAGCATGCGTCCCAATCGATCATCCTCTGTTTGTACAAATTCCTCTCCTTTTTCTTGAATCTTTTTCATCACCTTAACATAATACTCAGCACTATAAGAGAGAATGGAATAATGAAAGACATGGCATGAAGAGCTATATAAGCAATGTATTGTGAGGACTATTGGTTGTATACCTTACTGGTATAGGTAAATGTAATTTCAATTGTCTATATCTGAAGTATAGGCAAAGTAAGCCTAATACAGGTGCAAGACTAGTTTTATTAACCCTCACCTGCATAGGCGGAGCAGAGGGTTACTGTAATCTGTTGTTCTGTCTGTCTGTGTATGAACAAAATGTCTGGAGAACTAACAATATTGGGACGATCAAGCTACCAAAATATGTGAAATGGTCAAAATAAACGACAGGCTTTTTCTAAAACCTTTCGGTTATGAAGTTATGACAATTTTTACAACTCACGATTGTCGTTTCACCATTTTCAGAAGACTTCTGGTAGCAAATCACTATCGAATCACAGCTTGAAATCAAGTACAGTTGAAGTAGTGGCTGCTACAACATCAAACTGGCTCTAAGCTTTTTGCCATGACTGTTAATTTCTAGCTCAACCTATTCATTTCATGCACATGATTGAAGCCGCAAAAACATTTTATAAACACTGAGCTTCTTATACTAAGAGTTATGTACTCTTGCTACTTGCTAGGACTGGAGTGTAAATTGTAACACACACACACACACACACACACATATATGTAAGTATAATAAATATAATGTCATTATAATAATCATTATTACAGTCAAGTATAGTCTGCAATTATTTTGTCAGTAGTCATTCTTGTTTCCCAATCACATGTATACTTGTGGTGAGGGTTCTGCACTGTGAGTACATTCATTCTTACTGTAAGAAATGAGTATTCAAACTACATTATATAAATATATATATATATATATATATAATATTATATATATAAATATAAAAATATTATTAAAAAAAAAAAAATATATATATATATATATATGTATACATTAGAAAGCTGATAGTATCCTGCATGAAGTGAAACACTGATGATACAGAAAGTGTTAATATAACTTTGGGATGAAATGTTTAGTTTGTAATACATTATCATGTTATTAATGCTCAACTAAAGATTCTCTACAACCTGATAAAGAGTATCAGTCTGTATCATCTAACTTGTTAAACTTTGTATGAAATTATACTGCAAGCAGGGCACCCCCCTCTCTGGATTCATCCCTGTATAATACTATAGTGACTATACTATAGTTGTATGATTAGTACACTATTTGCTTACATCATAACCAGTACTGATACTGATAATAACAACTGATATTAATTACTCATCAATTAATAGTAATAGAACTTCATAGTTGTGGTATGAAATAACACAGCAAGTCTGCAACATTATAAGTCACTTTACTAAATCCCCACATATTACAGCTAACAGAACAACATTTAAATATTATGTTAGGTATTTTCAATATCTAATACAGTCATTATATCTGAAATTAATTAAGTTAATTTTTGTGAGCATATTCAATATTGAGTCACAGACATACTGTATGTCTTGGGAGTTGAGCTAGTATCTTTCAACATGGACACCAGGAATCGAAAATATAATAAACTATATATAAATGTCACTAATAACATCTCATTACAACACTTGCTAATTCAGGAATAATATTATTTGAAACATACAGTAACTTCTAACAAATGTTATATAATATGATTGGCTGTAATTACAGCATGTAACTGACTAAACTCATGAAGGTAAGGTCTGTGAACATACTTTCACTTTTAAAAGATGTGAGGCCAAGGTATATGCTTGCAGAAAACACATTATCCACAGAAATTTAATTAGTGGTGGATTTATATTGAATTTTACGTTGTAATAAGTATGTAGTAGTTCAAAAGGCTTTGAGGTCAGGTGCAGTTGCCAGAATTAAAATCAAGCATGTGAAGTATTTATAAACATCATCTCCTATACACCCACAAGTGCTATTTTGAGTGTAATTTGCATGGCATGGCTACGCTAATCGATTGATGATCTGTGTAGTGAGTGACACACCCACGAAACACATGTACATGTAGAATTAGCTCTACATAGGACACGATCTTTATTAGAAATTGTAGTGTTGATCATCAATTAATATATCTGAAGGAATTCCTCCCTCTAAATGATATAGTTAATGTAATATTATCAAACTAGTGACTCACTCTGTAGATTCTAGTTCTTTAGCTTTTGCCTCAGCTTCACTAAGAATATTCTCCCTAGAGTCACCTTCCTGCATGAATCTCTTAGCATAGTCATTCATATCATGTATAACACCAGCCTAAATATGAGAGATAGAAAGATTTGATATGCACGGGTCTCACTGGTACAGCACCCTTCTTTACGTTACTAGCACCCTTCTTAGCTCACTGATTGTCAATGTTGCACAATTCTTTTTAAATATAGTAGAACAAGGCATTGTTTGAGCAGCAATAAGATATAGATAATAATGATAATAATTACATAATTAATTAAGTGAAGATTTCATATATCTACACAAATAACCTTCCATTTGAAAATCCTGGTGAGAATACTGTTCATATGTCATGCATAACATTGTGCATACTAGTAATGTATACAAATATACATGTATAGACACTGAACATAATTATGTTAATAGTAGTTCCACTATGGTAGTAGTATTATAATGGAGTAGTGGTTAGGTGTTTGGATACTGATTGAAAGGTTAGTAATATAATAATTGCTTTCTGCTTTCCGGAAAAAAAACACTGGTTTGGTTTGAATTCAATAAAATACCTACATGACTAGAAATAAGCACTTGATAATGAAAATGAACGCAACAGGATATTCATACACAATCACACAATAAGTGATGTTAAGGTGGCACAAGGATAATTGGTATATCTTAATTCAAATAAAAACAATTTTGAAAATTTGTTCTTTAAAAACTCCACTTACTCCTGGTAAGTTATGGTAGTCTTGGTAATCTCTAAAACCAAACTGATTTTGTGTTGATACTTGAAAGCACTTACCATTTCACAGTAATTCTCTTCAACTAGTGGTAACTTAATCTACTTCACGGCTACAGCCATGAAATTTGATATACATGTACATGTACTTTCATAACTTACCTTGGTCTACAGAGTAACAACATGTATTTTTTAATAGTATTTCTAGGATCTACATTCCACTTTGCTAATTAATATGCAAAAACAACCTTAGATAATTCACAAACACTTTACTTTTTCAGCAACTTGTTTTCAGCAGATAATTAGAACAAATTTCCCCAAACATCTATAATTATATACAAATCAGAAATGTATGGAAATATGCTAGACACCTGAGTGCCACCTTAAAACAATTCTACATAACAAAATTTTGTGTAGCAATTTTTGTAGTGGATGTTTCATGTGAGTTAGTAGCACTTTGCTTTTTTTCCTCCTTCATAAACACAACATGATTATGAAAATCATTGCATGTGTATTGTGAGCAGTAATGTCTAATATCCATTTCTGATATTACAATTAACGACCTTAATGTGAGTACTAATATGGTATGTAAGTCTTATAAAATCAGCTGATCTAGTATCTGACTGGAACCAGCTACATGTATATACTTACATCAGGACTCAGTGCACCTCCTTTGATCCTGTTAGCACCACATTTCTCATTTAAATACTTAATGAAGTCTGGAGTTGTACGACCTCCATTATACTGTATGATCAGAATAATGAGAAAGATGAATTATCTTCCTGTAACAGGATTACACTACTTTATCATACATGAATGATCGAATTAACATCTAAATTTAGAGTTATGATTAATATGTGATTTTATACATGTACATGTAGTTTGAAACACACACATGCACACATGCACATATACACACAAATAAACATTTACATTATATTTCAAATTATAGACATATCAGAGTTTTTGATACATATGAAGCATGGGCCAAATTGCTCAACAATGGTTAGTGTGTGCGTCATTGGGAATACATCTTGAGCCAATTAACAAAGAGATTATGCTGTTATAATCATAATTAACTGTGTCACTGGCCCAAAGAGAGAACTGTGCAGTGTCAAATAAGAAGCTCTTCGGGCCAATGGTGCACCATATAAGCTTATCAAAAACAGACACACATACGCAATTGTCTAGAACACACACATTAATATAGTATACACACACATGTACACACTCACATCTACAGGTTCCTTATCGTCCTTATCAAAGAATTTAATGGTGGGATAACCACTCACTCCAAACCTTATATAGTAGGTAGTAAAATAATAATAATATTATTTATACATACAAAAAAACATGAGAAACATGTAATAGTTACCTTGATGCAATTTCTTTATTTCCATCAGCATCAACTTTTGCTACAACACACTAGAAACAATAAAATAATATATTGATGTGTAATTATGTACACAGTTACTATACACTATGTGTACATGTCATGTTTTCATTTCGTACAGGACGTTTTGCTAATAAGGTACATCTGAACACCATACTGTACAGAAGGGTATCTATTGTCTTTCATATAGCCTAAACTAATGTATACATAGTATTCAAAACTTCTAATTCATACTAGGACTGACTGTGACAACATGGGAAGGCTTAGTGTTGGAACTAAACTCCTTTCATAACCTTTTTTTTTAGAATCAGAAGTTAGGTACTGGGACTAATATTTGAAAGGTTAAAAGTTCCAGCCTGTCATCAGTGCTTTCTAGGAAAAAAATACATATACATAGTATAAATACATGCACATGTACATGTAGTCAGGTACTTATGAAATGTATATGTACTTACATGTTCATCATTCTTGAATGTAGTAGCCACTTCTTCATATGTAGGAATCAGAGCTTTGCAATGGCCACACCCTATGAATATATTTCACAATACCATGACTGTTTCTGCTATCAACATAATTGATGATACTTATTGTTTTTATAATCTTTGTAACAATTAATATTAATTAATCCATTCATCTTTTTGTAGTTGTAAAAGAGTATAAGCAAACTAATCACAGATATACATTCTTCGACCATGATTACACATTACCACTTTACAGCATCTTGTGTTTTATATCATATTGTAACTACATGTACATGTACATACATGTAATTAATGGCCTGTTAATTTTGAAATCTATCAAGCTACATAAAAGTTTGAAGATACAAACAAAAGTGTGATGTCAAACATTTAGTAAATACAACAAGTGGTAATCATCCACTAACTGTATGTACATGTATGTTTTACATAACCATTATTAAGTAAATTATATTTACTGTATTATTGTTATAAACACAGTGGCAGTTAAGATTCTATGATGAATTGAACAAGGTTAAAGTTTCCCTTATTACCTTTTAGAGACACAAAAAATTGTGATATGATATGTCATGCATAGTTATTTCATGATATGCCATGACTGCATTAGTACTCATCAGCTATAATTAATTAAGACCACATATACATGTACTGTACATATGTATACATGTAACTATAGATACACTCACTTACATGGTGCATAAAACTCAACCAACACATTCAGATCAGAGTTCAATACAATTTTGTCAAAATTACTTAGATCCAGCTCCACTACATCAGTAGCTGGTTTCTTTAATTTACCTCCACTACCTGTAATAATGTTAATTGATTTCTATAATAATAATCATAGTCTCTTGAAGATACGCATATTAATTGTGAAATTGACGTAAATGAATAACATGTAATTCAGATCAAATACTTAAACATTTGGGTGAAAATTACATGTAGCATGTAAGAACATAAAAAGTTTAATGATTGGTTTTCTCAGCTATCAAATTTCAATGGCATTCCCATTTAAGTTGAATGTGACTTAACACTATGATCAAAATAATTTTGCTGATTCCATTTCCTCAAACATGGTGATGGTCATAGTACTATAATTAGATAGTGTTTTTAAATTTGGATATTAGAATCCACAAACTATGATATCAAATTAGGTCCTGACAACGTAACAGAAAAACAATTCTCAGTATACATGTACATGTACATGAATTCTATTGTATCATACCTGTTTGCTCATTAATGAATTTAATGATATCATCTGCTGTTCGACCACCTGAATAACTGTAAAATTAATTCTATTAATAAACCACTAATCACTTACATGTACCTGTACATTGTACATGTATATACATGTATGTATCATACACTATAACATGATTAAATGTACTCCTTTTCATTTGAATTATGGTTATGTTTTATTATAGTAGCTGTACATATAAAACTAATACTCTTTTAGTAAGTGTAATATTAGAAAGCTGATAGTATCCGAGTGCTTGTGCTTAAAAGCATATACACATGTATTTTCAAGTACTTGACTGGTGCTTGAAAGCCTTTTTCAAGTTACATGAAATGCTGCGCTTGTGCTTAAGAATTTATTATTATAGTGCTTGATAAGTGTGCATGTATTAGGCGTACCTGCATCTTCTGGTCCTGTTCAGTGTTTGTTTAGTGTGGCAGGGAAGGTCTTTAGACATGATAGGCGTAGACTAAAAGATAGGTGTATTAAGACAGCTGGATGTACCTTTGACAAATTCATGTTCATTAAATGTAATGAACAATTTAAGCAAAGATTACAGTTTCTCCAAGTCTTGTCAACTAACAGCAATGTTAGCTATAACATCTGTGCTTAAGCATTTCTTAAAAGTGCTCAATTGTGTTTAAGCATTTTTACTTGTGGCAGAAAGAAAGCTGCATGTAGAAACTGGAACTAATAGCTAGCTATTCTACCTGAAATATATTTCTAAAGTTCTACAAGGTTCTTTAAAAGGTAAGGACAGTAGATAATCAAAATAATAACTATAATAAGCTGTTGTCTTTCATGCTTGATAAAGTCAGCCATGATTACTGAATTCTGGACACCACAAAGCAGACTATAGGGATACTTTTTTCCTCTATATATCTTGTTTAAAATGCTTGCCCCATCTCTGATACACATGTATATACTATCAGTTAACTACTATTAATAACAATCCAATTATTGGTGCACATCACTAATAACCATACATTGGTATTTGACTAATTTAAACAGATGGCAAGACAAAATAGTCACATTCTTATTATATGAAGAAACGGAATACAACTAACTCTTGAGGTGTTGTTGATCCTTGAGGAAAAAACTTCAGAGTAGGAAAACCCCTGACTCCAAACCGACCACCAAGAGTCTTATCAGCATCAGCGTCAACTTTGGCTATTAATACATCAGACCCGACAAAAGCTTTACCAACCTCCTCATAAGCAGGTGCTAGACGTTTACAGTGACCACACCCTATAAAAACAAAATGAGATATACATTGTAAATCATGTCGTACACAGGAGTAACTTATGATATTTCAGGACACTATAATACACCACCACATGTAGAAGACCCGTCATCTTCCAAAACCCTCCCTAAATAATTACATGTTGGCAAGTTGCTAGTATGAAAATATTTTGACAGTAAATATAAGTTAAGTTTAACCCTTAGAGCACTGAACATGTTTTTTATTATTATTCCCATTTTCAACATTGGTGGCTCTGCTGCAGATATCTCGGCCACCGTTCACTTTCTACACCTCAAATGTGGCTTCTTTTCTGATTTGGATGTACTTCTAGCAACTTGTATGATTAAGTCAAATGCAGTGTTCTCCCACTTTCGACAGTAACTGGGACAAACAAAATGACCCTACTACATGTTGTCACCAGCTAAACCCACAATATCACATTTTCTAGCAAGAGAGATGTCTAAGTTACCCACCAGATTGCGTGGGCAGGAACACTGAAACCGCACATTGTTTGACCAGTGAGGGGGCTGCATCCCATTCAAACCCTAATCAACAAGAGCACATCCCCTTTAAAATTCCCCTCATACTCTATAATTTAGGCCAAAGTGTGGTATTTAGCACAGTGTATATGCACATTGTATGTAAAACCTCACTATGTACATGTACATGTAGTTATAACATAATGAAAATGGGCAGAGAACATGTACTGTACATGTAACTCCAAACTTCCTTTGGGACGTGTATTTGCAAGACACAGCTGCTAAACAGCATTTGTTATTACATACACATGTATGTGAGCCACACCTCCCACCCACAAAACTGTGGTGGGTGTGTGTTCTCTATAGTCATAATTATTTTTATACATGTACATGTACATTAACTTACATGGAGCATAAAATTCCACAAAAGCTGCCTTTGATCCATCAACGTACTAAAGAGAAAGGCAAAAATGAAGTGAAGTCAGAAAAAAGTGTCCTATGATCTTTATTTGTTTTAGTTACATGTACATGTGTAATTATAACTAAAACTCTTTTTTAGTAAGGTATTTTGACTAAAACCTAAGCCTAATATTAATTTCAGTTAATTAAGGTGGCTCTTGGGTAATTAGCATATATATGACAACAACTAAAAAAACTCCACATACACAAGAAGTTCTTGGTTACTTTTGATAGTCTTAGTGACTTTTAAACAAAGTACTGATATTGTCCTGATAGGGTAATCCGTTTAACAGTAATTCCATGCTGTTACTTTGAGCTAGGGGTAACTTATTTGATGAATCTATGATATCTACAGATATGAAACTTGTTTTACTCTCATAACGTAACATAGAAACGATCTCCTTTTCTAAAATAGAGCTTCTAGGATCTTTGAAATCGAGCATTCCACCATGATGTACTGTGACTCAAAAACAAACAACTAAAAAAGTGGGCTGTTGCCAAACTCTTCAGTCTTTAAACTACTGGTTTTCAAACTTTCAGAGCAAATAGAGTGCGTGGATAATACATGTACCTAAAGATATACTATGACAGTAATCAGAAATGTCTACCAATTAATGAATATACTAATTACACAAACACCACCTTAAACTACAACTGATTAGAAACTAGGCATACTATAACTAAATGTAAAAGTAATAATTTTTATCAAACTACAATAATTTAATACTATAATTATACATATAATGAATGCACTCGAAGTGCAGAACCCTCGCCACAAGTGTGATTTGGTAAACAACTTGAGAATGATTCAGTCACCGACAAGGAAATAACTGCAGACAATATTTGACTGTAGTAATAATTATTATACTGAGATTATACTATATTTGTGTATGTTGTGCATTACAACTTACACTCCAAGTCCTACTACCTATATAGTATAAGATTACAAGCGCAGTGTTAAAATCTAGATTTGATAACAGCTTCAATCATGTGGATGAAATAAATGGGTGGAGTGAGAAATTGCCAGTCATGGCAGAAAACTTAGAGCCAGCTCAAAGTTGTAGGAGCCACTACTTCAATTGTACTTCATTTCAAGCTGTGATTCGACAGCGATAGGCTTCAATCAAGATGAGCTGTGTTTCAGTATATAACCAACTTATATCAGAATTTGCAGAATATTTGCAAGGTCAATTCTGTTATCCTTAGTGATGACAAAAGAGGGTGGCAATGTGCTATTTGGAAAAGAATTCCTGAGTTCTGAACCAGAGCCCCTAGACCTCTTCTTACCTTCTCATCAAATCATAATCAAATCTTATCTTTATATACAGATGTAAAGTAAGATCTGATCATGATTTCATGAGAAAGTCAGAAGAGGTCTAATTCGTTATTCCTGACTGAAGCAGAGCTCAGCCCCTAGCCCTCCTCTGACCTTCTCATCGAATCATAATCAGATCTTTAGTTTACATATTATGCTACACATTATAGTAACAGATTTCCAAGTAAACTCTCATATAAGTAAATAGATTAAACTAGTAGACATTATTAGTGCTGATCAAATAGATAACTTGATTTATATCTACCATCTGTATGCACCTCTGCTATACAAATTATACACTTCGCGTCTGCAGCCCTCACTATACATCATCTCACTATATATATATATATACATACATCCTTATAGTCCCATTGAGTCAGAGTTTTTATGTAAAAGTTATTAATGCCTTATTACACGTACATGTACATGTACCTGATCAAAATTACTACTTGTAAGATCCACTACATTAGCTCCAACCAGACCAAGAAAAAGAATGATAACAGATAACGAATAGTAGAATTTCATTTCTCCCTTGAAGATCACTAGGGGTGACTTTACACGTGTATTATATTGACAGAAGACAAGGTGTGGTCAATTCAAATTATGGGCGTGGTTTTATTATGAAGTACTGAAGGTAAGCGTTCTTTCTTTTTACGTTACTGTTTTGTCTCGTGGGCCAGAGGACCTGGTTTACGAGACCTTTTCTAGTAAATCTCTTGTTTTTAAACAGTTGTGTTATAATTATATCTTCACTCCTTTATTCCAGATTAAATATCTAAACTTTTTAGAGTCTCATAGCCACAATGCCTACATTTGGAGTAAAGATAACACATATTCCCAGATCCATAAATGAGAGTGAGTTCAAGTCTTTCCTCGGAAGTACCATTCCACCTCTTCCTCCCATTCTAAGCACCCACTTGAAAGATGTAGATGAGCATATTCCTAAAAAGTATGCGTTTATTAATTTCTCTACTATTGAGGAGGCACAGTTAGCAGTTGATATAATTAATAAGTTACATTTGAAAGGTGAACGATTGTTTGCAAAGATTCAAGGGTCACAACTGAAGTCTGGACATGTAGCAAAGCGGAAATTCTCTTCAAGTTCAGATCTGCAAAAAGACAGTCCTAGAACAATCAAGGTATCTGGGTTACCTAGCAACTACACAGAAATGCAATTAGAAGAAGTATGTAGTAAATTTGGGGGTATAGACAGTATTCGTATTTGTCAAGGAAAGCCAGTATATGCCTACATTACTTTCAGCGAGGGTGAGTCTGCAAATACTGCAGTTTGTAAAGTAAATAATAGCATTCTTGAAGGTCGTTCTATAAGTGCTTTTCTTCTGCCTTCTAATAAAAGTTCCTCATTTCATAATGTTCCCAGTCAAGCTGGTAAAACAGCTACTAAAGAAGTAAATACTAAACGTAGTCTTTTTCAACCTTTGTCTGAGGGTCTTACTATAAGACGAAAAGGTATTAGAAATGATAGTAGGCAAACCCTATCCTGCAAAGACAACAATACTGATTTTTCTTTCTTGTTACCACAAACTTCAGGTTTTTCCCTTGATCATATTGAAGGTACACCAGTTACACATGGAGGAATTCATCGCACTTTACCAGTACACGTCAAACGACAGCACTCTGATTCCAGTACTGATAGTCTTCCTGATTACCAGGATGATCCAAGTGAAGACAATCTTCCTTCAAAGTATAGAAAAAGCGAAAAAATTACGGATAGGAAGCCAGTTTTTGATAAAAGGAAAAAGCTAGGTACATGTAGTAACAAACTCGTACAAAGCCCTCAAAAGCTATCAAGTGGTAAGTTATCTGTTAGTGTTGACAGTTCGTCCAAAAGAGCTGGTCAGAAGCATTTGTTTGATCGTTTAGCAATTGAAACTATTTCACCTTCTTCGCAAAAGCAGAAATTGCTCTCTTCTTCTATCACACCTATGCAGCCCCAAGAAATTAGCACACAACTTTCTAAGCTGGTAGGTGATGAACGTCAATTGCCAAAATGTATCAGTGATCAATATAAACGTTTGAATGAAACCAAAGCTGCAGGTGAGCTTTTTCCTCGAAAATCATTTCTAGTACCTGATATAGAAAACCCAAATGACAGAAATAAAAATAGACAGAAATGCAGTATATCTTCATCTTCTAAACCACTTCCTGTTGAAATTCGCAAAGTAGCAAAACTTCAACTTAGAGATCCATTGGTGGGACAACTACTTGTAAAAAATAACAGACATTCCGTGTTTGTTGCAAATTTACAAAAGAAAGAACATGTTACTATCAACGTTTCTGAGATGGGTCAACATTTAGTGATTAGTGGTGAGAAGACAAGAATTGAAAGAGCTTCAAAAGAGTTACAAAAGAGAGTTCATGAATTCACAGCAAAGATACGAACCAGGTCTTATGCAATGGATGTGATGTATGCACCATTGTTTTCTGAAAACTCTGATTTCACTACAAAAATAAGTGAGTTGGCTCAAACACACGGTGTTGAATTCTTTGTAACTCAAATTATGCCTGGTCACACTAGATCTGAAATACAAATTGAGCAAATTGTACAGGAATTGAAGGATTACAAAAGTCTTCTTACGATATCTCATCTACTTTCAAAAGGGTTAGTATTTTATCCTTACCAGTGGTATATCCAGGACAAAAATAGTATGTGGCATCTGATACCAGATGAGAATAACAAGATCTTTAATGACAATTTGCTAAATTCTTGTAATACATTTGAGTGTGAAGACAACAATGTTATGTTCAAAATTAGTTTACACGATATGATAGCTACTAACCCATGCACAGGCTATAGACATCCATTAAAGACAAGCTTCACTCGCACGGCATGGTATCAGTACCAAGATGATCACTTTGGGTTTGTGCCATGTACTGATGAAGACTCAAGACAGATTGAACAGTGCTTTCAAACAAGGAATCCAAAAATTGAAAGTTCTGAATGCTACTACAATTTCCAATCCATGTTAATGATTGATCTTTCTAACAAATCAATTACAGGTATTAAACGTGATCCTATGCCTTCATGTAATGAGCTTAACCCTACTGTTTCTGTTGTCATTAAAGGATTAGAGTCAGATTTGAAATCGGCTGAGGAAGCATTTGATGATCTACTCCAAACAAAACGAATGATAGAAATCTTTCCCAATACCGTTTTTATTAGTTGTCCTAGTATATTACAAGCTGTAATACGGAAGTATTGTGTGCAAGCTTTTCACAAAAATGACAGTATAGAAGTGCATGGAGTTGAGAAATACACAAGTATTGTGATATTAGAAGCAATTAAATCAGCTTCCATTGGCTCCAAACTTGACCTAAGTATGGATTCAACTACAGCCTTTACAACACCATTAGAATGGGAAATGCCAAGTAAAAACACGGAATTGAAATTGGTCAGGTGTGGTAGCGACGAATGGAATAAAATTAATTCATTGTGGCATAAAACAATGCGTCAAAAGATCATCAAGGTTGAACGTGTTCAGAATATATGGCTTTGGCGTCAATATGCTCTACGAAAGGAGAGGATGATAGCTAAAAATGGTGAGGAATATGAGAATGAAAAAAGATTATTCCATGGAACAAAACACACAAATCCATTAGATATTTACAATTCAGAGAAAGGATTTGATTTTCGTTTCTCTCGTCCCGGTATGTGGGGTCATGGGAGCTACTTTGCAGAGAATGCAAACTATTCAGCAAAACACTATGGGTTTGAAATAGAAAATGGGTCAAAGCAATTGTTCTTGGCTAAAGTTTTAGTTGGAAACTTTATAACTTTGCAGTCGGATAGGAGTTTGAGAATGCCACCTTTGAAACCTGGAAGCAGTGAACGATATGACTCTGTCAATGGATTTACTAATGGAAGTAATGTGTATGTAGTATATGAACATGACAAAGCTTATCCTGATTATCTAATCACTTATTGAATGAATAATTTTTTAAAAAAATAAATTTTTTTAATCAAGGGGTGTGTTAGTGCACATGGCTGAAAGTGTAAGGAATAGTGTTATTGTATCACAATAATTTATTTATAATAACTAATGTAATGTTGTTTAATAGTATATAACTTTTATGTTTATTGTATTCTGAACTTTTATGAATTATATTTGGATCATCCACCTAATAACCTGTGAGGCCAAAGTCAACATATTAACAATTATGATATTATACATTGAAATCTTTGATATCTATTATTATTTTATACAAAAAATGGATAAATTGATTGTTTATACATAATTTTAAACAAATACAGGATGAAGATCAAATTGATCAACAATCAAGGAGAACTTCAAAACGTCTCAAGGAACAAAAGGGTAAAGACAACACACAAACGCTCTCATTTGATGATAAATTTACAAATGTTGAAGAAGAGCATGTGGAGAACAATGATAAAGGAGCCAATGGTCATGGAGAACATATGAAACCTCATCATATGCATTTATATCAAACAAGTTCACAAAGAGGAAGAGGACGACCAAGCAAGTTAGTAAACATAAGTCAAAATGTTATATTTTAGAAATTTCTTCCATTCTCATTCCTGTATAAACTTTAATTGACTTGGTTTTAATTGTGAAGAGATTAGTTTTGTCTTGTTGATGAAGCATAAGATAGCCTGAGTACATTACAGACTAATTGACAGACTAACTGACCGACTTTATTGATTTGTACGTTGTCATGGTTATGAAGACTAATGAAGTCTAAAAGAATTCAGAAAGCTGGAGTGTACTCAACATATTCAATAGATGTGGGTAGGATTAGATACTATTCTATGGAAATATAGATTATAATAACCAGAGCCTGGAGAACCTCCCACACATAATAGGGAAGCAGTTATTTGAATAATAATAATACATAGGTTGCATTTGGATGATCAACCTGAAAGGGAGCTGGTTCAAACAGTGTTAAACACTTATGTCCTCGCTGTCTCCTATTCTTTGTGCTCTTGATAATTTCTTCCTTAAATGTAGTCTTCATGCTGGAGACAGGTAACTGTCTTACAATTAAATGTGCTGCAATAATCATACTGCTGCCTTATTTAAATACATGTATCACAATATCCTAAACTTTCATTGCCTAATATGACCACATTTTCATACACACAGCTGATAATATCTGAGACTCAATACTGACAAACTTCTTTGTTTATGTCCTGTTTGTATTTATTAGTAGTTGCAACTACTTCATATAATTAATGCAATGGTAGAAAACATAATACAGAATGTTACCCAAGGGCCTTCTTCAGTTATTTATCTATTTATTTTTTTTCAGAGCTGAGTTAGAAGAAAGAGAGAAGGGCAGAGAAGAACAGATTGCCAAAATCTTAGAAGAGAAGGGAGAGTTCTATTCCTTGGTTTTAGTGAACATTAATAATAAACTAGCTCTACAGAATGGACTGTGGGCACAATTAAAACATTCAAGCAGTAATAAATAAAAGTTATCACAGAAATAATCATAATTTATTATACAATATTATCTAATGATTATGTTAATCCTACAATCCCCATCTTTATTTTTCTCTCTCAAACTTTCTCCATCTCTCTCTCTAACTCTCCCTCTCATCCCTCTCTTTCTGTCTCTCTCTCTTGATATGATCAGTGCCAACATTTCTTATAATGGCACTGCATCCAACAGCTGAGATGTGGCACTATTGTGACAACACATGTACTGTATGAAAACTCATTACATCACTGCTGGTGGTTTTAATCACACCCAGGCAGTGAATTTTACCAACATGTTAAAGTAAATAGTCAAAAATGGGGGGGGGGTGAAATGAGTTTCGCTACATGCAACTGAAAAAATACTTTCTGTAATACTACATGACCACACTAAAAATCAATTCCTCAAATTATCATTCTGCTGCAAAAGAAGGCAAAGTAATTTTTAATCATTCTCCCAGATGTAATCCCACATTGGACTACAAAAGCCTGGCGAGCAGACGTTTCGCCTCTTTTTTTTTACATTGGGACAGGGCGTTGTATATAAAAAAATACCCACATATTTACTCACTATGACTTTGACATTGTTCGCTGGCTTTCCAAGGTGACTAACATATAAAGGAATATCTATATGAGCATTGTAAAAACCCCACAGGTGTTATGTAATATGGTGCTTCACAAAGCATTACTTTGTATTCATGTCCATCTTTTCTACTAAGAAACATCTTTTCTCCACATTCTGGATGTGTTATTCTTCTCATTGGTACGATGTTCACAAACTACATGTGTAAAACTTAGGTAAGACTGGATGTCAAAATTTTTAACTGTGTGGGTGAAGGTTCATAGTCTACAACTCCACTTGTTGTATTAATCCAACTCTCACTAAGATAAAATATAGGATCAGATCTGGCTTTGCTCATGTATTATTGCAAATGATAATTGACCAATATCACGCATAATGGTAGTGCATTACTCAAATCTACAGTGAGTACAGAAGAGTCAATGTGTACTTTGAAAGGTGCTTTGTACATTCACAGTTTAAAAAGATTGGCCAGTACACGAATCTTCTAACCTACAAATTTATATTGTAGAGGGAGAATACTGTTTAGACTTAACAACCTATCTCCTCCACAATTCATAGATTCTCCTTCTTTAGAAATACCAACTATATACCAAGAACATAGCCCAATGTGAACTAATTAATGAACTAATTAATAATGGATGATAATTCCTTGTGTAAAAGTAAAATGACACAGAAACCTGAAGTTTGTTTCCATTTGCTATATAATTATGGTCGTTTTCATCATCCCAAGATATATCAGTAATGATTGTGGTTGCCAAAATACCTCGAGGATACATATCTTCAACGATGTTTGGAGTCCATGGCCATTTACCTTTAAAATCAAGATTTTGGTGTCCTCCTTCGGTTTGCTCCCATGCTATTCCAAATCTCATACCATATATAGCAGTAGTATTCTCAGTGTGTATATCTTGAATATCCATTTTAGCATAGGGACTTTTATCATTATCCAGAATACTGGCACCAATCACTGGGTCACGTGCAATAAATTCTCAATCTTTATCAACTGCACCATATACTTTTGGATCTAAAAAAGAAAATTCATTTGTACCCACAAGTCATCACTGAAGTTTGGAAGCCAATGTTAGAAATATGCTATAAAAAAGTGTATGATAATTACTACTCTATAGTACCACAATTAGATAAAATCAGAAGGTGGCATAAATTATTATGTTCACTTGAAGTTCAAATGAACATAAAAGTATGCATAATATCTCATCTCTCTCTTTATCTCTATCTTGTAATTATGGTAATAACTTTAACATTATCTCATTCCTAGCTGCCAACACTCCTCAATGACTGATGACTTTAGTCATTGAGTGGCAGATTTTTTGCTAAACAACTAGATTTGTGATGTGCAACAATGGTCAGAAATATGAAGCCATCTTCCATCATCGAAGTCATTTCTCTATAAGTGAGTGGACGGTAGGAAACAATACTGCAGGTTAATGATATAGTTTGGAGGTAGTCCGAAGTAGATGTTAGGCTTACAACACGCTGCATGAACAGAATGTATACTGATTATGATTACTATGGAATCAAACTTTCGTATTGCTGCAAGTAGTTTTCTATTGATCATATGCATTTTATATAAATTACTAGGAATGTATATATGATAAGAGAGACACACATGTCCAGAGAAAATCTGCTCCAGAATTTTTCTGGACATGTGTGTCTCTCTTTATCTTATCACATATGCATTTTACCACCTCCTTTTTCTTGTCAATTATTGAAGCAACAAAAATCTATTACTGTGTATACTAATGAGATTTTATCATAAATTATTGACAAGGAAAAGAGAAGGAAAAAGGTTAAAAACACAAAATCTATGTTCTTACTTCTTAGTTCAAAATTCACAGTAGCCTGGAAGTGACATGATAATGTAATAATTACAGTAGACTTCGTAATGAAAGTGGAATCTGTGGATTCCAATACTAGAAAGCCACTTTATATATAAAGTGTTAGTTGATTGGGATTTCAAAACGAAGCCATAAACACCTCTCTGTACATAATAATAATTTGGTAATTGATAATTCTGTTGCGATAATTTTGAAGTCTACCGTATATATTGTATGGATGATGTTGCCGAGCAACCTTTAAAACCTTAAACGAGCAAAGGAAGGTAGTTTGTAGCTTTGTACATGGCCGTGAGGATGTTTTTGCTGTTCGGTATTACCAGTGCTTGTCATTTGGTTTTGAGCTTAGCAGTCTATTATGTTCAGTGTTTTATAATACCTTATAAATGTTTTCTTAGCTTAGCAGTTCCACCCAAAGCATATAAACATGGCAAAAGTTTGGTACATGCTGTGGTCCTGACCCTCTGCTTCCATGTAATGGTCGATTTGGGTATAAATGAAGTTTAGGTTTTGTAATTAATATATAGCACAGCAACAAGGGCCAGTTGCCTTTGTTGTGGAAAGTTTATTTTGAATGCTAACATAAGACCTTAACAGAGATAGCTAGCTCTATGATTCGGCAGACCACATCCTTGTCATGTGGCATATATTAATTACAGAACCTAAACTTTACTTATATCCCAATTTGTTACATATAAGATACAGATACGTCATTAACGGAATCTATGACGTTGGTATAATATATGCTATATACATAGGCGAGCCCAGTTGCATGTATAAGTGAGTGCACTCCTATTATGTACATAATAATTACCTCTGCTAATGAATATTAATTATTTATCATGGCTACCAGAACAGTCATCATTCAGTATATTGCTGTACGACAAGATCTCCTAAGTTCCTTTGGCTGGCCTATAGGAGCAGTTATAGCTCAGGCATGTCATGCCTCTTCTGCTGTTCTTCATACATTTCATGATGATCCTCATGTACAAGAATATTTACATGACATTAATGGAATGCATAAAGTGGTTTTACAGGTGAGCTCGCTATGTAAGAATAGAGTATCTCCCTGTCTATATAGAGGTTGTTACGTGGACATATGCTTACCAGTGAGGAAAATGGTCAAGGGCTATTCCAGTTTGTCAAGGGCGGTAAAAGTTTAATACCAAGAAGCTAAACTTTTAGTGGATTGTTATATCCCCTATTGCAGTATATAGTGGGGTAGCCACATGTTTACTCAATGGTTACAATGTTTGTATGGGTGACAAATACTGCAGTGATGTTTCCATCTGTAATTGTTCCCCTTGCTTGTTGATTACTTCACAGAATATCATGTGTATACATGTACATGTACATAACATAATTAGTAACCAATTCAACTGTAGTACTGGTATATGTACACATAGGTTGTTCATTGTTAATCATAACTATAACTGAAACCCCTTTTAATACATGTAAGCCATTTTAACTTTTATTCACAAGTAAGTAGTCTCATGTAGCCAGCCAGCAATAAAAATATGCATGTTAGTTTGTACAACTATTATATATAATTAAATGCCAGTACAATTTTATTACTTTATACGTTTTGTACACATAAACTAAACTGTCCAAGTAAACCTTTTCATCGTTATATGACTCAGATCCATACAAACAAGAAATAAAAATTTCTTGGCATATTATAATTATTTAGAAAAAATCATAGCTTGTTTGACAGACACTTGTATCATTACTTTGCCACGCAGGTGAGGGTCCTGTCCAGTGGCGTAACTGAGTGTTTAGTGATGACAGGGCCAAGAAATTGAGAGTTGTAAAGCAGGGAGGCTGGGGTCGCAGCCCCCCAGTAGCTGAGGGTTTTTCAGAGTTAAAAAGACCTAACTGAGGGGAATTTTTGGATTGTGGCTTTATTTCTGCTATATTACACTGGTGGAAAGAGTGCTCAAAAGCGGTGTACAAACACTGATCATGAATTGAGATGACAGAATAAGTGTGGGTATTAAAAAATCTAAAAATTATAATAATAATAAAAATTATTAAAAAAAGAAATTGTGTTGCCCAGGCCCCGGCTGGGTTCAGTTACGCCACTGGTCCCGTCCGACGGCACTTATAAAGTATTTATCATAATTATTTTCTAATTATATTAGATTAACAATGAAGATGAATTAAAAACACTTTCTGCAAAATTGCAAGAGAATGGAGTCCATCATAAATTATGGATAGAACAACCAGAAAATGTTCCAACCTGTTTGGCTACAAAACCATATCCCAAAACTGATATTCAAAAATATTTTAAGAAATATAAATTGTTTTCATGATAAAAATAACTGTTTTGAACGATTTAAAAAAAACATACGCAATACTGAGCAGGAACATGTCAATATCATGCATAAATAAATAATAAGGCAATGATAATTATAAATTATCACAAAAATTTTAAGTGTACATATAGACTGTGTTTTGAATACATGAATGTGATGAACCATTCTTTTGCTACCAAAAGTCTTGTGAAATTGGTGAAACGGTAGCTGTGAGTATATATTGTAGTGTCTGTACATTTTAAAATAAAAATTGTTAAAGTTCTACAAGGTTCTTTAAAAGGTAAAACAGAGTAGATAATAACTATAAAAGCTGATGTGTTTCAGGCATCATAAAGATAGCCATGATTACCGAATGCTGGACACCACAAAGCAGTCATAGGGATACTTTGTTCTTCACTTAAATTTGTAAAGCAATCATAGGGATGTTTTTTTTTTCTCTATAATATTATACACTTGCAGTCTCGCGGGCCACGACCTAATCCGAACGAGGTTTCCTCGTTCGGATTAGGTCGTGGCCCGCGAGACTAATACACTTGTTTCTTATGATCTTATCTTATCGAGTTCAGGATAGATTCTATCAATAATTATAATTAATTTTTATAGGCGAATAAGTAGGCGGAGCGAATTCAATTATACACATTTTGATATGCCTTCTCAACTTGCCAAAATACGGCAGAGGAGACTGGACTCAAAAGCAAGATATGCAGCTCATAGAGAGGAAGTGTTAGAAAAGAAGAGGAAACAGTACGCTGAAAATCGTGAGGTAAAACTGATTGTTTATAAATTTATATTGTGCTGGAGTTTATTATATTTGATATAATTATATATATATATATATATATATATATATATATATATATATATATATATATATATAATAATTATAATTATATATAATGTAATGTTATAATAAATTATAATTATATATAATATATATGAATATATAATATATATGGATTGTTATGAGTGTGTGATATATCATTGCTGGAGATATATCTAACTTGTACACTATTAATTTTACTCTATTCTGATCAATGAGATTTATATCAACTTGTAGTCTTCTTACTTGTTAAAATGATGACATCATTGTCACGTATCTTTTCCTCTTTTAATGGGGCTCAAACCAATGCTTTACCATAACAAGGATTAGTTTCCTGTAGCCAGCCCATCCCACTCTAACGAAGCGGGAAGGGTCTGGAAGATCTCTGTAGAGGCAGTCGTCCAGTGCTTTCATCGGATATCTGGTGAAAGCACTTTACTTCAAGTAGACCTAGTAGGTGTTGGATAAAATATAGAAGTGATAGAAACTACCAGGAGTACACTAGGTTTTAACACACTAAAGGAGAAGCACATTGACAGGAAAAGATGTATTTACATCTAACAACAACTCATTCAACACTTCTGTAGCTCTGGTGGCAGCTCTTCCATTCAAAAACTTCCTCTTTGCTTTCTTTGTGCCACAACTTACATCAACAGCACAAATCTGCCATTTTACTTTTCACTTTACACTGTGTGGTAACACACCTACTTCAGGTAATGACTTCTGGTAAAAGCACTGGACGACTGCCTCTACAGAGATCTCCCAGACCCTTCCCGCTTTGTCAGAGTGGGAGAGGCTGGCTACGCGAGACTAAACAAGGATAGCAACTGACATGATCTATCAGATTGTAGTAGCTGTACAAAAACTGAATTCTAACACTCTTTCCCTAACTGACGGTATCAGACAATTGCATTGTGCATCCAGTGGCTCCAGCCAAGAATGTTGCTTAGCAAGAGTATTGCATAACGATGGCTATGCTGATGGCATCTGACTGATTGATTTACTGCCCATTGTGTTTGAACCTAGACCCATTTACTATATTCTGTAATCTGATAGGTCAGAATAGGGTAGGTATATTATTATTGTTATAATTATTATATAATTATGTGTATATTGCCAAAATATACTACACTGCACCTCTGATTCATGTATTAATACAGTACATTGGTTACAGGCATGGTGTCATATATTTTGCCTGGTTTCTCAAGTAAAATAATATGGGGCTTGCTAAAAGGATTTTAGTTAACTACATGTGTGTCCATTGTTAGCCAAGTTTCTTTATAATTACATGTATTGTATAGCCCTAAATTTTCACGGGCTATAAACTTTGCATTTTAAAAGAAAACTAACACACCAAGAAAATTTTTATTTGCAAAAATAATCGTCTCACGCCCACCACATGTGAGCTGGATTTTTGGTGAACGCGAACATTTTATCCCAAAATAGTTGAATATCATCGAAACGTGAAACATTTACCAGTGACAATTTATGGCTATATACAATGTAGTATTAAAGTAGACTTGTAATTTAGTTATAGTTTACTAAATGTAAAAATGCTGTACTGAAAAGGGTTTTAGTTATAGTCATAGTTAACTAAAACAACACTACATGTATCTCTGATATTAACACAAGGTTTTCCAAGCATTTTGATAGACAAGTTGCCAGAACCAGTAAAATACTGGAAATGTATTTACAATGTATCTTTACCCTATCTCTTGTTAACGTTTGTCAAACTTTGTGCTTATCTGGTAGCTTTTATTCTTCATGAGTTGACTGTTTGAGATATTGTTATTGTAACTGGATAGTTGAGCATAAAGAGTTTGGCATCATTTTTCTGTGATGTTCCAGTGTAGAGGTATAAACACTGAATACTCTAGATGGAAACAAGATATATAGAGAAAAAAGTATCCCTATGATTGCTTTGTGGTGTCCAGCATTCAGTAATCATGGCTGACTTTATCATGCCTGAAACACAACAGTCTATTATAGTTATTATTTTGATTATCTACTCTCCTTACCTTTTAAAGGACCTTGTATATAGAACTTTAGCAATATATTTCAGGCAGAATAGCCAGCCAGTTTGTACGAGAGGCTGAGAGCTTGAGCGCGCGTTCTTTTACACGCCACACCCTTTAATTGACCGAGCCCCCGGGAATGACGTAACTTCCTTAACTACGTATACAACGCATACTCGTGCAAGTGGACACGAGAATATAAATATATATAGATTCAACCCCGTGGAAAGCAATCATTATCATAGGGATGGCCCTTCGGGCCATAAAAATCATCCCTGGCGCTTGGGCAATGATTTTATTGTTTTTGTATACATGTGTGTAACATTCTGGGCCTTTTTAGCATTATACTTACATGTACATGTAGTTCTTGCTACATGTATTTGATAATAAATGAAAACTTTAATAAGTAGAAAACCTAATCAGCAAAAACTATCATTGCCCTTTCCTTCAACAGCAAGGAGCAATACTTCCTAAAGCAAAACACATTTTACTCTCCTGTATAAATCCCAAGAGTATTTGTAATTATATCATTCTATAGTTGAGTATAGTTTTATTTTTTGAAAGGCTATATTAGCAAATTCAAAGCAAAGATATTCAGAGAATTCTAACCGAAAACAAAAGAAAGCTAGTTCAGCCAGATATTACTGGAAGAACAGAGAGGTGAGATTTACATAATAATTGTATGATTATCATCAACTGACATGGTATTTTATCTGGATATTATTTGTCTGATACCAGACAAGAATAATAATTGGCTATTTGCCCAGTTGATTATATGAATCACACAGTAAATGATGGAGACTATAACTTAGCAACAGTACTACCCATTATAATGCTGGATGAGCATTTAAAAAGGACAGAGGTAGGTAAAGGGGCAGAAGAGGGTTTGTATCTCTTGATCTGATATTAACCTTGCCACCCTAGACCATGGGATCAACAAATAGTGTGTCCTAGCAATAACATGTATTTGTCCAATACCAGACAAATATATACATGTATGACCTACACGTATTTGTCTGTGATAAGCACAATTTTGATAGTTTTATTTCCATTATTTATGTTTCAGAATGCAATGATTATATGCCAGGCCTGAGTGATAGGGAATCATTTTATAGCCCATAGGGCCATCCCTGTTTCCTATGGGTATATATATATTTGTTTGTGTCACATATACATTATTGTAAAGAAGAAGTTGTGTCATTTCGGGGGGCTCAGAAAATTAATCTGTGTGGTGCACTCAAACCTCAAGCTGGCAAACTGCAATTAATACATGTAGCTGTTGTAGCTGAAATACAAGACAAAACTAGAGCTGTTAAAAGAATAGAAAAAATAATAATTGTTGTGTTTTAGACATGACATCATTATCACTGCTATTACTATTATCATCATTAATATATTGCTGCTTTGTTTTGTTTCTTTATTATTAAAAGAAGAAGGGTGCAACAATAATGATCAGTGAACTAAGAAGGGTGCTTGTAACATAATGGTGCAGTACCCAGCTATTAAAACTGCTTGGGAATAGTGTGGCTATTGTTAGAGGTACTATCTTCATAGCCTCATGATAGTGGGATAGTACTGGTTACTCAACCACTTCATGACCACATGTATACAATACTATACATGTAACAATGTTAGTAATTCTATTGAGATCGTTATAAATCAAGACCTGGAAGTTATTCTGGTGATTTACATGTACTTTGTTGTTCCTGTAACTTTACTTTTATTTGAAAGAACTTTCAGTTTATGTGGCTGCTATCATCACTTCTCAATGTTTTGTTTATCAATATGAAATTTTTTTAATCACAATAGCATTTAGTGATTTCACTGTTGTGTGTGTGTGTGTGGGTGTGTGCGTTTGTTTTAAATCTTTGTTATACTGCCAAATACATGTACATGTACATGTATTACATTTTAATGTTAGGCTATTTTGGCGAGCAGGAGGGAAAAGTATGCTGAAGATTTGAAGAAATTTGGATCTCATCAAAAATTTAAGGTGATTACAAAGACTTAAAACTAGTTGCATTCTTTCACTAAATTTTTATAGCATGTTGATAACTACATGTAATACATATAAGAGGACAGAAATATTTAAACATCAGATAGGAAAGTGACATTCACTTACCTCATTATTAATGAATGGCTGAAACAACCATCATCATTTAGAAAGTAAAATATTAGAAAGTAAAATATTTATCTCTTTTAAGTTATGTTTCCCAAGCCTTGTGAAGTTCTCATATTACATGTAGTACACATGTTTATCTGTAATTAATCTAGCATAACAAGAGTTGAATTTATTGCTATGATTTTTTTCTTGTATCTTTAATAACTATTCATGTCCATGTGTGTCTGAAGCGACAAGCAACCATGTTTCTGTCCTCCACCTCTTGTTAGCTTCTTAGTGTAATAATACATGTAATATTAATTAGTTATTAATTTGATTAATGTATTTACAATTCACTAGACTATCCCCCCTAATCAAAAGAAAATTTATTCCAGATATTACCAGAAACACAGAGAGGTGATTTATAATCTGTTTGATACATTTATGTACTTAATCTAATCCTAACAATATCTCAAAGTAATGATACTTTTGGAAAGCATGGTAATATTTCTCATGTATGGAAAAAAATATCCCCCCATAGATTATAGTTGCAAGGGATGCGTTCCTGTGTGTGATAGATTAGCTATTACATGTACACATGTATGTAATAATATACCTTATGTAGTACCATCAAAAATATTCATACATGTAGCTTTAGTTTGGAATGACCAATAATCTTTACCTGTACCTTTTTTAAATATATTTATCCTTCTCATTTGTTTTTGTGTATGTCAGATTGCTTCATTATTGAGTTACAGTATAATCATGTATTAACTTATGACATTAAACTACAATGTACACATTGTGTATTACATATGAATACATGTACATCACATCCTAATTTTGAGGTCATCATGTGAACAGACTCAGTAAACCAGAAACTTATTGTTGCTCATGTACTTTTTTAAAGACTCTTTTGGCCAAAAGGAAGAAACAGTATGCTGAGAATCCTGAAAAACAGAGAGCTGCTTGTGCTAAATATTATCGGGAACACAAAGAGGTGATAAAATAATTGTAATCTCTTCATTTTTTTGGATCACTCATTTTTCATTCTGACTCAAATTTGATAATTACACGTGTGTTTATTAACTGTTGCTCTACGTTTTTCTAGATTGTTTTAGCAAAGCAGAAGAAAAAATATAACGAAAAGTCAAAGAAAAATCCATTAATTAATAATTATGAACAACTTAAGAAGGTAATTGTAATTCTTAATTAATGATTAGTTTTACACACTAACATCAATATAGCAAAGATGGCAATACCGATGGAGAAAAAGACCTGAAGAATTGGGCCAATCTAATGACTATAATAATGATCCGGAAAGAAACAATCCAACACAAGAACGTCCATGTTTGTATCAAAAAAGATCAAATAGAGAAGTGAAAACAAACAGGTGGGTATCACTTATGTACACAGAATAGTAGGAATTATTATGACTATTACATTTACATTATATTATAAATAATACTACATTTATAAATAATAATTATGGAAAAAGTTTTTTCAGTGGCATGTGGTTACTATGATTAAATGTATATCACATGATCCAACTTTATTTGTCTGTACGTTGTGCTCAGCTATCAATTATTACATTAATCTCTGGGTCAATTTCTCCAGACATTTCCTCCTTTTGTGATATACTGTATCAGCTTCACAGGACTATTATAAAATATGCAGGACACAGTAGAGATTAAACGATAACCACACCCACTTCATGCATTTATAATTATGTGTTATACAATGTACATGTATAATCTTGTGATTCAAGTATTCACATGTACTATAATACATGTACAGTGGTATATCAGAATTCAGAAGTACATCATTGATGCACTCCTCCTGACTAGTATATACATGTACATACATACATGTATATATTTGGTGATATGGAAACAGCCAGTCATACAGGACATTGTCAAATCTAGTGAATGTCCTGTAAATTGAAAGTAAACTGTATACAAAGTATATGGGAGTAGTACAAGAGTGGTGAAAATAGGTCAAAATGTCCAGCAGTTGGTGTTTCCACACCCCTGCATGTATTATGTTCTGTATAGCATGGTCTATAACCATCAATATTTGTGCATTGTCAACCCTGTCAAATAAGGATAGTGTCACTTCAGTCAGTCCCAGGTGTCTGAATACACTATGTATTCAAAAACTATGTATACATGCCAAGTAAGGAAGTCCAGGAGTGTCCAGTTCTTGAGGTACAACAGTGTCACATACACAGACCGACATTTTTCCAAACCAACCCTTCTGAATGGGGAGGTTCAATGATACAACATACGTATAATGCATAGTGGATGGTGCATTACAGTATAAATCCATTGTAGATATTGTTTTGGGCCATAAAAATGCATGATTTTGAATGGTTGTGTATAAAAGATGTGGATATTGTAATATGTGTAGAAATTGGATATCTAGATTAATTAAACAGTTGCGTAAAGTCAATTAACCACTACAATTGCATATTTGTCATAAAAAACTGATTGTTTTGTCACAATATAATAATAATAATAATAATGAAGTCAAGAGGCATCTTTATTTATTTTCTCTTGTAGAGTCGAGTTGGAAAAGAGAAAGAAAGCTCAAGAAGAACAGATTGCTAGACTCTTAGAAGAGAAAGGAGAATTTTATTCTTTAGTTTTAGTTAAGATAAATAAAAAACTGACTCTACAAAATGGATTATGGGCACAAATGAGACATCAATAATTATCATAATAATCACTTTTACACAGTACAGTGCATTTCTTTGATGAATTCAAGCAATCATAAACAATTGGATGACAAATGAATTACCAATAGTAGCTTCTCTGGTAAATACATGCCCACTACATTCTTGCCAGTAGCAGGCAGTACACACAATTAGGTTGGTATAATAATGGAGCCATCTACATGTACTATATCTTTACATAAAGATCATCTGTTTTTTTTTTTAATGTTTTTTTTTTTGTGTGTGTATAATAAATTAAACAATAACAATACATTAGTAATAGTGTGTACATGTATTGAAAAACAAATGCTATTTATTAACTTGAAAATTATAATATTGAAGAGTTGGATCCAGTGTCAAACTAGTAGAAATACAATCCACATTGTAATTATTATCTTTAAAGAAATTATTACTACAAGTACAAGAATCACAAGTAGCAAAGGTTGAGTGTAATATAATAACAATAACTAGTATAATAACACTACCAGTCAAGATACATATGTGCCCACAAAATAACCAAGAACCAGTGCTACTAGAATCAAAAGCACAGCTACTAGATTTAGTGAAGATTGATTTTGCTGACTTGCTGGTCTAATCGGTGATTTTACTGATGTTGTTCGTGTCAAAAACTGTTGTTTGAGACGGTCTGTTTCAGTCTGAAAAAGCAAAAAGAAATTGTCATTTAAATACATTGTACATGTATTGCAGCATTTCTTATGTACACGTAAAGTCTGTTCACATTCACGATTACCTTAAAATTACAAAGGGATGATTTTATATGCGTATAGGCTAATAATACATGATTATACTTTAAATTAATAATGAATAATGAAACAATGGATTGAAATTTGACATACACTAAAAAGAACAGGATGGGTGATTAAGGTAAAATGATTTTTGGTCATTCCAAACTAAAGTTATGAACATTTTCACGAGGTCATGATGAATGACCTTTAGTATTTTATTGAATGTGAACCACATGTACATATAGGTACTAGTATACAATTCCTTTCAGCCTTACTTTAAGAAATTTATTTTCTTCTGCTAGTGTTTTCGTTCTTTCTCTAAGCATTCTGACTTCCTATTAAAAATAACAAATTATCAGCACACTATTCATACCACATACGTACATTACAGTACTGTCAGCTTGCCATTTTACTATATACTGTACATGTACTTATATAGCACTAAGATAAATGTAGCACTAAGCATTTCTTTTCAGTTTGTATTCTGTACCTATTAGAAACTACTACTCTCCTCATGAAAATAAGAATGCATTTTCAATGCATTCTTATTTTCATGAGGAGAGTAGTAGTTTCACTGTCCTAGCAATGACATGAAATCAATCACATGTACAGATAAGTAAGTATTTCATTAAAATTCTAATGACATGAAAAGGGACAGAAACAAACAAACTACATGTACATGTACAGTATATGTACATTTTATATGTAATTCAACTCACAGATTCAGCTTTTTCACTTTCAATACTAGGCTGAATGGTAGGAATGAAAACAAATAACATGTATATACATGTACACTATTCATTAAAAATAAACTATTGCTAATCAATGAGCCCTAGATCATTTATTACAGACTTAAGTAGGGTAGAGTGGCATATCTCGGTATTCATTAACCCTCGCCCACGTAGGTGGAGCATAGGGTTACTGTAATCTGGTGTTCTGTCTGTGTGTGAACAAAATTTCAGGAGAACTAACAACACTGGGACTTCGATCAAGCTACCAAAAGACATGAAATTATACAAGCATCCAAATAAAACTTTTTTCTAAAACCTTTTGGTTATAAAGTTATGACAATTTTTACAACTCACGATTGTCGTTTCACCATTTTCAAAAAACTCCTGGTAGCAAATGAGTACATGGAAACATAACTCGTCTTGTTTGAAAGCTATCGCTGTCAAATCACAGCTTGAAATCAAGTACAGTTGAAGTAGTGGCTGCTACAACATCGAGCTGGCTCTAAGCTTTCTGCCATGACTGTCAATTTCTAGCTCCACCTATTATTTCATGCATGTGATGGAAACTATTTTTTAACCACTGCACTTCTTATATATACAAGTAATTATGCACTCTTGCTAGGACTGGAGTGTGAGTTGTAACACACACACACACACACACACACACACACACACACACACACACACACACACACACACACACACACACACACACACACACACACACACACACACACACACACACACACACACACACACACACACACACACACACACACACACACACACACACAACAATACTGCAATTATTTTCTTGTTATTAGTCATTCTTGTTTCACAATCACACTTGTGGCTAGGGTTCAGCACTGTGAGTGCATTCATTACAACTGGAATACGAATTGTGCTGATGGTGCACCATCAGCACAATTAACATATGTTTTAACATTAATTTCCCATCACTTTATTCCTCAATGTACTAACATCAGGTACAATAGCTATGCTCACGAAAATATATTTTTAGCGTGTACTAACATTATCAATTATACTGGACATACATTGTAATGATTGTAGTGATTATACCTGGGATGTGTTTGAATGTGATGGAGTAGATCCGGCAGTTGGTTGGAGTGATGGGGCTGGTTCCTGTTGTGAAAGATTAAATTTAAGTTGGCAGTGTAGCGAGTATAATTTACACAGGAAGTCATATTTTTGGTATGTCACATACATGTACATGATAAATAATTATAACAAGCTAGTAGTGTGCATTATGTTTTACCATTAATTTTGTTAACAAACACAACCAAACAAGACAGCATTTCAATAATTATTATTATAAATATCGTGATACTGATACTGTATTGTATTTTGGTAGCAATACACATACTACATGTACATGTACATGTATTTTTATGGCCTGCAGGGCCATCCCTATAATTGCTTTCCGCGTGGTTGAATTTATATACTATATATATATATATACATGTATGTTGGTGTCACTTACTCGAGTATGTATTGTATACGTAGTTAAGGAAGTTGTGTCATTCCAGGGGGCTCAAGCACTCGGTCAATTAATGGGCATGGCACATAAAAGAATGCACCACACACAAGCTACAGACTAGCAAGAAGAATGTAAACTGCAACTACTACCAATAACTGTTGTACATGTATATAGCAGAGAAACAGTATAAAGATGATGCGGGAGTCTTTAACAAGTAAGTATAATAAACTGTTGAGTTTCAGACATAAGGAAATAGAACATTGAGAGAGTACTTAAGTAACTCAATTTCTATGCACTTAGATTACATACAGTTACACTTACTTCTTCAGGCCACAGATTTCAAGTACATAAATAGGCTGAGACGCTAGTACTCAGCAATGATTGATACATACTTTGTAGTACACACATGTACATCATAAAGCAATTATAGGGATACTTTTTTCTCATTATAGTATATCTTGTGTGTAATACTCCTTTTGCACACAAGAGCTAAGGAATTTCATTAGCACTAATTGCTTATGATGCAATATCCGGTTGCTTTCTTAAGTATTGAAGGAAGTGTTTATATAAGACAGTTGTTCTGACACTGTTATGAAACTTACAACCACTTTAATCTTCTACTAGCATCATTTGGAAAATGATGGAAACTGGCTTTGGGATCCTTACTTTGATTGTTCCCACAAATAATGCAAGTGTATACAGGCATATTCACCACAACTGCTTCATTCTTGCCCAAACTACAACCAGTTTTCACACTTCAACAACTGTTAGAAAGCACATGAGCTCTAGGTTTTCACAACAATGGTATATCTTGGCCACCCATGAGCAAACTTGCAGAATTTTCCATACTTCTAGTTTTTAACAAACCCATTGATGTAAAATTTATACTTTGCTATCAGCAGGAAGAGAGAAAGGCGAACGTTTGCAAGTATAGTAGTCGACGGGCAACGCCCACTTTTTGCATAGTGTGTATAACGCCTGAATTTTAACTCGCCATGATTTTTAACTCACTTAGTTAGACAGAAGACCTTCTATGAAAGCCATTGATACCAAAAACATGCTTCGTTAGCTGCAGGAAAGCAGCAAGACGAGCGTTTTAAACTGCAGTAGTCAGCGGCGACGCCCATACTAAGCATCTTTATCACTTTTGTTTGGCCTGTAACTTGAGCTTTTCACTAATTTAAAATAAGTAATTGACTTCTTTGTAGTGTGTGCTTGTTAGTTTCTTCTATATTTAAAGATTTTATCATATATTTGCACTGTTATTTAGGTTGCAAATCTACAACCTTTGTAAATTAATGCATTATTCAAAAGTTGCATATTTGCAACCTTCGTCGAGAAAGAGTTAAGAAAGCAACCAGATGTGATGTAAGATAGTAATAATTATCATGTTTGTTTCTTCATATAAGAAGTCATGAAATAATGTTATATTTATATAGTCTCATACGATATAAGAATCATGTTAGGAGTACTGACATTGTTAGGGTTATATCAGGATGTTTTTGTTCTTACTCAAGCATGAAATTATTATATTCTGTAATTTGTATGAGCTATTTTGAATGTGCTACTATATTATCCTTATATGAAGTAATGATTCAAAAGGTATATTACATGTATAATACAACCATGTACATGTACATTTATAATACACTACATGTATTTCTAAATTCTTGATATACAACAATGTATAAAATACCTCAGTGGAAAGTATATTAGAATCTCCATCTGATGAATTTGTTATACCAATAGATGCGTCATCACTAGAATGATATACAGTCTGGGAAGACAAGAAATGAGGAATTGTATATTTAGTAAATTACATGTATATTTCATTAGGACTATTAATGAAAATAAATGTATACATAACAATAAAATACACACACAACATAATTTACATTGATTACGTAAAACTACATGTACTTATAAGTAACCTTGAACTCGACATGGGGTCAACTACAATGCAATGTAATACAATTATTACCATGATTATTACCTTAAAAATCAGTATATTACTAGTACTACATGTATTACTATTACCTCCTAAGCCAGTGTAATATATTACTATTACATAACAAATCAGTATATTACTAGTACTACATGTATTACTATTACATCCTAAGCCAGTGTAATATATTACTATTACCTTAAAACAAATCAGTATATTACTAGTACTACATGTATTACTATTACATCCTAAGCCAGTGTAATATATTACTATTACCTTAAAACAAATCAGTATATTACTAGTACTACATGTATTACTATTACCTCCTAAGCCAGTGTAATATATTACTATTACCTTAAAACAAATCAGTATATTACTAGTACTACATGTATTACTATTACATCCTAAGCCAGTGTAATATATTACTATTACCTTAAAACAAATCAGTATATTACTAGTACTACATGTATTACTATTACATCCTAAGCCAGTGTAATATATTACTATTACATAACAAATCAGTATATTACTAGTACTACATGTATTACTATTACATCCTAAGCCAGTGTAATATATTACTATTACCTTAAAACAAATCAGTATATTACTAGTACTACATGTATTACTATTACATCCTAAGCCAGTGTAATATATTACTATTACCTTAAAACAAATCAGTATATTACTAGTACTACATGTATTACTATTACCTCCTAAGCCAGTGTAATATATTACTATTACATAACAAATCAGTATATTACTAGTACTACATGTATTACTATTACATCCTAAGCCAGTGTAATATATTACTATTACCTTAAAACAAATCAGTATATTACTAGTACTACATGTATTACTATTACATCCTAAGCCAGTGTAATATATTACTATTACCTTAAAACAAATCAGTATATTACTAGTACTACATGTATTACTATTACATCCTAAGCCAGTGTAATATATTACTATTACCTTAAAACAAATCAGTATATTACTAGTACTACATGTATTACTATTACCTCCTAAGCCAGTGTAATATATTACTATTACCTTAAAACAAATCAGTATATTACTAGTACTACATGTATTACTATTACCTCCTAAGCCAGTGTAATATATTACTATTACCTTAAAACAAATCAGTATATTACTAGTACTACATGTATTACTATTACATCCTAAGCCAGTGTAATATATTACTATTACCTTAAAACAAATCAGTATATTACTAGTACTACATGTATTACTATTACATCCTAAGCCAGTGTAATATATTACTATTACATAACAAATCAGTATATTACTAGTACTACATGTATTACTATTACATCCTAAGCCAGTGTAATATATTACTATTACCTTAAAACAAATCAGTATATTACTAGTACTACATGTATTACTATTACATCCTAAGCCAGTGTAATATATTACTATTACATAACAAATCAGTATATTACTAGTACTACATGTATTACTATTACCTCCTAAGCCAGTGTAATATATTACTATTAGAATATAAATCACTATCATTATTACTGAATTACTATAGTATTGAGGTTTCTTTAAAACTCTTTCATGTTTTAAACTAAATGACCATTGCATTTAATGTTCATGAGCTTCTCAAAACAGAATCAGTAAGTCTACACCAAATATTTCCCTATAAAGTCTCTATTGGGCCTACAATAAATGAACATTGAGATTGTATATTAATATTTGACTCATTATTAAATGAACATTAAAAGTTAGTGAAATTTCAGTTATGGTTTTCTCAGAAATAAGGTTAGTACAGCAAGGTTTTACGACAAGGTTTTTAGTGACTTGGATGTACAAGTATTACAATAATGTTATTAGCGACTTGCTTACATTTACATGTATTACAACAAGGTTATTAGTGTCTTACATGTATTACAGCAAAGTTATTAGTGTCTTACATGTATTACAGCAAGGTTATTACAACAAGGTTATTAGTGTCTTACATGTATTACAGCAAGGTTATTACAACAAGGTTATTAGTGTCTTACATGTATTACAGCAAGGTTATTACAACAAGGTTATTAGTGTCTTACATGTATTACAGCAAGGTTATTACAACAAGGTTATTAGTGTCTTACATGTATTACAGCAAGGTTATTACAACAAGGTTATTAGTGTCTTACATGTATTACAGCAAGGTTATTACAACAAGGTTATTAGTGTCTTACATGTATTACAGCAAGGTTATTACAACAAGGTTATTAGTGTCTTACATGTATTACAGCAAGGTTATTACAACAAGGTTATTAGTGTCTTACATGTATTACAGCAAGGTTATTACAACAAGGTTATTAGTGTCTTACATGTATTACAGCAAGGTTATTAGTAATAACCTTGCTGTAAATACATGTAAGACACTAATAACCTTGCTGTAAATACATGTAAGACACTAATAACCTTGTTGTAATGACTTATTACAATAAGGTTATTAGTGACTTACTTACATTTACATGCAAGGTTATTACAATATAGTTAGTATAGCAAGGTTTACAGGAATGAAATACAATATATACATGTAGGTTGGAAAAACTTTGTCGAGTTGATGAACAAAGGTTCACAGTTGTATTACAGTTGCAATGTAGAAACTACATGTATTAGCTATAACAAGCACTGATGTAGTTTTTGCAGAGTGCATAGCTTCAAACATTGATGTTGGCATGACAGCAAAACTTCAAATGGCAACCCTCATTAATTTGTAACATAATTATAATACATAAATATACAGAAAGGATGCAGTGGTTAAGTGATTAATTACAGGTACCTAATGATTACATTTTCATATTCTAGTAATGGTAATGAAAATGGTAATTGAACTTGATGAGTGTAGAGAGTAATGATACTGTATATTATATACACATGTATCTAATTACATGTACTAATGCTGGAATGAATATCTGAATCTATTTCTTGAATCCAGAAATTTGTTAATGGTAGTGCAATAAGGCAGAAACTGAACCAGTGTAATCAAAATTCAACAAACGGAATGGATAATTTGGTTGTGTATGACAAACATAGAAAATAGGATAATGCATAGTTCTTAAAGTCCTTTTGTGTATACATATACAGGTTGTACACAATACATGTATTGTACATGTACATGTACATTAGTGCTGTTTTAGTTAACTATAACTGTAACTAAAACCCCTTTTAGTAAGGCATTTTAAATTGCAGGTCTACTGTAATAACTATAACTGAAAATTGGGCAATTTTTGTTAGTTAACTAAAACCCTTTTAGTAAGCCTAATATTAATTAAACAATAATTAAACTAAAAGTTTGAGAACTAGGCATACTATAACTATAACTAAAAGTAGTCATTTTTGTCAAACTAAAACAACACTAAAGTACATGTACATGTATATATACAACTTATACTAGCAGTAGTCTTTTTTTATCCTATACATTGAATGTTCATGCAATCCTGTTTGAGTACATGTACAATAGACTAGTGGTTTACCTGATCTCCATCAGCAAATACACATTTCAGTTTTGAATCCATTAACTTTGTTTTACCTGCTGCCCTCATCTACAAAGGATTGAAAATACACATGTAGATTAAATGTACATACATAGCTTCAGAATAGAGTCCCCTTTTAGACTAGAAATGGAGTCCATTGGTAACTATAATAGTGCACCCTTTTGCTTGCTCATTAAGTGTTTTAAAAAACAAGTGCAAAGTAAATGTACTAATAGTACATGTACTATTAGTACATTTACTGTACTAATAGTACATGTACTATTAGTACATGTACTGTACTATTAGTACATGTACTATTAGTAAATGTACTACTATTAAATGTACTATTAGTAAATGTACTATTAGTACATGTACTATTAGTACATGTACTGTACTATTAGTACATGTACTATTAGTAAATGTACTACTATTAAATGTACTATTAGTAAATGTACTATTAGTACATGTACTATTAGTAAATGTACTACTATTAAATGTACTATTAGTAAATGTACTATTAGTAAATGTACTATTAGTACATGTACTGTACTATTAGTACATGTACTATTAGTAAATGTACTACTATTAAATGTACTATTAGTAAATGTACTATTAGTACATGTACTATTAGTACATGTACTACTATTAAATGTACTATTAGTAAATGTACTATTAGTACATGTACTATTAGTACATGTACTATTAGTACATGTACTGTACTATTAGTACATGTACTATTAGTAAATGTACTACTATTAAATGTACTATTAGTAAATGTACTATTAGTACATGTACTATTAGTACATGTACTACTATTAAATGTACTATTAGTACATGTACTATTAGTACATGTACTATTAGTACATGTACTATTAGTAAATGTACTATTAGTACTAGGGCTGAGCGATATTGGTATTATCATATCACGATAGATAATTGCCAAATTATCGCGATAACGATAATATCGCGATAATTTTTACTGACATAATAAATTATTAATGTTAACAATAATTATTAATAGTTATTGATTTTTACGTGCATATTGTAGCTAAAATCACATTCTTCTGTCTTTAGCTTACTTTTATGGACTAATCTATAAGCTTATTGATGCCTCCAGTTCCAGTGAGAGTGAAAACCAGTTCCACAAAAAGTTAAAAGCTGGAAAGCTAATATGCAAGTGAAAAGTGGGCGTTGCCTGCGAGTGATTTATCGATCAAACACAGGCTCATAATGTAAAAATTTCTTGCTCTAACTGCAGTAATAGCTATATCTAGATATCAAGAAACGCTGTAGTGACTGTTAACCTTACAGATGCTTTCAAGAAAAACGATCAGATTCATAATTGCGCATGCGCAGACACATGTGGTATTATCGCGATACAATTTTTTTATAATCGTTATCGCGATCGCCAAAAAATATCGTGATAATCGATAAATCGATATTATCGCTCAGCCCTAATTAGTACATGTACTATTAGTAAATGTACATGTACATGTACTGTACATGTTAATAAGTGTTATTTCAATAACTCTTGGCACATGTGCAATAAGTGATCTATCAATCTGACTTGGTGAGACACAATAACTTGTATTGTTATCTGCCAATTACCAGGCAGATTGATAGTAACTGTAAGCAGTTGTACAGCTAACTACATTACATGTACAGCATGTACATGTGTAGTAATTACTCAGTAACTACATGTATTTTGTGCGATGGAAGTTAAATGTACTTTGAGTGTCCAAACAAACAAACAACATATGCTGAAGTTAAACATATCATACACGTGTACACATAACAGTGCCTTACAGTTGCATCTAAGTCATCTACTGAAACATCTTCCTCCAAACCCAAGGACTGGACCATAAACTTGTGTTTTGAGCGATCTGATACTTCATCTGTTGGTTGCAACATCACTAAGAAAGATAATGTACAACTGTTAGATTGCAATGTACACATAATTGCAAAAATTAGAGGTGTACCAATATGAAAATATCCAGTTCATTGAAAACAACAAGGTTTCAAACCCAATACTCGAAATATTTTATTTTAATTTTAGCAAAAACAGGTCTGAAAGACCAGTCATTATGCACCAAATTTTGTTAGTTTCATACACAAAATGGCTGAATACCAATAGTTTTATAAGTATCTGATGAACTGTATGGCAAAAGGTCAAATTGCAATTTACATGTACATGTAGCATTACATGTAGGAACATCCAAAGAGCAGTCCATTTAAACAAGCAGATTCCTAACAAATGGGTGAGTGGGGTCATTAAACACACCTGATACAATTTGTTCTCCATGTGGTGGTATAATTCCACTATTTGGTCTAACACAGTATTGTTTAGGAGCTGTTGTCTTCACTTTAAATCCAATCTTCTCATTTGTTGGGTTTTTAAGTGTCAGTGAGGTGGTGACTACACTTGAAAAAGGACCTGTGTTGAAGTACACATGTACATGTACATGATCAAGTCTCTGTGAGTACACATGTACATGTATAAGATCAAGTCTCTGCAAGTACACATATACATGTACATGTACCAGATAAAGTCTCTGTGAGTAAACATATACATGCAGTGGTGTGGAAATAGCCAGTCATGCAGGACATTGTCCGATAAATCTAGTGAATGTCTGGTAAATTGAAACTGAACTGTACACAAAGTATACGGGGAGCAGGACAAGAGTGGTGAAAATAGGTCAAAATGTCCGGCAGTTGGCTCAACGTTTCCACACTCCTGTGTATATGTACAGGCTGCTCTAAGCTGTGCTTAATGAAGCCATTGTGGCTGCTTGTTTGTTTGTTGTGTGTTTGTCTACACCTATTGCTAGCATGATAGGCACATGAATTTTCATGTATAAGATCAAGTCTCTGTGAGTAGACATGTACATGCACATGACTATACATGAGTAGACATGTACATGTATAGTCTCAATACAACTTAACACTTCCACACATTTTCTTAAGGTGGTCATATTACACAATTTATTTTATTGCATAATTATTCACTATTTATAGTAATTATTTGTAATTATTTGTAATTATTTCAGTAGAGAGTTGTTAATTAAGTCTGTTAAACTTTGTTAACACAATTTTTTTGTATCAAATCAGTAAACCATTTGTCATGTACAACAGTCACCTGTATTGGTAATACATGAGAATTCATGTTGCTAGTATGCTAGCAAAAGCCGTAGAAACAATTAACAAACAAACACAAACAAGCAGCCACAATGGTTTACAAGTATAAATACATACATATATATATATATATACAACATGTACATTGTACTTCCTTTCCTCTAAAAGAATGTTATCTTCATATTTGTTGAAGAAGACCCGACCTTTAGGATCGAAACATTCTTGTAATAAAAATCACCATCTTAAGGCGTCTCTTGACTGAATTACGTGTATAATTATTATTACTACATGTACATCATTAAAATGTAGTACATGTACAACCAATATAAAATATGTCCTGTCACAAAAAACATCTTCCATCCATCAAGCAATCAGCTGCACTGTTTGTACATGTGTAATTGTATATATTTAATCCAGATACCACTTGTGTACTGTGAATTGGAACACAAGACAATTAATAGATATTAGCTTTCACTGGATTATAAAGTCTGTTCACTTAGAGGATGTTATCACTTTATAAGTAAATATGTCATAAAGTTAATACACGATTTACTGCAACTCAATAACGAAACAATGAATTGAAATTAGACATACATGTACCAAAAAAGAACAGAATGGATAACTATGCAAAGATTGTTGGTCATTCCAAACTATGTTAAGAACATTTTTCTGAGGTCAAGATAAATGTGAATGACTTTTACTTTGTCAACTACAACTATAGTATGGAATATTATTTTAACTTAAAGAAGATAATTAAGAGAGGTGGTAGGGTATGACACAGGGGTGTGGAAACATTGAGCCAACTGCCGGACATTTTGACCTATTTTCATCACTCTTGTCCTGTTCCCAATATACTTAGTATAAAGGTTTGTTTCAATTTACCGGACATTCACTAGATTTATCGGACAATGTCCTACATGACTGGCTGTTTCCACACCCCTGGTATGACAATAGTTGGCATGATGTTCTGGATGTATAGCCATGTTGAAAATAATGTATGCTCAGAATTGTACATGTGCAACATAAACAATCGTTATATTAAGAGATGTACATGTAGTACTGGTCACCCCTGACGACTATTAACCAGTGTGGGCCTGAACATGCCAGGGATTTTAGTCATGATTTGTAGTTAATGGTTACCTACTGCTATATTTTGTGTACATGTGCCAAAGCAATAAACCTTTTGACATAGTTAATAAACGAAGGTTCTATCACATAAAATCCAGTTTCCCTAGATTCATTTACATGTAGGTACTCCAGTAATGAGGATTTAATAACCAGCTGGTGTTTATTGTTTTTATAATCATACAATGTTTTCTTTTTCAATTCAGAAAAGGTATTGAAGATATATTGAGGTCATACATGTGTATATCAGGTTTTTTAATAGTGATTGATCTGTTAGCATGTGCAGATATTAACATTCTGAGATGTACTTATGATGGGCGTGTTAATATACACTAAACATGTATATGGGACATACATGTGTAGTTACACCATGCAAGTAGTGTCATGGGCTTGGTCAATTAATGGACATAGCATACACATGATGTATGAGAAGCAGTAGACTTGAGCTACACTCCACAAAGAAAGCAATACTATTGCAAGATGAACAAGACAAAGATTAGAAAAGGACACAATGGAAAGTGTAAATGAAAGGTGTGAGTGGTAATACTGAATCAGATGTAAATATGCATTGGATTCGTGCTTGATGAATTGTGATTATAGACATTTAGAGATTATGTTTCTTCATTATTAGTAGTCTACAGCAAGTGATGAGAAATGAAGTTTATAGAGACAGAAACTAGAAAATAACTAATCAGTTCTACTTTAGAGCAATTACATATCAGACTCATACATGTACGACTGTAGTGCTTTAGACTGTGTAGAGTATAGTCGGAAGCATTGGATGTTCACTGTATTATTATAATAGCATGGAAAATTTACTTGCTTTCTGGTGCCTTACATAATTGTCACAACTTAAAGAAATGCAATTTCAACATAACTCCTAATGTACAATGTACACACATATACATATACACTATATTGTAATCCAGGTGCTGCTTATCCATTACAAGTACATGTATATGAATTTGAAACAAGGATGTAGATAAGAAAGCAATCCAATGATACATGTAGTTTTTCTCCATTTTTGTTTATGTTGAGTCATAAACTCAACAACTTATTGTTTATATATAGTTACCAGTAAGTGTTTCAAGGTGTTGTGTCTTTTAGCTACATCTACATCTAATAAAACAATTGTTTTCTCCCCATAAGCAGCTTTTGTGCATGTATACCAGATACATGCACCTATTAATTGATCAACTCCTCATAAAAACCTAACTACATGTACAAGGTTGTGATACAAACACACCTACATATGTGAGTGATTAGGTTCATCATGCCCCATAAAAGTGTCTATGGTCTTTTTGATGATATCTACCTTGATGGAGCACCCAATACTAACCTTGCTACTGTATGTAATAAAATATTATTAATAGGGTCCAGCCCAAAATAACAGGTGAAATTATGTTTGCACTTGGAGACAGTATATCCACAAAATAAATAATTAGAGGGTTATGGTAGAAAGCTGTTGTGACAGTACAATCATTTTGCATGTCTGTGTTTAATGGAACACTAACAACACAGGGATTTTGATTGAGCTACCAAAAGAGACTTCAACTTATTTTTACATTTTGAATGGTACATTAATATTTCAGTGTCTTTATACATAATATTGTCATGTATGCTCATTATCTAAACTTCCTTTAATCATTTATGATTCACTATAGTTCGTTTACATAAACACACATAAACTTCGAAAGGACATACATCTACTTTATAACCAATGCTACATACATATATATATACTTTATGGCATTCAACAAAGGTCGTTAATAGTTTATACAGGATTTTACTTGTACATTCCTTCCCCAAAGGTGTGTTGTGTTGTTGATTAAATCTATAAATATGATGATCACCTTTGAAGACTAATTCATCTGAAGGATCAAGATCAAGAATTTGCTGAGGTCTAGACATGTTTTTTTCTTCCTGAACCTGATTAATTAGAGAGCAAAAGTTATGAATACATTATTATAATTATAATGATCAATATTAAGTGCACCTTTTTCCTTAGCTCTACACACGATAAGCTTGACTATCTGACTCTGAAATTAAAAGTTAAAAGATTAGTACGAGAAAGAAGGGGTGTCCAATCCAGGCAGGTGCAGGTGGACGCTCATTCGTCACGTGATTATCACGTGACGCACGAAGGTCAAATTAAAAAAGATGGCTGCACATTAACCTCATGTGCTGTAATACCCGCCCTCCATTGATCGAGAAACTTCGAAAACGCCAAGAGGACTCCGCTCAGAACTTTCAAAAGATCTACACATAATTTACTCCAAATCAAGAAGTTTAGTAATTTATGAATGGTTCCTTACTACCCACTAAACTGAAGATTGTTAGGAAGAGTGTCAATTTTACAATCTTCAGTGCTAATTAGGTAAAAATTCTGATACAGTGTGAAACGCACAAACGCAACTCATTATCTCATTAAGGCTGAATAACTGGAGTATGACAGCATATGGACTATCAAGCTATTAAAGACACCAGATATATTATATTGGACTTAATGTTATAGATGACAGTTTTTTGATAAAGTCAATAATATTACAGTAGTTGGAAGCAACAACTGATTATCCAGTGTGTATTTTGTTTTCTTATGGCTGGCACTTTGCAAACATTTGGTGCTTTTGTTAAGAACTCGTACGGTATTCAGGTTGCTACTAGATGCTCGTCAGATGTAGAAGAACTGTGCCAGAAGAATTTCCTTAGCTTCTGTGAACTCTTGAGACCTTTCAGTCAATTAACAACTGAATGTGAGTATGATTAATAATTTGGGGTATACCTTTTGTTTGTGTCATTTAACCCACATTTCTCTTTCTGGATTCTTCCAGTTAATGAGGAAGTGTGCACCCACTTTGGCTATAATTGATGCTAATTAATCCTGTCTTGATGCTTGATATTGGGATTAATTTATTAATGATTGCCCAAATCAATTACTTGTCTTGAGGGGTATCTATCAATCCAATTTACAATTTAGTGATTCAATTAGTTGTTTCAAAGATACTGTTTCCCACTATCCTGAAGGAGATTGCTCCTTAATGGGGCATGCCCTGAAATAGCTTTTAACCTCTATTAATACATGCCAAATTCCCAAACGGGATTCAAAGCCATCACCTGGCTTTCTAACTCATTGCTCTTTTAAAAGTAAATCAGTGGGTAATAGAGGCTAAGCCATGGGTGACCCATTGGCTCTTTTATATAGCATGTTTTCTCTTCATTTCTTACTCTTCTTGTAAATCTATGGTGACTATTCTCTCTTACCATTAGCTCAACTCCATGATCCTCAAGGTCACTTGTACCCTGTACGAGATCTACGTATTCGTTTCAGTGAACCAAATCGAGAAACTTTGCCACCTACAAAAATTGAACAGCTACTAAGTGATACTGTGCATTGGTCAGAGAAGGGAATATTGGATGGAAAACTCACAGTAGGACCTCTGGTACAGATTGGCAATGTGGAGACACCAGGTTTGTGTATGAGTCATTGTGTTTGTCATGTCTGTTTTATCAAATGTTTAGTTTAAGTTTGACACTTTACAAATGTGATAAGCTAAAAGTGCGTTACCATAGAAACCAGATTGATACAAAATGTACATTGTAATCTTCATCTTTGTTATACCATTTTGAAGCCTCTTGGTAAATCCCCATGCTGTTCTGTCCAAGGAATTATTGCAACTAATGAAAGTCTATTAGACTCTCACCTACATGTACATTGTTCAAATACATACAATATACAAATGTACATCTTGTGAATATTTTTCATTTGGGAAATGATTGGTTTGCAGAGGAAAATATAAGTGGTTGAATATTCCAAATTGTACAAACTGCTGAAGTTTTTAAATTGTGTCCACTTTTCAGGATCTTTCAGCTAAAAGAGCTATACATGATGTTTCTCATAATTACTGCTTATCCACCAGCTTCTGTATGCTTTCTTTATTACACCCATTAATGACCAAGAGCCTGTAGTTATGTTAACAGTGCATAAACGTTATACATATGCATACACTGTACATGTACATTATACATGTACATGTACATTATACATGTACATTATAATTGTACATGTATGTTATGCCATAAATTTTCACAATGAAATTATTTTTACTTTTGATATTTTACCACGAAATGTTAACAAATGAATTAAATATAATTCATAATTAAAGTAATATTACAGAAATGTATAGTTAAATTTAAACATGTGTAATTTAATTGAAGTTGCACTGTCTAAATGTACATGTACATGTATATGGATTAATACCTGTAGCAATCATTATGCAGGCCATTATAATAATTACTATAATGTATTATGTGTATTATTTTAAGAATTTATGTACTCACTGTTTTTGATAGTAATTTAAGTATTTCTCAGGTATATGTTTAGAAATACTGAAACTACTATCAAAAGCACACTACTGGAGAAATACTGAAACTACTATCAAAAACACACTACTGGAGAAATACTGAAACTACTATCAAAAACACACTACTGGAGAAATACTGAAACTACTATCAAAAACAGTGATTACAATTTATTTATATTTAAAATATGTTTGAGAATAACCTGTTTTGAACCTTATCATAATAACTGTGGTAAGGGTTCTGCATCATCAATGTGATTTGAGTAATTAACCCTTGCCCGCATAGGCTGAGCGGAGGGTTACTGTAATCGTTTTGTCTGTCTGTTTGTCTGTCTGTCGGCAAAATTCCAGCAAACCTACGAACATTGGCATTTTGAAAATACTACCAGCAGATGTCAAATCATACAAGGATCAAATTTAACAATAGGCTTTTGCTAAAACCTTTCTGTTTTAAAGTTATGACAATTTTTGTAACTCATGGTCCGCCGTTTAACAACTTTCAGATGACATCTGGTAGCAAAAGAGTTGACTGAAGCAGAGCTCATCTTGCTTGAAGCCTATGCTGTCAAATCACAGCTTGAAATGAAGTACAATTGAAGTAGTGGCTGCTACAGCATCGAGCTGTTTCTAAGCTTTCTGCCATGACTGTCAATTTCTAGCTCTACCCATTTCATTTCATGCATGTGATTGAGCCCAAAAAACTGTTTTGAGTGATTTTAACACTGCATTTAGTGTAAGTTGTAGTATAATCTCAGTATAATTGTAACACATACATTTACATAATGTTATAATAAAATTATAATCTCAGTATAACAATTATTACAACCTGAGTCAAGTATTGTCTGCAATTATTTACTTGTCAGTAATCATTCTTGTTTCTCAATCACATATCAACACTTGTTGGGAGGGTTCTGCACTATGAGTGTATTCATTGACATACATGTATATGTAATAATTTATGAAACATGCAGTTGTTGCTACTTGACTGCTTTAGTGTCACTTGTCCTCTATAATCTAATGAGCATAGCTATTGTACCTGATGTTGCTACATTGAGGAATAAAGTGATGGGAAATTAGTGTTACCATGCCATGTACATGTATAATGTTAAAACATATGTTAATTGCACTGATGGTGCACCATCAGCACAATTCATATTCCAGTTGTAATGAATGCACTCACAGTGCTGAACCTAGCCACAAGTGTGATTGTGAAACAAGAATGACTAACAAGAAAATAATTGCAGATTATAATAATGAATGATTATTATAATTATTGTTATACTGAGATTATAATTATTATACTTACTGTATATATATACATGTATGTGTGTGTGTGTGTCTTACAACTCACACTCCAGTCCTAGCAAGAGTACATAATTACTAGGACCAGGAGCGCATAATTGTGTGGGAGGGAAAATGTCGTAAGCGAGGGAGCGTGAAACTCCCACGCATCTAATGAAATCAGGCAAGCGATCTCCCTGGCTAGCTGTTACTATTTTTATAATGCCACGTTGTCGCACATGACCATGACTACTATGGCGACCAGTTCAGTCTTGAATCCGTTTCCCGTTAAACAAAGAAAAGCACTCAGAAAACATCTGTCATCGTTGACTGAAACACAGTTGTTTGACATCAGTGAAAGAGCTGTGAATAAGGTGAAGAAAAGACTCCATGCTAACTACTACAGCGAGCGCTTACGCGCTCTCAATAACCCGATTGGTGAGCAACATCTTCTTAAATGTGCAAAGGCTATTTACCTTATTCACAGCTCTTTCACTGATGTCAAACAACTGTGTTTCAGTCAACGATGACAGATGTTTTCCGGGAAACGGATTCAAGACTGAACTGGTCGCCATAGTAGTCATGGTCACGTGTGACAACGTGGCATTATAAAAATAGTAACAGCTAGACAGGGAGATCGCTTGCCTGATTTCATTAGATGCGTGGGAGTTTCACGCTCCCTCTCTTACGACGTTTTCCCTCCCACACAATTATGCGCTCCTGCTAGGACATAATTATAATATATAAGAAGTGCAGTGCTTGTAATCTAAAACAGTTTTCAAGGAGTTTTGTGGTTTCAAAACGTTCAATCATGTCATGGCAGAAAGCTTAGAGCCAGCTCGATGTTGTAGCAGCCACTTTTTCAACTGTACTTGATTTCAAGCTGTGATTCGACAGTGAAAGCCTTCAAACAAGATGAGTTATGTTTCAATGTACTCATTTGCTACCAGAAGTGTTCTGAAAGTAGTTAAACGGCAATCGTGAGTTGTAAAAATTGTCATAACTTTATATCCGAAAGGTTTTAAAACAAGATATATATAGAGAAAAAAGTATCCCTATGACTGCTTTGTGGTGTCCAGCATTCAGTACTCATGGCTAACTTTATCATGCCTGAAACACATCAGCCTATTATAGTTATTATTTTGATTATCTACTCTGTTTACCTTTTAAAAGACCTTGTAGAACTTTAGGAATATATTTCAGGTAGAACAGCTAGCTATTAGTTCCAGTTTCTACGTAAGCTACACAGCTTTCTTTCTGCTGGTCTGTAGAGCTTGAGCACGCATTATTTTACGTGCCACACCCATAAAGTGACCGAGCCCCCGGGAATGACGTAACTTCCTTAACTACGTATACAACGGACAGTCGCGTAAGTGGCCACAAACATATATATATATCAAACCCGTGGGAAAGCAATCATAAGGATGGCCCTACGGGGCATAAAAAGCCTGACTTTTATTTTGATCATTGTATAATTTCACGATAGCTCAATCAATGTCCCAATCAGAAATTTTGTTCATACACAGACAGATAGAACACCTAATTACAGTAACCCTCTGCAGGCGAGGGTTAATAACAACTACAGAACCATCCAAAATGAATTGGATATCAAGTACATGTACATATACATGTACATGTAATTATAATTGATGTTTTCCTATTATTATTTATATTGTATGTTCCATGTACTGTACATACAACATGTGCTATATTCCTTCATATTCCTCTCTCAGCTACCACTCCATGGTTTGATCATTATTGTGAAACTTACATTGATAATGTTACAGTTATGGAACATGAATATGTAAGACACTATGTAGCAGGTATGTAATCACACATGAACTAATAAACAAAGATGTCTAATGATTCTAATCCCATCTATTCATAATCATTTTTAATAAATTTGTACTTTGCTTGACTGACTTATGCTTGTACATGTATTTCACACCATACTTGTACTAAACACATTTACATATATAATACTTGACATTAGAAGTGCTTCCTTTAAGATAGATACATGTATGTGATTATTGATGCTTCTATTGGATGTCCAAAGCACCATTTTATAGTCAAACTAATAAGTATTACATGTAATATTCTACTGCACAGTTTTCAAAGATGATTTCTCTGTCTGACTGACTAAATGTTCACTTGCATGTGTATGTACATGTATATGTTCTTCTGTGAATAGTCAATGGTCCATAATCATTCAACATCAAATATTGTCCAGTAGCTACCATTCAAATTTAGTAAGTAAAAGTTACCTGTCTGACACTTTCCAGTATACCATTCAACTGTCTCCAAGGCCCAATGCAACTACTAATAGCCTTATTAAATTGTGTTATCTAAGTTTATGGACTTCTCTACATACATGTATTATATCTCTACTAGTATATAGTCATTGCGATGTATCTCTTTTCTGAATAGTGATTTTGGTAGTCTCCAGTCGTCAGTCACATCCGATAAAAGTGTTTCAAAGTCTTTATAGGACACAGAAAGAAGCTGAAAAACAAGGGACATATCCATACTGGCTGCCATCACCACATATCTTTTATTATCATGTACTTGTTCATGATGTATTAGAAGGAAACAGAAAATAGTGAGTGTGTACATGTACATAATATGTATACTGTATGCAGTGTTCTGCCCACACTGGTCGGCACTGGTCGGGAATAACCACCTCTCAGATGAATTAACCACCTCTTAGATAAATTAACCACCTTTTAACCACCTCTCAGATAATACATACCTGTGTATATACATGTAGGACACTGAGACAGAATTAACTATATACTGGATAAACAGCACTAAATTCATGTAAAATCCAACCACCACTCTAAATATCCTGGGCAGAACACTGTGTATGTATAGATTTATACATGTACATGTACATGTATGTGTGCCATACATGTACATTCATACATGTGTATGTTTAGTTGAGTTGAATGGAAGACACACATACATGTACATGTACATACATGTACTTTACATGACAATTTTGGAGATCATGTAACATCTTGTTTATGTTTATTTATTATGTACATTGAATTAGAAATGAATTTGAATACTTATACATGTACTGTATGTACATGTACATGTACATGTACATGTAAATTGTATAGTTACTATCAGGATATCTTACAGGATTTTCTTTTGTGTGGGGGTGGGGGATAATCAATGAAGGAAATCACACTGCTTTTAGAAGGGTTGGGGGGTATTCATCTCCAGGAAATGTTTTCAAATGTAGGTTAGTTTTGGTGACTTCTGGGGTCCCGGGAAACTTGTAACTGATAATTTCAGAATGGCATACATTGTGTGTAAGCTGCAGAGTGCTATTCAGAATTATATTTCAGATGGTAGTCTCACATCAATGATGGGCAGTGTTTGGCCTAGTGTCCTAGTATCCTACCACATGACTGAACAGGAATTGGGAAGAGTCAATAACATTTATATAATCCCTCAGCCATGCTAGCTCTCTGTCCTTTTTCGATGCACAACTTTGTCATGCATATCAACGTGGGAGGGCTGAGGTGGAACCATACTTGAATTAGCAGCAGCGGATACTGATCCACCTCTTATAGGATGTGCTTTAAAAACTGAAGTATCTATATCTGCCTTTGATGTGACTGTCTTAAGCCAGTGGGCTAATGATGCTGAAGATGGTCAATGAGGTTTAATCCATGACAGGAACAAACTTGAATTTTTTACTGATCCTATTATATGGAGAGGGTCTGTCCTTTCAATATAACGCCTGACAATTATGACAGGATATATAGAATTATAGACTTATCTGCTAAGAAATCGGGAAAGAAAATTCCTAGACAAATGTGCTTCCTTTTGGTTGCATTGATAAAAAAACCCACAGGGATGAAGGAAATTCCTTCTAGTCTCTGCCGGAAGTCGTCCACATCCAGCAGGCATAGGTCAGCTCACTCAGCGGACTGAGATGGTCTAGTTAATGCTAGAATCATCATGATTTTAAGGGTGAGATCTTTCAATTAAAGATCCCAGTTAAAACAAAGGTTCTTTAAATGAATTACTACCATATTCATCTCCCATGTAGTTGGGTTTGGGAGTCTTGAATTGAATGCCGCAGCCATCAGACGTGTAATTAGTGGATGTTGACCTATACTATGCCCATCAACTCTGTTGTGAGCAAAAAAAAATGGCTCAACCATAGGAATTCAATGATCTATATATATTCTTAACTTTCTGGTTGGCTAAAAAATTGCTACATAATTTGCAGGACCTAAAACAGGATCTGCATTCCTTTCATCACACTAGCTATTCCATTTCTTGAACATGGAGTCATATGAAGTTATGAACAGGCAGATTTCTTCTTCCATGATGCCAAGAAGATGTCCTGAAGATGGTTTTGAAATGTTTTCTACAGTGTAATCATGTTTGAGATATGCCACATTGGCTGTGGCACAGCTAATCGAGGAATCATTTTTGGTATATACCCATTTTCAAGCCTATCATCATATCTTCCCAGTGTAGTATCAGATGTGGGAAGTACATATATTAGTAGGTCCAGTAAAAATTTATTTTAGAGTTGGCTTGGCCGTACTGAAGCTATCAGTAATAATCCTGCTGAGTGGTGTTGTTGAAAATTTGCTAGGACTCTGCCTAGCAGGAACCAAAGAAGGTCAGCATTTGCCTATCATCCCTGAGCAATTCTGAATCAGAGCGTCTGTTGCAAGAGCTTGGGGATCTGGTCTCCAATTGAAAAATTTGGGTGATTGCATTGTTAGAAGAGATGCAAACAAGTCAGTTGTCACTGTGGCCATTGTCTGAATCTTCTTGAATAATAGAGGATTCAACATCCAATATGACATGTCTCGCAACACCCTGGACTCCCTGTCCACCATGGAATTCTCTATACCTGGGAGGTGTTGAGCCTTCGGCATGATATTTCATTCTATACACCATATTCACAGGTGTTTTACCACCTTCATGGCAGTTGAGACACTGTTTCCCCCGAGGGGGTTTATAACTTTATCCAGATTGCAGTTTTTATGATTCTCTTTCTTCTAATTTTTGAAGTTTGACTGGAGTGGAGGGTCTCTGATCTTCTTGGTCCTATGTACCGTCTTCTTCCCAGGTATCATTCCTCCATGGTGGGAATTATTTCACTGTGTCAGTATGGTCTGCCCAGGATTCTGTGTTTTGCTTTCTAGAGGAACGCTGTGACTCCATCCTTTTTGAGCATTGGGGGCTCTGTTCTCTTCTTAGTATTTGAGCAGTCTGGCTCTTCCTGTTTAGGAGAAAGGGAGCAAGATGGTGACCTATTCTATGTCCTTGGTGTCAATTCGTCTACTCTGTGGTTCACCTGTTCCAATGGTAACTGGAAACTTTGCTACATTCTCTGAATGGAGCTGAGAATAGTCTTTCCTAGGACAGACTGATTGGCTTCATTAGTAGAATTGCTTTCCATGTTTCACGATCAGAACAGATCTTCTTAACTCTTCTATCACAAGTGTTAACTTGTGCTTTTACATTGTAGCTTGAAAAAAGGCCAAAGAGTCAACGTGACTGAATTTCTCCCACTTCCTGTTCAACCATGTAGTAGGATAAAGTACAGTAGCTCTAATTACTAGGAAACTAGGCCAAACACCATTGATATGTAAGACTGACTATCTGAAATATATTGTTGTTAGTAACAACAATATATTTCAGAATCTTTTGTTTAATAGTAACAACTTGTTACTATTAAACAAAAGATCTAAACAAAAGATCCTTATTATTATACAATGTAGTTGCTGCCATTCAAGTGTACCTACTGAATGTCAGACATATACTTGTACATGTGTGTATGCATAATGATTATATAGTTTAATCGATTACTCATTCATGAATATCGTTACAAAATCAAAACAAATCCAAAACAATTATTGCTTAATATCAATATTTTTAGTAAAAACAACAACATATAAACATGTTCAGGTGTTAAACTGGATCTGAGACATGAGACAGTTAATCCAGCAACAAAGAGACTCTTTCTGCTGCCATAAAAGTAGCTATTATACCTAAATATTTTCTTGCAAGATTAGAATACCTTTTTTGGTTTAGTTTCTGCTGCAAGGTTTCTTGAGAAGGCGATTGTTCTTTAAAGTACCTTTACGTTTCACCTAAAAGTTGATCAGAATTGAAGATGGCAAATCAAATCCCAAAAGGATATATTGAAAATCATTGTTAGATTGGCTAGGTTTATTACAATCCCATTGATCTGTGTCAGATGTACAAACTCTACAAAGTACAGTAGAGATGTAGTTGCAATTTCAAGATCAGAATAAGAATCTAAAAAACTATGAATTCTTAAAGGTAGGGCAACTTCAAAGTATACTTATATGTAGAGTGGGGAAGTTTGTTAAAAAGAGCCCAGTCTTCTGTTTTAAGATCTAATGATTGATGCTCTGGTTTTGTCACTGCTCGACTGCCAAAATAGCCATTACAGGCCAGCATTGCGCAATAAATTGTTCTATCATGAAAAAGTGCTGTTGCATACATCATGAATCATAGAATGTTGAGGAACTTGCATTTGTTCTTATCTCTCTAATGCACTAGTGACCAATTCACTATGCTTAAAGTGCAGATGACAAGCTCTATCAGTTGTAATTTCAACCTGACCAATTTTAAGTCATTCGTTTATATATACATAGCTGTAAAGCATTGCCAGTGCAACTATCAGTATACCATCCATACGTGTCTTTGAGAAGCCTTCCATCTAATCCAATATTTGATGTATTATCATGCGATAATTTGTTGGAGATCAACATTGGATAAAGTACTGTAAGTATTTCTTGTATTCACGACACTGTTCTAGCACTAAATGAACTGATTTTGGTCTGTTTTGCTTTAGGTAAGTCTTCCTCATGAGTTTCGTTTGGATTTTTTTTTAAGTGTTCAAACATCACTGTAGTTGATCTGTGATATATGAGGTCAGTTTTGCAAAAGTTACGTTTTACTCTAAAAACCGTTTTTCCTTTTTACTGTAACTTCCCTCCTCCTTCTCAAAATATTTCCAACAACTGGACTTCGTTCACTCCATTATTGCATGTGATACTGAGCATGCACAAAGCATAAACCACACCCCAAACTATTAATAATCATAAATTACTCACGATTAATCGTAATAAAGAAAAAGCAATCGATTGCAAATTTTCATCTAGGTACTGTAATGATGAATTCTAAAATCACTCTGTAGTCTGGAGCTCCATGTTAATTACTAGATATCTCCCAAACTATTGTAATATTACATTGAAGTATATGTAGATAAGATGTCAGAAACTCTTACGCACAGACTCACTTGTTACTGTATTACCATTGGAGTTGATACTTACCTTGAGTAATATTCTTCTAGTGGTCATTCCACAGGAAAATTTATTTCGTCTTTTTCATAATACAAATATAATAAACAAAATACATGTATGTAGAGAAAAAAGTATCCCTATGATTGCTTTGTGGTGTCCATCATTCGGTAATCATGGCTGACCATCATACCTACAGCCTATTATACATGTGTAGTTATTATTTTGATTATCTACTCTCCTCACCTTTTAAAGGATCTTGCAGAACTTCAGGAATATATTTCAGGTAGAATAGCTAGCAATTATTAGTTCCAGTTTTCACATAAGCTACAAGCAGTTTTCTTCTGCTGGTCTGTAGAGCTCAAGCGTGCGTATTGCACACCACACACATTAATTGACAGAGCACCCTGGAATGACGTAACTTCCTTAACTATGTATACGACGTGTACTCGCGGAAGTGACACACTGCAGATTTATGGTGGCAGGTCCACCAATTACTTAGTAAATATGCACATTTTTAAAAGTATTTTTATGGCCCATAGGGCCATCCCTATGATTGCTTTCCCACGGGGTTGAACTATATATATAATTATATATAATTATATATAATTATATATATATATATATATATATATATATATATATATATATATATATATATATATATATATATATTCGTATGCACTATACTGCATCCAGTGTATAGGGTGGATATAATAATGCATTTGTATATAATATACACATGTATATGTATCTATTTTAATATACAGTGCTCAAGAATGTTTTGAGCTTCTCAAGGGAACATATGGTGCTGGTAGTTGTTACTTTTTGCCTCTAAACTCATTGGATCCTCAATCTCCTACTGACAGTAGAATCCCGGAACCATGGAGTGGGTTTTTAAGGACACCTTCTTCTCCGTGTGATGTTGTGAGCAAAATATGAATTAAATTATAAAAGAGCGATTATTGTTTTGAATTTTATTTTGTAGAGTGGTAGTCACTAGAGAGATTAATGATTATACTGTATTCATGTATAGTATGTGTACTGTATGTACATGTATAATAATAAATACAATGAATGCACCCTCAGTACAGAACCCTCCCCATAATAATATGATACGTAATTTAGAAAACAGTCATTCCCAATTGTTAATAAAGTACATGTATTTCAACTATTTTGTTTAGGAATACTATACATGTAAATGTATATGCATTATACACATCTTCCTATTAAGTATGACTGAATTATGTTGGATGATGACTATATTGTCCAATATAAACTAGTATTTATAGTTGTTTGTTCATTTCTTGATATCTTTACATGTATAAACAAAAATCTATCCCGGCAACATTTACTAAAGAATCAGAACACATAAAATTGGCCAATCTTATAAACCTTTGAGGTTCACTATAAGATAAAGACATGTACAGCTTTCAGGTTTATTTGTTAATCAGAAATGATTTAGTAGATTTCAGGAAACAGTTTGTTTAGAGTCCATTCTTTTTTTTTCATTAATCATTCATAAACACTCACCCATGATTCATACATGTACATGTACATAAATACAAACATATGTTTGTGTTAGTGCTGTTTTAGTTAATAAAGTATTAGGACTTTTATAAAACTATAACTAAATTAATGATCTACTGTAACTAATTACTACACAGGTATCAGAGAGTACGGTAGTACTCTTTATGTAGGGATGGCACGGAAAAAAAAATGGCCGCCCATACATTTCAATTGCAAGTAATGAGCTGAAATCTCTGGTAATATACAGAAACAAGTTTTACAACACACATACCTTTTCATATCTAGTGGTTTTATGACTACTAAAACCTTCAAGATGGCCAAAGATCGTCGTTAACATAGAAAACTGGCAAAATGTTCATCATATAGGGCCTACTTATTATTTTCCAGACAAATCATTTTTTTGTTTGTTGAACTATCACAATGATTCTATCACCATTCCAATTGCATTCGTTGTAAAATTCTGATGTACAAGTATCGAGATGATATCGTCAAGTACTATGAAAGAAGAGAGTTTCGAGGACTACAGGGACAATATCTCAAATTGGACGCCATTTTTATCACATGGTTTTTTTAATGCGCATGTGCAATCATGATTTAAGCTGCTCTGTGAAAGTTTATGTTGAACATCGAAGTGCTGGAATCATAATAAAATTTGTGAGGAAATACATTCTTATAATAAAACTTATTAATATTAAAGCCATTGTATAATATAATTATATACTATGATAAACATTGGAATAGTGAATTGTTGACACAGTGACTGACACTACTTCTTGTAGGACTGCTGACAGTTCTGTAAGTAAAATAGAAAATAGACATCATCTGTAAATGAAAAAGAATGATAATCAATTCTTAAATAATTGATATTTACCTTCATTGATGAACAAACTTCAATGCATTTATGATTGAATTCTTTCATATGATATATAACTTACACCAGTATTTCTGCAATCTACAAAAAATATTCAGACCGTTCTGAAAAAAAAAAACAATGGAAACAAGAATAATAAAAAACATTTCCAATAAAATGAAAGAAGATGTAGGGATGTCAAAACCCAAAAAGCATGCGAACAAGGTTGGAAGGTTAACGTAGGACTTAAAATTAAACAAACTACTTCCATATAACCCTACATAAGTACAGCTCTTTGTATTTTGCTTTATAGCAGTGTAAGTACTTATGTAGGGTTATATGGAAGTGGTTTGTTTAATTTTAGGTCCTACGTTAACCTTCCAACCTTGTTCGCATGCTTTTTGGGTTTTGACATCCCTACATCTTCTTTCATTTTATTGGAAATGTTTTTTATTATTCTTGTAACTAACTAAAATAGACATCGGCCATAATGAGCACATTTAGTTAGCTAAAAATTAAACCCTTTTAATTAGCCTAATAATATCTATTTTAAACTACATGTGTAACTAAACCAAACATTAAAAAGCAGACATAAATACTGTAACTAAGTACCATCATTATTGTCAAACTAAAGCAACACTACTTAGTGTTATGTACATGTACATGTTGTGTACGTAATACTTAAGGGAGTTGTGTCATTCTGGGGAGCTTGGTCAAATAACAGCCGGGCTGCATAAATGAATGTGCCTGAGTTACAGTATAGTCCGCAGACCAGCATTCATTCATTGTTATCATGGCTAAGGTACACGTTTAATTAGTGATATTATAATCCATTTATTGGAGGTGAGCTAAATACACATGCACATGTACCTGAAAGGCATAATTTTGATGGTTACTGTTCCACATGTGTTGTAGCATCTCATTAGTATTTTTTCAATTAAATGTAATTCTCTTTCTCTTTAGGTTGAATCAACTGATTTTGGATTCAGCCTTCATTCTAGATTCAGACGTAAGAAGCAGCAGCAATCTTCAACAAATAAGTTGCAAAAATTTCCACAAGTACCATCACAGAAGAAAAACCACACAACAACTGTACTGACCACGCTCACAAATACTCCAACAAATCCAGAAGATATGAGGGAAGAAGCAAGACTGATAATGGAAGGAGAGGAAGAAGAAAAGAAAGAAGAAGATGAAGATGAGAGTGAGTACCCCGAACACTCCAGCAGCACTGTTAGTGTCATATCTTCACAGGTAATTATTTTTTGTCTATATTCTCTATAATTATTTTCGGCTTGTAATCATTTAATTACCATAAAGGTATTAATTTTTGAAGGGGTAAATTTCGCATTTGCAGAAAATTCATATATTTCTTAATTTTTGTGGGTATTAATTTTCACATACTAAATTAACATATCATGTGTATGTGCACATACTGTATGCACTCATAAATGTGGGCATTAACAACTTAGAGCTTTAACATGTGCAAAGAAGTGAGAATAATATGGCGGCATCAGGAGAGTTTAGCTTCTGTTCAAGGACGAGAGGTTATCATGTACATGTATATAAAGTGTATAAGAGAGACCAGTAATAGGCACGATCCGTTTGCAGTAGCTGTTGTAAGAATACGACTATTGTATTACATGAGTTTTGTCAGCTATGTGCTCACTAGTTTTTAAAAGGGATGGTTCTATAATGTGTCGAGTTACAGGTAGTAGATGATATTCTGAGAATCTTCCCCAAGGTGGGTTTTCCATGTATAGTTGTATACTCGTTTTTACTGGTGAATCTGCTCAAGTTGAAAAGCTCAGAAAACTTGTGAAGAAGATCACCACAGATAAAATAATGAAACCATCAGAAAATTCAATGGGCTGATAATGACTTCCATTTGGCTTAGTCTCATGTCCAGTTCTTATTTGATTCCTGAACATGTGATATCCCAGTCATTTGGAAAATTGATGTTTTTTTAGAAAATCTCCATGCCAAACACTGCAGTAATTTGCCACTTGTCATGTAAGGCAGATATATATATATATATATACATGTATATACATATATATATACACATGTACATGTATATGGGTGTTAAAAATAATAAATTTCATGGAATTCCAGCAATCCACGAAAAACTCAACCCCCAAGAAAATTAGTGCCCTTATGATATTTTTATTGAACATTTTCTCCAAATAACTGTATTTCCTCATCAAATGTGACCTTATTGGCAAAAATTTACTGTTTTGAGGAAGTAGTAACTGTCACAACTACGTGTTGTGTCCCAGTGATTTTATGGGTGCTTCCCATAATTTCTAATCCCTAGTACTATATGTCTAATCCTGTAATGTACAGGTGATAATGATTGTTAATTGATTGCATACGTATACAGTCTTATAAATTATAAAGCTGAAAATAAATAGTGATCTATCCATTTGGTAATTAATTTTGGTAATGTACAAAAACACACCCAATTTAATTTTGTGGCAGGGTTAATTACTTACAAAATGCAAGTACATAGTGTAAGACAGTTCCTGCACATACATATTCCTAGTAGTTAATTATAGTTTAGTGAATTAAAACACAACAACACATATTGACTATGTCACTAAAAGGTGTTTAAAGTACATGAACATGTACATGTATATTTATAGATTTTTTAATGTTGAAATTTTTGTTTGTGCAGATTGAATTAGGAGACGATCCATTAAGTGGAGTTGAGAGTATTAGTGGTGGAAATAGTGTGAGTGGTGAGGGTGACAAAGAAGCTGAAAGTGTGAAAATAGGTCAGTGCATGAGTCTTGAAGACCAGAACAACCTTCGCAGCTTTGTAAAAGAATTTTCAGGTCGAATTCTTCCTCATTTGGAAGCTGTACTCAAAAAGATAAATGAATCTGTGAGTATGTTTTTCTTTGATTATTTTGTACATGTAGTTTGAAACTTGAAGTATTTAAATTGTGTATTGCTACCTGAATGGTGTGATCATTGACAAAGTGAATTGATTAATAACCCTCATCCACATACATGTAGATGGACCAGAGGGTTATTTAATCTTTTTGTGCGTGTCTGTGTATTACCAAAATGCCTGGACGACTAAGAAATTGACACATTGAATGAGGCACTGTACATAGTATACATGTATGTACCATCAGACCCGAAGATCAAAATAAAACATTAGCTTTTCCTCAAATTTCTAAACTTGTGGTTATCAGAAGACTTCTGATAGCAATACATTGCTTGAAAGCACACCTCATCAGGGACATCTTGTTTGAAGGTTACTGAAGCAGTTGACATATAAATGTCTTCAGTTATTTTATAATTGACACTGAATGGATTTATTGATTTTTAAGGAACTGTCTTTTGTGTAGAGTGTCACTTGATTTTATGAAATGCTTTTCTATTGTGTGTATAACAAGTATTAACCTTGTCTTCTGAAAAATATCAATAACTTGAAATGTCTTTGCCTGACTATTTTAATATTGTGTATCTGTCAATTCATTGCTTCCTGTTTGAGCATTGTTATTGAATTACATGTACAGTATATAGAGTTATATAGACACAACCTTGTAAAATTAAGGTGGCGCTCTAGCTCAGTAATGATATTCATGACTTTTTAGTTACAAGAAAGTATTGCAGCTACATACAAGATAACTATTCCTTTAAACAGACCTTGGGAAGAGCTTTCAGCTAAAGTTTCGCAGCTATCCAATACTTATAAACCAAATTACGAAGAGCTGGAAATCGAACATTTTGGTACATTTTTCTCGAGCATGATGGATCACATATATCTGAAACTAGACATAAATGCTTACCTTCAATAGGGCTACAAAGTGTTCAGGCCACTTTTCTATTTAGTTTTGTATTTTCACTGTAGTAACAATGGCTGCTACAAACAGTGGAATTCCCACTCTTTGCGACAACCTCTTGACAAAATAGACTGAACAAACGGTGGGCAGACACCTTTACTCCTTTCAAGTGAAATATCGAGGCCATACATTGTATTAGAACAGAGCGACATGTACCAGAATACTTCTATTCATTTTAGCTCATTATAAACTGTGATAACTAACAGAAATCAAATTTCTGTGGTTGCTGACAGTCCAACCCCCTTGGTTAAGCATGGCAAACAGAACAAACATTCCCAATAATCAAATATTTGTGGTGGAAAATGTGTAAAGTAATGAATATCATGAATAGCAGGAAGTACTGTTAATTATTGAAACCCGTATCCGCTAGAGCGCCACCTTAAACTACAGTGTATTCACTGTAATACATACATATAACGCTTTTCACAGTCCACTTATGATTTTGTAGGTTTTATGAAGACTTTGCATGTAGGTACTACATGTACCATGTTCGAATATAACTTATCAATTTTAAAACTAAATGACTTTACCTCTACAACTAAGATCAATGTTCATAATGTGTTTTAGTAATATTTCACAGTAAATGTATTTTATATGATATGATATTGAATTTGTACATTTTCTTGGACTGTTGCGTGTCTTCTCAGTTACAAAGTCGAAGAACAGTGTCTAGAAGAATGTCTTCATTTTCACGAGGAATGGTATGGAAAATGTTTGGAATGGGAAGTGGAGGAACTGGTACAAATACTAGTGGTGGAGGAAGTGGAACTGGAACGTCAACAAACAATGGAGAAAACCAACAGTAAGAATAATTGGAGTACTAATATATGTACACATTTATGTACATGTAATATAATTACATATTTATAATAATTACATGTACATATATGGGAAAAGGTACATGTAGCTAGCTATATGTATCTCATTTCCAAATTTCAATCATTCAATTATGCTTAAAAGGCTTGGTATTTGGCTGTGTTATGGAGGTATCCAGGTGGAGTGATTATTGATCATCTTACATATAATATACTCAATTTGGTTGGCTTTCTGCATAACACAGCCAAGTAATGAGCACTGAAACATACACATAAGCATTCAATTGAACATTTCATCAAAATGAGATACTCAGTCACATATATATATAATTATTATTATACTCGTGTATAAGAGTAATAACAAGTGAAACAAATCCCTACACTGCTGAGATTATAACCGGGTTAATTTTTATCAGTTGAGCCATGTCTTACCTTTGCTATGTGGTTCATAATCTACTGAACAAAGGGTAGAGTATTTGGTTATTTACATGCATCTGGAGTATGTGAAAAGCAGCCTACATATTGGCTAGGCTGGTGTTTAATAAAATGTGATATAAATTGTGTTTTAACATCACAGTACTCTACGAGTGTATTAATACAAACACATGTACATGTCCTTATATGTACATGTGTTTATATGTACATGTAAATACGAAAGCATCTACTAACACACTGCAAGATACCACCTACATGAAATATAGACACACTAATGTTACCTCCTGTTTATGGTGGAGAAAGTTACAATTGAACTGATGGAAGTAATTGTTTATGGTGACTGTTTGTAGCCACGGCCAGTAGTACATGAAAATGTAAATGAAAGGGTTGAGTTATGTATGCATTAGTGATTATCATTTCTTCTCCCTTCATTATCAGTAACCTTGGGCCAGATTCAATTGAACGTCAGATGCGTCTTGTTGGTGACTTGGCATTTTTACTGCAGAACTATGAACTTGCTTATAGCATGCATCATACTCTCAAAAGAGATCTACAAGGAAGAGATCTTTGGATACACTATGCTGGAGCACATGTATGTTTGGCTTAGTTACATGCACAAACACACATGTAGTTAATATGTTAGCCGGTACATTTACCCCAAACTTAGCTGTTGGTCCCAGTGTTTTGGCCATGATGAGAAGTGTGTTCACAATAACTGTTGAGAGATGTTCATACATAATGCTAAAATACTATAAATGTGATGTATTTTGATTCTGATTATATATGGGGCATTATGATTGATCAGATATTGTCAGTTGTCTGGCTGTCACTCATGAAACGCTGAACATTGTGTTCAACGTTGTCCATATCTTCAAGTAAACATTGTTGCTAATTCATTTATATGATCAAGACAACTTTTAGGGAGCTCTAAATAGATGTACAAAACAAAACATAAAATTTTATCAATGCTCTCACAGACACATTCTCTCACATAATGTAAAATGTATTTGTATTGTGTATAGGAAATTGCTGCTTTATCTGCTCAAATGATGGGCTCATCACGCAAGGAAATTCAATCATATTTAGAAGAAGCTACAAGTATCTATACTATACAGTTAAAGTGAGTAACCAGTTCAGTGCATGTACTGTACATATACACATAATTACAATGTACATATATGTGCGTGTACACATGTCATATAAGTGTATATACTGAGGTAGAGGTTATTTATACACAGAGAACTATAGTCATAAGGTGTATAACAAACTTCCATCTTACTCAAAGCGAAACAGCTGCATCAAACATTTCCATAGTAATTATCTCAACATCAGTGACACAAAGCATCACTTATGTACATGTAATTGCTGGAGGGATTTAGAGGCATATAATTACCCTTGTAGAATTGGTCGCAGGCTTTGCCCTTGACCACTTTTACCAGGGCAGCTATAAATATACAAAGGAAAATGTAATTATTATAATTATTGTTAATTTGTTGGATGTACATGTATATACACATGTACATTAATGATTTATAACTTTTCTTCTCATTGGCTTTGAATGTTTACTTCTCATTACTACCTAAAAGAGTTTAAGTACTAGGCTGTGCATTTCTCTTCAGGAAGTTATGCTCATTATGGTTGTTGATGTTTTTTACTCAACAATTGTACAAGATTGAAAGTGGAATTAAGTAGTACAACTGTACATCAAAAATAAAGCTTTGTGGAACAACTGCACTGTGTTTAAAAGAGTCAAAACAGAATGTACATGTACTGTACTTTATTATTTTATCCATTGATTTCTGTACACTAACCTTTACTTGTACATGGCTACTAGCACATGTAGAAATTAACTATATATACATTTACATGTACATTTGTATAATATCTATTTTTGTTGAACCATTTAGACTCCCTGCACTTGCCTTGAGAGCATCAATATTTCTATGTGAGATCTTGAAATCCAGATCAAAGTACAAAGATTTGACACAATTTTTAGTGAAATTGATTTCTGATGTAAGCGATGTTGTATGTTTTGTACTTCAAATGAACTAAATATATCAATTAATATAATGTTTGTTTTGGACAGTAGCAACATGTTGATTTGTTGATTTTTACATGTACTCAACAATTCACTACTATCAAATACATGTACATGTATATTGTAAAATGTGACATCATCAGGTTTAAATTGAGACAATGGCTGGGACGAAGGTTGCAAAATAAAATTCAAAGCTTTGTCAGCAAAAACGAACGAATATTCAAGGTTCGCACGTGTTTTTAATAATTTTTTTATCAATGTTGCTCTAACCTTGATTGGCTATAGAACACCTTCAAAACTATTTATAACGAGTACTAGTCTTGTTCCTGTCACTTTTTCTACTCGGATTTAGCATCGCTGGACAGAGAAACAAGACAGATGCAGCCAACAACACAGCCTCAACTTTTATGGAACACACCAACATTATTGACTACACATTTAGATTGCACAAGTGAGCATGTGCAAACATTAAAGTGGGCGTGGTAGCAAAGCTTCGAAGCCTACAGAAATACATGCATGTATATTTGTATATACATATACAATATGATCTGTTCAATATATAATGGATAAATGTATCCCTGTGATCATTTTGTAGTGATCATTATTACATGTGTATTGATCATCTTGTACCGCATAGTTAACACCCTTATATATACAATGTATATATATATTTTTTCCTTTCTTATTGCCTAAAAAGTTATTTATAAGAACTATATTAGCATGCATGTTCTTGTGCCAATCATCAGTTTCTAGTGCGCTCGTATGTTCTGCTGTACCCATTTTGCCTGAACTTTCATTAACTAGTTATAAATATCACATTTTGTGTATAGATTGACACTTCGAGCTCTAAAAAAAAACTCAAGCACTTTTCACTTGCACAATAATTTGTGAAGAGAGGGTACACATTTACATGTATAATCTAACAGTGTCAATAGAGTTATGCTTGTATTGAACTATAAGTTCTGTTACTCATCCATTGCTAATGTACTAATTATAATTAATTCACTCATCTATTGTTAATGTACTAATTATAATTAATTCACTCATCTATTAGGAATCTCACTTGCGTAGTGCTCTATTCTTAGAACAAGCAGCTCATTCTTTTCTTAGAATTGAACCAGTTGGTATGTTTCGTAAATATGCATTACATTTGATTCTGTCTGCACATCATTATTCAAGATCTGGGCAAGTGAGTATATGTATTGATGTACATATGTGTGTGTGTGTGTGTGTGTGTGTGTGTGTGTGTGTGTGTGTGTGTGTGTGTGTGTGTGTGTGTGTGTGTGTGTGTGTGTGTGTGTGTGTGTGTGTGTGTGTGTGTGTGTTTGTGTGTGTGTGTGTGTGTACATAGACTTTTGCTTTTTTAAAGTAGCCCTCAGGCAGCCAAAAACATACATTTTTCTCTTTATGTTCAACACATAGTTATGATATTTCATATAGCACTTCAGGAGATGTTACTCTAAAATCATACAGAGCCGTTTTCCTACATAGAACTCATGGGATTTCGTGTGTTGTTTTAGTATGACACTTTTAGTTATAGTTATAGTTAATTAACTAAAATAATAATATTAGGCTTACTAAAAGTGTTTTAGTTAACTAACTAAAAGTGTCCACTATTGGCCAATTTTCATTTTAGTTAGTTATAGTTACATGTATTACAATAGACATAGGATTTAGTTATCACAATACTAATATTACATGTAAATGGAGTTTAACTGAAACAACACTGGTGCAGTATAAGTATGTGTATTAATACTATAGGGATATTGACTATACATTTCTTCCTACATGTATCAGAGAGCTCATGCTGTGCGTGTATATAATCAAGCATTAGAAATATATTGCAACAAAGGATGGAGTATAGCAGAGGTAAGAATAACTGTTGCCTCTGCCATTGCTACTGTACACATTTATATATGTGCACATGAAGGGTAAGAGATAACTAATGGTCATTGGACATTTTCCTAACACATGAATGTCCAACCATTCTGAACTTATAACACATATACATGTGTACATGGCTGATCAAAATTCAGCTTTGTTCAAGCAAATTTGAGAAATTATTTCTTGCTCTGCATGTGTATATGTTTTTCTGATCTAGTAGCCTTCATCTCTGTCTTTCTGTCTGTCTGTCTGTCTGTCTGTCTGTCTCTCACTCACTCACTCACTCTCTGTAGGACTTTGCCCACTATAGTTCTGGTAGACTGTGTTTTTCTCTCCAAAGACCACAAGAAGCACACAAGGCATTGGAGAGTCTCCTTTCTCATGAAAGTGAACAAACAACACAACAGCAACTAATTAATCTTAGAGATTATATTCATGTTAGAAGGGTGAGTGACAATGTTATTATAATTGTATGTACATACATGTACATGTAATAGGGATAGAGTTTTACAACTACATGTACATGCAGGGTTTTGATTCGGGAGTTTTAGTTGTCTACGGGAAAAGCACAATTTGGTTTTTACAAAAGCATAGTAATAAAACCGAACAATCTACTTTAAAATTAATATTAAAGTTTTTTTATTTTTGGGGGGGTTGGGGGCTGGGGGAATCCTAGTTTTCCCCGCTCTTCCTCTGTATGAAACAACCTTGTGTGCATGTGTAACTAATTAAAGATCATGTGGAGTGCACATTCTTTGAAGTTTCTTCTGGTGCTTGTGGAAATAAAAATGATCTGAAGTGCATATACGGGTGTACATGTATCAGGATACTCTTGCAGTGGAGCATATGCATATATATATATATATATATATATACACATGTAGTTTGAACCTTGAGAAATCAATGAGAGAGGTGGGGATTCCTGATATTTCAAGTGGCACAACTGTACTATAAACATCTTTATTGTTACTAGTGTATATCTGTCCTCTAGATGCTAACTGATCCAGCATTCCAACAACAGGTTCTTTTAAACTCTCCTCATTCATCTCTTACTAGTAAAGAAGCCTTCAGAAATGTTCCCTTCTTACCACTTCCCTTTATAAAATCGCAACAAACTATCACTATATTTGATAATGGAGTACCTAATCCTGAGAATTGGCTCCATTCTGGATCTAAAAATACACACCTGTGTTTTGATAAGCTTGAAAACTCAAAGCTATCTTTTCCTCAACCAAGTAACCAATCTTTGAATACAAGAGATAATCTCATAAAGGCATTGAATGAAGGATTAATTATAGGAGTATCACCATATACTCCAGACAGGTGGAAGTTAGGAGAGAAAGGCTGGCAACATCTGGAAGCTTTGTGTTGGTCTGAAGATAAGGAAGATCAGGGAATAGAATACAAACCAGCACTTCTTTACATGAATGGTGATATTGATAATTCTAGAACACCTTTGTGTCCTCTGAATGGTGAGTTAATGTGACTATTTGATATGATGTATATGTATATGTACATGTGTATGTTGATATGGTCATTCAAATATAGTTGCATGTAGTCTTCTGGTATAATAGTTTACATCATATACATGTACTAGTAATATGCAATAACTTTCTCATCTCTTTTATAGAACCAGTTAGAGTGGGTGTGGTTTTGAAAAACCCACTAGGTATTGCTTTGATGTTAAGGCATATATCTCTTGTGTGGCAATTTTCACCTCAGTCAAATCAGGTGAGTGGATACCTTTTATCTAATTCTATACAAGGTCTCCATATACCAGAACAGCTAGTATTAGTTTGTTACTGTGCTGTGAGTTAGTCAAGCTCCAATTTTATTAAGTAACTATTTCTACATTATAATTAAAGGCATTGATTTTAGTACTAAATAATATTAGGAACAACTGCCAGTATTGATAACAAATGAATTAATAAAGAACGATTGCTCATGTATTTTTGGTACTACAGGTAGTATTATTACACATGATGATATTTACTCATATTACACTCAGGATTCCAATGAATGTGGAATAGTATGTGAAGTAGTAGATAATTTTATTCTACCACCAAAAGCTGAAGAAAAGGTAAGTAAGTACATGTGTTAGTAATACATGTACATGTATGTAGTACACGTAAGTACATGTGTTAGTGATACATGTATGTAATACACGTAAGTACATATGTAGTGATACATGTATGTAATACACGTAAGTACATGTGTAGTGATACATGTATGTAGTACACGTAAGTACATGTGTAAGTGATACATGTATGTAGTACATGTAAGTACATATGTAGTGATACATGTATGTAATACACGTAAGTACATGTGTAGTGATACATGTATGTAGTACATGTAAGTACATGTGTAAGTGATACATGTATGTAGTACATGTAAGTACATGTGTAGTGATACATGTATGTAGTACATGTAAGTACATGTGTAAGTGATACATGTATGTAATACACATAAGTACATGTGTTAGTGATACATGTATGTAATACACATAAGTACATGTGTTAGTGATACATGTATGCAGTACATGTAAGTACATGTGTTAGTGATACATGTATGTAATACACGTAAGTACATGTGTAAGTGATACATGTACATGTATGTAGTACATGTAAGTACATGTGTAAGTGATACATGTATGTAGTACACGTAAGTACATGTGTAAGTGATACATGTATGTAGTACATGTAAGTACATGTGGTAGTGATACATGTATACAGTACACATAAGTACATGTGTAAGTGATACATGTATGTAGTACATGTAAGTACATGTGTAAGTGATACATGTATGTAGCACACGTAAGTACATGTGTAAGTGATACATGTATGTAGTACACATAAGTACATGTGTTAGTGATACATGTATGTAGTACATGTATAGTGATACATGTATGTAGTACATGTAAGTACATGTGTTAGTGATACATGTATGCAGCACACGTAAGTACATGTGTAAGTGATACATGTATGTAGTACACATAAGTACATGTGTTAGTGATACATGTATGTAATACAGTACAAATGTTTTTGAACCCCAGGGATTTATTTTTCTTCTCTTGACTTGGGAATGCACATGTACTTCTAGTACATGTACATGTAGACATGTAATTAAAATGGGTTATGCATATAAGTACAATGTCTACTTGATAAACTGTTGGCAAGTTATGATTAAATAAGGATCACTACAAAATTATTCTACATGTTTCTCTGTGTAATGCAATTTTTTTAATGTAGATCTTCTTGTGGGTTATGCCTATTAAAATTGGAACTGTAGAAATTAGTGGCCTTATTTATAATCTGTGTGTTATGGAAGGTGATGTTCCACTTGAAGACAATTCAAATGGAGAGATTTATGAGAGTGGTGATCCACTTACAACTATTGGTATTCAAGGAAGAATAGATTTTCAATGTAGAGGAGTGAGATTGAATAATACTAAGGTTGACAAAGTTGGTGTTGTTTATGCAGAAGACCATAGATTATGTTGGAGGATTATCGACCCAATGCCAAGAATAATGGTGAGTTGGAACAAGTGTCTAGTAGATGGTATACTAGATAGTAATTACATGTACAGTGGAACCCCGCTTAACGACCACCCCTGAACAGCGGTCATCTATGATATAACGGCCAGATGTCCTGGTCCGGATTCAAATTACACATACTTACCTGCTAAGGCAACCTCTGAAGAACGACCACCTCGCTATTGCATATAACGAACACTAGATGGTCCCTAACACTAGCTACACCATTGAGCAAAACTTCGATTTAACGGCCGCGTGGCCACGCCCACGATATTAAAAATCAACTCAACAGTGTACAGTAATACAATGTAGTTTAAATCACGAATGAATAGTAAAACAATAATTATAAAACAAAAATGCACAATATTCAAAGCAGCCCATCACTGTTTAGTTTGCTACAGATAGTCTTGAGCTTATCTATGTGGTTTTTGGTCCATAAAATTTATACTTGCATGGAATTTAATAATTATTGCATAATGAGTATTTATCATGTGTTCAGTTAATAAAAAGATGTTTTGAGTTATACTAAACTAAACCCCTCAGCAAAGGCCACCCCTATATAACGGCCAAAATGCAATTCCCCTTGGGTGGCCGTTATACAGGGGTTCCACTGTATAACTTTATACTTTTCATCAATTATGAAGTCTGTTCATATTCACGATGACCTCAAAATTAGGATTTGATGACTTTATATATACATTGTATGATTGTATACAATGTATACGTTAATGTCATATGGTTAATAATGTAACTCGATAATTAAGCAATGAATTGAAATTTGACATGCATGTACATGTACTTGTATGTAAATGAAATGATGGTTGTATATATTGGAAATTTAAAATGGTACAGGTAAAAAGATTGTCAGTCATTCAAAACTTAAAAGATATTTTCAGTTAAGAAACCTTTATTTGCTCATACATGTACATCTATGAGCAAATAAAGGTTCACGTGTATATGTACATGTATTCATGTATACATATGGGCAGCTATACATGTATGAAAATGTATAAATGTAGACATTTTCAGAGGTCAAGGTAAACCTTTATTTGCTCATACAGTCATGTACATGTATGAGCAAAGTCATCACATGATAATTTTGAGGTTGTCATGAATGTGAACAGACCAATGTGTTTGTATATAATATATGTATGAGTATATGTGTTCAGTTGTATTTATCATCTTCACAGATCTATTTAACAGGTCTTCATGCTCCCATAATAGCAGGAGAAGTTATTCCTTTAGCTCTACGAGTGATCAACTGTAGTCCTGTATCTCTAAACAAACTTAAATTATCGTCATCTCTTCATCATTGTACACTTTTGAAAGACTCAAAGGTATTTCCTTTAATGTTGTTTAAGTGCAAAAGTGACTTGCTCAGCGAAACTTCTATTAATTATAATTAATACATGTACATGTGATAATAGGTGGCCACTACTGCACACATACATGTATCTAATAACCGTGTAGTTCATATATGTCAACAAATCACATGCTCTCCTCATTTCAACAGACATCATCGTTCTCTTCCAGCCAAGATATTTCCACCATTTATACCTTATTAGACAGTCTCATTTCTCCTGATTCTAACCCTATCTCTACTACACTACCCACTTATTTGACTCTACCACTCCCATCTGGGTCCATCCCACCTGGAAGAAGTGAGGAGTATCATATTCTTCTACATACTCCTCAATCCAGCACTTCTGAGTTACCATGGAATATAGTAGTCTATTATGAACCACACCTACAATCAAACAATGAAAAGGAGGAGTGGCTAATGAGGTAATTGCATAATGTACACTTCATACATAAACTATTGCATCATTTTCATGTTCAAGTACTGGATAAGGCTTCTGTTAGGAGAAAGATTTTTAGAGCATATCAATACCACTTATCAGTAACTACTGGTCTGGCTACAAGCATGCTAATTGCATAACAAATAGTTTAGTTGTCTTTACCTCTATATATGGATATAATCAATGAGTAAATTATTGGTCATATACAATTACATTAAAGTAAAGTTACATGTACATGAAATATGCATAGTTTATATACTGAGCTTATTAAATGTGTGAATGTTATAAACAGGACTGCTTCGTGTATAGGTAAAATGTGTGATATTTCATTAGACAAAAATACTCAATTATAATTAGATTTGTGTGTTATATTATGTACACATTATATAATGTGTATGTGTTATTTGATTTCCCATCTATATCTATATTTCCTTAATTATAGTCATCGTGTGCTAAGGCATAGCGAGTCTCTCTCAGTACAACAATGTTTGCATGTCAAGGCTGTTACAACACATAGTCTAACATGTAAGAACCAACAAAATGATACTATTAGGTGAGTATGGTTTTCATCATTTCAATTTACTTTGTATTTTGAGTAAAATTATTGTACCGTATGTCACAAAGTTATGCTGTTTATTTTTACAATGTAGCTTTGTACACTTTGTGTGTTTTTCTAGCATTACCATATGAGGAGTAAAATTTGAAATAGTACATGTACATGTATGTGTACATTGTATATAATTATGTGTTTGTTGAGTTGGAAAAATATAATCTCCAAGGATAATACTCAAAGCTATAATATAACTCAGATTATTATGTTCTCAGTTTCACACATCTCATTATCAATGATGCAATGCTTGAAATTATTATCTTGATTGGTTATATATGTACCATGTATAATGTAGTAAGCCTACAAAGCTGTAGAGTTGGGTGGTAACACAGTGTGATTATTGTTCATCTGTATTATATAGGGTATATCTCATCTGTATTATATACATGTACATGTAGCTTAGGGTATCATTCATCTGTATTATATAGGGTATCATTCATCTGTATTATATACATGTACATGTAGCTTAGGGTATCATTCATCTGTATTATATAGGGTATCATTTATCTGTATTATAGCTTAGGGTATCATTTATCTGTATTATAGCTTAGGGTATCATTTATCTGTATTATAGCTTAGGGTATCATTTATCTGTATTATAGCTTAGGGTATCATTTATCTGTATTATAGCTTAGGGTATCATTCATCTGTATTATAGCTTAGGGTATCATTCATCTGTATTATAGCTTAGGGTATCATTTACCTGTATTGTAGCTTAGGGTATCATTTACCTGTATTATATATAGGTCAGTGTTTATTACACACTTTTCCTCTATCTTAACAGTGTTGATCTTAATAAGTTGCTGATTACAGTTGAAGTTGATAATACCAGTGGATCATTGGGTGTACCTGTACAATTACAAATAGTACAAGTTTCTAGTGTTTCTTGTAGCTGGAAGATTAATAATATTATTGAAACTATAAAAGGTAGGTTGCATGAGAGGAAAAGAAGTGAGTTCACATGTACATGTAAATATATGTAACTGTCTGTCTCGAGCCATACCGAGTCAAATTTAATACTTGTAGTATTTAGTTCGAGGATAAAGTAATTGCTTATATTTTTAATTAATACAGATATTTCAATTTTACCCGGAGGTAGTGGTGTAATTCATCTTCATGCTACCAGAAGTAGTAACTATAATACTGAAAATCTACAGTTCTCTGATGTAACATTGAGTGATAAAACGGTACATTCCCTTGAATATACATACATTATTAGATGTGTTATTGTTGTTTTATTTAACCATAACTAAAACCACTGTCTAGTAAATCATAATTGTGTATTACTAAATTACAATAGCTACAAACAGAGGATGGTCACACTTTTAGTTGGCCTAATATTTCACTACTAGTCTAGAACTAAGTGGCCGTGCTACAAAAATGTTACTCAACATAATTTGAACAATCATGGAGTTTAGCACTTGTGCTTATACATTCTGTGTTTTACATTGCTAATATATACACTGTACATACATTGTACATACAGTACAAGTCAATGAAAAGTCACCATGCAGTACAGTAATTACTCAGAGGTTTCATTTCCACACTACAGTAGTTCAACAGTAGTTTTGACAGTAATTGGTATACTTGTCAATTCAACACCACAGTAGTGAGATAGTAATTATTACTATACTATACTGACAGTAGAACAAAGGTAATTACTGTTACTATATGGTGACGTTTTATTGACATACATGTATGCTGTACTAACACTGATAAGAGATTTTACCGATATTCCGATAAACCAATAATTACTTTAGATACAATGTATGTACTGATAACTGACACTGATTCTGTCTACCTTCTGGTTTTTGATTCTTTATGATAATGAGCATTTTCTCAATTAATTATGAGTAATCGATGATACTATAATCACGAGAAATGACATTGTTGGTACATTTTTTCCAATATTGGTTACATCGTTCAGAAATACAGATACCGATACTAAAAATAATGGCTGAAAATGACCGATACCGATTACTGATCCAATTATTGGTACATCACTAGTACATACTATACTATAAGCACATACTGTGTGACATACATGTACTCTACTATAAATATTGATACTAGAAAAGAATTGATAATTATTACATGTATAATCCATATAGGAGTTTGATGTACATGTACATGTATGTTTAGTTACATTGTATAATTTTATGATAATATTATGCAACATTTCCTACAAACATCAAGAAGATGTAAAGATGACAAATATGTAGAAATTAAGATACAAAGATATTGTCCATTACCCTACGTGTAAATAGTTGCAGGACTATTCCACTATAGAATGTCTGTAATGCAGAGAGTGGTATTTATTGTATCATCCTACATGAATACATACACCTTTTTTTATCCTCTTATACATGTGTCATTATTAACTGGGTATAAAATCTTATCTTTAATATCTCACTGTTTAGCCATTATATACATGAAGGTAACTAAAGTATGTATCTAGGTGGAGCAGTAGTTGTTATTCCTGGATACCTACATGTACCTGCAGTTGGTTTCCTATACAAAATAATCAAATAGTGAGAGTTTAAATGTAAGCTTTTTTATCAAAACCACTTATCCAAATGGATCTATGGTCACCTTGATGATGTTATATGCTTCGATAGATTGTACATGTACATGTCAAAGTTTTGATATTTTTTGAAGAATGGGACAAATTGATCAACAATGGTTAGTGTGTGTGCCATTGGGAATAAATCTTCAGCTAGTTAACCCAAAGGTTAATGCTGTTAATATAATCATGATTAACTGCACCATTGGCACAAAGAGAGAACTGTGCAGTGCCAAATACAAAGCTCTTTGGGCCAATGGTGTGCCATATGAGCTTATCAAAAACACTGTTACATGTACTTCACATCTTGAGGCCGATGCAGCTATTAATATCCATTTTGTCTGTTAATCCACACAGATATGTAGCAGTAAATTTCCAGCTAAAGACTTCTTTGCTTCTGATTCTAATAGAATATTCACTCAACAAAAGACAGGAATGGAAGGAGGAGAAATATTAGAGAATAAAATTGGATTGATTCTGTTCTGGAAGGTTAATTGTAATGATACAGTATGAAAGTATGTACATACATGTACATGTACCTTTTTTAGTTTTCTTACACTTTTAAAATATTTCATTAGCAAATTACTTTTACTATCTGGATATCCGTTCATAAAAACAGTTGCGGGTACCCAGATAATTGCTCTGAACTATTTAGGACTTGTCTGCAGTAAAATATAATGTATTACCTCACCCTTTAGCCATAGTGGATTTTATACCAGCAGCATTGGTGTTTTTACAGATCATTCTGCACTCTACAAGTCAAAAAAGTTGGTGAGCTCTCACTAATATTTTGTCTACCATACTAGAAGCTATCAAAAGGGGTAAGAAATCCACTAGGTGTGGCTTCTTTCAGTCTTCCAGACTCTTTCTGCATCTAATGAAGCCTGAGTTCTACATCACTGGCTGTCTTTCCAACAAAGCAAGTTAAAATCTTTGAACATGTATACTTCGAAAGTTATAAAGCTGACAAAAGTTTCATGAAACACCCTGCCCATAATTATAACTTGTATATAAATCTGCAATTATTAGGGGAGGGAGGGTCATGCAACATTCAGTTGCTTTATATTTGAAGCATGTAATCTCACATACATGTATTTATCAACAGGCTTCATATCTAGGTAATCATAATTCATTATCAACTTGTGGACATCATTATGTTAATATTGCTCTACCACAAGACACTCCAATACTAACAAAGGTATTGTTTATAACAGTCTCCACACATCTCACTTGCAGGTTACATCATACATATACATGTATCTGACCAATCAGAATGCCACAGTACAATAATTATAATTATACGTAAATAAAAACTTCTACATGTGTGTGATATAGTATAGGAGAGTCATGAATCAATGAAATTCAAACAAAGATGGTTTGATATGGTCAGTAAATGCATTAATAAATCTGTTACATATATGGTTGTTATAAAACATGACTGATTCATTGCCATGTTCACATTATCTATGCATATGAAAGTCTGTTCATTCATGATGACCTCAAAAATTATGTTGTTACAGTAATGAATTTACATGTAATACACACAATGTATATAGTAGATTATATTTTAACTTAATAATGAAGCAATGGATTGAAATTTGACATATACAAGATTGTTGGTTAAAAGTTAGTATTTTTGTCTGAGCTCATGGTGAAGTGAATATGACATTTAGATTTGATTGAACAGATATCTTAGTGTATACTTGTGATAGTGCATGTACATGTGTAGTTTAAATGTCATTTCACTAATATAGGAATGGCTCTAATTGTATTTTTTCTTATTAAGTAACTTCTAAATGTTAACAATATTATCCCTATTAATCCACAGCCTTCTTCACTAGTAGCACCTGTTGTACCTTCTATTTCATCTCCTTCATCTTATGACCTTGTAAAACATACTTTACAATATGCGGCAACAATATCACATGACTTTTGTACTGAAAAAGTATGTATTGTTCCAGTAGTTGTTCTTTTGGAAAACTGTACAAGTAAAGATGTTATGGTGACATTAGAGCTTTTATCATCGTCAGAAGTGGCTGTCGGGTAAGTACAACAGAGAATTTATACAATAAACATGTTGAATTTGAGGGGAAATGAAGACTTAATGATAATTGCAGTTTCACTCCATTATCTATGATATAGAATACATAGTCTACATTCATCTTGGAATGAGTCCATTCATACAATAGTCAATGTTTTCATCTCCAATGTCATACATAACCTTAAAACATGGTTAAGAGGTGTGTATGCCAGATATATCACCTGCTGTTGAGGAGGTTTATGTGGATATAACCCAGGGCCTGTAGGGGCAAGGGGTATTGAACACCAGGTGGTATATCTGGCTTACACAAACAAACATGGTTTATACTATACTATAAATTTAACAATTGGATTTTTGTATATCTAAAATATACACCTAACCACATCAAATGGTTGCCATAATAATGATAATAGCATAGTAAATATAATTATAATTGTTCTTATCAAACCCAGAAGCCATAATGAAAGAATAGTGGAAGAGAAGTAGGAGCATGAAATGACTGCGTACTTGATTAAAACGCCTGATAGAGATGTCAGGAGCTGTGTCACTATTTTGAAACTAATAATATTGTTATTCATTATTATTAATTATATCACTTGTGGGTGGGACCACATGTGAGTTGGCATGGCTGCTAAGCACACAAGCAAGATGAAACTCTCTGTTGCTGAAAATAGAAACATGATCCAGAAGATTGAAAAGGATGAATACAACGATATTGTGAAGAAAATTATAGAAAATATTGAGACGGGAGTCATGGGACAGGACCTTGAGGAAAGGAAAGATTTCATGTTGATTGTGTGCTTGAAGTCAAAAGAACTGTTGTTGGTAAAGTGCATTATGGATATAATACTCTTGTTTCTTGATTTACGTGAGCATCATTCAAAGAGGTGACCATTTGCTCGAAAAGCAGCTATACATGTATGCCAACTCCTGTGTGATCCCACCCAATGCAAGTGATTATAATTAATAATGAATATTAATTAGTTTTAAAACAGTAACACAACTCCCAACAGCTATACCAGTCATTTTAATTAAGTGTGTGGTTGTTTCACGATCCTGCCTTTTCAGCTATTTTTTCATTATGAGCTGAATTGGGCAGTGATGTCCAGATTTGCCTTCAAAGAGTTAGATTACTCTGATATTGATTGAACCCTAACCACAAGGAAACCCTAGACCTACCCTAAACCCACCCTAAACGAACCACATAATTATATTCATGAGATTTTAAAGGCCAATTAGGACATTATATATACATAGTGTCACATTGAACAAATTCAACAATGCATCCTCCATTAAATGTTTAACATCTTCATTCTTTTGAATTTCTTTTTTTTTCTTAGAACTCGATCTTTGGAACTTCCACTTCTCTGGAGTGGACCTACTAAACGATCATATATCATTCCTCCATTATCAAAACAGTCTGAACAGGTTTTTGCTAGTTTTACTGCTCCAGGTATATATAATTTAAATGCTCTACGTATGAAGGCATGTTATTATAATAATAAGTCTAATAATTATATGTATTATCAAAGATGGCAGACTTCAAGTTATATAGTGGTATCATCTATCACTATATAAAATGTGTTTATTAGTCTGTAACTATTTTTTTTGTCTTCGTTGATTTTTCTTGTGTATTTAATGATTAGAGTACAATAAATTATTTATTAATGATTTTGCAAAAGGATTTTCATATGACATTATGAATCAAACTGGTACAGTATGAACCTGGTTCATATTTCAGCAGATAAATGAACATAGCCCCCTCACCCATTCCATCGCCTATGTATGATTATGTAATAATTAAAGCACCCCTTCGAGTGCATTATAACATGAGAGGTGTGGTCGAGACAAGCATACAGCACAAGCGAATTTCTGTAATGCACGAGAGTAAGCAGGTGCTTGAACTGATTTATAGTGATGCATGGGTGTATCAACAGCACTTGATGGAACAGATGATTCACTCAACTGTACACCAAGTGTCCTAGAACAATATTCAGTAGCTGCTGTTACACCATTTACCTGTGCATATCGTCCAATCTCCTGGAGTGTTTGCTATTTACTCTACACAATTAACATCCATTAAATTTCTTTAGTATTTAGCTAGATATTCAATCACTGTACTCAGTGTACTGTCTGTAGCTTTTGTATGGGCCACGGCCACGTTATTTCTTTAACCTTCTCTGTGCTGTTAGCTCTGCGAGTTATGTCAGGTTTGCCTACTCCGTTATTGCCTACTCAAAATGAGAGGAACAAGATATATTGAGAAAAAAAAGTTTCCCTATAATTGCTTTATGATGAGTATGTATCAATCATTGCCGAGTGCTAGTGTCTCTACCTTTCTGTGTACGCGAAATCTGGGGCCTGACGAAGTAAGTGTAACTGCAGTCTAAGTGCATAGAAACTTATTACTGCATGAAGTACTCTCTCAAAGGTTCTAACATGTATGATGACTTCCTCATGTCTGAAACTCAACAAATTATTATATTTACTTTTTAAAGATTTCGTACATCATCTTTATGCTGTTTCTGTGCTGTATACAACAGTTTACATTCTTCTAGCTGGTCAAGTGCGTGTTCTTTCACACCCACACCCATAAATTGACCAAGCCCCCCGGAATGACGTAACTTCCTTAATTAACTACCATACAACGCATACTCGTGCAAGTGACACAAAAATATAAATATAGTTCGAACTCGTGGGAAAGCAAGGTTTGCCCTATGGACCATAAAAAATCACGCATTTGCCTACGTATACCGTATTTTTAATTATAAGCTAAAATTTAATTTTTGGTATGGCCCATACGGCCATCCCTATTATTGCTTCCCACAGGGTTGAATCTATGTATATATACATTTGTGTCATTTATGCGAGTATACGTATGCGTTGTATACGTAATTAAGAAAGTTACATCATTTGGTCAATTAATGGGCCTGGCGTGTATATAGAATTACCTAAACTACGGTATTCACATTCAAGTTGGACAAAACTGGGAAATATAAGTTGCCAAATTCTTGAACCATCCTACTCATATTTCGTAGTTTTATTATTAGTCAGTTATTTAATGCAAAGCTGTGTAGTATAAATAGCACGACTTAGGTTAGGCATAATAAATTTTGATCTGATCACATTTGTCATGTATCAATCAGTTATAGCTGTGCTGGTGGTATTGTATGTAGAGCTGATGGTTCTTGAACAGGTAAGATAAAAATAATGTTCTTGTGTGTGTGTGTGTGTGTGTGTGTGTGTGTACTTGCACGTTCTGATTAAATCTGGGTAGTGAAGTAAGTGATGTGTATTCTTTAACTTCATCTAAAAGCTATAGATGTATCTCAACCTCCTACATTCAAAAGGCTTGATTTAACATTTATTTCAGGTCAATGCAAACTATTTGCTAGAGATTGTGTTTAACACTTGGGAAAATCCCTTTAAAGCTCTAGCTGATAGATGCTGTGACCAATTGGATACATTCCCTCCAAACTGCGCTGGTTCATGTGAAACTCGATTTGAAATATGCCTTCAACCTTTCAGTTATTCTCCATCAAATAGGAACTGTCCATATGGCAGATATTTGGTACCATTTGATTCATCTATTCCTGATTCAGACAATATTGATTTCGCAGTTGGTGTAAACTTGGAAGGTGAAGTACCTAACCCAATGATCTATAGTATACCAACAGATTTAACGGTAAGGATTGATAATCATGAAAATGATTGATGTTCATTCCAGGCGTTTTCTTTCCACAGAAAAGTATAAAGCTAGTTGTAGATGTCTATGACTATGATAGTACTGATGATGATGACTTAATTAACACCTTAACATTTGTATTTTCTTCTACACCAGTCAGTTCCCAGTTTTCAGAAGCATTACAGAGTAGTGATCATGAAGTAGGTATACTTAATATTAGTTATAGGATAACCTGTTTTGGTGGATACTGTGGTACAGACTGTGAAATCTTGTGCAGTGACCTAAGCAACAACTGTAAGTACATAATTATACTTATAAACAAATTAATATTACTATTGCTGTGACAGCTATGTCCAATCAAGATATGACATGTACAAGTCCTAGTGAAACAAGTAGTAAGTATAAATTGTATAAATCTTGTAAATACCTCCATGCATATCCACAACTGAATGATTGATTATCTATTGTATTATGGATAATGTTTCTTTCTAGCCTCTTCAGATGAGACCAATGGTGTGTTAAGTGATTCAGAGTACACTGTTTTCATTACGATACCAATCATTGTTTGTTTGTTGTGTCTTCTGCTGGTTGCTGTGAGTGCTATATTTTTATTAGTAATGTGTTTCAGAAGTAATAAGAAGAAGGAAAATAGTAGTAAGCAAATAATTATAATAAATCATAATTTTATATTAGTATAATTATGCTGGTGATAATTAAAGTATCTGATGTTACCATGTATAATATAAAATCTAGATACGATGAATTACAGGGTTCAACCACGTATTCACCTGTGTGTGTGTATTTAGAAAATCAAGAAGGGGGTTGGCTTTCTTGTCCATCCCCACAAGAGACAAGGTAGTCATCTTCCTACTGTACTAATGATACATATATACATCCAGTACCTTTAATCTTCAAACTTATGGTTTACTTCGGAAGAGGCCGGACCACTTTAAAAATTAATGCATTCATGTTCATATTATTTTTTAATATACACACATATCTTATTCTTTCAATGCTTACAAGTTAGGCTAATAGGTCCTACATATATAACATGGGTTAGAGGTGTGTATCAGCATTATCAGACCTAAACGCTGAGATAGCAGCCCGAGACAATGCCAAGGGCTGATATTGCTCATACACATCGAGAAGCTGTGCTACACTGCAAAAACAAAATTGTTAAAGTAACTATTTTATTGGTTAGTACAGTTGCAAGTATTTAACAGTTAGTCAGTTATTCAGATTGTTATGGATTCACACATGCTAATGCCATAGCTACTTTGTACTAATTATAGTTGATGTATTAAATTGCTGTCTACTCATATTTCATACCAATAATGTACTTAATGTACCACATAAAGTGATTGTATTGGGCAGTTTTGGCCAACAAAAGAGTTTAAAACCTAAAACATAATTTAATTTATTCTAGTGTACATATTTTACTTGGTACACATAATGTCATAGTAACATCATGCAAATAGCCACAATAACCTGTATGACTACTACATTGAAATTTATGCTATTACTTGCAACTGTACTAACCAATAAATTGGTTATTTAATTTTTGCAGTGTACATATAATATATTCTATACCAAATATGTACATCAATGTTACCTGACATTTATGGGCTTTTTCCATTTGCAAACAAGTTGTCTCCAACTCTTCTCAATTTACAACTTGACTGCGCATGCTCAGATTGATGTATTATGAATATCATTATAGGTTTTACATATATCAGCCCTGTGGTTTCTATCCACCTGTGGTTGGGTGTATATCGCATATATAACACTGCCGGTATCTTGTACCTGTTAGCTATGGTATATGTTAATGTTATGTTAAGGCACGAGTATATATCAGGTTTATAATCAGCGAGCCCGAGGGCCATATACCAGAGGGTGAGATAATTTTAAGCCTGATATTGCACAAGTGAGCATGACATAACAAACATATTTCATGACTTCAAAGTCATGTTTATACAGCTTGATGAAGCCACAAACACACAGTGCACAAACAAAACCACGGTGCATGTAGCACATTTATAGCACTGTCGAAAGCTGTGAAGGGTGGCTTCATCATAACATAGATGGGTATATAGACCAGACTAAGTAGCATAGGGGCATTTAGTTAAATCATTTATTAACAGTACAGTCCAGTCCAATACAGTATGTGTGTTTCTGTGTATGTGTCTGTGTGTGTGAATATATATACATGTATTTATAATATTTTATATAATATGCAAGGGTTGAAGGGCATAACTACAGGTAGACCAGGAAAATTCTCCCGCATATTTAACTGTTCCCTTTTCATTCTGAGTCTATTTGTACGTCAATCAGAACTTATGCATTTTTAGTTTCCACTGTTGGATTGGCAGATGGTTTATATATCTCTATCTGACCTATATATGACATTGCATATAATATATAAAATTAGGAGATTTACATGTCAGATATACCACCTGCTGTGTATAACCAGAGGCCTGTAGTGCTGAGGGATACATCCACATAAACCTCTGAACATCAGCAGATGGTATATGCACCAACAACCCATGGTTTATAAAATTTTAAGAACTGATGAAGTCCACAGAAAGGGGAACACTCTCCTTCCAGGAAACAAGATTCCGAGAGCAGAATCAGAACCACTGCATGATATATTGAATTTTTCATGAGGCATGCAATGCAAACCTATATACCTAACCACATCAAAATGTTGCCAGGGTAGTATAGTATAATAAATTTATATGAACTGTGTATAATAATATATTATACATACTATTTCCTTATGATCACGAAATGTATTCATGTCACTGACTTGTATAATTGTGACAATGTTGTATATAGTTGTTTCAATTTCTCTTCTTTAGTCAAACTTCCTAGGATTGAGACTGGAGATGTTGGAATCAATGATGAGAGATGTTCTAACACTCAATCCTGTAATAGTGATCCATGTCTATATAATAATCCAGCTTATGGTACCAAAAAGAGCTCTGTTCCTGAAAATGAGGAAGAGGGAATATATTTATAAATTCAAACATTAATAACATTGTTGTCAGTTTAATAATTGTCAGGTTTCTGTTTTTATACAACAAAATTACATCATGATCTTTATATATCTACTGTACAAATTAATGTGAAGAAGAGAGCTACATGGTTTAGTTTATTTGAGCTTATTATTCATCAAAGGTCTTCTACTTGCCACTAGTACTGCTGAAAAACATAATGTTGGCTAGTGAGCAGGCCTGCCAAGAGGATTTTGGAGATCCAGGGCAAAAGATGAACTTAAGTAGCCCTAGTGTTTATTACATTATCACTTATTAGAAAGAGATACAAACCATGCTATTTAAAATTGAGATATGTACAGAGATTGATTATGCAAATACATAGCAAGACAGCCAATCCTTGCCCCATATCATCTCAAGAATGGTCAAGAGTTGCATATAACTGGCTCCACAATATGATTTATGTTTTGTGGCTGCTGTCTACAGGTCCAAATTAGAAAGCAAACAAGTACTTGGAAAATGTTATTGAAAATATTTCCACACCTGACTTTAAATCTCCAATATAATTATAATTATATATATACAAAGACTTGGTACATTATTTTACATAGGACTTAAGTAATCATGTATAAACTTTTGACATGTTCTCATTTTACTATCTGAACGCTAACTAACTAAGCACCTATAATTATGGTCTACGTGAGGAATATATAACTGCAAACATAAAATTGTTAATTTATTGGTTAGTATAGTTGCAAGGAATAGCATACCTTTCAATCATACAGGTTGTTGTGGCTACATGCAGGATGTTACTATGAGATTATGTGCACTAAGTGTAAAAATGTACACTAAATTATGTGTTTGCAGGTTTCCAAACCCTTTTGTTGGCCAGAGCAGCTGCCTTATACAATCAGTTGGGTATGAAATATGAACAGACAGCATCCTGGAATTTTACTAATTGGAGGTAATTAGTAATAATTAGTTACATAACAACCCACTAACTGTTAAATCCTTGCAAATGTACTAACCATAACAATTCCTTTTGCATTGATGATACATGGCTATATTGATGTATGAGTAGAACATTCATGCCATTTATGTAAATGCAAACATTGCCTTTATCAGTGCTCTAAACAGTTTGTGTGCCAATTGAATATTTGAAGTTGTTAAATAAATACAGAATCAAAATCTTATATTTCATTTCGCAATGGAGAGTAGAGTGTTAACTGCAATGATCATATTTGTTATACAGGAGGTATGTACTATAGCTATTTCATTTACTATAATTATGTTTATTTGTGAGAACACATATATTATCCATAGTAATATTTGTATTTCAAAAAAAATGCATCTGTATATATTGCGTATTACATGACAATATATATAAGGTAATTTTATTTATAACATTCTGCAGGTTGGTGGCAGTTTTATCCTAGAGGTGGCTTTGGACACATGGGAAAATCCTTTTCACGCAGAATTTAACTTAGAATGCTGTGATTTGGATATATTTTATCCACATTGTACTGGAACATGTGAGACTCGGTTTGAAATATGTCTTCAACCATTCAGCTTCCCCTCATCAAATGAAAATTGCCCATATGGAAAGTATTCTACATCTCATGATTCATCTATCCCAAATTCAGACAACATTACATTCACTTTTGGTGTAGACTTGGAAGGTAGTGTTCCAAACCCAATGACCTATTATGTACCAGCAGATTCAATTGTGAGTGTATGAATTGTGATGCCGAAGTTGTATATAATTATAACTATGTTGAAAACTACTTGAATCAGAAGTATGTGTCTGTAATCATTTTCCATAATTTTAATCATACAGAATGGTGTAAGGCTCATTGTAGATGCATATGACTTTGATGAAGATGGAGGAGATGAATTTATTGACGAAGTTAGGATTAATTTTGATTCTTCTACGACAGCTGGTTCCCGGTTCTCCACATTGGCAAAACAAATAGGTGAATACAGAGTGGGTACACTCGGCATCAGTTATAGGATAACATGTTCTCCTGGATATTGTGGCAAATATTGTGATAGAATATGCAGTAATACAACTAATAGTAATTGTAAGTAGAACACTATAATTATTATAACGACATACCTTTAACTTAGTATTCTCACCTTTCTTTCACATAGCTACTATATCAGATGAGAATAGTAGTGATTCTGAATACACAATTGTTATTGCTTTATTAATAGCTTTATGTTCAGTGGGTATACTTCTGTTTCTTATGAGTGTAGTTATTGTTTTCAAAATTTGTTTCAAGAACAATCAAAATGCAAGTAATGAAAGTAAGTTGGGTTTTCATATTATGAATCAACTCTATAATGTGTATCATTATGCTTTCCCTTTTTTCTTCTCCGCCATTCGATCTAAAATTAAAGCAGATCCTCCACTCTCACTACCAGAACCTCAATTAGGTGGTGATATGCATTTAAACTCCTCCTCTTCTGATATTCTTCCCAATTATGTGTCTACACCTGATGAGCCATATTACAACACTCCTACACCAACTGATCGCGACATGCATAACAACCCTGCTTATTGTGTATCAGGAGGAGGGTGCTACTGATCATTGATTACAGTACAGATTGTGATTCTTTGGGACTAATTTGTTTTGGACTGACTATATAAATTGCAGCTGAAGTGAATCTGTCTATAATTATACGTACATTACTTTTCACTGTATATATATAATAACCACATTTTATATGCTTAATAACTTGACTGAATAATAATTATTACGAGGTGCATATTTTTTGTTCAGTTTAATTAAGTGCTCCACTGCATGTTCTTTATTGGCTACACTAAGTCTTGCATAACCAAATGCCTTCCACTATCAGGGCTACACCACTGATTTGCATGTGTAGTCTTCTGACTCTCGTGTCTAGCCTCACTATCAAGAGCTGGGTAGTCTCTGGGACGAGACAGATAAATCTACATGTGTTACATAATTTTCATGCTTTATAGTGTGCTAATTGTCAATCACAAGAAGTTTGAGTTGTAATTGTCGCCACATAGGCTCCGCCTACGAGTATAGACTATCCACTTATTCAGTATCCATGCACATGCCACATGGTTGTATTATTGGATGTCCATGTTTGAAAGCGCTCTTGCTGGGACGATTTTTGCCAGACTAATATCAACACCATTTGATGTATTGAAGATCAGATTCCAACTACAGCTCAAGCCTATAACCAAGGTGAATTATTCATGCACATACACTCATAATAACATAATAATTTTACTGATTTAAATAAAGAAGTTAAATTAATGAATCAGTTCAGAGAGTCTTTATAGTGAATGGTGTCCACAAACCAAGTGTTTCTACAACGAGTGGTAAAAAAGAACCACCAGTGGTTTTGACTGTTGAATGATGTTTATTATCTTTAGAAATTTCTCTTCTCTTGGCGATTGCACCATCATTAACAGTGGTAGATATTGTGCTAGGTTGCAATACATTGGAGACAGAAATATCCAAAAATATGGCTTCCTATGAATTGTGTACTGTTACAGATCAATGATGAAGATGGTAGGATGAACCGTATTCCAAGCCAGATCCAGAAATCAATATTGAATTTTAAATCTCGTATATCCAGCCCAAGAGAAGGGATTGGGATAGCTTGAGCCGCCATGCTCTTGTTTCTCGACTTGCTAAAAGAGCATTAAGGCGGACCTGGTTACGAATGTCAGAATGACTAAGTAGATGATCAAACAAAACTAAGAGAGTCAAGAACATGACGAAGTGTGGATTGTGTCAAGTGATCAGGTAGAACAGCTTTATTCTAGGCCATAACATCAAACAACATCTTCTTTGAAGAGGACTCCCCTGGACAAATAAAATCATCTGTTGGTGAGTTAGGTAATAATTCAACTACTAGAGACCTGACCATAGTGCATTTGGCTGTAAAAGTAGCAGAGGCAATCTTTGTCGGTTCCCAAACTTAAGCCTCCGTAACTGAATGTAAGAACAGCTTGGGACCAAGCATCATCTGTTGTTGAATTTAGGAAGCATATGTAGACGTATAGCAGACCAAATGTTTCCTTTACTTGCTAGTCATAACTCAGATGCCATTATCTTCGCTAACAGAGGTCAAACATTACGAGGAATGTGAGATGTAGTATGTATTGAAGTGGTGACGATGTCTTCAAAAATAGCATCAACATAATCATTTTCAAGATGGTGAATATCGTTACCAAGATGTAAAGTATTGATTAACAGCTTGTAAAGCAAAGTCAAAAATCTGTTGTTTCGTAAACTGGGTTAGGGGCTCGTGAATGGAGGGAAACTCCTGGAGTGCTGGTAGACAAGATAGGGGGGTTATGACCAGTGGGTTACAGCAACGAGTCTGTCCATTGGACCTCTGACTACCCGATTTAATAAAGCGCCTATGAGATGCCCAATGACAAAATGGCTCAGAACAAATCCAACAATTGTATTGAGAATAAAGAATGATATGGGAGGAAAACGACTTTGAGAAATATGAACACGATTGATATGTTGCCATAATTCATTCTGCTTTTTGGGTTGAAACTGTTTACGACAGAGAGGGCACCACTGACAAAGAGCACTCAGGGCAAGTGTAGTGATGGTTTTTTTTTTGGACAAAGACTCTGGCTTCCTCTAGGGAGATTGATACACGATGCCAAGAATTGCATTCATCACAACTAATCATGAAGTCAGAACCATTGCCAGGTAGAAAACATGATTTACAGAGAGATAAATCACCATCATAATTATATAGAATATATATCATCATCAGATGAATTGCATTCACATATAGTCATATAGTAGATATACTATCATCAGAATTATACCAATGGAATGGCTATTAGAATGGCTATTATACTAACAGAATGGCTATTCTCACTTGAGTGTTGGTGTCACCACTAACTTGCTGGTGTCCCAGCATGGGTGATGTCACTGAACCACATGTTTGGTTCTAGGGGCACAAATTTAGCAAACCTAGTCTCAGTACCTGCGCCCTTTGCATAGAGAGGAAGAGGTCTGGTATTGCACGCATCATAGAGTTGTGCTAAAAGAATTTAACTACTTAACCACTGTATATACACAATACGCATTTCAGGGGAAAGGATACAACTTTATAATGTGTGTTATACTAGACCCCTTCCTTTCTATAAAAATGGAGTGGGTTCCGAGACTATGTCAAACCTAAGTTCTCTTGTCATTAAGGTTTAAATCTAAACAAAGTTTATATTTCATAATATTTCACTCTTTTCACACAACCAACCATCCTTTTATTTCCCACCACTAATACTGTCTAGTTGGGATCACATCCTGGTTTTTAATGATATTCATTTCACCATGCACATGATCGCTGGTAGTGATTATATCAACCACTGAAACTCTGATGGCAATAGTTGTTGAAAGTTTCTCAAATGTCTATCATGATACGCTTCTTGGGTGTTTCAATAAACTGGAGTAGGCAGTTCCGATTTGTCTAATTTTTTACACCTAAAAGCAATTATAATGGAGTTAGTATGCTTAACTTTGATGAAGTGCTTTTACTATTCCAAGGACAATTATTTAACATTTCAATTATTGTTTCAAATATTCTGATACTGTATTGTATCAATCGAGTTATTTTAGTAGCAACACGCAATACTATTCAGTTGTATCACACTTCCCTATATTGTATATTTATATGATATAGGTATGTGCGATACAACTAAACAAGCAGCACTCATAAGTTCCTGGTGATACATACACATGTACATTGTGTTCTACAGCTACAGTTATATATAGAAATCCTGTTATACCTCCCATCTGAATGATCATGTCTTTCACCATCTACCTTGTAACAATATGCTATTTCTTTCTTTTGGCTACTGACATTTACAAAATGTTTTAATAAGACATAAGAATAGTGATGTGAATATATATATCTAGTCTTATTGGTGTTCATATAATGGTATACTGCTTCACTCCGTTTAGTTGCTACAATCAAACAAGGACATTTCTGATTGACTACATGGAAGTGGGAAAAAGTCACAGGTACATTATAATTATCAAAGCTTGATATCTAATTACTGCAATACCATGCACTTGTTAAAGGGCAAGTACCTGTAGTCACTTCACAGATTCCTATATCTACATTCATATTGCCTATTGGTCTTGATCTCATACATTATAATTTATAATTATAAATGAAATATCTCACAGTTGAGTTTACCTGATACTTTCATACTTTTGTTGTTTTGATGTATTTATTTCAAAATTAATTGTTCACACTATTCATCCCCATATGAGATATTATGTTTCCTAGTATGGTGCACGTAATCACTCCTTTTAAATTAGACTACATGTACGAACCTGAGTGTATAATTATGTTGCTATCGCAGACTAATACAAATAAGATTGAGAAATTATTGTCAATGGTTAATCTATTAGGGTTGGGGAATAATTTAATATTGTGTATCACATGAGTTGGGTCGTCCAGCAATTGTTTTACTGTAATTAAATAATTGGGGCGAGCCTGAGCAAGCCCCACACTAGTGAGGTAGCTGAAACGTTTGCATTGTATATATATATATATATAAAATTCGTACGTATTTTGTAAATATCTTTTAATTTTTATGGCCCGTAGGGTTATCCCGCTTTCCCACGGGTTCAATGTATGTTTATATCTCTTTCAGTTTTGCAACAGACACATATTTGAAATTATTATAACCACACCCACCTTGATCAAGCATATAATGGTGAGGTGTGGCTCAGCATCACTGAATGCAGCTTTTTTGCAACTTTCTGGACCTCCTGGAGCAATCTAACACTAACCTCAACCTTGCTTACCAATTACTGCAGGCACAGCATCCTCTCAAGTCTGCAAGCGAACGGTATTTTTCACTTATTCTCCCAACATTACTTTCTCTCTCACTAGAACCAGCTAGAAAGCAAGTCTATACGTCACACATACATCAACATCACATTCTGATCTCCTTTTACTTTTTATTTATTTATTTATTTTTTAAAGTACTCTAAGCTAACTTCAAAGTAACATCAAAGGGCGGACACTTGAATCAAAGCACCGCCCGACCACATCCAACAAAGCGTGGGCGTTTTGACAATAGAATGCTGACATGCCGCCACCACATTGGTAAACTCTCGTAATCTACAGTAATTTGGGGTGTGGTACATCCAAGATCCTGTGAATTGCAGTATTCTATTAAGTTGGATACACTTCCTCTCTAACAGGATGTTGTAAAATTACAACCCGGGTTATATAATTATGTTTGTGTCACCTATGTGAGTATGCATTGTATACATAGTTAAGGAAGTACATCATTCCTGGGGGCTCGGTCAATTAATGGGCGTGGCGTGTAAAAGAACGTGCGAATCGACGCAATCAATTTTTACACACTGTAGCTTGTGTAGAAACTGGAACTAATTAATTATAGCTAAAGTTCTACAAGGTCCTTTGAAAGGTCAGGAGAGTAGATAATGGATCAATAGTAAAGAACGGACCAGCGCTACTATCGCTACGAGAAACCATAGAAAACGCGGATGGGGTGGGCGGGGTCACGTGACATCAGGCCTATGCCGGCCTTGAAGTTTTATCGTGTTGTAGAAACGTTGAACCCAGGAAATAGGGACGAGTGTGTAGCGCGAGCCCTCCATAAAGGTGGCTAAAGCTATTAGTTACCGAGCGCAGTGAGGCAGTAGGCCTATCATTGTTAGGTTATCATCAGAACAGGGTTATATGTTTATCGAATGTTTTATTCAGTGGGTGGGGTCACAAAAAAACACAGGATGTCACATGATCCCACCCAGCTCTTCTGTTCTGTTTCTATGGCTTCTTGGAGCTGTAGCAGCGCTGGTCCGTTCTTTACCATTGATCCTAGATAATCAAAATAATAACTATAACAAGTGTATATAGAGAAAAAAAACATCCCTATATTTGCTTTGTGATGACTAGGTATTAAGCATTGCTGATGGCACTAGTGTCTCTACCTTTCTGTGTACTCCTGGGGCCTGAAGACGTAAGTGTAAGCCTAATTGCAGTCTAAATACACAGATGTCTGATGAACTGACTGAGGTACTCCTTCAAGGTTCTAAATGATGACTTCCTCGTGTCTGAAACTCAACAACTTATCATACTTACTTGTTAAAGATTCTTGCATAATATCTATACTGTTTCTCTACTATATACAACAGTTATTAGCAGTTTTACATCCTTTCTGAATCTTCCTGGCTGGTCTGTAGCTCAAACGCGCCGTTACGCGCATTCTTTTACGCGCCACGCCCATTAATTGACCGAGCCCCCCGGGAATGACGCAACTTTCCTAACTACGTATACAACGCATAGTTGCGCAAGTGACACAAGAATATATATATATACATTAAACCCCGTGGAAAGCAATTATAGGGATGGCCCTACAGGCCATAATAAGCTGTTGTCTTTCATGCCATGATTACTGAATGCTGGACACCACAAAGGGATACTTTTATCTTCACTTAAATTTGTAAAGCAATTATAGGGATGTTATTTTTCTCTATATATGTGATCGAATTTGTGAAAATCAAGCTTATGGGATAATTATTAATTTTGAGATACGAGTGAAAATAGACAGTTATGGCTTACTTGGGTGACCACTGTTTTAATACATTGAAAGCTTCATTAACATCTTACCTATTCACTCATACCTTCAGAGAAGTTTGGAGACATCTGTGCTTCGCTAGCCACTCCTAAAAAAGTTTTTAGTCATTACGTTTAATGATTAACTACTTAATTTAATTGCATTTTTCTCAAAATGAAGGATTTGTGACTACAACGATTTAATTCCCTGTGGTAGCTTTGTTTTTGGCGTGATTGGGATGTATCATATACCATTCTGGAGCTAATTGAATACCCTATTCAGGGGATTAAATTTGAAATTTTATCTTATAAGCCTGATTTTCACAAATTCGGTCACATATACTTGTTATCAATAAAATTTGAGAAAGCCATGTGCTTGCATTGTTATGAGAGAGCTAAACGAGCTGCAGAAACTAAAGAGGAGAGAGAGGTTAGATTACGTAAGAGAAGAGAGACTGATAGAGCTCGTTGTAATTGAGAGAGACAAGCTGAGCAAAGCCTGAGAAGAGAGATTGAAGATTATGCTGGAGAGACAAGAGCTATGGAGACAGATTATGAAAAGGAAATTAGGTTGGAGAGACAGAGACAGACAGAGGGAGATAAGAGATGTGGAGACTGCTGAGCAAAGCCTGAGAAGAGAGATTGAAGATTATGCGTGAGAGACAGATAGAGAGAACAGCTATGGAGACTGCTGAGTAAAGTGATCTTCCCACTAACGTATTTAACATCAGGGTTTTTCCTACTTACCTTTATTGCTGAAACCTCCATCACTATTCCGTGAACTGTGGCGTTTGAATACTCCTCCATGTCTCTATGTGCCATCTTGACAGACTTTGATTATCATTCTCTAGTAGTTTAATAAAAAACACTTCTTAGCAGGACCCTATAATGATGTTGACCAGAAAGCGTGAGAGTAGGAGCAGTTAAGCGACCACCCATTTAATTAAATTGGTCAAACTATCAGTGTCATCTTTTAAAATATTAGCCTATGTTTGCTATCACAGACAGTATCAATGAGTAGTTGCAATAATCACAAGTCACCTTTAGGCAATAACTGGAAAATTTTCAGTATCACCCAATTTTTACTAGGTAATTGAAAGTGAGTAAAGCTATCGCAGACTAGTACAAATGTGATTGAGAAATTATTGTTGATGGTTAATTTTGTGGGACCTACAGTAACAACTTTGCACTATGTTATTGCTCTGATTATGAAATTTGCTTTTTGCTTTACCTTATTATATCCTGAGCCAATTTTCAAAGCAGTGCCTTGTTGAATTGTATACACTGGCACAATAATTATATTTTGATATTTTCAGCAAGAACAGCTATTAGTTGTAGTTTCTACAAGCTGGTTTCTTCCTCTAGATCCGTACACTCACTAGACTGTACTGCAGCTAAAGCATGCATTCATTTACGTATCATACTCATTAATTAACCAATTATTCATTCAAATTTTATTTGCTATATACTATATACTATGGAGACCTTAGAAATTAGAGAAGAAACTAAATTAGCTCTCTCACATCTGCAATTTGCCATTGATAACATCATTCTTAGATAATTAATAATCAACACATTGTTAAGTTAATAGAGTACAAGAACATGTATATACGTATATGTAATGTGTGTACTCATTGATTATTGTATCCATAATATAACTGAAGTCGGACAATTGCATGCATAGCATGGACTAAATTGATTATTGAGACATGTACAGAGATTGCTTATGCAAAATACAATGGAAGACACAGCAAATCCTTGCCCCTTACCATTTCAAGAATAGTCAAGAGTTGCATTGACCTTATATAACTGGCTCCACAATATAATTTATGTTTTGTGGCTACTGTCTACAGGTCCAAATTAGAAAGCAAAGAATCACTCGGGAATTTTTATTAGAAATCTTTCCACTTGCAATTTCAGCTATTGAAAGTTACAAATATATATGTACATTGTTTTACACAGGACTTGAGTAATTATGTATAAACTCCTAATTATATTAGATTCATTGACATGTTCTCATTTTCCTTTCTCAAAGCTAACAACTGTAAACACTTGCATGGTCTGCCAAAATTTAGTGAGCAACATGGCTATATTCATGTGTGGGTGAAAGTAGACCAATTAGACAAATGCAAACATTGCCTTTATCTCTGCTCTAAACAGTTTGTGTGCCAATTAAATCATGATATTTGAAGTTGTTAAATAAATACAGAGTCACAATCTTGTATTACATTTCACAATGGAGAGTAGAGTGTTAACTGCAATGATCATATTTGTCATACAGGAGGTATGTACTATAGCTATTTCATTTACTATAATTGTGAGAAGAAGTATATTATCTATAGTAATTATTGTATTTCTCTATATATTTCATAATTCACAATCAAGCTTATACATAAGGCAATTTTATTTAACATTCTGCAGGTTGGTGGCAGTTTTATCCTAGAGGTGGCTTTGGACACATGGGAAAATCCTTTTCACGCAGAATTTAACTTAGAATGCTGTGATTTGGATATATTTTATCCACATTGTACTGGAACATGTGAGACTCGGTTTGAAATATGTCTTCAACCATTCAGCTTCTCCTCATCAAATGAAAATTGCCCATATGGAAAGTATTCTACATCTCATGATTCATCTATCCCAAATTCAGACAACATTACATTCACTTTTGGTGTAGACTTGGAAGGTAGTGTTCCAAACCCAATGACCTATTATGTACCAGCAGATTTAATTGTGAGTGTATGAATTGTGATGCCGAAGTTGTATATAATTATAACTATGTTGAAAACTACTTGAATCAGAAGTATGTGTCTGTAATCATTTTCCATAATTTTAATCATACAGAATGGTGTAAGGCTCATTGTAGATGCATATGACTTTGATGAAGATGGAGGAGATGAATTTATTGACGAAGTTAGGATTAATTTTGATTCTTCTACGACAGCTGGTTCCCGGTTCTCCACATTAGCAAAACAAATAGGTGAATACAGAGTGGGTACACTCGGCATCAGTTATAGGATAACATGTTCTCCTGGATATTGTGGCAAATATTGTGATAGAATATGCAGTAATACAACTAATAGTAATTGTAAGTAGAACACTATAATTATTATAACGACATACGTTTAACTTAGTATTCTCACCTTTCTTTCACATAGCTACTATATCAGATGAGAATAGTAGTGATTCTGAATACACAATTGTTATTGCTTTATTAATAGCTTTATGTTCAGTGGGTATACTTCTGTTTCTTATGAGTGTAGTTATTGTTTTCAAAATTTGTTTCAAGAACAATCAAAATGCAAGTAATGAAAGTAAGTTGGGTTTTCATATTATGAATCAACTCTATAATGTGTATCATTATGCTTTCCCTTTTTTCTTCTCAGCCATTCGATCTAAAATTAAAGCAGATCCTCCACTCTCACTACCTCCAGAACCTCAAGTACGTTTAATTCCTGCTTTCAATAGATATAATAGTGACATGCATTTAAACTCCGATACTCTTCATAATTATGTGTCTACACCTGATGAGCCATATTACAACACTACTACAACAATTGATACCGACATGCAAGACAACCCTGCTTATTGTGTATCCATTAATGAGGAGGGTGCTACTCATCATTGATTATTATGTGTTGACATAATTCTTTGGGACCAATTTGTTTTGGACTGACTACACATATCAAATATGAATTATAGCTCAAGTGAATCTGTCTATTATACATACATTACTTTTCACTGTATATAATATTAACCACATTTTGTATGCTCTATAACTGAGTAATAATTATTATGAGGTGAATTTTTTTTTCCAGTTTATTTAAACAAGTGCTCTTTTTTTGGCTAACGTGACAACTGCTTGTTAAAAAGCCGGGGCTAACACACTACACCACGTCTTCAACCGCCTTCAGTACCACTACCAGGGGTACACCACTGATTTGCATGCGTAGTCTTCTGACTCTTGTCTCTAGCCTCCCTATCTAGTTTTAAAAGAGAGCTGGGTAGTCTCTGGGACGAGACAGATAAATCCATACGTAATAATAATTATACCACATAGGCTCCGCCTACGAGTACTCAAGTATATGTATGTGGCCGGACGTGGGTTGTATTATCCGATGTTTGAAAGCGCTCTTGCTGGGATGATCTCTGGCATTTTTGCCAGACTAATATCAACACCATTTGATGTATTGAAGATCAGATTCCAACTACAGCTCGAGCCTATAACCAAGGTGATTTACTCACATACACTCATAATAACTGGGAAGGGCTATTGCCACTGGACTGTCTGTGTTACAAACTGTCAGTAACCTGCTGAGCTGCTGCTACTGGCATGGGCGTATTCGCCGAGCCATAGGTGGTCTATGGGCACAAATTTGTCAATCTAGGTTCTCTTGTCAGGGTTTAAATGAACACACTGAATAATCTTCTTCCCCACGACCAACCATCTTTTTATTTCTCACCCCTACTACTGTCATTGTGGGATGACGTCCTGGGTTTTTATGATATTCATTGCACTACACCTATGATTGGAACTATGGTGGCAATAGCATTGGCCTTATACTAGGAACTCCAGAACTCAAGTGGGTATAAAATAATTCATTGCCCACATGAACTCATTTTTGCATGTAGATACATTTATTTTCTTTCGACACTGGTTGGTGTGTAATGGTGGATTATTATTCTTAACAAATTTAAGATGATGGGTAACCCAAAAACAGTCAAATGCTATTTTGTCCGGACAAAGAGGCAAAATGTCCAGAAGATTGCCAATTGCTGGACTTTATTTCCAGCTCTGTATATATATCCTACTGTATATGAAAACAAAACAGATATTAAACCTACACTATACATAAATCAAGTTTCAAGAATTTATTACAACAAAATTGGACGTTTCTTATAATTCTGGAATCAACTAGAAGAAGTATTTCCTATCAAACTTCACTGTTCTAGAAAGGTCACTTTCACATATAGATAGTAAATAGTGATAAATAATTATAAGAAAAGCATGTATCAGCTCTAGGCATAGATTGATTATTATTGTCACTATTTGACTCCACCTTCAAGTCATGTTGACTGATCAGCAAAGGGTTCTGGTATAAGTGAAATTTAGGTACCTTAATTACTAAAGAATAATAAAAAAACATTTAAAAAAATGAAAGAGTATGTAGGGATTGATATCAAAACCGAAAAAGCACAGGAACAGGATGGCTTTGGCAACAAAATGAAATACCACTTCCACATAACAACCGTACATAAGTAATGCTTCTTTGTGTTTTGCCTTTACTCTAGCTATATATACTTATGTAGGGTTGTTATGTGGAAGTGGTATCTCATTTTTACTATAAGTCAGCAAAACGGAAGTGGTCTACTGAACCATAGCAAGGTACCTTAGTCATGGAAGGTTGAGGTTGTAAAAAAATGTTAACATAAGCTATTAAGAGACAGTAATTTTTATCTGAAGCACTGTAAATTTCTGTTTTCTTTAGAAACATTCTTACTCTAAGTATGTTGGCATAAGACAGGCAATGAAACAGATAATAATGGAAGAAGGGCCATCAGCATTGTGGTAAGTAGTGAGTGGTAATGTATTTTACTCTGACTATTGTTACCGTATTTTGATATAATATTTTACTTTTTTTGCATAATTTATAATGTAATATAACGTGATTGTTGTTAGAATTTGAATCAGCAGTGGAATACTTGGAAGCTTGCAGCTGAAAGTAAAAAGAGTTTTTGGTATTGTAATTATCTTCTATTAATATGTGTAGGAATAAGTAATAAAGTGATTATGTTTCCGGTTTTTAATATCAAATAGTATGATTATTGAAGTGCGAAAATGTTATGAATTATTGCTTTTGAAATTGATTGTACTACAATCAAATGATGTTTAATGGATAGTTAGCAGTTACAATTGCTTTTGTGTGTCTACCGTCAATTTGACTGATGTAATTTTCTTACACAAATAGTTAGAACGTTTGCATATTATTAATTATCATGATTATGTAATATTCATGATAATAGTGCTGGCACAGTTGAAAGGTCTTCTCAAATATCCTAAAGCGTTATGTGTAGTTAACTGTCTTGCTCCTAAACATATTGCATTTATGTTTAAAAAGTGTCATTACTATCAAGAAAACATTAAAGTAATTATGTTGTGTTGTGACACATGCAAATAATTGTGTCTCAACATGCTATCATTGCTATGCTGTAAACAGCTAGAAATGTACATGCAACTTGTAGTATTTTACTATACATAAATAGGGAACTCATTTGTCATCTACATATGCTAGGTAAAGGTAGACTTATCAGGAAACACAGGAATTTTGGTCTTTCTTAGTTGTCACCCCTCACTACTAATGTGTTTGTGCAATAGTAGAAAGCTTTGATTTTTTATTGCTGCTAACATTTGTCATGATTTGTGCCCAGATGTCATTTTGAAATTAATTATATTTATACTAGTGAATACATACATGTAGCATATTGAATTGCAAATTTGGTATTATGTCATTTATATTGTGACAGCAGTGCCCACTGACAACAATATTATACATATTATATGTATATATACAATTATACATGTACTGAGGCAACTCATTTTTTCATTTTTCATTTGCCTCAGGTGTCTGTCTTTCTTTCTTTCTTTCTTTCTTTCTTTCTCTCATCTCAGTATTATCATGTATATATAAATATATAGATTATATATAATTATATATATATTATAGTATTGTCAGTGGCTATGTATGTAATAGTTATAACACAACCGTGAAGGATGTACACCTTATGTTACATTGTAAATGTGGAGTGATTCAATACCTTCGATATATATATTTCTACCCATGAATTAGTTTTCATAATTATTGGTATGAAAGTTTTATGTAAACAGTGATAATTTGCGCATTTCTTTATAAATAATGACTTGTTTTCTTTCTTTAATTCACACAGGAAAGGTACAGTACCTGGTCTATTTATGTATGCTTTTTATGGAGGAATACAGGTTTGTAAATAATCTTTCAAATCACTACACAATTGAAAGCATTTGTATGGGTCCTTGTGATTATAGGGTGAATGAATTATTTAGATTCTGTTCAGTTACTGTTTCAGATTGTAAAGTAGGGAGGGGTTGCATAATATTTGTCTTGACCCTTTCATTGATTACTATAATGGGAGTGTTTTGGGGGGATGAAAGATAGAGATTCATCTTCCCCTAGATTTATGACCAAATTTGTTTTAACTCTGGGGCCCCAGAAGCAACCTCAGAAAGGACTAAGTTTTATACCCCTAGACTCTCAATGTGCTTTACATAATTTATCGTTCTATTCATCCCAGCAAATAATCCTATAAGAAACCCTGATAGTGAATAACTCTAACAATACTATGAAAAGGCAATTGCTTGATTAAACATCATTTGGAGATTATAATTTTGCATATTGACTAGTGAGAAAGGTTTTCAAGATTTGTTTTTAGTAATGAAAAAATAGGATATAGGATGATGCTTTCTGGTAAGCCATGTCAGCAATTAATTAAGCATTTGGTTCAATGAATTCTTAGCTGTGGGTAAGCCCCAAAATATTAGTGTGATTAGTTGTAAATTTAAAACACGCATGTACATGTACGTACATGTAGTGGTGATTACATGGGATCTAATGCCTTTATTAGTGGTACATGTATACACATGTACATTATGTTCTACAGCTACAGTTATAGAAATCCTGTTATACCTCTTATCTGAATTATCATGCCTTTCATTAATGCTATCCACTTTGCTACAACATGCTATTTCTCTTTTAGCTACTGACATTTACAAAATGTTGTAATAAGAGTAGTGATGTGAATATTGACATCTAGTCTTATTGGTATTCATGTATTGGTATATTGTTTCACTCAGTTTAGTTGCTACAATCAAACAAGCAGATTTATGATTGACTACTTGAAGTGGGAAAAAGTCACAGGTACATTATAATTATGTGAATTATCAAAGCTTGACATCTGCAATACGTGTACTGCATTCGTTAAAGGACAGGTACCTGTAGTCACTTCACAATACTTTCTGATTCCTATATCTACATTCATATTGCCTATTAGTCTTGATCTCATACGCTATATGATTATAAATGAAATGTCTCACTATTTGTTGCAGTTTCTACAAGCTGGTTTCTTCCTCTTGGTCCGTACACTCACAAGACTGTACTGTAGCTCAAAGCATGCATTCATTTACGTATCATACCCATTGATTGACCAAACCCTAGAATGACACAATTTGGTTAACTATGTGTATAACACACATGTGAAAATCTATGGGAAAGTAAAGCATGGTGATGTTACTAGCACCCTTCGTAGGTCACTGATAAGCACCCTTCTAATACTAGAGTAGACCAAAAAAATTGTTTGAGGTGCAATAAAATAAATACACCATGCATACAACAAATGGATGTGGCTATTGATAATTACTCATTGCACTCTTCATTTTGAAATCATGGTTAAAAAACTGCATAGGTATGGGCCTATTTCTGAGGTCCTTAATAATTATTAATTATATATCTTTGAGTTGTAATTAGGAAGTTTACATTATCATATTTATAATTATACAGTTATTAACTTTGTTGGTGGTTGCTTAGGTGGTGGAACAGCAACTATTTTCTGTCAGCCACTAGATGTAATACGAACAAGACTTGTTGGCCAAGGATTTCCAAAGGTACATATATAGTGATACTGTTAGAGGATTACTATGTGTGTATGCCTATATCATCAATAACTGGCCAACTTGTAACTACATGTAATACTGTATAGAGGGAAATGTTTACGAATTTGCCAAATCATGAAAATATTGACAAATTAAATGCTCACCAAATGGCTCCACCCGTAGAACATGTTAATGACATCACGATTGAGTATCATTTTTCTTTCGTGCACAGTTGTACATGTGCCCTTTGTAAAGTATTTCTACAGCAGCTAGAAGACTCCTCCAGCTACATACATACAGTGTAAGTGAAAGCTAGTTATTCCAAACAGGTAAGTCAGGACAAGCACTTACTGGGTGACACCCTGATTGCACTGGTCAGTTACTTTGAAGTTATATTAAAAAGTTGTACGAACATCTTAGAGAAGTGTCACAAGCATCCAGGAAAGTTTTAGGTTCTCTCAGTCTGTAGGTTTTGTGTTGGTGTTTAAATAATAGGTTTAATTTGCTAATATTTTATTAGAACCATTTTTGCTCAATTTGCCAAATTTAATGCCCACCAAATAGTGGTAGACGCAATTACATGTATTTTGACATAGACATGCATGTGTTTTGTGTATTAATTATTAAACCAGGGTTGGTGAACATAGCAATCTTTAGTTAATGTTTCGTATTGCCTTGCCTTGAGTTTGCCAATACTTCAATTGAACATATTTGTAGAAGTGGTTTGTTTAATTTTGGGTTCTGTGTTAGCCTCCCAACCTTGTTTGCATGCTTTTTGGGTTTTGACGTCCCTACATCTTCTTTTCTTTTTATTGAAATTTACTTATTAGTGTTGTAGTGGAACAATACTTGAATTGTGCATGTACACATGTACATACATGTGTATATACTTTGCTATATTCATGTATTTATTGTATATTGTTTCATAGCAATATGTAAATCTAAGGCAGACAGTCTTGTTGATGTATAAGGAAAGTGGAGTAAAAACTTTCTATAAAGGTAACTATTATCGGATTTTTGTGTTTATGGGCCATCTTGTGATTGGGTTTTAATGTATAATTATAATTACATATATATTATATGCTTGTGACATACATGTTATTATTAAGTTATGTCATTATGGAGGGCTTGGTCAATGGGATGGCATGTAAATGAATGTTCACTTGAGCTACAGCAGACCAGCCAGCAGGAAAAAATCAACTTGTGGGAAACTGTAATTGAAAGTTGTTGTGGCTCAAATACATTGTAGAACAATTAAGGAAAATAGAAAAACAAATGGCTATAATAATTTGTTGGATTTCAGACATGAGAAAGCAATCATAGTGCTACCATATATATCTTATGCTAAAATATATAAATATGTATATATCACAGAGATCTTATGATTCAGGAGATTCTTTCTCAGTTCTGAAACACCACTACCTATTTGAAAAGTTGGGGCCCAAAAATGCATGTACGGATCTTGAAAGCTTTAGCTCTTTAATTATTCATTTAGTGCAAAACAATGTTTAATGGCTACAAGGTACTTCTCTTAAATATTTGTCATTAAAATAAGTAATACACCAATGAATCATTTCTTTCGCAAAGGATGTTGGTGTATTGTGATGTTACACATTGTTAACAGTAGTCTACCTACAGAAAGTAGTGAAAGAGCTTTTAATTTCTGTCATATTCTCATCCATAAAAATTGGATTTCTACATTGGTGACTACAGACAATTAAATGAACAAGATTAAATACACTCAATCCCCTTGATTGATTGAACCTTGAGTCTGGGGGTGATAGTGTTAAAATGATTAAATACATCAATCCCTTTCTAAGATAGTGTTGCTTTTAATGATTGCACATTCACTGTTATTAATCAAAATCATATTGCAGTCTGTACATGTTCTTTCATTTTTTGAAATGTTTTAATTATAATTATAATACATTAATTAATCCCTATTGAAAGCATTCATAGGTATAGTACTTTAGGCCACAAAAAAATTCAATCAGAATTAAGACATGATCTGTTAGCTTTCTCTATGTTAAATTGGGTGTGCCTTGATCTGGAAATATGTAACATGCAATTGTTGTTAGGAGAGTGAAAGATTTAAAAGTAGTTGGTCATGAATGTTTACAATTGGCCAGTGGCACATGCAGATATAAGAAGCAGGGTTTCATACAGGATTTGTTTTCTTTATATAGGGATATAATTATAGTAAGCTTGTATCCAAAGCCACATGTACATGTATGTACACTTGTGACTGTAAATTAGAACATTCATTATGTGTTTGTATAATAACTCAGTAACTGGATGTTAACCATTAAACCTTGTTTTAAGATAATTATAATATCATAATTTTTATAATTGTGAGGTGTGTGTGTGTGAGTATATAAAAGGGGGGGGGGGGATCTCCCTGATCCCAATGCCAATATGAAACTCTGAAAGGAACATCATCTTATCCTAATATTTTTCACTGCAGGGTTAGTACCGTCATTGTTATTGATTATGCCACAGGCTGGCATGCATTTTGGTTTTTATTCCTTGTACATATCCATATGGAGATCTTACTTCACTTTCAGAGAAAAGGTAATTAACATTTACTGTGATACCTTTTGCATTTAAAGTGATACATTTTCCATAAGCATTTCTTTGCACTGTGTACACAGTGCAAAGAAATGCTTATGGAAAATGTATCCCTATAAATGCTATGATCCTTTATTGAGTTATTTCTGAAGTTTCTGAAATGAATAGTTATTCTTTTCAGAAACTTATAAATACTCTTGGCTCCAGTTTGTACAAATTATTTTTGGCTCATTTGTAATTTTTTCGTGACATGCCCATTAATTGACGTAACTTCTGTAACTGTAATACAACACATAATAATATGATACAACCATATATATGTACATATATATATAGATTCAACCCTGGTAAAATAAATCATAAGGAATTGCCCTGCTTGGAATAGTATTAATTTTTTTAATGGGAAAGTTGTTATACTAGTAATTATCAGTTTAACAAGACTCTATATCTGTGATATAAACCTGCCAAATTAGAAGTGATATCACCCTCAGACCTGTGGCCCTTCGGGTAATACACCTATCATTGTTCGTGGCAGGCTTATAATAATTATTATAGCGCATATAAACCTCTGAAGCATGATATATTATATATGTAATAGTTGTAACATGCCCAAGCAGGCTGTATTGGACTTATAACTATAAGCATGATGCCAAAGGGCCACAGGGTTGAGGGAGGAGAGATGAATGATTATAAATCAGATACAGCCCAGTTGGGTGTGTTATAATTAGTCAGTATTTATGGTAAGGAAGTGTATGAAACAGTTCAGCTTTGCAATGAGGTCGAGTACATCGACAGCAAAATCACACTGGGTACCCCTGAAAAGGAGCTCAAAACTAAAGCAAGGCCATTCGCCTCCGCATACCGGATTCCTCATAGAGCTGTTGAAGAATAATGATCAGAGTAGGCAACTCTTTTCGAATTGATTGCACACATTGCTCGTGGTACAACCATCTTGTGTCACTTGGCTTTACTACCTTCAACTCTAGTAAAAACAAGACTGACTGTACAGCTTCTGTTTTTTTTTGTGAATTGTGGAACATCTTCCATAGGGTAGTCATTGTGCCAAAAAATTTCTTAATTGTTGCAACAGACTCAGCTGCTTGAATGGAAGCAAGCTGTAATCTGTTGCTTGTGCAATGTATGTAAAGCACATGTGCTGTGATTCTTCTTTGGACTCCATTATGACAGCCTGAGAATGTTGCTGCTCCGTCATAGTGTTGTCCCACCAGTTTCATGTAGTCAAGGCCATTCTGATTTGTAAAGAAGATTGTTTGAGAATCTGTTTCGATGGCGTGCATACTGGTAAGAAAGTGCTCATCTTGTAAACTGTTGACCAGCCACTGACAGGAGATGGATAGTTCTTCCTAATTGCTCACTGGAAAACACGTGATACTTGTTGGTGCGTGATATGACATTAATGTTTGTGGGTGTGGCTTTGTCGCCAGTTGCTTTGATCGTTCTTTATAGTTGATCTCAGTTTTTCTTCCTTTACACAATGTTCTTGTTAATTTATAGCTCAACTGTGCCTAATGCAATCAATTATGAATAATGCCTTATACATGTGGTTGCATATAAGTTGTATTATAATCACTTGTGGTTGTAGGTGTATATGGTGTATGTATAACCCTGTTGTTACCTGCGCTGTACCTGTTAGCTAAAGTATATAATTAATAAATAATTTCATGTATATAATTATATATGTGACCTAATTTTCAAACAGGGACCTAGTCCTGTGAAATAGTTTTGAACAAATACTTACCTTCATGGAATCGCTCGTATCCAAGAAGGGTTATATAAGCTTCTTGGATACCAAATTCCTTAACTGGCCAAGTGACGAGTGATTGAAGGTAAGCATTTGATCAAAATTATTTTGCATGACAAGGTCTCTTTTTGAAAATTAAGTCATATATAATTATATATAACTATGTATATATATATATATAATTATATATACATGTATAATTATAATTATCATGATTATATCTATTTTTTCATACTCCATAGCATCCTGAGATTCTTCATGGAAATAAGGGTACTGAGTCATTAGTATGTGGAGGTTTAGCTGGTGTGACAAGCAAATCTATTACATTACCACTTGATGTAATAAAGAAAAGGCTGCAGGTAAGGAATGTATATGTTTTAGTAGCTAGGCCCTTTCCATTTTGACAGGAAGAAAATAACAACTCTGCCTACCGCCTCATTGGAACATGGGATAGTAGTGCAACGTTTACATCTTTGCTCATGTATTCTGTACATGTGAAATAACTATATGATTTCTTGTCAATTCTTGCCACTTGTATGAGAAGGATAGCAGTTACATATGCTTTGTTATAGTTAGCACATGGTCTTTACAAATTTTTCTGAGTGATGCATGTGGTTAAAACCCCGAGTTCATGGTATACATATTAGATATAGATAATAACCTTTTCTTGCTTCTGGTCTCAAACTAACCTTCACGTTTACATGAAACACATGGTTTCACATATTCACAGTCTACACACTGCTTGATTTTGCTCATTATATTGCACATGAACCTTGACCTCTATAATATTGTCTCTGTATTGTGACCTTCAAATTATATTTGAAATGCATTCAAATTAAGCTCAATGCAATGTCAGTTAACTAACTGACTAATAATTTACTTAACAGCAAATACTAATAGCAGTAGCACTTTGCTGTGGTAGAGAGTTAATGGTACTTGATTTGTGTTGTTTGTCTGTTGCTAAAAAATGCATTGTAGACTCATGACTGGAAAACAATTCTAAAAAGCAAACAACGAGCAAAAGTAGAGTTGTTTGACTTCTTTCATACCATTTCAGGAACCAGTGCATGGGGAGTGTTCTAAACATTTGTGCTTTTCATTGTCTTTGTATTTGGTGCGATTGAGGTTGAGCTTCCTGCACAAGACAGTTACAGTGTACATTCATTTGGTGGTCCACTAGCAGGGAATTCTGTGTGATGACCAAATGGAGTTCTAGGCAGTTGCTCTAAGTAACTTTGTTCATCATTATTTTTACAGTCTAGGTTGTGGTTACAATTTCTAACAACTATGAATGAGTGTAAAAACTGAAGTCAGCAGAAATCTTATTACATGTTTACAATTTTAATATCATACTTTGCATAGCTGTGTTATTACAATATGCAGGTTTCTTAGGACTTTCTGATATCAGAAGGTCCTGGGTTCAATATCTGTTGATTCCTGACTTTTTCAGTTTTCCTTTGTTTCTAATTCTCTCAAGCCTGTATACCATAAGAAATAAAGAATGTTCATTTTTTAGTAATGATATTTATTTGGTCCTTTAATGGTTTCATTTTGTATACTTATTCAGGTCCGAGGATTTGAGGTAGCAAGAAAACAATTTGGTTGTGTTGGTGATTACAATGGTTTACTTGATACTGTGAGAAAGATTCTACAACAAGAAGGACTGTTTGGTTTCTACAAGGGAATGTTTCCCGGTATTCTTAAGGTAAATTGCCTTGTGTTGTTGGTTATTCAGTCGTAAATAAGAATATGGATCCCTATAATTGCATTATTGATTTGATTGTTGCAAAGATACTTACGTTCTCATGTGTTTGACATTCTATCTTGTTGTATGACTTAGTTGTAGTAATGGTGATGATAGTTGCTGCCAGCAAACCATGGAGATTCACAAGTTTCACAAGACACACTACTCACTGTGCCCAGTGTGATTGATATCTTGTCATGTATCAACTATGAAGTTATAATTATGGTCTTAAATGTGAATATTCACTTTTCCATACAGACATCAATAACAACTTCTGTCTCCTTCTATACTTATGAATACGTCCTAAGTATTATACAGGAATTATGAAGAACATTATTATTGACTTATGAATTATCATGAACCACAATAATATCAATGTATATATAATATACAAATATTTTATATAATTGTTACAATTATTTATTATTACAAAAAATAATTATAATAATTATTGTAGTATATAGCATTGTTGAGTTATGTATTCTTAATTAAGATTGTATGGTTTCTTTTAGTTTTTGTGAGCATGCTCAGTAGCACATGTCAGATTACCTCATGTTATAGTTTTGGTAGTACTGTCCGTCTTTCTCTCTCTTATTACTTATTTAGTATCAAATATATAACTTAGAAATATTAATAAGATACTATAATTATTATATATATAACTTCTTGGTCAGATTTGACCTGTATTATAATTATCATACATCGGTGTGGTTAGAGTACCGGTGTCACGAAAATTATGGTCCTCCCAAAATCTGGTCCCTGGATCGAAATTTACAGTCCTGGGGGAGTGAATATAATGGTCCTCTTTGAAAATATTGTTCCCCCCCCATTTCACTCAAGCTAACGCAGAACGGAAAGATAAGTTTTTAACATATCAGTACACTAGTATAATTATTACTGCACATAAATATGCTTGTGTGGTCATCAAATGGTGATACTCATGCATTAATTCTCCCAACAGTCACAAAATAATAATTATTATTATTACATAAAATAATAATTCAACGTTCTAAATCACAAATTTCTAATTTCCAAATAAATAAAGAATCCAAATAAACTAATTTTGCAAATAAACAGAGATTCCATCGATCATCGTATGAAATTCCTCTTTGTTTAATTAACATCTGTATAAAAACCTGAAAATACACCATACAGTAATTAAGATATACATGGTTAATATCGCATGTGCATACCTCAGGAAAGAGGATGTTAACAACTAATCCAAAGACATTTTCACATTCTCTTTGTTGCTCATCTTCCACCAAAGAACTTAAAATTCTGAAAGCTTCATCTAACTAATTGGCCAAAAATTATACAATAAAAATCTAGATCTATAATAAAGTGACTAACATCATCATCTGTAAGATAATGATGAGCAATTCCAAATGACGCACTCTTCATCCTTGCTCTTTCTTTGTTAGAAAGAGTCATGTATCTGTCTGAGAAAGGAGTTATTCGCTTTCCTTTGATGATATCAATTAATAACTGCTGTAATATTGTAGTATTAGAAAAAATTATGTAGATATACGGTATCCAGTAAAACAAAAATGTATCTGTTTCCTCGTGGTGTTCTTGTGAGAGGACCAATAAAATCGATACCTAATTGATTCCATACCTACATTGAATTAATTACAATATTATAGGGTCAGGCACAGTCGAGTTAAAATGTACATTAATACATATACACAATAGAGGTGTAAAATACTATTTAAACCACTGCATCCTTTTGATATTTTTGTCACTAATGAGGTTTCCAAACAGTGTGGAAACCTCTACAAACTGTGAAGACACAATATGTAAACTGTTGCATGCAAATTGACACTGTATATACCTTTGGGGTGATGGGTATAGGATGTAATCTTCCTGGTGTTTTTTTAAATTTAGGTTTAGACTTCTGACATGACTGACAGGTCTTTACTACTGATGTAATATCAGTATGCATGGATTTCTCCCAGTAATACTTGCTGGTTATGGCCTTTGATGTTCTCGATATCCCTGGTTTCAATAAAAATTACACATGTATACTCAAACTTTTCACTCAGTCATCAAAGTCAAAAGTTCAGTTCTTACCTAGATGCCCTTGCTCATGGATAGCTCTCACAATCCGTTTGCTCTTTCCACAGGATCACTCACCACCAACCTCGGTTCATCATTTCCTTTGTTGCCAATGTAAAAGAGGCGCCCTTCAATAATTGTGAATTTATTTGCTTTTTTGCGTAAGCACCTTCTATAATTTATTGTTGCATCACCTTTGTTCAGTAATGGCATTGTTAAAAATAAGGTTAAAAAAGTATTTCATTATAAGCCATAGTTACCTTTATATTGTTTGCTAACTAAATAGTTATAAACTTCGGCAATAGTTAAACTTTTATCTTCCTCACTGATATCTTCTGATATCAAGATTGTCTTGATCATTCATCATTCTGCAGCAGCTCTGCTGACTAGACTCATGTGGCTGTCGGTGCGTCACGTCAACGACTTGCCGTGGGGGACCCTTTTTTTTATCGAGGAGGACCATCATTTTTGAAACGTCAGTGTACGTTTTTGGTCCCCCGAACTGAAAATTTCGGTCCGGGGACCAGGGGGACCATAATCTTACACCGGTAATAAATACTTGATTTGACCGTAATAGACTCTAATCGGTCTAATATAATATCCTGTTGTGCAAATAGGTGCGGTTAAGGGTTTGGTTGAGAATAATCTAATTACTAGTAATTAGTCGTTGGACTTGTGAAAGAAAACAGTCAGTAAGTCCATTTGTTTTTATCTTAATTACGTATATATATATGATGGATAATCAATGTTTTATCAGTTTTGACTTTGTTTGTAAAGCAATGTAGGGCCGGCCTAAGAGGCGGCTTTGGAACTATATATATATATATATATATATATATATATAGTCTGCTTGTTGGCTGCTACCCAATCGAGAACTGTATCAGAGTGACTACTGAGTATGTAGAAATGTTGAGACCTGATTTATGGTAACCCATGTGTATTTGGTGTACTCAGTGCATTATCTAAACTCTCCAACACATTTCATAATTTTGGTGTGGTCCTCACATTTTAACCTTGATACAATCTTAATTGTAATTAACCTGTATAGTTTATATAATTATAAAGTATTCATAATTTGAACTACCTTTTTCTCTTAAAGACACTCTGTCTAGTCCCTCTTAAGATCTGACACAGATACTGAATCAAGCTGCAAATCCACATTTGAGAGATTGCTGTTTGCTGTTGATTAGTAAGGTCAGTTGTCCTACACATGTAAAAGCTTCACTTTGAGAAAAACAATTCAGCATTTATATTTTCAAATAAAATTTTTTAACAAAATTTTCTCCTATTTGACTATTTGACTGTAATTTCCTATTATAATTCTTATAGAATTTTGACATTGAGTATGCCACTTCCAAAGGACATCCAAGATCGAAGAAGACGAGCTTGTGTCAGCTACGGTCAGTTTTGGAAGGTTTTTTCACCCGAACTAATAGCATATAAAGATAATGGAACATACACATATGTAGGAAAAGTGAATGATGAAGGGGTAGGTATTCCAGCACAGATACGAACATGTAATCCAATGGATTTTAATGACCCCTTTGCCATGACAAAAATGGAAGTTAAGATTCAAAATCAAGGTCGAAGTAACACATTAACCATTGGCGTGTGTGACATTAACTATCCAAAAACAGAATTTCTTCCAGGATGGAAAGCAGAGAAGGGAATGGCAATAGGTGTAGATGCGTCTGAAGGCATGATTTATATCAACACAGACCAAGGTGAGGCCAGATATGAAGTGTGCAGTTCAGGTGACACAATGAAATGCGTTGTTATTCCTTCGTCAGAGAATGGAAAGGCTGTAATTGAGTTTTATCGTAATGATAGGAAGGTAACTCAACTAACAGCCACAATACCACTTAGTGGGTTTTATGGTGTAATTGGTCTTGCTAGTACGGGGGAGGAAATTATTTTGGGACCTCCAGAACGAGAAGAAATCAATTTGTTAGATAGTCACTTTGAGATACAAAGTGAGTACATACATCATGAAGGTGATGGTGTTTATGCATATGTTCCTCCAAAATCAGTGCCGAATTATTACTCTTCCTCTTCTGATATGTGTATTGGTACTTTACGTTCACATGAAAGAATAGATTCCCAAACATCTCCAAGTGTGCTTCAGGTACAACTCCTAGATGGTGGCGAAGACAGTGCTATAGCAATTGGTGTGTGCTGTCATGATTATCCTACTACTAGTATGCCTGGCTGGGAAGAAGATTCGATAGCATATCATGCAGATATTAGTAGTATACTAAATGGTTCAGGACAAAAAGATCTTGTTGCGGCGTGGTCAGTTAGTGAGACCATGCAATGTATTGTCGAGCCTATTGATGGCAGTACGAAGGAGGTGAGAGTTGTCTTTCGCAAAAAAGGCGACATCATTGGAAAAACCAAAATGTGGACACCATCTCAAGGATTATATTGGTGTGTTGGCTTGATGAGCAAAGGAGAAAAGATAAAGATTATCCTTCCCAGGAAGATTATTCCACTTGAAGTCCCCAAATCTCGTTTTGAGGATATTTGGCTAATTCATACTCCTTCAGTTGAGCATTTAAAAGATGGAATATGTGTATGTAGTAGTGGAGGTGAGATGAGTGATGTTGGAATTATTCGATCTAGAGAGCCTATTAACCCATTGTCTCCCTACCCATTCTATGAAGTCAAAATAATTAACCCTGGACAAAAAAATCAGATTGCATTAGGTGTTTGTGAAAAGGCATACCCAATTACAGCTATGCCTGGCTGGTCTGGAAGATCAATTGGTTTCCACTGTGATACAGGTAACATGTATCAGAGTTCAGTGTTCCCTGAATCTACAGATCATCCATGTATTCAGGGTGATGTTATTCGTTGTGTTGTTGAAGCCGTAGATGGTAGTCCAAAACGAGTGAAAGTGAGTTTTTTAAAAAATGGTGTTCTTGCCAAAACGGTAATTGATTGGACTCCACAAGGTGGTTTTTATGCTCAAATAGGAATGATGAATGGAGATGAAAGGATTCAACTTGCATGTCCTTTGATGAGTCCTTCTGTACTTAGAAGAGGAATTGAAGGTTTTGATAAGTCTTTGATTAGCACAAATAACGTGAGAAATGTGGTTCATACCGCTCCTATTCAAAAAGTAAGTGCGAATTCAAAAGCCCCTCCGAAACACAGTGTTTCATTCCATAGCAGATATTCTTATCAACCTCCTGTTACCATGAAACATGACTCGATTAGTGAACCACAAAGCTTACCAGTGCATCTTGTATCATTGGATACAACAGACACAGACGGTGGAAAAAACAATTACAACAGTTCTCCATTAAATCAAGGCCTTAGTACTCCAGTAAGTCCTATTGAGTCTGCTTCTGTACCACCACCTGATTTCTCTACCGAAGACAAAACAATAGTGAATGAGCAGTTTATGCCAGAAATCAGCAGAATATCCCAAAGTGAAAATCCATTATTTTGTTCACTTCATAATGTAGATTTATTAGATAATAACGAGATTAGGAGCCGTTCTGATGATCACTTGGGATATATAATGTGCCGAAAACAAGTAAGTGAGAGATTGTACTACTTTGAAGTCGACGTATTGTCTATTGGCCCAAAAGGAATTTCTGTTGGATTTTCGGATGGTATTGTACCTGCTGAACAAGTATTAGGTTTTTTCCCAAATTCTGTCTCCATTCACACAAGATCTGGTATTTTATGCAATGGTTCTTCAGTGGATATAGATCTCGCTGTGAATGAAGGAGACACTATAGGGTGCTGTGCAAACTTTTTGCCAATAGCAAGAAGTCAAGAAAATAAGAACATGTACCTTCCTTCATTAATTGATGTATGTTTCTATAAAAATGCCACTTTGATTGGAAGTACAAAGTTCTCTCTCCCATATGCCGGCCTCTATCCAACCATTTGCTTACTAGAATCCCTTTGTAGTGTACGAGTACACTTTAGATATGGACTTAGTCCTGAAAGTTACTTTGAGACCCATGGAATTCCAGAAGGGTATTTCAACTTCCCAATGCCAGACACAGCTCCGACGTACAACTGGAAATGCCTCCAGAATTGTGAAGTTTCTTTGGATGGTTCTGTAACAGTTATCTCTATTTCCGATGAAGTCCGTAAGTCAGAGAAACCATCATTTATTCAACACTACCTTCCTTTCAGTTTCAATGATTGTTACTTTGAGGTACAACTTTGTAATCCAGCCACTTCAAACACAATTTTATGCATTGGAGCAATGCCTAGATTGTCTAATAATTTTGGTAATGTGAGTATACCTGGAGAAGTAGATAATTCTGTTGGTTTCATGCCACTCGCTGGATTAGTTATGCGTAGTAGGGAGATTGCAGCGTATGTATTAGATTCTGTAGTTCAGCAATGCATCGACTCTCAAGAAGGCCTTAAAATAGGTATTGGCATTCAACGTTCTACCAACTCTTCCGCTGTCGATTCGGTTCTGTTTTTCTTCACCGTTAGTAATCAAGAGGTTGCACATGTTGTTTGTCCTGTTCCACCTTTTGGACTTTATCCCACCATTGCTCTCCTGCCCCGGCCACAGCAAGCAATAGCTACATCAGACAAAGCATGCAAATTGTTTTTTCCGAAAATGTGGCCTGATTGTGATACAACTAATGCTCCTTGGGGTATTGCACGAATATCTCGGTCTTTTTACATGTTTGGATCCACGTTTGTTATTGATAATGTGGAGATCGATTCTACTTGTGGACTACAAGGTTGCTATCCACTTACTCCCGATCGATCATACTTTGAAGTTGTTGCAATAAATGGAGGAAGTAATTACAACATATCTGTTGGTTTGGCCACACCACTGTACACTCTGAACCATCATGTTGGTTTAGTGCCACCTTCCATAGCGTATCATGTTAACAGTGGCTCTGTAGCACATGATTCATTGTGTAGAAAGGTTTCTCCTATCTACAATCATAAAGGTGTCCGTATTGGGTGTGGAGCAGTTTTTCCTATGGATGGAAGCAGAGGCAGTGCAGAAATCTTTTTTACAGTGAACGGTGTTTTAATCACTCAACAACATGTTGCAGTTCCACCATCAGGATTTTATCCCTCAATTGCAATGAGCACATGTGGAGGAATGCTAGAGCTACATCTTACTCATTCTAACCCATTTCCAGATTTAAAATTTGCGACAGTCTGGAATTTGTTAGATAATATTCTGTCCACTGATTCGAGTCTACAGCTTATCTCACACGCTCATATTGGAATGGCACAGCTGAATAAAATTGCAGTACATGGGAAAACAACTTATTTCAAAGTGAAGTGTCCAAACCCAATAAAATCTGGAAGAGTTTTGATTGGTTTCTCGAACTGTTCTGATTCCCCATTCATTCCAAAGGTTTCAGGGAATAGTCAGTCTATCTTTCTTGAAATTTCTAGTGGTACTCTCATAGTGATACAAAGTGGCTTAAGAAAATCTGACGATTGTTGTCTGAATTCTACAGCTACTGAATTTGGGTGTGGAGTAAAATCACTACCTAATTCCCACTCTGCTGTGGTGTTTTTCACTGCTGATAATCAATTAGTCTATGCTACTGCAACTACCCCTTTGAATACTGAACTCCGTCCTTCTGTGTGTATGGTTGGAGCAAAGGTCAAGCTCCATATTGATGCTTGTGAGCAATGGCCCATGTTAACAACAATTGGATTTGGTTGGGGACGATTTCGCAATATCAAATACACCGAAGGCGGTTGCATTACACAAGATACACAGATAGACTCTAAAATTTCTAGTAAAAGTGGTATAGGCTTTGCTCAAGGTGATTCTCCTCTGCTTCCTAGTCAATATTATTTTGAAGTTGAAATCATGAGTAGAGATCCAAAGAAAGCAATAGCAGTTGGGTTGGCATCAAAACGATATGATATGTCAAACTGGCTGGGATGGAAGCAGGAAGCCATAGCATACCACACAGATGATGGAAGGCTGTATAAAGCCAGTGGGCTAGGATTGAACTTTGGACCAAAGTTATTCAAAGGTGATGTAATTGGTTGTGGATTGAAATTCACTACAGAAGATCATGCTTTAGCTACAGATGGTAACATTCATGTTCCAGTGATTTTCACTGTAAATGGCTATATTATTGGTACAGCACAACAAATGACTATTCCCGCTGGTGGATTATTCCCAACTGTTTGCTTAGAATCACCCAGTGAGTCTGTCAGCGTATTCTTCAACTGTCAGTATCCTTCCTCTTTAAACAGAATGAGCTGCAGTTGGGCCAGAGCATACTGTGTATCACAGGCTGGACATCTTTTAGAACACCAATTCAAAACAAATGTTTCACTTGGATTGTCAAAAGTTCCTGCTGCTTTCTGTCAAAGTGTAAATTCACTATCTGCACAAAAGAACTATTTTGAACTTCAAGTAGTAGATTGTCAAGAGAATTCTCGTTTAGCTATTGGGCTTGCACCATTACAACCAGTTAATAACACTAGTATTACTACCAGTAGTGTCATGTTTAATTTCTCTGGTACAGTCACTGTTACTCTGCAGTCGTCCAGTCATCCAACAGTCACATCTACAAGACAAAAATGTGAAATGGGAGACATAATTGGGTGCAAACTCCAAGTAGTAGAGTCTGGTGATGAACCATCACACATTGTTTTTACTCGTAATGGTTTGAAGGTAATCACTCTTCAAATTCCTGAATATTTTGCAAATGAGGCTCTACATCCTACTATTGTGTTAGCATCACCAAATGACTCTGTGGTGCCAATGCTAAATGCCAGCCCTCCTAAATACTCTCACAAAGAACATATTGGTTGGTTACGATCTGAAAGAGTGAAACTGAAAGGATCAGTTGTGGAGTACAGTGGACTCAGCAAGACATCTCAACCTGTAGGTGTAGCTCAGATAAGTAAACCGCTTTGTCGATTGACTTCTTATTATGAAATTGAGGTGCTTAATCTTGGTGAATCATCTTGTTTATCCATTGGTGCAGCAGCCCTCGACCATCCTCTTACACACCAACCTGGTTGGGTTTCTGGAAGTATAGGTTATCATGGAGATGATGGGTGTATGTTTAATGCCAGTGGAATGGGTTGTAGCTATGGCCCGTCATGGAAATATGGAGACGTTATAGGTCTTGGTGCGAGGCCATATGAGGATGATGTAATCCCAGGATCAGAAGTTCAAATTTTTTTCACAAAAAATGGTTATGAGTTAGGTCACACCACTGTGAAGGTGCCTCCTAGTGGATTCTTCCCAACAGTCGGTCTTCATAGTAAAGGAGAGAAATTAAAAGTCAATTTAGATGTTAAACAGTCGAATACTTGTGACAAAATTAAAATGAAGTGGCGTACATTGATTGGTGTTCAACTGCAATATTCTTGTGCCAAAGAGGTGGATATTTTACGTTTTTTTGATTGTGATCGCCGGACTCCAACCGCAGTACAAGGTCGTACTCCTGGTTTAGGCATTGCTATTGGCCATGAACCATTCTCTTTGAAACTACAGTATTTTGAAGTTCAGATTCTTAAGTTTGGTGAACTCAAGGCAGTGGCAATTGGAGTGGCTTGTAAGAACTATTCTGCAGAAAGTGTACCTGGATGGCGATCAGACTCTGTTGCGTACCACACTGATACAGGATATTTACATCATTCATCTGGGCAGGGAAAAAAGTTTGGTCCGGTTTCACATGTTGGAGACAAAATTGGCTGTGGGTTCATTGCTGATCCATCCAGTAGCAAGCACTGTATTATTTTCTTTACTCAAAATGGAACAATAATTGGTCATCATTTGCAAACAGCAGTTCCTATCGATGGATTCTATCCAGTTGTTGGTCTAGTCTCCCCACAAGATAGTGTTGCTGTGCGATTTCAGGAAACATATAAGCAGCCCCCTTTGGAGTCTGTTGTTGGTTTGATGCGTATTCACAATTGTTCATATTCTGATCATATTTTGGAATATAATGGAGGTACTCAAAGTGGACCTGCAAATGCACACTTTGCTGTGTCACTAAATTCATCTCGCAACTATTTTGCTGTCAGCATTATTGAGACTAATGACAACATTCGTATTGGCCTAGTATCAAAAACCTACCCATTACAGCATGCTCCTGGGTCTAGTTCCTTTTCTGTGGCATACGACATCACACTTGGTGCTATAAAAGGTGTATTTGGGAGTGATGTTCGTGGTTTATCTGCTCCAATGTGTGAAGCTGGAGATTTAGTTGGGTGTGGAATTACTCCCCTTAAATGTGATTCTGGCAAGTCAACAAAATATTACGTTTTTTTTACTGTGAATGGGAATGTTATAGAGAAGCTTCAACTTCCACAACTGACCATTGATCTATTCCCAGTTGTGGGCTTTTTGCCTCGAAGGGAAAAATCGTCTGTTTACATGGATTGGAGTATGCCATTGTTTGAACCTCAAAATTTACTATAAAATTGTATTTTGCGTATTTATGTTCATAAACTATAATAGTGTGAGATGTTATCAGTTAATTAATTTAATTACAGTTTTTAAAATTAACAGAACACATGTCAACATATAATTATAAGTATTGTCATCATTTTACAGCTGCAGATACTAATGGTTTAGGTCTGTTTTTGAACACCAACTTCTTTGTAATCATAGCTACTACATTGTAACTGGGAGCATTATTTTCGATATACATCTTTCTCAGCACAGCTATTGGTTGTTCCAGTGTCACCATCTTCCCAGTGAGTAAATGATGTCCTACAATTAAATTTGCAGACCCATTAGAACTGTAATGAAGATCCCCAATATGAAGTCCATCATATGACAAATTTTCCTTGGTCTCTAGAACGCCCTGTAACTCTATTAAACTCCATTCTTGTACCGATGAACATCCCACCTTTATTACCAACTGCATGACCTATGGATAGTGCTGCAGTTAGTGCAGTAAACCACTCCTACAGGCCTAGTAAATTATTATTAAGAATAATTAATATAATTATAGTTACAATTAGTATGAAGTCACAAGCTTCATGAGTTTATAAGTCATTCAATCAATGTTCTCCTGTTTCTTCCACTGGACTTGATACAGTAGACACTTCATATTTAGGACTTGAGCCATAATTCATTAGTTGCCGTCCAATGAGATACCTAAGGTAATAATATTATGATCACAATGATAAAACATTACATCTCTTGGTTTATGCCTTTTGTCTACTCTGGATTAATCTAGAATATTTCTGTGTTTTTGATTCATGTCCTTATAGAGGAAGTCTATTATAGAAATCTTTGAACAACACCTCGCTGTTGTAATAAGTTTGTACCAATTTGTGGTCAACCAAATAATAGTAGACGAATCCAGAGCAGATGAATTACTAAGTTAGAATATTAACCTGAAGTTTAACTGGTATACAATCAAACCTGTATTCTGGGAGCTAGCTAAAATGTTCGGGTTACATGTATGGAGGTAACTGTGAAACCATTATGTAGCTGGGTATGGTCAGATTTTGAAATCATGTGATTACTACATATATCTGCTACAAAATGGCATCATGGATTGTATCCTCAGATGTGATATTAGAAAATTAATAGTATTGTATACTACTATAAATATACATCTATGCCCAAAAAGGGCCATTCATATATGACTACTTTTCATGATGGTGAATGTGAGAACGTTATTACCTTTCATTCCTGATGTTTGTGTAAAGAGAATGTGATTGCTTTGTTATTACAAGAATGACAGTAAGACAAACAAGTGAGATGAGAACAGAAGGGTAGCAGTATCGATACATGATATAGCAATTAGCAGGTGATATTAGACCTATAGGTGAGCAAATACCAGTGCACATTATAATATCACACATATACAAACAGGAAATATTAGCATACAGTTTACATGTATATGTATGTAGGTGGGGAAATTGAGAAGAAAATGTGTGATTTATAACTGATAGTTCAGTCATTATACTTTAGATTCAAACTAGTGTAACACAAATTTTGTTAAGAGAGGTACTGTAGTAGTGGTGTGGAAATACCTAGTCAGTCATATAGGAGGATATTATCTGATTAAAGTAGGTACATTGAAACTGAACTGTGTACAAGGTATGGAAAGACCTGGAGAGAAAGGATGTCCTTTCTCTCCAAGTTTTTACATACCTTGTACAATGCTGAAAATAGGTCAAATGTTAGGTTATTTCTATACCCCTAATCCACATGTATAGTTTGCCTACTTCAAATAATAATTTTGATGATGGCTAAGGGGAGTGGCTGGGCACTTCAGGTAGCTGAAAAAGGAGGAATATAGAACTTTATTCTAGACCTCATGATCACCACAGTCATGAAGACTGATGCAAAGATGGAGCAGATAGAAACACAGGTCAGTATAGACACTTCACAGTGTTGACATTTCAATTATATAGTATGAAGCTTGGTTAAATACTAAATTGAGAAAATTTGTAGATTACTTAACCTCTCTCTTTGAAACTACTATAACATACACAGTTTCAGTTTTGTGTATATTCAATTCTTAAACAGAACAAATGCCATAAGTTGAAGGCAGTTATTTCATTGTGACTCTGTCAGTATGGGAAATTATTGTAATAAACCTGAACTATTGGATATACATTGTACACTGCATGGGTGTATAATTATAATTATAAATATAAGGAGATGAGATTATAATGATCAAAAAGACTAACCAATGAAATTGAATACTCCCATGAAAATAATATATGGAACAGCAAGACAGAGGAAAAGATTACGTACTACAGGCCACACTACTTCTCTGATAACAAATATAAGTTGAAGATTTCTTGCACCACGCTGATACAGTATGTCCAATGTTCTTTTGAATGAAGTATCTGTTAACCATATAACACCACATGTACACTTCATATGGAGTAGCCCCAAAGCCCATTCCTAAATAGATGATAATATTATTAATAGGGTGAGTGTAGTGAAATACTATATACGTAATTATTAATATGTATAAATATGTTCCTAAATATAAAATATAAGGGTCAATTATAATAAAATGTAATGTAATATTATTACTTATATGTAGGTACTATGGTACTGCCCGAACATAACAATACAAGTGATGCACAGATTTTACTGATATTCCAATAATCTGATAATTACTGATTATTACTCTAGATATATACCAGTATCTGATCGAATTTGATATTATATCTACCCTATGGTTTCTGATTCTTTCAATGTAACTGAGCATTTTCTCAACAATAACGATTATCATAAAAGTGATTAATTACATATTTCAGAAATAACAGATACCTGAAACAATGGCTGATAATGACCAATACAGATTACTAATCCTGTTATCGGTGCATCACTAATTACTAATTACTAATCCTGTTATCGGTGCATCACTATACTTACAAGTATTATTACACAGCTTTTATGATTACATGCTTTTTTGTTGTAAATTGTGATGACTTTTCAAAAATATGAAACTTAGCACAAATGATATTAGCATAGGTGACTTTTAATTTGATAAGTATTCATTAGGAAAAAAGAATTTAGAGGTATCTCTCTTAGGCCCTTCAATGCTGAAAGTCACATTACACATGTATGATTGTAGTACTCTATTACTATCAGAATACAGCACTACAAGCATTAGTGCAAATACTATTCCAATCAAATGAAGTCCACCATTTTTGATTTCATTATTGTGATTTTTAGTGATGTGTAATATGTATTGATATATTGAAATATTTAAATTTTCATTCAATATCAGGATACAATATTGGCTTTTGGGTGTTTCGATACTGTGGGCAGTTAGTAAACATGGTTTTTCCTATTTGTCTAATTTTATACCTAAAGCATTCGTAACAAGCTAACTTTGATTGATTTCCTCTATCATTTCTTGACAAATACAACCGAAAAGGACATTTCATTACATTTCAATTCCTATTTCAGATATCATGATACTGTATTAGAAATAGATGATATTTTTGGCAGTGATATGCAATGCAGTTATATCACACATCCCTAGTGATTTTCACTCTTAATTCATTGCTACAAAACAAATATTTTCTTACTGTGCTGAAATAGAAGATAGGAGTCTTGTGCATAGGGACTCTCAATGGTGATATAAGAAGTAGATTTACAAGGTGACCAAGCAATAATGGTATCACAATAAACAAAAGTATAGCTGCAATTATACATTTGCTACCCTGTAGGTAATAAGAAAATACACATGTACATGTAAATACAAAATGAAATAAATGGATATAAGCAGTGAATCTCTCATCAAGCATATACTGTTTTACTATGATATAATTAAGCTAGTTACAACAATGTCTCAAGTGAACACAGGAAGAGGGTAAAAATGCTAAGCTAACTTTCTATCATATAGTCTAATGATTTTTGAAAGCCACCTTTTGTTTAATATCTTAATGGAGCCTATAGTAATGGTGCTGTACATAATATCTGGAGTACAATCATGTGCCCATCTTGGAGGAGTTTGTATTGTTGGCAATGCAAATAATGACTGTTTATAATGTATTCTTATCTTGATGGTATATTCTTATAATACAAATATCAGACAGAAAGCAGCCATAACAATGGCCATAAAAATTCACTTGGTACAAGGTTATGACTTTGCCAGTTACCTGCACCTTAATTACACTGTAACTATTGTAATGGTCCAGCAAAGAAAAGAAATTTCACAAATACGCCTACCTGAGTTATCCACAGAACTAGTTGATTAATCACAGTATTGAGACCACCTTGTTTGGTATAACTGATAAGGACAGATATAGCTCTTCCTGTAATCCATAACAAATATAATCCAATAGCTGCTGTATATACATCAGGAGGAGAATCTACTCCTAAGATGTTCATTAATTTTCTTCCCATCAAGACTATAATTATAGGAAAAGATCATGAGTAATTCACAAATACCATATTATGATAATACGTAATCAGGAGAATTTATAAGATTCCTCCATAAAATGTCACATTATTTCTAATATCACTAAATAGGCAAAGCATTGAAGTGGGTGTGTTTAAGTTCACCAAAATTCAAGGGGGATCCCACATGATCTACAATGTAGTTAAGCCTAATGTGAACTGTACTGTATCTCACAGTTTATGTTTGCTATACAACTCAAAGAAACTTACTTGGTACTACCAGAAGGAGTGTACTCATTAAAACGATTGTGAAAATAGTACAAATCAAAAATGCAAACATCTGAAACAGAAATTTGGTAAAATAATGATTGTACAACAGACACATCACTTACCCTTGAAATAAAATACTTGGGTCTCAGATATGGTTTAAATGGAGCAAATCCCGGACCAAGTATTTGGTTTTCACCATTATACACAGGACCTTCCCAGTTAGGGTCATAGTTCAAGTTACCGATAATCTGTCCATGTGTATCAACAATTACTCCCTGAACAAAGAACAATTATCAATACAAAGTTTAGATGAATATGGAGGTATTATAAAGATGATCCATGTATACATGCATGTGTGCACAGACAATACACAGAACTGACGCACACACAAACACACACACACACACACACACACACACACACACACACACACACACACACACACACACACACACACACACACACACACACACACACACACACACACACACACACACACACACACACACACACACACACACACACACACACACAGGCAAACAGACAGACACAGAGACACAAACAGACACAAACAGACACAAACACAGAGACACACAGACACACAGACAGACATACATTGTATACTCACACAGACACACAAACACATGTACACACACACACAGAAAAACTTGTCACACACACTAAATGGTTGATAGACAAAAGATACACCTTTAATTTTAAACAACTCACTCCTGTTTGTGGACCATCCAAAAGATATGACTGAAGACCACTAGAAAAAGGAACAACAACTTTTCATAGTATGAATAGTTACACATATAATTAGGGTTCAATTGATATATGTATCAGAATCGGTGCCGAAACTACATTATATTGTATCAGTATCGGTAGTGCATGAATAACCAATACTGATACAAGTGACCATTAATTTAAGTTTGGGTGTGGTCAAGATTTGTGCATGTGAACAAGTAATGGCCAGGAAAACCAGGAGTTTGACTTCTTTGCGTATTTTTACCCATTCCAAAATCAGTACTTTAAACTTAGTACTTATGATATCAGTGGAACCTTGATATAATTATAACCCCATTTAGATGAATAGATATGCAACTTTTTACATGTACATGCAAAAAAAATCAGACATGAAAAGATCTAAATTTACATAGCATTGAAAATACCAACTCCTGAATCAGTGAATTATGTACAATGTCATGTAAAAAGTTGTGTATTTATTCAGCTGAAAGCGATATGGATTTATACACTTTACAGTAATGGAGATCCTACAATATCATACAAATTGATATCAAAATCAAAATATGAAATTCACTAGATCTGATGAAAGAGTCGAAAAATGATATGCAAGCATTTTAAATAAACTTATTCAACTACTGCAAGGCTCTTAAACAGAGTCTGGTCATTAATTCTCAAGGTAAAAAAAAAAGTTACATTAACAATCAATCACCCATGTAAGGTGGATGAACAGCCTCACCTACTTTTATGTGCAGTATTATCAATGCCTATACAGAAAGCCCACACAGTGATTTATTTAGGATCACTAGATTCCAGCAAAGACAGACATTGGGGTCTTTCAAGTTTCAACAAAGCCAACATTACATTTGAAGCAAATCTAAAATTGATGTGTCAGCAAAGCTTCAAATATTCATCCTATTCTTAAATTATTATACTATAGCAATCATTTTCCATTTATACCAGACAATCTGATAAATAGTAAAGTGTATTTCTTATTGAAATTACCCAACATAGTGAATAAACACATGCACAATGATTAGTCTAAAAACACTCATCTCCCTTTTACTGCATATGTAACTCACAGGTAGTTGGCTACAAAGTTAGCCCAGTGCTTGACAAATGTCTTAAGAGCAACTCGAGTGATACTTTGCTCCAGTAGTACAGGTATAACAAACTGGAGTAGAATTAGTTCTAGCTGTACTTCTCTTATCGGACTGACAGAACTATGTAAAAGTAGTATATTGGTCTAAAATTAGTATAGTAACAATGGAAGTAAATCAACAGTCATGAATACCATTATACAGTCTATTGTGTTTACCTATTATTATAACATAGAAACAAACTGTGTAGAACTAAATACTAAATAAACCAGCCTCTGGTCATTTACCTCATTAGAGTGAGATTATATGGTAGAAAACCTGGTAGAAAATATCCTGCTATACGACTTGGGATCAGCATTAGAACCAATATACTCACACCAAACATAATCTGACAAAAGATAACAAATTAATAATCATAATAGAAAAACAGAATGACAAATATAATTGAGATGCTGAAGATGCTAGATGTCTGTAAATCTTTATTTGTGCAGTATTTGTAGGGTCATCCCTGTGTTCATTGCTTCGAGATTTTTCAAAAGTAAGAATGGGTTATTCAGTTGGTTTTAACAAAGACTATAGACTATGGTTTCAGACATGAGAAAGGTTAGTTATTAATAATCACCACAAAGCAATCATATGGTACTATAATTATCTTGCTTGAAGTTCAATATGGCTCGTAAGAGTGTATAACTAAAAACGATTAGATGATACACACTCCTGGTTCTTAACTTAGCTCACATTTGACATGATAAATCTTCTTAAGTGTCTCTGAAAAGGTTGGACAATCATCTGTAGAAACAAATTGAATATTAAATAAACCAAAACTTTGATTGGTTTATCTAGAGACAAAAAAAACTTAAAGTATTGTGATTAGGGATGATATCAATATAAAGTATTTAGTATTGTGATTAGGGATGACATCATATGGTGATTAGGGATGGTATCAATATAAAGTATTGTGATTAGGGATGATATCAATATAAAAAGTAGTGATATTGTACAATCACAAGCTGCATTTTTTGTGAGCATTGATATACCCATGTACATGTACATGTACATGTAGGTATGGCACAAATAATTAAATTCAATGGCATTATGACTTGAATAGCTTCTACAAAAAGGGTGAGTTATTGTACAGAAAGCTTCAAGGGAACCTGTTAAGAATTAACAGGCTAGTACAGATACATGTATATTTTGATTGTGATTCAATGTAATTGTATGTAGTCTTCAAGGATGAATTACAAAGAAGAAAATTGATGATTGCGTGGGTAATGTGCTTTCAAGTGTTAAGTAAGTCATTCTGGAGAGTAAGAGTTTGAGGATTCGTTACTGACACTGAGATTTGATTTCCTTAAACTCCTCCATATGCACATATACATACATGTAGTTGCTACCCCACTATCTAACAAAATGTTAATTATGCTACTGATTAGAAAAAAACTACATATTATAGTCAGAATGTTAACAACTACACAAAGTTTGGGGTGTGCATTTGTTGATGAGATTAAAATGTTCTAAATTGATTATCTATGATAGTTAATGATGCATTGATAAGATATTTTGATAAGTTGATTACTACTTTAAATATGTATTGAATACTATTGATAAGTGATCTGATATTATATCTACCTTCTGGTTTATGATTTACAATGAAAATGAGCATGTTCTAGGCAATGAGCATAAAAGCGATTAATGATGCTATAATCACAAAAATATGACATTATTAGTACAATCAGTACTATTTTACAATATCGGTTACATATTTCAGAACTGATACTAATAATAACTGATACCGATTAGTGAGATTACTGATCCAATTATCAGTGGATCACAAGGTATAAGCAATATCCAACTACATGTACGTGTAATGTGTTTGTATTTGAGAGCAATTTCCAGGACAGAATATCATTTTAAATTTTAATAACACAGGAATAATATGAAACATTGAGCCTGGTACTCACATCCTGTATTGGGTGAAAGTTTTGATCGTTGAGATTACGTAGAAACCATAAAACACCAGGTCTTAAAATCTCACGCAGCAAGACAACAAATGATGCAAAGTAAAACACAAAAATCATTCCTGCTAGCCAGTGTAGAAACATCATGGTCCCTAGAAACATGAAATGATATACATGAAACACAGCAATAAAATAAAATACACAAGACTATCATTAGCATTCATTGATATGCAGTTAGAGAGAAATACAAGACTGTTACAGCAATAAAAAAATATTGTTTGAGTTTCTCATCATTTCAGTTTCCTACATCAACCAATCAGAGTTCACAATCACAACTGCTTTGCTCGAACAGCTGGTGGCTAATTCTAGCATGTATGCAAAATTTAGTATAATAGTTAGTAGGTTGACAAGTATACATGTACATGTACATGTGTACATGTATCTTTCTTCTCACTCCTTATTTACACAACATACACAAAAGACATTAGGCATAACAAACATATACATGTAATATGTATTATACCTGGTGCATATTTAAGACTTTCTTCCCTGTTCTTCAATGTTGATCCAAGCAAACTCTACAAAACAAAAGAAATGAGAAGCACCATTATTATCATATGTATAATTATACATGTACATGTAGAATGTTTTATCAAACCAACATCAATTAGACTCATATAGGAGCCAGAAGGTTGAAACTTTCCAAGGAAAGTAAAACAAGAGTAAGTACAGGTATACAAGAGTGTATACAGTGTGTATGCTCAAAAATAACCTCCAGATAATCATACTAAGACATACTCTAATCTTCTACGCAATGTTGAAGTGAGTATTACCAAACATGAAATTTTCCTTACTTCAAAACCGATATGTGTGACAACTAATTATTTATTTGGTACAGTAGATACAGGTACATGTAGATTCAACTTACAAAAGAACAGATATCCATCCACCAACCACAGAGTAGTGGGAATACACCAGCCTCCAGTAACAGTAACAGACATATCTAAGATTGACAATGAGGTACAAGTAATACTAAATTTAACAGTAAAAAGAATAAAAAAGGACTAAAACAGTAATTACTTTCTTAAGGTGGCGGTCACATAATTAGTATAACTTATGTTTTCAATTTAAGTGATTAAATATACTTATCTCATGCCTGCATATCATAATTATGCCTTGCATAAGCCTTATGCAATCATCCTTGCATTTAAACTTTATATACTTACATGTACCTTGGTCTACAGAGTAACAATCTGTACTATTTATAATTGAGCATTCTACCTGTTGATTGTACATGTATTATAATGCAAAAACAAAGTCGCGTACCAAATAATGCAATTGATGACTATTACATGTACTTCAGTGTTTCAACGAGCTATAGAGTGGGTAGACAATGCCTACATGTACTACTACACTTTCAGGAATGATGCTAATTATTGAAACACCACCTTAAATTTATCCATGATCACCTCAAAATTATGTTGTAATGATGTTATTAAGTAAAATAACATAAAAACGTTTTCAATAAAAATGACAGAATATGTAGGGATGTCAAAAGCCCAAAAGTATGGTGACAAAGTTTGGATGGGTAACAGCAGGAACAGAATTAAACAAACCACTTCCATACAACCGTACATAAGTACCAATGTTTCTAAAGAGCAAACACAAAGTAAATTTACTTACAATGTATGTAGGGTTGTATAGAAGTGTTTGTTTAATTGTATTCCTGTTGTTACCCATCCTGACCTTGTTCACATACTTTTTGAGCAATACACGATATCATAACTGAACAACGAAGCACTGCACTGAAATTTTGCACACACACAAAAAAACACAGGAAGGATAATTATGAAATGGTGCAGGTAAAAAGATTGTTAGTCATTTCAAACTAAAGCTATGAACATTATTCTGAAGTCAATGTGAATGACCTTTACTTTAAGTTTGTACAAATGGTAATTATACAAAATCTCTAATTTATACTAAATGACATTTTGTGACTAAACGGATATCTAATATGTACCTTGAGTGCTAGATATGTTACACCAAGTAGTGGTTTAAGTCTGTTGATTAGAAAAAAGGATAATATTAAAATCATTATACAGTTCACTTCTCCTGTTTGCATTTCGCTACTAATACTAATAGTGTGGTTCACCTTCACATAAAAAAATTGCATGACACTATTGTTTGAAATCATAAAGCATTAACAGTAACAGAGCCAGTATACACAAATATACATGTGTACAGGGGTGTAGAAACAGCCAGTCATGCAGGAAATTGTCCGATAAATCTAGTGAATGTCCGGTAAAACGAAACTTGGCAAAAATAGGCCAAAATGTCTGGCAGTTGGCTCAATGTTTCCACACCCCTGCATGTGTATATTTGCAATTGTACATGTGTATATACATGTACAATTGCTTCATTTGTAATTGTACATGTATATATTTGAGAATTATATATACATGTACAATTACAAATGAAGCAATTGATTAATTATACAACATTTCTTACAACTTTAAATATATACCAGGCTCACCTCAAAAAGTTCAATAAATCAGCTCCATACTGTGAAAGGAAGGTGTTAAGGAAACTATGCTCATAAAAGTAGGGTTTCCAATCTGAAATTGGCAAAATGTCATCTTTAACACACCTACATGTACGTCCTAATCAATAGTTCTAACATTACTAAATTTTGAAGTAATGAAGCAAAAAAGCATTTGTTGCCAAACACTTCAGTCTTTCAGTAACTGGTTTTCAAATTTCAGAGCCATGGAGTGTGACAAGTTGCATATATTATACATCTATTAAGTATATAACATATACATGTATATATAATATACATGTATGAGTATAGTAAACTTTGAAGGATACATAAGATAAAAGGACTCCAGTTAGAACAATACAATATCCTAGCATAGTTGATGATAAGTTTCTCCAATTATCAATCCTAAACTAAATAAAAGTAACATAATTATATTAATTAAGACATCAATGACTAGTCTCATTAGTCAACTAATTAGTTAAACATGGAGGCTGTTGACAACAATTCCAGTACATCAACTAGTTTTAATTATATAGAGTATGCATATTTGAGTTTATTGACATATGCTGTTAATTACTTTCATGTCTTATCTGTCCAAACTTAAGGTACATTTACTCCTTCAAATAAGCACATATGGCCTTTTGTTTGTTAAAAGTGATTCGATCAGGTTCTTCTACACGTGGAATGTAATAGTACATGTAAGTTATGTTTTGATCAGCTCACATATCATGGTGCAATCATTGCACTCAATTAATGTTCATATTTGTGCTTATCATAAGTGACTAATCAGCCATAAGTGCTTATCATAAGTGACTAATCAGCCACCTACATTTAACTATCATTTGACTACAGAAAACCTACTAGTTGTTCAACCACTAAACATAATACATACATGTAATATGGCTAATCATCTATCAACAAAATTTAATAAGTGATTAGGTACTAGGTATACAGTTGTTACATGACCACTAAATAAAGTGTCAATACAATACTAAGAATAGGTCTAACATTTTGGGTTAAGTAGACTTACCACATCCCAAAGAGAGAAAATATGTGCAACGTATTTTCCTACCACACATGGACAGTACACTGTAAACAAAATACCATAATTATATGCATTTCTATACAATCACACAAACTAAAGACATCATACATTTCTTTGCAAACCAGACTCTAAGCAATATTCAATTTGAATAGTATCATACACAGATATGGTATAATGAGCTAAAAATTGCTATAGAGGTGGAACGAACGAATTGAGCTTCAAATATTCTTTCATCTTGGTGACCATTTGAACCTAAATACTTCATACCAAGTTTCATACACACATACATGGGCTCACTTCATTATATGTGCATGTGAACTTGCACATTCTACACATTGGCTGTGTTCATGAAAAGGTTTCTTTAGTCTAACTCTAACTATGCTAAAATGCTCCACAATTTTATAAATACTGGTACAGACAAACAGTTCATGACGTATGTATCAACACTAGTTGTACTTACCGAATACAAATATTAACATAGATACTAAAACAATCAGCCACAATACATGTTCCTGGGTAAGAGGATTGTAGATAATTAGTTTAGAGCATAGATTTGAATAATTTGCATGTTCAGAATCTGCAGTATGTTTGTTAATAAAAACACAGTGCAAAACTCAAAACAAATAATTGAACACTAATTATACATGTACATTAATAGTATATTAACATGTCATCAAACAAAAATGTTTAATATAGTTGCTACACTGAACTAGTTATAAAGAGAACATTGTGGTAACTACAATAGTTTATAATGATGTACATGTATATTATAATATCATCATAAAACAACATACCAGAAATCTGAATGAACCATCAAGTCCTAACATCTGTAAAAAAGAAAGGTGTATATTGATGTTCAAATGGTATCTGAACTAACCCTCATGAATTGATCTGCTTGAACAGCTTCAGCATTAGCATCTACATGTAAGTAAAAAAACACCATCATGTATTATTAATGAACAATTTTTATCACATTTGAGTATTTCATACATGATATTTAGTCCTATAATTACAAAACATGTACATATATAATTTAATTAATATAAAGTTGATTAAAACAACATGCAAAGAGGCAATAATGCATGAGAAAAACAAATTGACAGATTTGATGTCTATTTGCAACATCCTGTTACAGCACTGCTGAGAATCTTATTTGCCTCTTATGGGATTATAATCTACAATATGAATTTTAAAAAAAATTGTGCTTCTCAATCAATTGGTTGGAAGAGAAGTTGGAAGTCTGCCTGTACAGCAGGCTAGTTCTTTTACTGACATATACAAAAGAGCAAATTGTTGACCAGCTTCTACTCTAAGATTACAAAACATACTGAAATTATGTATACTACTGTTACAACATTTGCTGAATTTTGGATAAAGTTTCAAGGTACATGTACATGAAGATGACTATACTTTTCAATAGTGTTTCTACTGATTTATCAAACCTCTTGCCTTCTTGTTAATAATTCATTATATAGTACTACAAACCTTACAACAATCATGAAAAATGTATAATCTATACTTGTATAATAAATATACATGATGTGTATAATTATCGAACTTTCAAACACACTGATTCATGCACATTTCCATTACCTAATGGTTCTCTAGCTAACCCAACTAGTGCTTGTCCAATGTTAGGTCTACGGTTGTGCCGACGTCTTCGTTGAGCACCCTAAAAGAAATTATAAAAATGGTTTTAGCAATAATTATTTATAAAATGACAGTTCTGCACTGTAAGTGCATTTATTATGCCTGGAATATTTATTTGCATTGAATGTCACATATACATGTATTTGTATCATCCAATGACAAGGTATGGGAAGCCATAATGCTACTATAACCTGATTGATGCAAGAGCTAGTTGGTATGCATAGCTGTACATGTACATGTGCATTCAAATTATTCACCCCCTTAAAGATAATTATTCACATAATGTTTGTCGAGTTAAAATAACAATTATTACCCCTACACCCCTAGATTTCAGATCACATTTACTTCAACATGCAATAATAACATCTGAGCTACAAGCCTTCTCGGGCCACAGAAGCCACCAGTGTGTTCACATGATCAATTCTTTCCCCTCCCTAACAAAAAATCCTGTAAGAAACCTTGTCAACCATATTATATGAGAGTTTTCTGATGTCCCTACAGTCTCAGTTTCCATGTACACATGTATTACAGACAAGCATACCTGTTGTTGTCCGTGTTGTTGCTGTTGCTGCTGCTGTTGTTGTCTTTGTCGCTGGTGTGGTTGCTGCTGTTCTTGTGGTTCAGCACCTTCATTTCTATTAAATATGCGTTCATACCATCGATTCTTGGGTGCATAGGCTTCAGGAAACAACTTCCTAACATCCATATTAGCCCTACGTATCATAAACCACTCCTTCTCCAGCAATTCATCCAAGGATTGCTGAATATTCCATAAGCATCTGATATAATTCTGTTCAAGAATACTGAGCTCAAGAAACTCTTCATCTTCTTTACCTCTAGCAAGGACAATCCTGAAAATAAAGAACAATATTAAGTCAACAGTTACATGTACAATGTAGTAGTAAAAACATTCACATCCATTTGTACATGTCACTATATATAGTATACATGTACATGTATGTAATATATACCAGACGGGCTGCATCTGATTAATAAGCATGATGCCAGAGGGTGGAGTGATTATAAATCAGATATTGGTTAATATCATGTGTGTAGGTGGCTGCTAGGGCACATTGAATGCAAATGGCAATTGTCATTTTGTCAAGAGAGAAGAATATCTGTATATGGCCTTGTTACTTAATTTGGAATTGGAAAGACAGCTATACTGTCACCTGTGAGTTTCGTTTCTATCCAGGCCGTTGAACGAATTTTTCTCAGCACCCTGCGTGAACAAACTGTACTTAATTTGGTGAAGACATTCTTGTCAGAATGTAGCTAGCTATTAGTTCTTGATTCATTGTCAAAGCTCATTTATGTTTGTATTATTATTATTTATTGTTGTTTGATCACATGAAGTATTGCACTGTGAGACATGCAACTGCATGGTGCAGAAGGATGTGGTGATATTATTGTGTTGCAATAATCTTAGCAAACATCTTGCAACGGGATATACATGTAAATATATAATATAATAAATACAGTATATCAATATTATATAATTCATACATATACAATAATATAATTTAGAGTCTATTCAGTGTGATGGGTGTACATGACATAACATATACAATTTCAAGTTGTAATTTATCCTCTTTTCCCAAGCAAATATCAATGAGGACTGTAGTGAAGGGTTCTGCAACATTATTACACACACACACACACACACACACACACACACACGACCAAACTAATGTTGTTCTAGTTCTTTGGTACTGCAACAAATACTATACATGTAACTAAAATTAAATTACCTTGTACTAATACAAGAACTAAAATGAATGTACTCGTAGTGCATCACCCTCACCACAAGTGTAATTGGTATACAGAGATTATATTATATATGCGTGTGTGTTACAACTTACTGTACAGTCTAAGTCCACAAGAGTATATATACATGTAGTTTAAAAGTAAAAATGAAATAGAAAACTGTTTAGTGGCTTCAATCACATACAAATGGTGGGAGCAAGATAGTGACTGACACTGACTGTCATGGCAGCTACTACTTCAATTGTAACTTGATTTCAAGCTGTGATTCGAGAGCTATAAGATTCAAAAAGGTTGAGTTGTGTTTCCATGTACTCATTTGATCACAGATGTCTTCTGAAAGTGGTGAAATGTCGTGAGTTGTAAAACATGTCGTAACTTTATAACCGAAAGGTTTAGAGAAAGCCTGTCTTTCATTATGATCCAGTTATAATTTTAAGGATATATGTTGGTAGCTCATTTGCAAGTCCCAATGTTGTTAGTTGTCCAGACATTTTGTTAATACAGACATACACACAGACATAACACCAGATTACAGTAACCCTCCGCTTTGTGTATGCGCGCGAGGGTTAATGAGTTTACATGACCTTCAAAACTAGAAGTTAGAACTAATACTAGAACTAAAATTATTTGAGGCAGAGTACTAGAACTAATACTAGAACTAAAAGTATTTGAGCTAGAGTACTAGAAATAATACTAAAACTAAAAGTATTTGAGCTAGAGTACTAGAAATAATACTAGAAATAATACTAGAACTAAACGTATTTCAACTAGAGTACTAGAACTATTACTAGAACTAAAAGTATTTGAGCTAGAGTACTAGAAATAATACTAGAACTAAACGTATTTCAACTAGAGTACTAGAACTATTACTAGAACTAAAAGTATTTGAGCTAGAGTACTAGAAATAATACTAGAACTAAGTATTTGAGCTAGAGTACTAGAAATAATACTAGAACAAAGTATTTGAGCTAGAGTACTAGAAATAATACTAGAACAAAGTATTTGAGCTAGAGTACTAGAACTAATACTAAAACTAAACGTATTTGAGGCAGAGTACTAGAACTAATACTAAAACTAAAAGTATTTGAGCTAGAGTCTAGAACTAATACTAAAACTAAAAGTATTTGAGCTAGAGTACTAGAAAAACTAAAAGTATTTGAGCTAGAGTACTAGAACTAATACCAAAACTAAAAGTATTTGAGCTAGAGTACTAGAACTAATACTAAAACTAAAAGTATTTGAGCTAGAGTACTAGAACTAATACCAAAACTAAAAGTATTTGAGCTAGAGTCTAGAACTAATACCTAAACTAAAAGTATTTGAGCTAGAGTACTAGAAATAACACTAAAACTAAAAGTATTTGAGCTAGAGTCTAGAACTAATACCAAAACTTAAAGTATTTGAGCTAGAGTACTAGAAATAATACTAGAACAAAGTATTTGAGCTAAAGTACTAGAACTAATACTAAAACTAAAAGTATTTGAGCTAGAGTACTAGTAATAATACTAGAACAAAGTATTTGAGCTAGAGTACTAGAACTAATACCAAAACTAAAAGTATTTGAGCTAGAGTACTAGAACTAATACCAAAACTAAAAGTATTTGAGCTAGAGTACTAGAAATAATACTAGAACAAAGTATTTGAGCTAGAGTCTAGAACTAATACTAGAAAAAAGTATTTGAGCTAGAGTACTAGAACTAATACTAGAACAAAGTATTTGAGCTAGAGTACTAGAAATAATACTAGAATAAAGTATTTGAGCTAGAGTATTAGAACTAATACGAACAAAAAGCCAATAATATATATGCAATACAATGACATACATGACTAAACAATATAAACATGTTAAGTCTTCAAATAATAGTCTACAACAAAGTATTTGAGGCAGAGTACCAGAATTAATACTAGAACTAAAGAATCAGAACTAGGGTACTAGAACTAATACTTTAACTAAATTTATTTGAAGCAGAGTACTACAACTAATACTAGGACTAAAATGAAATTCTGGACTTGTAAAAACACTAAACCAAACCATTGTAGTGCTCCATCAATGTGGTGATCATAGGTAAGAGTTGAATTGTTATATACATGTACATAATACCCTATGTGTTTGCTACATGTACATGTACATACTACATACACACATATATACAAACTACTATACTATGTAACAAGAATGATTGAAAGAGACTTGACATGTCACATGTGCTATAATAATAAAATCTAAGGTCGTAATTGCAAGAACATTAATGAAGTCATACAATATTCTAACCGTGTTAATTTCTGTTGATGGGCTTTGTATTTTTCGCAAAGGTTCAATACAGACACTTGAACATGTCCTAGTTCTTGAAGCATTCGTGTATGTTCTTCTTCAGTAGTTGGGGGAGATGGCAATCTATGAAAGAGATCAAAAGCACCGCTTTCTTCCACACTCAAACCTGAAGAAAGTACATTTAGTTTGAGCTAAATAGCATACTATTTTAATAATTCATAACTCACCTCGATCTCTCAGTGAAGGCAGTGGTGTATTATTTATTTCTATAGCTGCAGGAGTGGGTAATCCTTGCAGATTTGGTGGGATCTTTCCTGCCGCCCGTAAACGATCAAAAATCTCTTTTCTCCACCTCTCTACACCATCCATATTCTTGAACCTAGCTTTCCTCAGTATAGGCATATAGTGTATTGTAGATAGTTTTAAGTCGTATAACAATGTCATCTCTCGTACTCGTAGTTCAGCAGTCTCCTCGTAAAATTTTTCCCAACAAATTTTCTCTAACTCGACAATCTCAGACTGAAATTTATCAAAAAAAATTAATTGTTATACGAAATTTCATGAGATGCCCCTTACAACAGATGCATATACATGTATGCACATGTATATGATCTACTTTTCAAAAAGGGACCTTTTCCCACCCCCCCAAAAATGTAATCGCTTGTCATTCCATTGTTTTGTACAGGAATTCTATGAAATTCATTATCTAAGAAGCTTAATAATAGCTCTTCCTGGATACCGACTTCCTATAAAATGATGAAATGGCAAGTGATAGAATGTAATCTTTTGATCAAAATTATTTGGCGGGAGTATCCCTTTTTCAAAATTAGGTCCCATACATGTATATTACATTACTGTACATACAAATATAACTTACTGTTAATTGTGCTTCAACATGTTTTATATCATGTTTAAGCTGTGATCTCTCTAATACACTTTGTCTCATCCTACTATGACTTCCAGCATTTTTTGCATGTTCTTTTCTTATTTCAACTTTATTTTTCTTTCTCTCTTCCTTTTGTCTCTGAGCATTATTCTGATCAGTTGTAAGCCATTCAGGGCCTTCTCCATTTGTTAACTGATCTCGGAGCCATACTAAACTAATAAATCCAAGGAGAGAGACGACAACAATCAACAGTCCAAGCAATGAATCAAACACAAGACTGTCCCTATGGAAAGAAAAACAAAGTGCAATGTGCTATAACTCCCAAGTGATTATATAATGTACATTTACAAAATGATATGAGAAGGCTTTTCTGCCAAACATAATACAGTTCAAACAATATAATAGAAAGCATTATTGGTCAAAACATTTCAATTTCTTACTACATGAGCAAGTCTAAGCATGCAATGTTTGTAAATGTTTTGACACTTTTGGGGGAAACTACATGTACATGTACATGTAGATCTATAAAAGCATGACTTTTCTTTAAATTTAAGAAAGACACATTAAATGATAAAGCTACATACAGTGCACCGAAGACAAAGTAATGAGAAAGTAAAGAAGGGTGAATGAAAGAAAACAGACAGAACTAGCAAAGAAATGTTGTAAAGAAAGATTTATTGAGTAGTAGCGAAAAGTACAGAATAATGGAGAGTTATCATTTAACCTACATGTATAATTTGTATATAAATTATATTGTGCTTTCATAAGTCATACAACAATTATTTTGGAGGTTGCTTCATGACTTCATAACTTTACTTCAGAAGACAGTTTCCCATAGAATGAAAATTGTATTGCTATCATATACTATACATCATGTTGTGCATTGTACATGCATGTGCATTGAGGGTGACTCACAAAGAAAAGATGTCCACTGGCAATGTTAGCAAAGACCATATAGATCCAAATAACAAACACCTATAGATCCGATCTAAAGATAAAAGGATATACATATGTACCTACTAATCTCATATGGGAATGAAACCATAAATCTGATCTGTGCTAATAACAAGGATATACTTCTGATTTAATTTAATAATAGGCTTTTAAAGGCCTTGACTTCAATGTATACTGTATAGTATATCTATAATTGATTAATTATTACCCTCGCCGCGTAGCGTAGGCGGAAGGGTACGGTAATCGTTTTGTCTGTGTGTCTGTGTTTCTGTGTGTCTGTGTGTTAGGCTGTTAGCAATTTTTCTTGAAAAATAAAAACATTGACATTTCAAAAGGGGTACTGATAGACTTCAAATTATACAAGGAAAAAAAATAACGTAGGAATTCTTCTTAAACCTTTTGGTTCTAAAGTTATGACAATTTTTATAACTCACAGTTATTGTTTCACCACTTTAAGATGAAACGAGGGCAATAACGAGAGAAAATATGGACACACGAAACACAAGTGGTCCTCTTGCATGGCTGTCGCTAGCCAAGAAACGCTTCAAACCCAAAACAATCGATGTTATGGTTGCTACTACATCACCATTGATAGTAGAGAGCTACCTAGCTCCGGCTCCAGTGGCCGCTCCACCTACAGGTATGACGTACGTACGTACGTACGTCCATGCAGCGTCATGTACTAAACACGTGATCCAGGTGATTCAATACGTTTTCACACGTTGGAGGTAGACTTGAGAACGTCTTCGAAGGAAAACAGAGAATAAGATGTAAGATATATATATATATATATATTAGTTTTTTTCATTACTTCTATTCTTCTGTGTGTATTACACATAGATATCAAGAACCTCAGCTCTAATATATAACTTTAATAGCAACATAATATCTATTATGATGTACACATTATACAATATTATCACATCTACTTTCGATAAACATAATTATTTACAATTACTTACAATTATTTACGTTTAAAGTTTAAACTTCATACATCACACGTTACTACTTAACCACGTAGGCGAGGGTCCCGTCCCGACGGCGCTCGTTATGTTATGCAAATATTTAACAGCTTACATGCACATACTGGTACAATGAACAACCACATGAAGAAAACAAAACCAAGGTGAAACCATCGAAGTACTTTCTTAGAGAATCCCTGCATAACACTCTGATATACATCACCAAGTCTCAACCATCGAGGCATGTCATGACGATACACTAAATGGAGAAAAATAAAAACCCCAAGGTAAAATTCATACTACAAACATCGATGAAGGACTAAACACTGCATGCTATGCAGAACCCTTGCTGCCATGGTTGCCTTTTTTTTAACAAAGTCATTCTGTGTTAATTAAACAACAAACAACTACATGTAGCAGGGTATATACATTTATAGCACTAGTAAAAGGATATTTGTGTTGCGTGTTTCGAGTCCATACAGGAACTACTGAACAAAGTGTGGAATCAAACTCCAACATCACTCGTTAATTTAGTCCAAAGAAGCATATAGAAAGTGCATTTTGTATAATTATGTATATAGGTAATATAGTTTGTGTGAAATTAGTAGAAAAACATTTCCAGAGTAAAATTGGCCAAAACATAATTTCTTACCATAAGTCTAAGTGTGCAATGTTTGTGACATATTGACTACTTTAGGGGGAAAAATGGATCTACAAAAACCTTTTCTTCAGATCTACGTACATGCTATATATAAATATTTCATACCTGATGCAAATTGAAATTTGTGATGACAGAGCTCACAATATCTGCAGTGAACAAATTATCAATGTATAAATAAAATAATAACATATGTATCATTACAATTTATAATAATCATTATAAATACATAGTATATATATATTTATATTGCATGAGTGGAGGTGTTATGCTCTAAATTGTAATGGGGACATGTAAATTATTCAATACATGCTTGATTTGTTCACACTGAATAGATAGAATTGTGTGTGATAATATTGAAACTCACTCTTTACCACTGTGTGACAACCACTGCATCAAACTGTTGAAGAATAACAAATATACAAATATCCAAATATACATGCATTGACATTACACGAAAAAAAACTATACTTTATTAAAATGATTATAGTTGTACCTATACAAAAAATACATGTATTCAGCACATGTTACTGCACTGCACTGAATTTCAACTAATATAATTAATATACAAGTGATGCACTGAATCACAGTACGTACATGTACAATGTACTGGAAGCTTTAACACCACAAACACATACCAATCTTGATGTACATATCTTATGCTCCCCGTACAAAGACATGGATGAAACAAAGGTCTATCATGTGATCCAGCAATACGACATACTCTACATATGTCTGTAGTTTATTCATTCATGTAGGTGCAATATCAAAGAGAGAGAGAGAGAGAGAGAGAGAGAGAGAGAGAGAGAGAGAGAGAGAGAGAGAGAGAGAGGAATTGATTATTAAAGTTCAACCACACAACTATGTTTATATTTTGTTATCTTCAGACCCTTCTTCCTTTTGTGAGTCTTTTGCTGTTAATCTTTAACTTGTAAAAATTTTGGTGTGTCCATATTATGGATCAACTGAAAAGAACAATCACAGCATCTGGCGACAAAGCCACACCTACAAACATTCACGTAACACACTTACAATTGTCATGTAACTTCCGGTGGGTGGTCCACTGTTTTAATACATTGCAAAGTTTGCCGCGATAGGTGTGGCAGGTTGTAACTTTGCTTGCTAACATGCTGATAATATCCCTACCAACAAGGGGCCTATTATCATAATTATATTGATAACCCAGGGTTATTAATTGCTTTTTGAACGGTTAGACAAATATACAAATAAAGAAATATTATATACTCACTCATTGGATACTGAGGCCATTCTATTAAATTAAAAAAATGTCCTAGGGGGATTCGTTCCTCAATGGGTTGTACCTTTATTATCTGGAACGGTCCATTACAACATAAAATAGGAAGGCGTAAGAAATAAAATATAATTTTATGTAAGATGAATTACCTTCACTTCCATGAAGAACTGAATCACCAGATTCCATTCTTGTATATGAAATGGGATGGACACAGTTACGTCACGCTCAGCTAAATGAAATGCCACACCCATTTCCTCTCTGCTTAAGCGCTTAGCTGTGCGTCCAGCTGTCCACGTGTGTTGCACTGATCACTGATGCCTACAATCGTTTCTTGTCTCTGTTGGATCGCTAAAGGGAAAGCGAAGACAAAACCAGATAAGGTATATATTGATTATATATGTGTAATTATATATGTGCAATTACATCATAGTTTTAAGCTAGTAGTTTGACTGCATAGTAATGTATATATATATATAGTAGGTTTATTCTCTGTTGAAGTATGAATTTGATTTCACTTGAAAGATTTTTCATGTCTCTAACAAACTGCAGGAATTCAGTGTTTTGTTTTTAGACGGAGGCCATTGACCGACAACTTTTAGCCACTTAATTGACTATTGCCCACTGATAATTACTTGACCACCAACTTGTTTTCTGCCCCCAACAGGATATACTAAACATGTGGAAAAACTGTTATTAACTATTTATTTAATTAATGTTCATTATTGTTATTATTGTAAACTTTAATTGTCTAAACACATCAGAAAGCTTGAAATTAGCCGTATAAGAAGTAAGAACATGTACAGAGGTTAAGTGCCTGTAATTCCTGTACAAAATAGTCCACCATTTTTCTCTTAGTCACGGCCTTGTTAATGTAATAACAGTTCATGTCGATGTTTGAATAAGACATAATTGGTTGGGTAGGTAGGAAACAAGTGGAATTGATACGGGTTCGCCTTCTTTGTGTTTGCCTACATACAGTACCTGATGTTATTAAGTTTACATATTATCACTGTACTTCCATTGACTACTGTGTACATGTATTTTGTGAATAAGGTACTTTGAATGTACTACACAGTGTTACATCTATACCTTAGTACTATGTTATCACATACAAATGTAAAGGGAATTCACACATCAGTGACATTACTATGATTACAGTGCAAAGTAGTACTATACTACAACATAGACGTACAGTCCATTAAAGTGTAGCTCCAATCATAGTATGTAAACTTAATAAAGTCAGGTACTGTATATTTTAGTAATTATGCAATTTATTAAAATGTTTTATAATTCTTATTGTTATAATGAAATTTAAATTTTAAAATTATATCAGAGAGTACATTAAGTATATATATCAGAAGTATTTGAGACAGATGGACCCAGATCTAACATACATGTAATATTTTCAGTTGCTGAATAATTGACAGCAGATCTATGACCTTGTTGCCATAGTCTAATAAAAAAGAATGAAGAAAGTTAACCTAAGTTTCAAAATATTCATAATCCCTTATCTAACTACATTGTATGTAAAAGGCATGTCGTAACATACATGTATGTAAAAATCTAAAATTATTATATTTTATAATTTATATACATGTACATAATTATAATTATATTAATTATTATATATAATTACATATATATATATAATTATATATATGTATATATATATATATATAATATATAATTATATATATACATGTATATAATATAAGTATAGGTTATAACACCCTACGAGTGCTATATCAGATTTATAATCACCGAGCACGAGGGCTGTAGACTCGAGGGCGAGGTGATTATAAATACAGCATGAGTAAGCGTGTTATAATCAATATATTTCACGAACGACAAAACCTTTGTTGATGTCTGATGCTTCTCCTACCTTTTTGTCCGGACTTTAGAGAAGGTAAGCATTGTTTTCTTGTAGTCTGTCTCGACGGGAGGTTTTATATCTGACCACAGGGTGCTATATCTTGCTATATCTGATAGATAAACCTGTGGTTTACTCTGATGTTTCGCCGTATTGGGATATATTTTAATTATATGTATAAAATTTTATTACATTATCTAGAGAGTACAGTAGTACTCTCTATGTAGGGATGGCACCGAAAAAAAAAATGGCTGCCCATACATTTCAATTGCAAGTGATGACCTGAAATCTCTGGTAATATATGCAGATAGGTTGTAATACACACATACCTATTCATGTCTAGCGTTTGTAAGACTACCAAAACAGTCTAGATGGCCAAAGATTGTTGTCTTTAAGTCAAGTGGCAAAACTGGTAAAATCTTCATAATAATTATTATTATTATTATTTTCCAGACAAATCATTTTTTTGTTTGTTGAACTATCACAATGATTCTAGCATCATTCCAATCGCATTCATAGTAAAAGTTTGGGCTACAAGTATCTAGATGATGTCCTCAGATGCCATGAAAGAAGCGAATCTCAATGACTACAAAGATTTGATCTTGAAATGGAAGCCATTTTCATAAGTGTGTGTATTCATTAATCGAGCCACATGGAATTAATTACGCATGCGCATTTGTGTACTCGGAACATGAAGGAGTGCTTGTTGTATTGGAATCATAAGCATAGTAGTAATGTTCGTGAGCAAATACATTCTTAATTTCTTATAATAATTATTAATATTAAACCCATTGTATAATAATATATTATATACTATGATAAGGATTGGAATACTGAATGGTTGATAGTGGCTGACAGTAGGACTGCAGATGGTGCTGTAAGGGAATTAGAGAATAGACATCATCTGTAAGTGAAAAACAATGCATAAATAATTGATATATACAAAAGACTGACCTTTATTGACAAATTGTAATGAATATATGATTGTATGATTTCATGATATACATGTATAACTTACACCAGTATTTCTGCAATCTACAAAAATATTCACACCATTCAGAAACATTGGAAACAAGAATAATAAAAAAACATATTCAATAAAAGATGTACATTATAGGGATGTCAAAACTCAAATAGCATGCGAACAAGGTTGGTAGGCTAACATAGGATGCAAAATCACTTCCATATAGACCTACATAAGTACAACTCTTTGTATTTTGCTTTATAGTAGTGTAAGTACCCATGTACATGTAGGTTTATATGGAAGTGATTTTGCATCCTACATGTACATGTATGTTAGCCTCCCAACCTTGTTCGCATGGTTTTTGGCTTTTGACGTCCCTACAATGTACATGTACATTTTTAATTTTTATTGAATATGTCTTTTATCATTATTATATATATATATATGTGTGTGTTATATATAACATGTTTCAGAGGTCTATATGCATGATATAAACCTGCCACGAGGAAAGTTATCACCCGAGGGCCCAAGGGTGATATTGACCGAGATGGCAGATTTATATAATGCATATAGACAGAGGAAACATGTTATATCTGATAAATTTTAGCATGAGATTCATACCTAGCATTGTCCTGCAAGAAATCGCCATCGAGTGTCAGCCAGTATTTCTGTATAGAGACTGATTATTAGCAGAAGCCAGAAGATTTATATTCAACCTATTTTGAGGTTAATATAAACTTACACGCCCAATTGAAAATATGTGGGCTATGAACTCATTATGATATATATATATATATATATATATATATATATATATATATACATATATATATATATATATATATTATATATAAGTTATATATAACATGTTTCAGAGGTCTATATGCGTGATATAAACCTGACACGAGGAAAGATATCACCCGAGGACCATAAGCCCAAGGGCGATATCGACCGAGATGGCAGGTTTATATAACACATATAGACAGATGAAACATGTTATATCTGATATATTAGCATGAGATTCATACCTAGCATTTTCTTGCAAGAAATCGCCATCGAGTTTCAGCCAGTATTTCTGTATAGAGACTGAATATTAGCAGAAGGTTTGTAATTTAAATTTTCAACCTATTTTGATGTTTATATGCACAATATAAACTTACACGCCCAATTGAAAAGATATGGGTATGAATCTCATTATGATATATATATATATATATATATATATCCTGATACAGCGAAACATCAAAATAAACCACAGGTTTATATATCAGATATAGTCAGATATAGCACCCTGTGGTCAGATATAAAACCTGCCGTCGAACAGACTACAAGAAAACAACGCTTATTTTCTCCAAAGTGCCAACAAAAAGGTAGGAGAAGCATCAGACATCAACAAAGGTTTTATCTTTCGTGAAATATATTAATTATAACACGCCTACTCGTGCTATATCAGAATTATAATCACCTCCCCCTCGGGCTTACGGCCCTTCGTGCTCGGTGATTATAAATCTGATATAGCACTCGTAGGGTGTTATAACCTTTACATACTGTATATATATATAATTATATATATATAATATTATATATGTAATGTAATAATTATATATACCTATCATTATTTTAACATTATTTACTTTAAAAGTAACTTACCAAACTGAAATACCTTTGTTTACGTAGTCCTCTTGCTTTTTCTTTGAATAATAATTATTTTTAATAGAATTACGGTATACATAGACAAGCACACACCTTTAACCATTAGCAGGCAATAACTGAGTAGGCAAACACAGAGTAGGCGAACATGGATGTTATCGGTCAATGATATGATGAACCTAAAACAAACCTGATTTATAATGCTTAACACTAAATGCTAAATCCTATAATTGCATATTAGTGAGAATAGTCAGTTAGTGGCTGCTATTTTTGATACTTGATGTCAATAGGCATGTTTTATTGGGTAGAAAATGGACAATAGTAAAAATACTACCAAAGTACAAATGTAAAAACCATTATTGTGGTTGTAGAAGTGGCTGTTGTGTCCTCAATACCAGGAAGCATCATTTTATATTGCATGACCTTGAGACCACATCCACAGTCTATGGTTAGGGTTTGAATTGATACATGATAAGCCACCATCACATGGTAGTTAATCAGGTCAAGGTGCGAGTTTCATCTGTTGGCACTTGTACTAAATTTAAATAGAATACTTTAATCAATTTACAACAATATTATAATTAGCCATTAACACTAGTAGTAATATTTACTTTCTAAACTCTTTTGTCGATAAAATATAAATTATAAGTTCAGCATTTCAGTTTTTTTTGAAAGTGTAGATGGAAACTAGAGCAATAAAAGTCTCCCATTTTCTCTCCTAAAAAGGATAGTTTTGTTTATAATTTTAACAACTGTCTCTAATGCTTCCATAAGTATTATAAAACTTTTGATTTTCATTGCTTAGTATCAATGCCTTTTAGTTTTTGCTTGTTGATTAGTGAATATAAATGGTAACATTTTACTTTTGATAACAAAAAGTTTCATACAAATATTTTAAAAGATATTTCCATTCTCGGGTGACAACTGGTGGAACCATGCATTAACTACCCTGTGATCCTTTACAAACCTTCACAGAGCTGGTTTCATTTGAATATTTGATAGACTTTTTTCTATTGAGCTCTAAACTATGCATGCAATTACTATAAATTAAACACAACATCACATCCTGAGTGCATTTACGTGCCATCTTGGAGTACTTTGTATTACTGTCAAAATGGAAATTCTCTGTTTTTGTGTCCACTCTACGCCTCACATATACTGAATATTCTTATGAAGCGATCATGAATAGAAATATTATCTGGTGAACACAAACTTTTGCCACCTGAAATTTCAATAAGAAGCCAGAGCTATATACAAGCTGCTAAATTGGACAAGTTTAGGTGAACCGAAGTACTGTTAACATGATAGGACCACACTTACTGATTTTGCATGTTCAAATCCTAACACTGATGTCAAATATCTGTGACATTTGACCCTTATGCACTTGGGAGTGTGTTCCTACATGTAGTGTGACAACACACTCCAAATGTTTATAATAATTGATTAATAATGAAAATGGCCGAAAAGGTTGATTTTTTTTCAGCCACACTTTGGCCTCAATATAGAGTATAGGGAAATTTTAAGAAAGGTGTTTTCTCATTGAGAGCATTTCAAAGGGGGTTCAGCCCCTTCACTTATTTAGCAATTTGAGGTTTCAGTGACCTCCTGCACGCAATTTGGTAGGTAGCTGAAAATTCTCCTGCTGGAAAGCCCAATTTTGTGAGTGTAGCTGGTGCCAACATGTAGTGGGGTTGTTTTGCTGAACCCAGCGGGAGAACACTGCATTTAATTTAGTCCTACTAAGGTCTTTGGAACTTTCTAGTCCCAGTAAGCAAGTTGCTAGAAGCAGTACTCAATGTCAGAAAAGGAGCAAATAGAAAGAAAGTGCCGAGATATCTGCAGCATACCAAGGTCTTTGGAATTTTCGAGTCCCAGTAAGCAAGTTCCTAGAAGCAGTACTCCATGTCAGAAAAGTAGAAAACAGAAAGTGTCGAGATATTGGCAGCATAGCCACTGGTGTTGGAAATGGGAAGAATTGTGAAAAACATGCTCAATGCTCTAAGGGTTAAATATTATAGTTCTTAGATCTCTTAAAGAGAATGAAAGCTTACATACACAAATTAATTACATTCTCCAACTTGCTCTTCAAGCACACTAGAGTTCTCAAAAAGGAAGAAGACTGGATGCCACGACAGAGCAGCCACCACGTCAATGATGGTATAGTATGTTACTCTAGTTCCTGAGCTCCTGTTATGTCAACTTCAGAGAGTCCTAAAACACCGTAATTTGGTATCCATAGCTACCTCGCTATAGTTTAGGAGCCTGTAACTTTACCATACATGTATTTTTAATAGTAACAACTTATATGTTCAGTAATACTTGGTATAATTAACCCCTGCCTGCTTAGGTGGTAGGTTACTGTAATCTATTTGTCGGTCTGTTTATTTGTTCCCAAAATTCCAGCAAACCTATGAACGTTAGCACTTTAAAAATACTACTATCAGACTTCAAATCATAAAAGGATCAAGAGTAACAACAGGCTTTTGCTAAACCTTTCCGTTTTAAAGTTTTAACAATTTTTGTAATTCACAGGTCTGCTTTGGTGCCAGAGGAATGTTGCTTTACGTCATATTTTATGTAACACATAAATAATAATTAACCATGTCGATCAAAATGCTGTGTTTGGGGGCAGTGGAGAAGGTGCTCGAGTCATGCGCTCACAGGAGAATGATAGCTGTCACCTTTTACTTGGTCTTTCATGATAGCAGTTAAAGGAGTTATTACTACAACTATTGAGTTGCTAGTTGAAAGTAACAGGTCAAATACACCAGGAAGGCAACCACAACAAAAAGACTTTTCCCATATCCAGTAGGTAATGCAGTAAAAATCTCATTTCCAGCTAAGAAACTTGATAACACTTTTCACTGTTCATCTTTTACATTTGTGTAGCTAAGAGAACTGGCTGCCATTCTACAGAATATCTCCACTAGCTCTTTACTGTACTCCATTGATCTTAATGCAATGTCACGTAGCGTGAAATGTTATTGATTACATATTAGGCAATCTGATTGGGTGAATCTTTTTCACAGGGCACAACTACTAAATACTAAACAGACCCGACCCTTTTAAGCGAAGGGTGTGGCTCTGCCAGACAGGTAGCGACTGCTACAACATTGATAATATAGTAAGCTTTCGGCCATGATGCCTTCTTTAAAATTATTTTCGAGTTATTGCAAAGTTTAGTACACGTGGAGGATCCTTGTTCTAAGCCATAGTAGAGACAGACATTTTTTCGTCAACAGCAATATTTTGTGGATGTTCTTGGATTGTATTTGGAATGGCAAGTTACTGTTTCATGGTGGGATTTTAACTGGTAGCTTGCTTTCATATTAACAATAGATCTATTTATATATATTATAATTGTCTGCAATGGTTTTCTTGTCAGTAATAAATCATTTGCAATCACACGAGGTTTCTGCACTGCGAGTGCATTCATATTTCTATTGTATTTGTTTTATAAGAATATTTAGAATACATGATCATTTGCACTTAAGATTAAGGTCTTAATTAGAAATATTGAGATGTCCACTGTGTTCAAGTTTAAGTGTCTACGAAGTAATGTACCACTAATTTTGTAGTCATTTTAAAGAAAACATAGGCGTATTGAAATATAATTATAAATAAAATTTAATGAATTAATACTTAAATTGGTTTTGTGCACTCAAAGTGAGGGGGGAATTCCCCCTCCTGTTCTATGAAACCTGTTAGTCTTCTAAGGATTTAATTGATTAGAATTTATTTGGACTAGTGCATCAACTAAGTAAGCGTAATTATTTTCCATTACAGGTTCAGTTAGAGAAAGATGAGATAGCTGCCTTGATTACATCAAAAGAAGACAATCTGTATGTTCACATGTTATCTATTTATCTGGATATTATCAGTCTTTTTTAATTTCAGTGAAAGTAGATGTGAACAAATAATGGACAAAGATCAACAGCAGGAATTAAAAGAGGAAAATGATGATGAAGAGGAAAATGTGGAAAACCTATATGGTTTACATAACTATGAAGATTCTGATAGTGAAATGGAAGAAACAGGTTTTGGAAGTAGTAGGGTGTAGTGTCTTTTCTTCATTACTGAAATTTGTGTGTAAGAAGTACTTACATGTAGGCTAGCTATAGCGATGCACTGATTACTGGATTAGTTATAGATATTGATCATTATCACCCATTAGTTTTAGTATCCGTATTGAAATATGTAACTGATATTGGAATAAGTGTACTAAAATTTGTTAAAATAATTGTAGTAATCCAGCAGTTTAAATCACCCTACTATAAACTAGTGTTTCTACTAACAAAACTAATTGTTGAAGTCTGTGGACACTGTACATACATGTATATACATGTAATTATATACATGTATAATTATTATGTAATAAATACGTAAATGAATAAATAAATAAATAAATATATGTATACATTTATATACTAATTCTACATGTAGGTAAATCAGGACTTCCTTCCTTTGCTGGACTAGCTTGTTATTCTACTAACGAGGATGACCCTTATGTTACTATTAAAGATGAAGTAAGATTTTTAACTTATTACTTGCATCAAACTAAAATAACAATGTTGCTACTGTGTTTTATAGTTATGCATTACATACATGTACATGTACAAGTAGTCTGGAGTAATCTATTATCTGTACCCATACATTGTTTAAGTCTAAAAGGTTAGCTTGCGGTCTAGTTGTTTTGCATAGTCTGACGCATGGATTTTAGAAGATGCTGAGTTATCATGATCGCTTCATAATAAACATAGGGACACCTTTTCCCTAGTTTTTATTGATTTTAGATTTCAGTAATGTTGACAATAAACAATTTCTGTAAATCTCGTGTGTTTCTGTTACTTTTTTTTTCAGATCATCTAATATCATAATTTGTAACCCATATCAAGAATAGAGGTTTAGACTTGATAGTTTCAAGCTCCTACCATTCTTAATAGCTGTGCCTATTGAGATATATTATTGTCTACAATTAGTTTCTGTAAATAATAAATGAGAATGTTTGTTTCCAATCATGCTTGCTGCAAGTGTTCTGCACTACATGTTTATTCTTCTAGTAACTATAATGTTGTATTGGTATAGCCACTTTAGTTCCTAGTTTCACGCAAATTTAGTACAAACATATGCTGTGTTAAAACCCATGCACCACTCTGTTGAGTTTAATTCACACACTCATCTCTATATTATAATAGATCCTGCTTACTCTTTTATACTACAAAGGTTACCTCACGTGAGGTGTGGTTTTGATAAGCATTCAGCGCTAGCTTTGCTTTTACTATAATTTCCACAATACACTCTTAAAGGGGTACTTTACCCATGCATTGATGTCTTTGATACACACAAGCATTATATATAATCAGAAAGTGTGGTAATACTCTCTATGTAGGGATGGCAACAAACAAAAATGGCCGCCCACACATTTCAATTGTAAGTAATGAGCTGAAATCTCTGCTAAAATTATAGAGATGAGTTTTAATACACACATAGCTTTCGATATCTAGGGTTTTTATGACTAGCAACATTTTCTAGATAGGTGGAGATCTTTTTTAATAATACAATACCGCCAAGTACATGTAGCAAAACTGGCAAAATCTTCATCTTATGAATATTTTCCACACAGATCATTTTTTGTTTGTTGAACTATCATAATAATTCTAGCACCATTCCAGTCGCATTCATAGTACAATTCTTGTCTACAAGTATTCAGATGATATCATTAGGTACTATGAAAGAAGAGATTCTCAATGACTGCAGAACTGGTGAATAGCCAAACTGGCAAAATCTTCATAATAATATTATTTTCCAGACAAATCTTTTTTTTGTTTGTTGAACTACCACAATGATTCAGCACTATTCCAGTCGCATTCATTGTAAAATTCTGGAAGTATTGAGATGATATCTTCAAATACTATGAAAGAAGAGAGTCTCAATGACTACAAAGAATTAATCTCGAATTAGACACCATTTTTGCAGGTGTTCTATTAATGAAGTCACGTGGAATATAATTGTGCGTGCGCATTTGTATACTCAGAACATGGAAGCTGAAAAGAAAGCAAAAGCATAGTAAGAAAATGTGTGAGCAAATAACAATGAATTTAATTATTTAGCCTATGATAACATTGGAATGCCTTGTGGTTGATATAGTGACTGACACTACTTCTTGTATGACTGCAGATAGTGCTGTAAGTGAAATAGTAGACATCATCTGTAAGTGAAAGAGAATAATAATCAATCATGAATAATTGATATATATATACACAAAAGACTGACTTTCATTGATGAACAAGTCTAATGCATTTATGATTGAATGATTTCATAGGATATATGACTTACACCAATATTTCTTCAATGTACAAAAGATATTCACACCATTTAGGAAAAAAAAACAATGGAAACAAGAATATAAAAACATTTCCAATAAAAAGGAAAGAAGATGTAGGGATGTCAAAACCCAAAAAGCATGCGAACAAGGTTAGGTGGGACTCAAAATTAAACAAATCACTTCCATATAACCCTATATATGTACTTATACTACTATAAAGCAAAATACGAAGAGCTGTACTTATGTATGGTTATATGGAAGTGGTTTGTTTAATTTTGGGTCCCACCTAACCTTGTGCGCATGCTTTTTGAGTCTTGACATCACTACATCTTACATTTTTATTGGAACTTTTTTTATTATTCTTGTATAATATTTGTAAACAAATCAATTTTTATAAAAATGTTTAAACCCTTAGAGGACTAAGCTTGTTTTTCAAAATTCTTCCCATTTCCAACACTGACAACTCTATTGCATATATTTTGGCCACTGTTCACTTTCTCTAGCCCAAACTTGGCTCCTTTTCCGACATGGAGTACTACTTCTACCAACTTGCTTAACGGGACTCGAAAGTCCCCAAACGCTTAGTAGGATTAAATCAAATGCAGGTCTCTCCCTCTTTTGACTGGAACTGGGACAAACAAAATGACTCCACTGCATGTTGGCACCAGCTACACCCACGATTTCAGGTTTTACAGCAAGGGAAATGCCTCAGGTATCCACCAGAGCACGTGAGCAGGGTCTCTGAAACCACAATTAGCATGGGCGGCAAGGGGCCTGCACCCCTTTTGAACCCCATTAACAGGGGGACACCCCCCTTTAAACTTCCCCCTGTAGTCGTTAATTAGGCCAAAGGGCTTCTAAGGGTTTTAATAAAGATTATAATATAATATTCACTGATATTAATATAATAGTAAAATTATAATATTCATACTGTAAGTGTTGGAATGTGACTGACACTACTTCTTGTGGGACTACAAACGATACTGTAAGTGAAATAGAAAGTAGTCATCATCTGTAAGTGATCATAAACTCACATTCAGATGTTAATGCAATTACGATTGTATGGTATATAACTTACATCAGGATATCTGTAATCTACAAAAAAATTCCACTATTCAGAAAAACAACAGAAATAATAATAATAATAATAATAATAAAAATAATGAAAGAAGATGTAGGGACATCAAAACCCAAAAAGCACGTGAACAAAGTCAGGATAGTAATATTGTACTACATGTATTTCCTTTAATTGAAAACATTTTGAAAGTCAAAATATTAATTCCGATTTAGCACACAAACATAATGAAAAGGGACAGGATTTGCACACCACACACAACCAAGAAATGCAGACTCCATGTGTGTTCACTACTGAGTACAATTTAATTAGTTAACGATCATCATTGCCGAGTCATGTGACAACACAAGTTAACATAGGACCCAAAATTAAACAAACCACTTCCATACCTACATAAAGTACCTACACTGCTGTAAAGCAGAAGATAAAGATCTGTACTTATGTAGGGTTTATATGGAATTGGTTTGTTTAATTTTGGGTCCTACGTTAACTTCCTGTGTTATTACTACCCCAACCTGGGTTTGATGACCCTACATGTTTCATTTCTATTTAAAATGTTTTTTTTATTATTCTTGTGTACTTTAAGTTATGGTAACAAACATTATATTGGATGTGCTAATAGTTTAATTCAAAATGCCAATTTAGTTATATAAAAATATTTTAATAGGTTAACAAAAACTTTACATTGTATGTTGTATTCTCTGTTTAAAAGGAAGACAATGAAGAAACTGAAGATACTGTGATTGAATTAACTGATAATCTACTCGTAGTTGGAAAAGCTGATGAAGAGTTTAGTTCAATTGAAGTCCATGGTTGGTAACTTGGTACATGTATATATAGTTGTATTTCTGTTTCTTTCATGTATTACTGGATCTCCACAGACAAGGAGGGAGTGTGATACAGGGCCATAGGAAACTGTAAGGCCTGCCCACAGCATATTTCTCTTTTTAAAAATGGCGAAAAATAGTGGGTGATGCTGATGCCAGAATATTTGTTTCTTCATACCAGTCATTTAGTACATGTAGTTGATATCATCAATACACATTCCCAAACTACTCGGTGTGTTATCAAAATGAAAATTGCTGGTATTGCACATCACATTAATTTATAAGATTAATGTTTATGACAACTTTTAAAAAATTGAAAATTACTCTGTAAAGAATAATAAAATAGCAGTAATGCTGTAGTCAGAATGCTAGATATCATAGTCAACCTCCAAGTATGCAGAAATTACACTATACTCACTATAAACTCTTTAACAGCAATTATAATTATGATTGTAATTTTATCATCATGCTCAGTGTTCAGTGAAAGTGAGGGTCATTCCTATTGCCATCATGAAATCCTTATTAACTCTTATCCTCTGACATTGGAGTGGCTGGACTATGATCCTGAAGACCCTGATGTTAAAGGTATTTTGAGTTTCATTATATTCATTGTATAGTTGTGTACATGTACATGTATAGTTAAACAGTGTGGTATTATGTAGGAATAACTTGGAAAAATGAGCTGCATGCATTTCAATTGCAGTAAACAAATTTGTGCTAAAACAGAAAAAAAAAAGCCTTAATAAGCTAAGCCTGTGCGATAGTGAAACATTTACTATCACGATAGCTACATATACAAAAGACAGATATAATATTAACTTTATATTTTTATAACTGGTAAAATATGATTAACATTATGAAATAAACAATGAACTCAATGATTGTATAATGAAACACTCGGTCACCAACTAAGTTTATGTATACATGTAACTTGTGAAGAAAATGTGTAATACTATATAATAGATGAGTTTTTAAATTTTTGTTGACACTATTGTAAATTTGATGCCAAAAACACCAACATGCTCACATTCTCTGGAAGGAGGCATGCCCGCTTCTCGTTAACTATGTGTCCAGCTGTATTGAAAGCAGGTTCAGAGGGCACAGAGGTAGCTGCTATATATAGAAAGGTACTTCATGGCCAGTTTTGCAAGATGAGGATACCTATGCTTAGATCTCTCCCACCATTCCAAAAGACTGCAGTCTTTCCAGTCGACTACTTCTTCCTCAGCAACATATCTGGCTATCTCTTGGTTGGGGAGGGAGTTGGTTCATCCTGGTCCTCTGTGTCTGGGAAAATCGCTGCTTCCTCCTAGAGTTTCTCTGTGATTCGCTGCTTTTCAGACGTTATCAGGAATGTAAGGGATTTGAACCGAGGATCAAGAAAGGCTGCCTGCTGAATAATTGAAGGGTGGGCTCAGCATAATGGTCATGCATGTTCTCCTGCATTTTGAGTTCATCATTTACATCAGTCTTGAATCTGAGTCAGCAGATTTCAAAACATTGTTGAATAGTTTATGTAGTAATGCACAGACAGTAGATATTGTGACAAACTTCTGGGCACCCAAAGCCTCTGTGATGTCAACAAGTGGCTTCATCACTCCCACAAACAACTCCATAGTTGAAAAGTCACTGTCTGTTGGCACCATGTAGTAGACAGAGTTCCAGCGTGTCACTACATCTTGAATAAGTGAGAGCTGCTTGTGGTTTAGGGCAATCTGCTTCTGATGCAGCAGGTAATATGACTTGGAAGAATGATTGAAATATCCGACAAGTCGTTTACACTTGCCAATCATTTTCGCCACCTCTGAAATTTCAGAGCCTGCTCCACAGCAAGTTGTAGTGTGTGACTAAAACAAAGTAAGTGAGGGCAGGGCATTCAAGCACTTCTATAGCTGATGTTATGTTTGCTTCGTTATCTGTAGTGGCAGCAATGATACCTTGCAGTGGCAACTTCCATTCACCAAGCACTTCTTCTATCCCTTGTGCAATATTTATTCTTCTATGGCTTTCGGGAAACTGTTGAGTTTCAAGCAGATGGCTTTGCAGTTTGAACTCATTGGTAACATAATGAACTGTGATGGCAGAGAATGCTTGCTTTGCTCGAGATGTGGACATGTCTGTAGGGCATAGCATTTCACTCCATCAAGATGTTGTTTTTGGATCTTCTTCTTCTCTTTCTCATAGAGTTCAGGCATGTAGTGTGTTGAGATGGTCTTGCTCTCTGGTGGAATATATCTTGGCTCAAAGACATTGATCATGTGACAGAACCCAGGATCATTCACAGTGTCAACTGGAAGCATGTCTCCACCGAGGATTTGACTTCTGAAGAGGAAATTGCCTAGCAAATAATCCAGGAAGACACAACTGTTGCATTTGTGACTTACCCTCCATTTCACTGCTCCTCTTACGAGAAGCTGTTCCATGATCTTCTGAAGTGCATCAAGGCAAAATCTTTTGAATGTGAGCTTTGAAGGTGCAAGCGCATGTTTGAGGTGTTGCCAGAGTCTTTAAACTTCTTCTTACTAGTTACCTCATTGCGCTTTCGTTTGTCAGTTTCCAAGAAGACTGGCTGGAAAACCAAAATATTTCCATATCTTGCTGGTAGAATGTTAAGGGGAATAAACTATATGATGTTCTCACTGGAGCTAGCTTCACTTTCACTCGCCATTCCACTCGTTGGTGAACATCGCAATAGTGAATACAGACACTCACTTTTCTTCTGCACAGAAAAGTTGCTTGTGAATACCCTCCCCTGCCCACAAGGTAAACAAGATATACTGAAAAAAATTATTCCTATAATTGCTGTTATGACCATGTATCAATCATTGCTGATGGCACTAGTGTCTCTACCTTTCTGTGTACTTGAAAGCTGGGGCCTGAAGAAGTAAGTGTAAGCCTCATTGCAGTACACAGATCTTTGATGAACTGACTGAAGTATTCCTTCAAGGTTCTAAATGATGACTTCCTCATGTCTGAAACTTAAAAACTTATTATACTTACTTGCTAAAGATTCTTGTTTAATATTTATATATACCGTTTCTCTGCTATATACAACAGTTATTAGCAGTTTTACATCCTTTCTGAATATTCCTGTTTGTCTGTAGCTCAAATGCGCGTTCCATGCACATTAATTGACCGACCCCCCTGGTATGGTGCAACTTCCTTAACTATGTATACAACACATAGTCGCGCAAATGACATAGACATATAAATATAAATATAAATATATATACATTAAACTCCGTGGAAAGCAATTATAGGGATGGACCTACAAGCCATAAAAAAACATTTGTTGGGTTATGAATTAGTTAATGCATGCATTTCATTTAATCGTATTACCTACATACTATGTTATATATTATGACAATGCTACGGAAATCTATAATTGAGGGATACTGTAACTCGTGAAGAAGTACTGTAGCAATTTTGTACCTTAACAGTCAATATACCCATTGGATGCCATTTTGTATTCCAACATATTATCATGCATTGCTTGCTGCTATATAGTAGCACAAACACATGTACATGTATTGCCTGTATGTAGCATACCTGGGTTGTTGTAATTGTTATTTGTAATTAACCATTGCAGTGTAGGGATGCATCATTACAGTATTCACTGTATGCATTAGGACATTTCGGCTGGTTATAAATAAAACATGCAATGTTCTGAATCATTAAATTGCTCAGACAAACAAGCATTCAACTGTTCTTCTTAAACAATTTATTCAGATTTATATCAATGGCACAACAAAAGCCACTTGTCCTGGAATACTAAGTATCCTAGGATACCCTGGACATCTCAAGGGATGGGAAACCACTGATTTCGGAATACTAAGTATCCTGGGATACCTAGGACATCCCAGGTAGTCCCAAGTGATGGGAACCCTTTGATCCTGGAATACTAAGTATCCTGGGATACCTAGGACATCCCAGAAAGTCCCAAGTGAGGTGAACCACCTGTTCCCAGAATAGTAAGTATCCTGGACTGTTATATCAAGAACTGCCCAGCTAGGGGAACACTACAAATTATGAGGTTTCCTGATGTGTGTCAAGGAAACATGTAAGAAAACATGACTGAAACTTACCAGAAACACGGCATGTTTCCATGTTCCTGAGATATCTTGCACTTCCAACATACATCAAAGAATTCTAAAATTCGGACCATGCATAAGTACTGTCAGCAATGGTTCAAAACTTAAGAACTAACTTACTGCTGTCAGTAAATGCAATGCCATATTACCAACAGTTGAATGGTGTGTAGTCAGTCATACTTTGTCTTTCATTGTGTTACATTGGAGACTACCTGGGTGGATTACATGCATGATTGGACTTGTGAACTGGGATGTACTCAGTATTCCATGTGCTATGGAACATTTTAGCAGTTTCCAGTTGAAAGGATATACTATTAATCTCAGGAGATATGTATTACATCTACATTATATTAGTAAAGGTTCTACATCATTGGTACTTTCATTTTGTAAAAGAAAGAGAGAATAAATGGAATAGAAAAGAATATATACTGAAAGTCTGCAACAAAGTCTGCAACAAAGTATATGCGTAACTTTAAGTGGTGCCACTGACAAAATACGCAGAGATTAAAGCCAACAATCACTAAATTAATTTGTATACTATTATCAGAGAGTACGGTAGTACTCTCTATGTAGGGATGGCACTGAAAAAAAATGGCCGCCCATACATTTCAATTGCAAGTGATGAGCTAAAATCTCTGGTAATATATACAGATGGGTTTAATACACACATACCTATTCATATCTAGTGTTTTTATGACTACCAAGGCCGTCTAGATGACCAAAGATTGTCGTTAAGGTAGAGAACCGGTGAGTGGCAAAACTGGCAAAACTGGCAAAATCTGCTTCATATTATTTATATTATGATTATTTTTCAGACAAATCATTTTTTTTGTTTGTTGAACTATCACATTGATTCTAGCACAATTCCATTCGCACTCAGTAAAATTCTGGTCTTAAAGTAGCAGGATGATATCTTCAGATACTATGAAAGAAGACAGTCTCAACTACTACAAAGATTTGATCTCAAAACAGACGCCATTTTCATTAATTAACCCACGTGGTATTTAATTGCGCATGCGCATTTCTGTACTTGAAGTGCTGGAATCATAATAACATATGTGAGGAAATACATTGTTATAATAATGAATATAGAACTATTTTATAATAATATTATATACTATGATAAGCACTGAAATAGTGAATTGTTGACACAGTGACTGACACTACTTCTTGTAAGACTGCTGACAGTTGTGTAAGTGAAATATGAAATAATGAATAGACATGATCTGTAAGTGAAAGAGAATGATAATCAATTCAGATATATACAAAAGACCGACTTTCATTGATGAACAAACTTTAATGCATTTGTGATTGAATGATTTCATATGATATATAACTTACACCAGTATTTCTGTAATCTGCAAGAAATATTCAGACTGTTCAGAAAAAAAAAACAATGGAAACAAGAATAATAAAAAACATTTAAAATAAAATGAAAGAAGATGTAGGGATGTCTAAACCTGAAAAGCATGCGAACAATGTTAGGTGGGACCCAAAATTTAACAAACCACTCCCATAAAACCCTACATAAGTAGAGATCTTATAAGTACTTAGGTAGTGTTACATAAAAGTGGTTTGTTAAATTTTGGGTCCCACCTAACCTTGTTCGCATGCTTTTTGGGTTTTGACATCCCTACATCTTTCATTTTATTGGAAATGTTTTTTATTATTGTTTTATATATATGCAGTAATAACTGTTTTAAGTTCTGCATATTATGCAAGCTTATTGAATGACTGTTTGGAGTATCAGAGGAGTCAGGCTTAGACCAAAGATCTTTAGCTACTCCTTTAATTTGTTAAATTTCAATATTAACGTGTGTAGGCCATTTGCCATCATGCTATCATAAATGAGTTACTCCCATGTACACTTTAATACACCACAGTGGTGAGGGTTCAGTGCAACACTTTGTTCATTGTAATTCGTTTTGTACGAAACAGTAGTAAAATCCTTGTTTTTTTGACTGCTCAGTAATTATTGAATTTATTTGCACAGGAAACTTTATTGCTGTTGGAAGTATGCTTCCAATAATTGAATTTTGGGATATTGATTTAATTGATGCACCTGAACCTATGTTTGTCCTTGGAGCAAGTGAGAGCACGACTAAGGTTCTCACAAAGAAAAAAAACTTGAAGAAAAGCAAGTTAATGGTAAGCTATACCTTTTTCCTTATTGCTACCAACCACAAGCTGGTTTGTTTTTAGAGAATGTCCACACTGCAATTAGTTAGTAATGGTTGAGAATTTTGGTGAGCTAGTTTATTCTCTGCTCACAGAATCAAAATTATATGCATCAGTCAAATCAAAGTGGTCAATTACATCAAATTTGTCATGACTACAATTACATGTAATAATATTATTGTTAAATTGAGTATATAGAGATAAAACAGCATTGAAGCAAGATGGGGATGGTATCTTAGCAATAATAATAGCATAATTAAACCGAATGTAATTAAGATATTAGATATTAGGATATTAATTTTAATTTATACATTTTTGTTCATAAGTATACAGGTGTCAAGCATTGAAATCCTGATTAATACAATACTTGAATCTGGCTTTTTATATGCATTGTTGTGACACATCTAATTTTGCCTGTGTATATTGCTATTGTTAACAAATATACATGTATTCAATCACTTATAGAAATAGTTTTAGTTATTGTTAACAACACTTATGTCAATTAGGTCTATGTTTTATTTTGTCTATCCTGGTTGCTTTGAAGAAATGCAGATGATATTATCTACCTCTCTATAATTATAAGTATAGTTGTGTTAGAATAGATATAGTATTATAGTTGTCAAAATGTGCACAAAGGAACCTTTTTCCCACAAAACAACTTTGATTGAACACTTACATGTACCTTTAATTGGTCGTGATTTGACCATTTTGTGTAGGAGTCCAATGAGATTTGGTATATATCAAGAAGCTTGATAATAGTTCTTTCTGTATAATTATACATGTAAATTTCTTTGACTTCCTGTAAAAAAATCTGAATGGTGAACAATTAACATTGGGCAAAATTATTTCGTATGCAAGGTCCATTCTTTCACATATAGTTGTGTAGTTAACATTGAGTGATGGAGTTCTGGCTAAAGTCAAATTGGCCATTTTGTACTGCCATTGAGTGTCTTTCCTAGAAATTATCAAATATCAAAGAAAGATGAAAGGAATATTAATTGCATTGAAGCAGCAAACGGTGGATTATTCATATGCTTTACTTCTTTACTTAGTCAAGTAATAGTGCAAGTACTGAAGCATGTTCTGATAGTCATGCAGATGCTGTCATGGGATTATCATGGAATCAGAATGTAAGGTATGTGAAGTTTAAAGTATTCATATATATAGTGATACATGTAAGGCTTTGTACAAAAAAAAGAATAAATGCTATGTAACTGATTAATTGGATGACCAATTATACAAAATTTTGTATACATATTTTCAACTGTTTATTGATTATTCATATTTGTGCATTTATTTCTCTACATAAGTGGATATAGGGATGTATGGTAACTAGGCGGTATATCTATATTAATTTTGTATTGTGATATTAATTGAATTATTGGGATATAATATAACTGTAACAAAAAAGTTGGGTGTTGAGAAACAATGATAATTTGATGCAACTGTCATAGTTGGGAACACTTGGGTGAGAGTTAACACGTTCATGTTTTGGGATAATGTTGAAGTTTATTATAAACATGAAATGTTTATTGTAAAGCTCATGATTCTCCAGAATTGAATACTGAAAACACAATGCGTAACCTTAGCACACTTGAGGCATTTTTTGCCCATTAACAACAGAAGGCACTGGAGTAAAAATGTCACAGTGTATTTCCAGAAAGTTTTCAATACACTTCAATATAGCTACTAGAGATGTGAACAACGTCATATAAGACACAGAGTATCTTAACGTATGACATAAATGGGTCAATATATTTTGTACTAACTTAGATCATCGAACAGCTGCCATTTTAGTATACTCAGTGAGGGACATGTAACAGTCATGCAGATATATTAATTTCCACATTCCTGATGCCAAACGTTTCTGTCACAGTTTACCTAGACCGTTCTATTTTTTCCTGTATAGAATATCTCTTTCGAGCTCCGGTATGTTAGCATATCACTATTCACGTGATTATTAATTAACCCTTAGAGGACTGAGCTTGTTTTTCAAAATTCTTCCTATCTTCCTGGCGACTCTATTGCATATATTTTGGCCACCGTTCACTTTCTCTACCCCAAACTTGGCTCCTTTTCCAACATTGAGTACTAGTTCCACCAACTTGCTTACCTGGACTCAAAAGTCCCCAAGCGCTTCGTAGGATTAAATCAAATGCAGTGCTCTCCCTCTTTTGACTGGAACTGTGGCAAACAAAATGACCCCACTGCATGTCGGTACCAGCTACACCCATGATTTCAGGTTTTACACCAAGCGAAATGCCTCAGGAACCCATCAGAGTGCGTGGGCAGGGTCACTGAAACCACCATTTGTGTGGGCGGCAAGGGGCCTGCACCCCTTTCGAACACCCCCTTTACAATTCCCCCCGTAGTCATTATTTAGCCCAAAGGAGGGCCGAAAAACCATCAACTTTTTTAGCCATATTCATGGGCTTGTGTCTGACACCAATTACAAGCATTTGGAGAGCTTCATATTGCTAGGAACACACTGTGAACCATATAGGGGTGAAATGTCACATATGTGACATCAGTCTTCTAAGGGTTAAACATGCTTGGGCTTTGTGCACCACCTTGTGGTCTAGCACGTACTTTTCACCATCTTCTCAACTCAAGTACTTTTCGTAGGGTTGTGCTATAAGTGCGATACTCTTCCTCTCTTTCTATTATATACACTTGATAATAATTATGAAGATTTTGCCAGTTTGGCCACTCGCCAGTTCTCTCTACCTTAACGACAATTTTGGCCATCTAGAAGGTGTTGGTAGTCATAAAAACACTAGATATGAATAGGTATGTGTGTATTAAAACTTACCTGTACATATTACCAGAGATTTCAGTTCATCACTTGCAATAATTGAAATGTATAGGCAGCCATTTTATTCCATGCCTGCCATCCCTACATAGATAGTACTACCGTACTCTCTGATATTGTTATTACTAGATGAATGTGAAACATTGTTGGGGCGAGCCTGATCGAGTGCTATATATATGTGTAGGCCATGCATATCGCATACCGATGGGAAGCAGGTGTATGGGAGGTGGGCATCCGGCACTGGGCAGGGTGTAGTTTTAGCTATAGCCGGCCCGGCTGAATGTGTAAACTGGATGGTCGATCTGCAAGCCAATGAGCGTGGTTTCAAGACTACATAATTATAATTATCTATAGGCTGTTGATCTATGATAATAAAGCTTTGTGTAATTATTGTACCCATCCGATACCAGCTGATTGCTCTGGAGTATCAGCCTTCGTCCGTCTATCTGCGTCTCTACTGTTAGCTGGCCTGCAAGTCATTCATTTTTCATCGTGCAACTGATAACTGATATAATGATGTAAGTGATGTTGTGTAAAATTAAAATTTCGTGTAATACGAATTGTATGCCACATTTACGGAATGGTCGTATCGCCACAAATATATAGACACAGTCCTTGTTGAATCGATGAGTGTGGGGCTCGCTCAGGCTTGCCCCAATTATTATGAGAACCTCAGATCAAGAATCTTGCCACTCAACAGTTCTCTAATGTAAATATGATCTACATGTATATAGAAGGTATTGTTAATTTGTTAGTGGTAAAAACACTTAATATCAACATTTAAGTATGTATCAAGCCTTAGCTGTATGTATTAGCAGGGATTTCAGCTCATGACTTGCAATTAACATGTATGGGTGGCTATCTTTTTCTCTGAGCGATCCTTACATAGGGAGTACTACTGCATTCTCTGACAAAAAATCATGTCAGCTTAATTCTATTTTAATATGAAATCTAACATTTCCGGGTACTTGATCTATTCACGAGTCGAGACCAAAGTTTGTAGTTATTTGAGTTCTTCCTCTATAGTGGCAAAATATATATAATATCACCTGATAAAAGGTGGAAGCCCACTTACTCAAAAGGGTGGAAGGATCAAAGAACAAAAAATTAAACAAACCACTTCCATATAACCCTACATAAGTACAGCTCTTTGTATTTTGCTTTATAGCAGTGTAAGTACTTATGTAGGGTTATGTGAAAGTGATTTGTTTAATTTTGGGTCCCACCTAACCTTGTTCGCATGCTTTTTGGGTTTTGACATCCCTACATCTTCTTTCATTTTTATTGGAAATGTTTTTTATTATTCTTGTATCTTTTTCTAGTTACTCTGTGTAAAACATTCATGTCTACATAATTTCTGACTTAATATAAAAATCAATTATTAACAAGAACTGATAATTAATAATTATGCGTGTAACAAGTAACACCATCCTTTCCAGCATGTCCTGTCTCTTGAATATAACGTTCAGTGTCTGTAGGTGGTCCCCAGTGGATGACATGTTGGGCATTTGCCCAATCAACACCCATACCAAAACCAACTATGCAAATAATGATCAGTAGCTTCCCATCTTTATTAATGAAGGAGTTAAGAATTGTGTCTTTTACATTACTGGTGGTACAGGCAGTGTACATGTCAACAATTCGAAATCAGGAAACGCCTGGATAGTGGATACCCCATTAGCTCTGTCATTTCTTTCTTTAGCATTGTCTTGAAAAACAAATACACCCAGTTGGTAAGCACATGAAAACATCTTCACCACATACAAATCTTAATTGCATCTTTCTGCTCCTTCACCTCTCTGTATCCCAATTTATGTATTACTTCATCAAGAACACTAACTATATCAACCTTACCACCTTGGCATCCATGTTGTTGACCGTTTCTGTGGTCGCAAACACATCATCAATTTTGATTGGCGCTTCCAGCATTCTGGCAGAGCCAAAGTTTCTGTTACAGTTTACCCAGACCATTCTCTTTTTTTCGTGAACAGGCATGGCCTGCAAGACTAATCTTTTTCATGAAAATGCATTTCTACATTTCAAAAGCTAGCAAAATAGTTTTAGCACAAATACAATTTTTTAAAAGTTGAATTAGCTGTATAAATTGTTATACTGTTTTGTTTCTTGACCAAGTCAACATATTCCCCCACCCACTTCACAACAATTACTAATGAATATAAGCCATTATGTGCGTAACCACACCTTTATGAATAATAATTATTATAATAAATCAATGAAACTCTGCAGTAAACTTTGGGGGCAGTCTCCTTCTGGACATCATTTTCCTACAGAAAATATTAATACTGTAAGTGAAATAGAATAATCATCACAAAGTTTATGTTGAAAGATACAAATGACTGACACTCTCTGTTCCAGGTACTGATTCATTGGACAACATCATTACTATCACCTGCTCATTCTCTAGTCATCACTATTGTGTACTCACAAACTTCACACATGTATATTGCGCATGCTTGAACAGCACATGTGAATAATACACTGCGCATGCACTAAAACACATGGAATTGTTAGATGAAGACTCTGAAGGGGTATATTGCATTCGAAAGCAGTAAACCTTTGTGAAGGTTCCAAAGGTTTGAACCTTTGTCCCAGCCCTAATATATATACGTATATGTATATTATTTGATTTTATTTTAAAATTTATTGTATACATATTTTCTGTAGAAGTATATTAGCCAGTGCTAGTGCTGACAACACTGCACGGATTTGGGACCTATCTGAACTCAAATGTCTATTAAGTTTACAGCATCCTAACAAGGTAATGTTGGTATTTTTTTATGAAACCTTCCCAAATGACTAATTGTACTAGACATCTTCCTTACCAGTCAAAGCATTGTTAACTCAACATTATGGCAGCTATACTCATCAATGATATAATTATAGGAAGTACAAAGTAATTAAAATCTTCTATATGAACACCAGGGTTCTATCTAACGGGAGTGGGAGCTTCCCCTCGAAACTTCAGGTAATTGTAATACTACTCCTGAATAGTGTCTACAAGGGTTTGCAAAACAAATCTTCCTTTGAGATAATCACTCTCAGCTTTTCAGTCTCGATGAGGTTATTGCACTAATTAAATAAGTGTGCTTTAAGGAAAAGTGGGTGTGGTCAGCCAGAAACATTTTTCGTGTGTAAGCATGTGAGATTAGCTACCCCCTCAAACAAATATCTAGATAAAACCTTGAACACAGGTAACCAACCATGAATTCATTTTTTGAAGAGGTATATTTGCTAATAAGTAAATTCTATGTTAGGCTTTTAATGAAGACTTTTGGTTCGAAAGTTATCATAACAGTTTTGATGCCTCACGCTTGCTATTTTTAGATTCTGATGAGATTTTGGGTATAAAACCACCAGTCAACTGATAGCTCACACTGTTAGATGATCAAAGAGGGATTACTTGAAGCCTTTTAGCCTCAAAGTAGGGCACTTAAAAATATGTGGAACACAGTAATATAGGCAAACATTAACTACACCTTCTATACAGAAGCTGACCATAATCTTTCACCTACATATATGTATGCTGCAAAGTGAGCATAATTATATCTGGGGCTAACGAAAGCTGTACGGCTGGTGCAGCCATGCCCACACCACTTTTTCGGCATGCCCGCACCATTTTTTTCGCTAACGTGCTGATAGTATACCGCATGAACCTATTGTGCATGACATATCGCTGGTTTACTTTGCTCTGGAGAGGGCGCTATGCTAGCCTATGTTATCCACATGGCATAGGCACAAAGCTTGACTCACTAGCGTCAATACGATAACCCTGTTTTTAATAATATTTATCACTTCATACATTTGTTTGCAATGAAGTCAGGCAAAAAACTTTCATATATGTCCACAGGCAACACATCTATTAGGAGTATGTAATGAAGTTTGGGTATTCGTTTTGGGCTCACCAATTTATATTTGTTTCCGTCAGGCCTGATATCAATGCTTTATTTTCATATATCATTACAGCCAGATGTTTATAAAAAATGCTGGATGAAGTGATAAATTGAAAATATGTATTACTTCTTCATGTATAAATAAAGGTATCAGTTCCTATAGTCATGGTTATTAATTATTCCTTTAGGTACAGACGATACAGTGGCACCCTTCAGACCCGTCACTCCTTGTAACAGGATGTTATGATGGGTAAGTTAGTTAACAACTACAGTGACCTAAATACCAGCTAGCTTTTTATTATCATGTGTTGTATTTGACTTGCAGTTTGTTTGATTGGCTAAATTATGACAATTCATAAGTTGTTTTTTGCGTACAAAACTATTTATTGTACATGTATTTCTTTTACAAAATTGATGTTTTCCAATTACAAATTTCAAATGTAGTGCTCACTTAACAAAGCATGAGGTACTACTGATACTAAAATAAAACATACTGGAATTTCTTTACATCTACCTATGATCTATTATTCTATATTTATTACATGTAGTTATTAAAATAACTGCTGAACACTTCTTGCCCTTTCCACATAACACTCAGTTGGACATCTGAGTCAACAGAATCTTATGTATAAGAATGCATATAATGCAAGATGTTGTAATAATAATATTTAAAAGGATAAAAAAGAAATTTTTAAAAATGAAAGAGCATGTAGGGATATACTATTATATCAAAATCCAAAAAAGCACAGGAACAAAATTATGGTGGTACCTTGCTTTGGTAACAAAATCAAATACCACTTCCACATAACTGCCGTACATAAATATATATTGCTTCTTGGTGGTTTGACTTTACTCTAGCTATACATACTTATATAAGGTTGTTATGTACAAGTGGTGTTTAATGTGGAAGTGATATTTAAGCCAAAGCAAGGTACCACTCCAAGCTTGTTCCTGTGCTTTTTCAGTTTTGACTTTTTCAAATGGTTTTTTATTATTCTTGTTTTGATTCTATTTTTAAATGACTCGGTACAATAAATTGTTGGCAAATTGTAGATCAAATATGTGATGACTGTTTGTTTCATCTACAACATTGATATTTTCAGCAGGAATGGTGTTCAGAAGGAGACAGTACTCAAAATTTACTGCAATGTTGTAATTATTCCTTATTAAAATTAATAATTAAATATGTAGTTATAATTAATTTATATATATCATATACAGGTATATCATATTCATATCTAGTACACTGATGATATCAGTAATATAATTAATCAAGTTCATTGTGGTAGTCTCCATTTCTCTGTTCTCACCTTCCAGTAATAAAGTTGAAATGGAACAGCTGTCTATTGTTTACACGTAAAACACACGTGCTCAGTTTCACACATGTCCAACCACCCCACAGACAGTCAAATTTCAGGTGTATAATCCAGGGATTGCCAGGGATGACATTACCCTGTCTATTCTAGGATAATTCTAGGATAATAGGGATGCATGTTTCTATATATAATTTTGTTATAGTATATAATTACACTCCTGATCAGCCAATGGTATTTAAGAGATTTATTAACGCACGAAATCCCATAAATCCTTCACAATTCGTGGTCTGAGACTAATTAATCTCTGTTCTTGGTGTCTAACTACATGTACTATTATTGCTCTCGCGTATTCTGCCAACTAATGAGTTTTACTGATTTTTAATTCACTCTACTCTTATTCCTTTCTGTTTTTTTTGTAGAATTGTTAGAATGTACAATTGTGAGAATGGGGTGAGTGTTATATGTATGTAGTAAATTTTTAACATGGTAATATAATTATATTTTAATGGCTTGGAGAAAATGAAATTATGGATTAATTTGACATATAAGTGTTGTTCTGAAGTAGTAAATTGTGTCATGATAATGAAACACATGAAGAAAACTGCTAGTGCAATAAATGAGGTAAAGCACAGTGGTTTTAGTTATATCACAGTGATTTTATTTATGTCCCTGTGGTTTCTTTAATAAATTTTAAGTGTAGATAGTATGGCTAATTAATTTCCCTGACGTGATACATTTGTTATGACCCCCAACGGGGATCAAATGACACACATTATTTATATGCCTCGTGCTCAGGATAATATCCAGTTTAAAGCATGAGAACTGATGTGCATAGTGCACAGGGGCCAAATGCTTTAAACTGCCTTTGCGCTCGGGATATATCCAGTTTAAACCACAGTGGTTTTAGTTATATCACAGTGGTTTTAGTTACTTGTATATCCCAGTGGTTTCTTTAATAAATTTTAGTATTAAAAAATTGGAATTTCACTATATTTCTGACCTATTACATTTTTGTTAGTTCTACAAACAGTTCATAGTAAAGAGTACCATATGTTTTATTTTGACTGGGGAAAAAATAACCAGTTGATGTGATTAAATTTGGCAATTATTCAGTTACCTCGAGTTTACCATTATCCAAATGAAGGAACTGATTTTGAAAAGCATTATTGGATGCTATCATGTACATGCATACCAAAGCCAGGTAAACAGTGTTTGAGCTACAATACATTTCAGGCATTTTAGGACGCCCTGAAATTTGCAAAAGACGCCTTTTTTCAAGTGAAAGACTTTAAAGAGTTGCTACGTGTTTTTGATTAAGATGAAAGATAACATGTTTTTTTAGTGGTAGTGAGCCTCCTGGAACCAGTGGATGACCTTCAAATTCAGAAGACCATGTAAGTTGTGTAGTAGAGAAAACATTTGTTCCCAAATTGCTGGAAGAATTTGCTTGGCTAGAATACAGACCAGGTGAAAATAGAATGTACTGTAGGCTTTGTAGTAAGTCCAAAAAGAAGAATATCTTTACAGAGGGCTGTCAATACTTTAGAAGGAAGACTGTGGAAGATCATGTAGGTAGGCTTGATCATGTATATGCTGTAGAAGCAGATTTGAATTCAACAATAAGGCCTCTGAGTACTGCTGCTGTACTGATTTTGTAACGGAATGAAGAGGCTATTGTAGCAGCTGTGATGTGTGTTTATTGGCTTGAGAATCCTACACATGACTATTCTTCTTTGATTGATCTTTACTTAATGCAAGGAGTAACTTGGCTTAAAGAGCTTTTTGTTGGGGCTAATGCTGCTTGCTGCTCGCATCACATTGCTGAGGAAATGCAAGTAGTAGCTAGTATAGATGAAGATATTAGGAAGGAAATAGGAAAGTGTTGTCTGTTGGGCATTATGGTTGATGAATCAACTGATATCTCAACCAATAAAAGTATGATTATCTATTTTAAAGGCTTTGCTTCAGGTAAAGAAGAGACTATTTTTCTTAAAAGTGAACCTATAACTTCAGCTACAGCTGATTCATTAACTGACTCCCTTTTAAATGTTATGTAGCAGTGCATATCATATCTCTAAAGTGATTGGCTTTGGCAGTGATGGAGCATAGGTTATGACTGGTTGTCATAATGGTGTTGGTGCTCAGCTCTCCCAAACTCAGCCTTATCTAATAGCTATTCTTTCTGTTGCTCACAGGTTGTCCTTGGCAGCTGTACAAGCTGCAGATGGTATTGCTTTGCTTGAAAAGTATGAGCGCACTTTTAATGCAATATATAAATACTTTAGTACATCTGGTTCAGAACAAAATCGTCTTAAAAACATGCAACAAATTTTTGATTCACCTGTACTTGAATATAAACAAATCTTTGATGTTCGATGGCTTTCCTTTGGATATGCTGTAGAGGCTGTTTTGCGTATGCTTCCTGCTCTTATTGCACTTGAAAATGATGCAAAGGCGCTTGGTGAGCCCACTGCCTCTGGTCTAGCTAACTTTGTTTCAACTTACTATTTCGTTGCTCTTACCTACTTTCTGGCTGGTATTCTTTCTTTAGTAAATTCATTAAGTAAAGTCATTCAGAAAAATGAAATAAATCTTTTTACATTAACATCTGAAGTAGAGGGAGCTATATGCAACTTGAAAATGATGATGACTAATCCTGGTCCTAAGTTTCATTCATTTTTAAATGAGGGAATTGAAGGTATTTTTCCACGAAGAAGTGTAACTGTTACAGAACAGACGGACAAATGTACTGTTCAATGGGCCCATCGAAGATTCTGTTGCAGGAAACAAGTCTTGTTCTAAACTAAGGTATATTATTATTTTTTAACACTGATGTCACATATTTGTGACATTTGACCTCATTGCACTTGGAAGTGTGTTCCTAACATAACAAAGCACCGAAATGTTTGTATTTGTTTTCAGTGGTAAGCCTAATGAAAAAAAAGGTTGATAGCTTTTTAGCTGCTAAATATACGGTATGTTAGAATTTTAAAAGGATTGTCCTCGGGATTGGAATGGGATGCAGCCCATGCAATTATGGGTTTCAGTGACCCCACCTATGCAATCTTTTAGGTAGCTAAGACAATTCCCTTGCTGGAAAGCCCAGTATTGTGGGTATAGCTGCTAACAACATGTAGTGGGGTTGTTTTGTTTGCCCCAGTTCCTGTCAAAAGTGGGAGAACACTGCATTCTTGCATAGTCCTACAAACCAATTTAGAACTTTCAATTCACAGTAAGCAAGTTGGTAGATCTCTATATCTGGAAAGGAGCCAAGTTTGGCATACAGAAAGTGAACAATGGCCAAGATATCTGCAGCAGAGCCACCAGCGTTGGAAATGGAAAGCACTGTCAAAAACATGCTCAGTGCTCTTAGGGTTAAATAGTTATTACATAATTTGTATTATATTTCAAAACTGTAAAAACAATTTTATATGCACAATTGCTGTAATCAGTCTCAGGGCAAAGCATCCTGTGAAGGTTTATGTCTAGCATGACAATGACTATATACTTTTCTCAAGTTTTTAATACATGCACTTATTGTTAGTTATTGTTGAAATTCTATTTCCATGGTTACCAAATTTAATGATGATGTCATCCAATCAATTATAATACTCTATTATAATAGTGTATGTGAATTCAATAGTATTGTTTCCACTGATACAACATATTTGCTTAGCACACAATGTCTATGACTACAGACTTTCTTTTTCCTGCTTCTATCGGAAGGCGTTTACATACCTGTACAATGCAGTCCACAAATGCTTTCAAATCTACAGGATATCTACGGAAAAGGGAGAAGAGAGTCTGCCTCAATTCTACAACAATAGAGCAACAACCACACCAATGTTGTAACAGTAGAAATGTGAATTGCACTTGCACATGTATTCTGAAACTTTTATAGGGAAAGAGCATGTGACATTGTACCATAAACGATCTATCGTTTTCAAAAGCGAGTAATTAGAAACACTCTGTACACGTTTTGGCCTGAAAAAGACCATACTTGACATTGTTGTATACATTGTACTTGGCTTGTACAATGGAACATTAACTGAGACATACAGTATATATAATATATATATTACATAATTATATACATTGTGTATCACCACTTTGTTCATGCATTGTGCATAGCTTCATTTAAATCATTCCTACATCAAAATACTTTATTAGAAACCTTTTTTGTTTCTAATTACGTTGTTCCTTGATTTCATCATAATTAGACACTAATTAAACATTGGCAGTTCACAGGAGAGATAGAGAAAGTTCTCTGGAACCATTTGAATTCAAACTTATTATTGGTAAGTAGGATAATTGTACAAGTGAAAGAGTTCAATTATGTAATTAGAACGGGTTTGGTGTCCAACCTCATTCATAAAAGTGACATTGTTGGTGCTTTATGCATACAATTACATTCCTGGATGTTTATTGTTTCATATCACGTAAAATCCACGATATAATGCCTGTTTTTAGGTTTAAGCATAGAAGTGTATCTGATATCAAATATGAAGATTTGCCAACCCTCTGCAACATGAAGGGAAATCAGGAATATAAGTGGTATGGTCTTATAATAATTCCCCCTCAAAGTTGTTCCATATTAGTACTACATGTACTTTTCAAAACTGATTTGTTAGTAACTAGAATAGGAATGTAAAGAATGCACAAAAGTAGGAAACCTCATTGAAACAGCAAAACTTGCCTATTGTTTAACTATTGTATATGTATATTCATGTTTTCTTTGTTTTCTTTAGGTTAGTACTAACCAAATGCATGTGTTTTGTTTAGAAAAATCTTCAGATTCTCCATGCTTCACAATCTATGCTCACACTGAGGCTATTACAGGTACTTGCAGTATACCATTATTTTACATATAAATGTACGTAATTAACCATTACCATGCAAAGGTAGAGGGTTGCAGTTGTCTGGTTGTGTATATGTCTATCTGTCTGTTACTGTCACAAGCATAACTGAAATGATAGAGCTTGATGAGATACCGTAGACACTGAAGAATAATCCCTGGTGTTATTGAAATTTGTTGAGGTCATAGTTCGTTACTTTCAAAGAGGGCATTATATTTCTACAGGTTTTTGTTGTTGGAAATATAATGTTATTGTAATAAAATTTAAAATAAATTATTATTATAACTAGTGTTGTTTTAGTTAGGTCAGTACAAACCATTTTACTTTTGGTTTTAATTAGCAAATTATTTAATTTTAGTTCTAAATTTTTAGTTATAGTATTTAATTATCAAATCTTGTGAAAACTATTTTTATTTAATATTTAGTAACAGCTATAAAATTATATTACAACATTATTGATTTAGTGTTATGTAAACTGCCAATTACACAACACTTATCAAATGACAGTGAACTAGTTTTCCATGGCCACAAAAAATAGTTATAGTTCTTTTAAATTAAACAAAGTTTAAACAAATTTAGTATTGGTTTTATTAATTACCTCATGAGAGAATACAATTTAGTTTTGGTTCTAATTAACTAGTGCCTAGAGTCACTAACTAAAATTATTTTAGTTTTAGTTATAGTTAACTAAAACAACACTAATTATAACACTATTATAATCAAACCGTTTAACTTAAATCTTTTAACTTTTTTTTTGATCTTTTACTTTTACTGTTCTTTCTCATCTCTTCCTGATGTATACTTTGTCTTCCTTCTTGCCGTACAGTATATAATTACATGAAATAACTATTCCACCACCTTGGACCCAGACTCCTTCCTCTGCTGCCTTGCTTATTCCAGTTAATTCACATTCAAGTAATTGAAGTGTGCCTGAAGTGAGTAATCAGAACAGCACTTGTACCAAATTATCAGGAACATGTCCCACAATCTCTCCAGATCTCTTCCACACCATTATAGCCCATGCAATCACTGTGATAGTTACCTGGTTCCCTCTCACAAACAAAGATTACTTCAACAACAAAATGCATTCTGTATATATGGTGACCTTTCACACAGTTATCTGAAGCCTAGCAAGCTGTACCATAGACATCACAGAGCAGTGATCACCAACTGGCAACAACTAACAAGCTAGAAATGTGCTTTAACTTGTGATTGCGCATGCACTATTATTGTACACATGTCATGCGCTACACTTGCGTGGGTCCTTATGATAGTGAGTTAGGTTTTATATTTGCATTAGGGCGGTATATGTAAGTGTGGTGTTAAAATTAAGAGGCATTATTCTTCAGCGTCTATGGTACCAATAGAATATATGCAAAACCAATGAAAAATGGTGTTGCGCATTTTCTAAAGACGTTTGGTTGGAAGTTGTAACAGTCTTAATGTCTCACGATTGTTGTTGTTGAATCCTGATTAGACCACAGTATGAATTATTCCTTTTGATGTAATGAGTTGTCTAATCAACTAAGATACTTTGAATAAATTCATAGGTGTCTTACTAGGAAAAAGCCTACTTAGACCTTATTGAATATAATTATTGATAATAATGTTTCAAATATCAAAAAAGACAATATTATGATGAACAAAGTTAAATAAGTGTTGAGAAATGGGTCTGTAGCAGGCAATATGATGGCAAAATCAGTTATCCCCAAAGCTAAGAGTAAAAGTCACATTAGTAGACCCCATAATATTAAGTACACGTCCATATCTTCAACTAGTGCTTGGCCTTCTTCAACAATTGATCTCTGGTTTCTTAGTTTTTGCTGGCACTCCACTTTCCTTAACAACTAAAACCTGTTCTGATGTCGTAGGAGGAGCAAAATGTGGTGATCTTCGCTTAGTGTTAACCTCTGTGTTGTTTTGTTTGTGGTATAGAATCAAGGCGAGGTGATTTCCTCCTAGCAGCTGTACTTCCTTGAACTGTAGATTTACGTTTTGGAGACCTGAATTGCTTAGGACCTTTATTGATGTTTTGTATAGGTACCGTTTCACCGCCACTTCATCATCATGTGAGTATCTAGATTCTGTTTCATATATGAAAGAAGCTTGAAGATACAAATCATCGTAAAAGTCATCACTAATAAGTGAAGGGCTAACTAAAATTCCCTTTTTGAGGCATTCAGCAATGTTTGTAGCAATATTTTCCTCCATAATTTGCTGACTTTACAAACAATGAAACAATATGGCTGAATATATGCGAGTAATGTTAGTATACTAACAATACAACGAATAATATGTCAATAAATGGTGCAAAAATCTGGTTAATTGCATTTGAGGTCTAAGTTAGTTAGATACCTGTCACAGGTTTCGTAGTGATTTAGACCACCTCGCTACGCCTCGGTTACTATACAAACAATCCCTTGGTGGTCCAAATAACTAAGAAACCTGTGACAGATATCTAACCTTTACTAACATTTTGGGTATAAAATAAAAAGTTGGCAGACAACTTGTACTGTTAGATTCTTTGTTCCTAGTGTGTCAATCCTCGAAGTCCAGTGGCAACAAATTAGTGGCATGTACAAAAGCAGCTTTACCTTTAATTGACAGTGCATAAATACTTATGTGTATATTTTGAGTAAATTTGATTATAATGTAATAGTATATGTGACCGGCTCTGATAAAACCAGCCTTATGGATTAAAATATAATTTTGTAATACAAGTGAAAATAGGCAGTTATGGTTAGAGAATATCGTTTCACAGTCAAGACTTGTTTAAACCAATTTCCAGTTGCTTTTCAGAAACTTAAACTGGGCAAACCAGTAAGGGAAGCATACTGCAAAGGTTGTGGGAGCAGTATTGAGACACAAGAACATTGTCTGAGTGTTTGTAGGAAAAAATACCTGCCATAAAGGAGCATCATGACAAGATCATTAATTGGTCTGGTGAAGGCGATTCCTGATAGTCTGGGTTAGGGCTGTGCGATAATGATATAACCTATATCTAGATAAATTAAATCAATTTATCTAGATAAACGATATTATCTCGATAATAGTATGTGATTCAGTATAACGCTAAATAAGTACAAAGAAGTTTAATTTAGTCAAATTTATCTGTCAAAAAACTATGTCAAATATTTTCTGTAAGTAAATACACCACTTTTGCTTTCTCTAAAAGGAGAAACCGGCACTCTTCGCACACACTCAAATTTGACTCCTCAGAAAGTGGTTGTGTAAACACTGTAATGCACATGAACAGTAGTTATCGATAATAAAAAAATTATTATCTTATTCATGAAACAGCTATATGTTTCACGATAATCTCATTATCGCGATTATCGCACAGGCCTAGTCTGGGTACTAAGTACCTTAATCATTTTGTCCCCAACTGCGAGGGACATCTAAGTCGTGAGCCGCTGACATAGTGATCCTCAATTCAGAATGTGATACAGCAAAAAAGGCCTACCTGATTGATGTTGTGATACTTTGTGATACCGGAGATAACCTCAAGGTCTCGAATGACTGCAAAAGGGAACGGTACTCAGAAACCTGGGTGAAACCAGAGGAGTGAGGCTATGAGACTCTGTTTGATGGTTTCATTATTGGAACCTTAGGGACATGAATTTCAAAAACAACATTGTTCTCAAGTTATTGGCGATAGGTTGTAAGTACAAGCCATTATTTAAGAGACTCCGTTGTCGTGATGCAATAGCCATGAGTTAATTGTTGTGGGCCTTACTTAATCAACCACATTCCCAGTTGAGAAGGCAACACCATTAAAACAAGGTCTCTTGAGCGCCTTCAACTCTGGAGTGATCAACCTTTCTCATGGTTGAAACACTCCACACTGCAAAATCTCTGTGTTCTTCAAGGCCCCCATCCTCGTTGGTGATCTCTGGCTTCTGTCAGGAAAGGGCTCCCAATTGGTCTTGTGAACTTGTCTACAGACCTGAAGGATGAAGGTACACTGTTATCGGCTCTGATAAAACCAGCCTCATGGATTACAATATAATTTGTAATACAAGTGAAAAATAGGTTACATTGGCAATCACCATTTTAATACATAAAAGCTTCACTAATGTCTTACCTTTCTATTGATATTTTCAGTGTGGCTTAGAGACCTCTATGTGCTTTACTAACTAACCTGTGGTAAAGCAAGATGAATTACAATTTAAAAGAATGCTTTTTCTCCAAAAGAAAAAAAAATAATAACTTCGATGGTTTACTCAATTGTTGTGGCTTTGTCTTTATCTCGATTGGGATGTCTGATATAACATTCTAGAGCTACTCAATGCTCTTAGCAAGTAAAATAAGAATCATGTTTGAAATTTAAATCTGTAAGCCTTAGCTGGTCGGTCACATTTAACAAAATAAATATTATTTGTTTATAGTGCATGTATATGTTGTATTGTACCATGGTGGCGAGTGTTCCTGACAGCACAGCATTCATTAATTGGGAACAAAGACCAAATTGATAACTCATGTATTGGCTTTCAGTACAAAATTGCCATACAACTGTAAACGTTTTGATATTGTCACATAATAAATAAACTATAATATTCTTTTGTTGTTCAGGAAATTATCTGCAAAATATAATAATTATTGTTTTGTTTAGATATTAGTCTGAGTTCTCAGATTCCTGGGCTATTAGTCACATGTAGTACTGATGACACCATCAAATTCTGGGATATTGAAGTAAGATTACAGATACATGTAAATCTGAAAGGGGTGATCTTTCATAGTAATTATTTCTTCTGCAGCGAAAAGTCCCAGTATTTCTCTACAGCAGAAATATGCATATGGTAAGCGAGCTGGATGTATTTGTACCATACCTCTTCTGCCCAATATATGAAATGTGTACTCAGTTGTGACTATATAGTTGTGTTGCTAAGTTGACTACATGTACAATTCATTATATCTTTAGGGAGCTATGCTGTGTTCACAGTTTTGTGTAGACAATCCATACACAATAGCTGCTGGAGGACTAAATAATGGTTTTGTGTTGGTTAATATACTCTCGTATCCTCCATGTAAGTGAATTCAGTTACCTAATATTAAATTACATATTTGTTGTAATTATTTGGACCACAAGGCCTATATTCATTTTCACCTTGTCTGTGCTCTGTGCTTACCAAGATATTTGAGTTTATAACTGAAATTAAGTAATTGACTACTTGTCATTTTTGCAAGGCTATAGCAAAGCATGGTCAACAGAATAATTAGGTTTACTTTTAAAACCAACACATAGTATGTGATACTGTGCCAAACAATGGTTGAAGGCTACTACATTGTAGTTTTCTGGAAAACCTCTACTTAATTTTCAAGTCCTGCATCATCAGAAACCATTTAAACTTGGCTTACAACAAAACAAGGTAGACAAAATTAATTGCAATGTCTTCTGTACATGTAACTCTTTTTTGATATTATTTTTATTGTCAAGTTCATTGAAAGAATCGAACGTATGAGCTGAATTTAGTACCCAAAGGATTAAATAATTGAACTGGACTCTTATAGAAGGGATAAATAATCAATTTCAAGCATTTTAAGTACAGCCTACTGTATCCAGAACTTATTATTACATTCCAATAAAAATCACTATGAAATATCAGCAACCTTATAAAAGACCTGTATAATAATTGCATGTAATTTATATACTATATATTCAGAAATTTTCATAGCTAAAAAACATGTCATTGCAGCTTACTATCCACAAAATATAATGAATTCTTGCGATTCACTAGTTTTGTTTAGAAATATTATAGTTCATCATAATTTAACTCAATGACGTTTTTTTGCAATAATGAAAATTTCTGATTTATTGTATATAAGCAGACAATACAAGCTAATTAGTTTCAAATTTATTCATAGTGCAAGGAAAATGCAAGCAATGTAACTGATCTCACCAGAGAAGATACTAACTATGAACTTTATAGTTATGATAAACATATCAAAGTGTTACTATGGAAGGAATTATCATTTTAAATATGATTTTTTTTAAACATTACAATGTAATAATTATTGTAGTATTGTAGTCTTATTACACTCAATTTCTGATGTCTTCAGTTGACTTTATCTAGACTTTGGGCCAGTACTAAAACTCGGAACGGACCAATCATACGAACTCAAAAATGGACCGTGTTTTTTAAAACACACCCCAAAATTAGTGCAAAAATTGAAACAACACTGCCATGAAGACATTAAGTGGGGTATTGCCACTAATTACTGTACCTTCAACGCTTCTTGCTGCTTCTTAACTTAACATTTAACTTAAAGCATGTTTTATTGTCAAATTTTTTTGCATTAGAATGATGGAAAATGGTTGTGTAAAGGCAAAAAAGTGTGTACGGGCAATGTCAGAGTGTATCAAGCTGGTGGGTCTGGCTTTTTCATTGTAATTAAAGAATTAGGTATTTTGCATCCCTCCTTAATGTTAATGATATTTTAAGTGGCAACAACAGGTGCTGCAAGGGGTAATGGGTGGTTTAAGTGTGTGGGCGTGGTTATTACCTTGTAGGTGTGTCCTATATCCTGTCAAATGCTCAAAAATCAAACAAGCTCAGTCCTTTAACTTAACTTAACTTAACTGAACTTAACTTAACATAGTTTAGCTTAGCCTAGCTTAGCTTAGCTTGGCCTAGCTTAGTTTAACTTAACTTAGCTTAGCTCAGCCTAGCTTAGCTTAGCTTAGCCTAGCTTAGCTTAACTTAGCTTAGCTTAGCTTAGCTTAGCTTAGCTTAGCTTAGCTTAGCTTAGCTCAAGTCAGCTCACCTCAGCTCAGCTCAGCCCAGCTCAGCTCAGCTCAGCTCAACTCAGCGTAGCTTAGCTTAGCATAGCTTAGCTTAGCTTAGCTTAGCTTAGCTTAGCTTAGCTTAGCTTAGTTTAGCTTAGCTTAGTTTTGCATTGCTTAGCTGTTCTTAGGTGATAAGGTATAAGGTTAATCTATATATTAGGGTTTAAGGTTTGGGTTTAGTGTTGAGTGTTTAGGATATAAAATTAATCAACTGGGGTTTAAGTTTTGGGTTTAGTGTTTAGGAATTAGCGTTTAGGATTTAGGGTTTGGGGTTTAGGGTTTAGGGTTTATGGTTTAGTATTTAGGGTTTAGGGTTTACGGTTTTCAGTTTAGAGGTTGGGGGTTTAGGGTTTATGGTTTAGGGGTTAGGGTTTAGTTAAGGTTTAGGGTAGCGTTTAAGGTTTTTGTGTTATTGTACAGTAGGAGTCCTCTAGGACAGATTAGGATTCCACTAGGACCCTACAGGAGTCCACAAGGACCCATTAGGAGTCCACTGGGACCCATTAGGCGTCCACTAGGATCCAATAGCAGACCAATAGGAGTCCACTAGGACCCATTTAGAGTCAACTAGGACCCAATAGGAGTCCACTAGGACTCAATAGGAGTCCTCTAGGACCCATTAGGAGTTTAATGGGACCCAATAGGAGTCCATTTGGAGTCTACTAGGACCCAATAGGAGTCCACTAGGATCCAATAGCAGACCAATAGGAGTCCACTAGGACCAAATAGGAGTCCACTAGGACACAATAGGAGTCCACTAGGACCCAATAGGTGTCCACTAGGACCCATTAGGAGTAGGACCCAATAGGAGTCCACTAGGAGTCCAATAGGACCCATTAGGAGTACACTAGGACCCAAAAGGAGACCGTCCACTAGGACCCATTATGAGTCCACTAAGACCCAACAGGAGTCCACTAGTATCCATTAGGAGAACACTAGAACCCAAAAGGAGTCCAATAGGAGTCCACTAGGACCCAATAGGAGTCCATTAGGACTGAATAGTAGTCGACTAGTACCCATTAGGATTCCAGTAGGACCCTTTAGGAGTCCACTAGGACCATTAGGAGTCCACTAGGACCCAATATTATTCCACTAGGACCCAACAGGAGTCCGTTAGGACTCAATAGGAGTACCCATTAGGAGTCAACAAGGACCCAACAGGAGTCCACTACGACCGAATTGGAGTCCAATGGGACCCATTAGTAGTCCAATAGGACGTCTGTCTGTCTGTCTGTCTGTCTGTCTGTCTGTCTGTCCGTCCGTCCGTCCGTCCGTCCGTCCGTCCTTCCGTCAGTCCGTCCGTCCGTCCGTCCGTCCGTCCGTCCGTCCATCCGTCCCTTCCTCCGTCCGTCCTTCCGTCCGTCCTTCTGACCGTCCAACCCTCTGTCCGTCCGTCCGTCCTTCCGTCCGTCCGTCCGTCCGTCTGACCGTCCATCCCTCTGTCCATCCGTCCGTCCGTCCGTCCGTCCGTCCATCCGTCCATCCGTCCTTCCGTCCATCCGTCCATCCGTCCGTCCATCCGTCCGTCTGTCCGTCCGTCTGTCTGTCTGTCTGTCTGTCCATTTTTCATTCCGTCCATCCATCCATCCGTCCATTTCTATCTTTCTATCTCTCTTTCTTCCTATCTTTCTGTTTTTCTATCTTTCCATCTGTCTTTCTATCTTTATTTCTATCTGTCTTTCCGTCTTTCTATCTATGTATTTATTTATCTATGTGTCTATCTATCTATCTCTATTCATCACACTAAGTATCTGTCTCTCGGTTATCTATCTACATAGCTATATAAGTTTCTATCCATTTATGTATCTATGTATTGATATCGTACATATGTATCAAGTGATGTTTACAGGTGTATATCTATTTATATTACTATCGATATATCTAATCTATGTATCTAATATATCTATCTATCTATCTATTTATTTATATATCTATCTATCTACCTATCTATCTATCTATATGTCTATCAATCCATCCATCCATCCATCCATCCATCATTCCATCCATCCATCCATCCATCCATCCATCCTTCCATCCACCCATTCATCAGGCCATCCATCCATCCATCCATCCATCCATTTCTATCTTTCTATCTTTCTATCTTTCTATCATTCTATCTGTCTTTCTATCTGTTTTTCTGTCTTTCTATCTATGTATCTATCTATCTATGTATCTATCTATCTATGTATCTATCTATCTATCTCTATTTATCTCACGAAGTGTCTGTCTCTCTGTCATCTATCTACGTAGCTATATAAGTTTCTATCTATTTATCTATGTATTGATATCATACATATTTATCAATTGATGTTTGAAGGTGCCTATCTATCTATTTATCTATCTATCTATATTACTATTGATATATCTAATCTATATATCTATCTATCTTTCTATCTATCTATCTTTCTATCTATCTATCTTTCTATCTATCTAACTATCAATCTATCTGTCTATCCATCTATCTATTTATCTATATATTCATGTCTCTATCTATTTATCTATCTATCTATTTATCTATCTTTCTATCTATGTCTATGTCTATCTCTTTGCCTGTCTCTCTGTCAGTCTGTCTCTCTGTCCGTCTCTTTGTCTCACTCTCTCTCTGTCTGTCTCTGTGTCTGTCTCTCTGTTTGTCTTTCTTTCTGTCTGTCTGTCTGTCTTTCTGTCTGTCTCTCTGTCTCTGTCTGTCGGCCTGTCTGTCTGTCTTTATGTCAGTCGGTCTGACTGTTTGTCTGTCTGTCTGTTTCTCTATCTGTTTGTCCGTTTCTCTGTCTGTCTGTCTGTTTGTCTGTCTATCTATCTATCTATCTGTCTATCTGTATTTATGTAACGAAGTATATATCTGTTTGTCTATCTCTCCAGTAGCTATATACGTTTCTATCTATTTATCTATCTATGTATTGATGTCGTGTATATGTGTCAAACTAAATTTGGAGATATGTATCTATCTATTTATTTATCTATTTATGTATGTATGTATCTATCTATCTATATATCTACCTGTTTATTTATATATCGATCTATCCATCAATTTATCACTTTAAATATATAGCTATCAATTTAATTACCTATCTAACTATCTATAATCTATCTATCTATTTTTATATACCTCTATCATCTATTTATCTATCTGCATATCTATCTATATATCTATCTATCTATCTATCTATATGTATTTTTAACTTTCTATGTATTTATTTATCTATCTACCTATCCATCTGTCTGAGTGTCTGAGTGTCTGTCTGTTTGTCTCTCTGTCTGTCTGTGATTCTGTCTGTCTGTCTGTTCGTCTGTCAGTCTGTCTGTCTCATTCTACCTATGTATTTATGAATTTCTTTACGTATGTATTTATTCGAATATGTATATATATATCATAGCATTTATGTATCTATCAATTTATGCATTTAACTCCCTTTCTATTGCTTTATTTGTCAACTACCAATCTATTTATTTATCTCTCAACCTGTAGCCCAAAACCCAAAACCCTAAACTCTGTATCCGAAATGTGAAGCTTTGCCTACCTACCTACCTAGCTACCTACCTACCTACTTGTCTTTTAACCTACCACTTTCTGTTTAGTAACATGTCATTTCCTTGTTAGCTGTTCTGAGGAGCTCACGAGTTACGAACATATTCTTCTCTTGTGAGATAGAATGTATACATCGCACACTGATTTGAGACCGTTAATTTACTATTTGAATTGCTTCTTATTTCTTGTACGTTACTTTCCGCAGATGACATTCTGCAAATTTCAATTGTTGTTCATATTCTGTTTACATGATTTTATTTCCCTTGGTCATAGAATAATTCATTATAATAATAAATGCACTCGTTAACATGTTTAGATTTCCTTAAAATTCAATTAATTAAATTATGGTCTCATTTATACTAGAGGATTTATTGTTCCTCCTGCTGGCTTAAGTCTCTCAAAAATGAATGATTTAGAAACAAATACTCAGTAAGTTTTATGAATTAAAATTCCACACTCTACTAAATTTCATATATTTAGTCATTATCGTAAATTCACTATCCAACAGGATTAGCATTCCGCTAACATGCGTTTTATTAAATCTTTCCCCCAAGTTAGTCTCCTGTAAAACTTTACATGAAGCATTCATTAGGTCAGTATTGGTAATGATGTATTGTACACATTTCATATAATCACTATTCACTATAATTGTAAATGAAGTAGATTTCACAGTCCTTTGAACCTTTCCACAGAGAGTTCTACTCTGTAAGTGAATTAAATTGCAGATTCCAAAATCTCACTCCTCCACACATTCATTTGTATATTCACTCAATATAAACTCATTCCACAATATGTTTAGTTCTTCCCCAAGTTAGGTTAATTATGTAATCCTATTCACTCCTCCAAATTCCTCCACGCACAATCTTAATCCACCAGATGACTCCACATGAAGACTCCTATCGATGACTCCTCCCCCTAAATCCTATCTTATAGTGACTCCTCCTCTTGACAATTCATTGTGAGTATTCATGACTGTTTATGACAACTTGTGACTTTTGACGATTATTCCAATCTCCTTTTTAAACTTCAATTATATCTTCCAATTCTCATCCCTCTTCATGATGTCCTCCAGACAAATCATTTAGGCGAATCATAATGAAGTCTCATCATGAGTACTTGCAACTCACATCTAATCACATTAATTTTTGGGCCGATATCATATGTTTGTGGATAAATTTATGTATGATATTTGCTTGGTACTCCAGCACTCATTTAATCATTCATTGATTACAATTATAATTGCACAAATGAATTGGTTTGTTCCTTTTCACCAGGTTACATGTTTAGGTTTAATGAATCCAATCATGGAGTGATGATGTAATACGTGAGTTATTCCAACTTTCATTTATAATTCATTCTTTATTCAAATCATATCATCAATATGTGTATTACATTCATCAGTTGAGACTTAAAGGAGAGCTAGTATGGTGATCTTGTAGCATATCAACGTCTTCTTTCTGGATTGTAGTAAAATTTCTTGATAGTCTTGTAATATACCAACGTCTTGCTGCTCGGCTATAGTATTAGTTCTTCATAGTTCTTGTTCTTGCTAGATAGGAAAATATTCTTGTCTTGTAAAATCACACCATATGTTAATTTGTACACTGATTTCAGAGCGTTAGATTGCAATTTTACTTATTTCATAATTCTCATAGGAACTACTATTGGGAAGACGAAGTGAAGACATGCTGAGATTCATTCCTAAGAATTGCGGCGGTGAATGCTCGTAATTGTGATATCTTTCAAGACTCCAGAACATTGTCTCCATAAACAATAGTCATGTTCATACTTTATTGTAATTTTATTGTAATTATGTAGCCACTATTGTTTAGTCCATTGTATTTCCAGACAATATGATTTTTAAGTGTATATATAAATTCATCCTGTTTTTCATAATGATCAGTTCTAGTTGCTGCTAAGATAATACATATAACCTAACTCTCTGGGACTGTAACATATTTTGGCGACGAGGATAAAACTCGGAGTAAACTCATGGCAGTTTTTACATTTGGTGCTATTGGTGAATTTGACTCATCAGTGGATGACTGGAACTCGTATACTGAACGTCTGGAGCAGTACTTGATGGCGAATGAGGTAGGATCCCCGGAGAAGAAACGTGCTGTTCTCCTTAGCTCTGTTGGAGCCTCTACCTATAAACTGATAAGAAATCTCACTTCACCTCATCCTCCTGGTTCAAGAACTTACAAAGAAATTATAGATTTGGTTCGAGACCACTTTAACCCAAAGCCCTCTGTCATAGTCCAAAGACTTAAGTTTCACACTAGGACACGTCTACCTGGTGAATCTGTTGCTGCTTTCATGGCTCAACTCAGACAGCTCTCTGAGTTTTGTGAATTTGGGGACAAATTGAATGAGATGCTTCGAGATCGGTTAGTCTGTGGAATAAATGATTCTCGGATACAAAGACGTCTACTTTCTGAACCAGAATTAACTCCTAAGAAGGCTTTCGAGCTGGCTCAGGCATTAGAAACAGTTGATAAAGACGCTCGGGAGGTGATGACTTCCTGTCACATTGATGTCCAGCCCACCCAAGTTAATGTACTTCAGAAGAAACCTAATCGCTCAGCTACCCCTCCAACTAACGGCCCTGTGTGTTACAGATGTGGAAACTCGCATTTAGCCACAAATTGTAGATTTATGGACGCTATCTGTCATTTCTGCAAAAAGAGAGGACACATTGCTAAAGTTTGTCGAAGTAAAAGAAACAGTGTTCATAGTGCTAGCCTCAGATCTAGAAGAACTGCTCATAATGCTCATACGATTGAAGTTGATGATGCTGACAGAAAGACTGTACCAGCCCCTCCAGTAAATATGGAAGAAGAATCTTCATATTTTCTTTTTAATCTAGGAAGCACCCACCGTTGTCCTCCTTGGATGGTGGAAGTGTCTCTCAACATACTGGGGTTTCAAGTAGATACTGGGGCATCAATCTCAATCATAAGTCATTCTACATATTTATCTCTTTGGTCTATTCCCCCTCCTATGCAGGTGACAAACATTGATTTGAAAACATTTTCTGGTGAGAAGATTAATGTCCTTGGAAGTATCACTCCAAAAGTGTCGTACAATGGCCAATTCTGGGACTTACCTTTGTTAGTTGTTGAAGGAGATGGACCTTCACTGTTTGGTCGTAACTGGCTAGAACACATTAAGCTGAACTGGAAGGAGATACATTTTCTGCACTCAAAACCTTTAAAATTACAGTCTCTACTCGAAAGTTATGCAGGCGTATTCGAACCTGAACTGGGTACTTTCAAAGATATCAAGGTTGATTTACACTTAAAACCTGATGTCACACCAAGGTTCTGCAAGGGAAGATCTGTGCCTTTCGTTTTAAGAGAAAAGATTGAACGAGAACTAGATCGTCTCACCTCTGAAGGGATTATCCAACCAGTGAAAACAGCCAAGTGGGCAGCTCCTATAGTTCCTGTGGTAAAAGATGATGGGACTGTTCGCATATGTGGGGACTATCGTCTTACTGTTAATCAAGCATCTCTGATTGACTCTTACCCTCTTCCTCGTGTTGAAGATCTCTTCACAGCTCTCTCTGGAGGAAAAAGATTTACGAAACTAGGGGAAGAGACAAAAAGTCTGACCACCATTAATACACACCGTGGTCTTTTCCAATATAACCGTCTTCCTTTCGGATTGTCGTCAGCGCCAGCAGTTTTCCAAAGAACAATGGATAATCTGCTAAAAGATTTGAAACATGTAACAACCTATATTGATGACATCTTGGTGACAGGTTCGAGTGAGGAAGAGCATTTGGAAAACTTAGAAAAAGTTTTGTTTCGTCTGAGTAAAGCTGGTGGAATACTTAGGACACCTCATTGATGAATTTGGACTTCATCCGACTGCAAGCAAGGTCCAAGCAATAATGGATGCACCAACTCCCAAAGATGTATCAGAGTTAAGATCTTTTCTGGGGCTACTAAACTACTACGGAAAATTTTTACCAAATTTATCATCTAGCTTATCTCCTCTTTATCTCCTCTTACAGGAAAAAACTCCATGGTCTTGGGGACCCCTACAAAAAGAGACGTTTGAAGAAGCAAAAAAACTTCTCACAACTCCTCGTGTATTAGTTCACTATGATGCTCGGAAGAAACTAGTCGTAGCATGTGATGCCTCACCTAATGGATTAGGGGCTGTTCTTTCCCATGAGATGGATGATGGTACCGAGCACCCGATCTGTTTTGCCTCTCGATCATTAACTCCGGCGGAAAAGAAGTATTCCCAGTTGGATAAAGAGGCCCTGGCAATAGTTTTCGGTGTCACTAGATTTCACCAATACCTATATGAAAGAAAGTTCACACTTTTCACAGATCACAAACCTTTAGTACATTTATTTAACCCTACTCGTTCAATTCCGCAGATGGCTGCATCCAGAATCCAACGCTGGAACCTGACTCTTAGTGCATACAGTTATACTATTCGGTTTAAACCTGGTAAAGACAACAGTAATGCAGATGCCCTATCGAGGTTACCACTCCCTACTTCGCTGGAAACCATTCCAGTTCCTGGAGACATACTTCTGTCATTGCAAACATTAGCAACCACCCCTGTTAATGCTGTACAAATCAAAAACTGGACTGCCAGAGATCCTTTACTCTCCAAGGTCAAACTGTACGTTCAACAAGGATGGCCAATTACCCAAGCAGATGTTGATATTTCTCCATTTCTTCGAAGGAAGGACGAACTCGGCATCATGAACGGCTGCATTCTGTGGGGATCTCGAGTCGTAATTCCTCCACTTGGTCGACCAATCCTTATCAGGGAACTCCATGATGGTCATCCAGGAACCACTCGAATGAAGAGTCTTGCCAGAGGATACATGTGGTGGCCGAATATGGACTCAGACATAGAAACAGAAGTCAAGAAGTGCCACATTTGTCAGTCTCTAAGAAACAGTCCCCCACAAGCCCCCATCCACTCTTGGCAGTGGCCATTACAACCCTGGTCTCGCATTCATGTGGATTATGCAGGACCATTTATGGGTCATTATTTTCTCGTGATTATTGATGCTCACAGTGGACTGGCAGAAAGAACTGTCCAGACATTGAAGAGAGCAATGAAAAAACTAACAGGATCTTTGGAGACTCGGTTGTCAAGGTTCCTTTTCAATTACCGGATAACACCGCAAAGTACTACTGGAGTTTCTCCTGCAGAACTGATGTTCAACAGACGTCTAAGGTCACGTTTTGATCTTCTGTATCCTGACGTATCAAAAGGAGTACAAGCTAAACAAATTCTTCAGCAGAAGTCTCGTTCAAGTGTCCAAGGTCTAAGAAATTTTCAACCAGATAATCTCGTCTACTGTAGACATTTCTCATCAACTAAACCCACTTGGGTTCCTGCAGTAATTAAAAACAAAACTGGACCATTGACTTATGAACTGAAGTTAACTGATGGAAGAATAGTGCGTCGTCATATAGACCACATAATCTCTCGGGAATCTAATGTTGATCCACCGTTTGATAATTTTGATGACCTGGATTTCTCTACCTCTATTCCATCGGCCGAGCAACCTTCACCCTCTCCTTATGATAAACAAATGTGTCCACAAATCAGGAGATCTACTCGTATCCGTAAACCACCCGATAGGTATGAACCTTCATGGTGAGGGAGGAAAATGTGATATCTTTCAAGACTCCAGAACATTGTCTCCATAAACAATAGTCCTGTTCATACTTTATTGTAATTTTATTGTAATTATGTAGCCACTATTGTTTAGTCCATTGTATTTCCAGACAATATGATTTTTAAGTGTATATATAAATTCATCCTGTTTTTCATAATGATCAGTTCTAGTTGCTGCTAAGATAATACATATACCCTAACTCTCTGGGACTGTAACAGTAATGACTCCAACTACAACTCTCATGAAGGGTTCAGACTGATTCTCACCAATTGAATTCAAGTCTCAAGTCTCAAGTCTCATCAATCATCCTGGCTCAATAATTCGGGTGTTCATATTCACGTGAAGAGTGCAACTTCCATGTTACATTATCGTCAAATCTGGAGTTTTCTTTTCGAATTTCCACTCTCATTGTTTGTGAATTCTCCAATCACTAAACACATGAATTCGGCTGTTTCCATTCAGATGTCTGCAGTCTCCAGTCAACCTTGTCATTTTTGCAACCTACAGGCATTTAAGTTCTCTAGACTACATTTGCTAGTCTCACAAACACTCTATGCATCATTCTTTTCGTCACTTATGCAGACTCCAGTATTCAGTCTCTAAGTTATTTATCTGTTCTCATCACGAACCTTACTCGGTAAGCGTATGAGACTAATTAGATTATGTAATACTTTCCATCATTCATGTACTGATTACAATTGTAAATGCAGTATTTAATATGTTTAATATTTCCCCAAGTTCGGTTTCATAGGAGGAGTCCATTTGTTCGATGAGGACCAATTGCATTGTGTACACAGTTTGAGGCTCTTTCCATCGTCTTTCTCTTTAATTATACTCCGCAATAGACGTATTTGTTTGGTGCTGTAAGTTATGTGTATATACCAATCCAACCCTCTTCCATATTTGTATATTCATTCATTCATTCATTATTATAAAATTGTACGACTTAATACGTTTAGTTTTTTTCCAAAGTTAGGTTTTCAGGACGATGCGAGTCTTAGTGGTCCAAAGGTTCTGTGTTCTTTCCCTTAGATATCACTCCAGTTAAGTTGATTTTTATTTTGTCATTATTAGTTTTACTCAGTAGTTGTATAATTTTATGTAGTCCATTCCACCATTCTTACACTCATTATAATGGTAAATGCTGTATTATATATGTTTATTTTTCTCCCAAGTTACATTTCATAGGTGTGGTCCAATTCCGCAAAAAATAGTGATCTGTTTTCGGAGGCTAGCAGTGAGTTGAGGTGCTCTCCTTAGACGTTTCTGAAATATACTAGGTAGTTATTTGGTCTGTGTGGTAAGTTTTGTATACTCTTCCATCATTTGTATATTCATTCATTCAATCATTATTACTATAAATGCACTAGTTAATATGTTTAGTTTGCTTCCCAAGTTAGGAATTAGGTCGATGCCAGGTGGAGTGGACCGATTCTTAAGCTTAGACTTCATTCAAGTTAAGTCGATTTTTATATATAACTAGTTTTACTAGGTAGTCGTATAAGTTTATGTAGTCCATTCCACCATTAATGTACTCAATGTATCTGTAAATGCAGTATTATAAATGTTTATTTTTTCCCAAAGTTTCATTTCATAGGAGTGATCCATTTAATCAAAGATGATTGATTACTCTTTGTTCCCATATTGAGAGTCTTTCCAACGTCGCTTCTTGTATAAAGAAGACGGATATTCGGATTGTGTCGTAAGTTTTGTATACTGTCAAGCACTTTTCCATCTTTTGTATATTCCTTCATTCATCACAATTATAAATGCCATATATAATGTATTTAGTTTTCTCCCAAGTCTAGTTTCTTCGGTGCATGACCTCGTCCGTACACAATTTCCGAGAAGATTCTCTATTGGTAAGTTAATTATTTTATGTTTTTCATTCACATTTAATATGTATTCGTAGTTCTTCTCATGTAATATGTAGTTCTTAGTTCTTGGTAGTTCTTGTAGTTGTTGGCAGTTCTTGGTACTTCTTGGTAGTTCTTGGTAGTTCTTGCTGTTCTCGCAAACTTTATATTTACGAGAGGTTGCTGTATTCTAGCTGTGGAACAAGCTGCAGAGTAATTAAATATTAATTTATTGAGAGTTTAATTAATTATATCATTATTTAAACTGTTATTTAAACAGTGAAGTAATAAAAATTAATTAGTTTATTACTGTTACTAGTTAATTAATTTTGTCAAAATTATTATTAATTAACTTAGAGAGGTGGGTGTGTTCATTGTTCAGTGGACATTTTAAGATGATGGAGAAATGTTTAATAGTGATTGCTAGTTGGTTGATTGTGAGTTATCATTAAAATCTAACTCCATTTCCTCTTACTAGAATGTACTGGCGGTGTGGAAAATGAAATCCTTTCTACAATGTTTCTGAGGACTTACAACTGATACTAGTAATTTTACAATGAATATGTCCAACATTCTCTTCCCATTCTGTAGATAGTTACATTACACATTCAGAGTGCAAATTGTATTTTATAGAGTGAGCTGTTGAATGTTATGTTAGTTAATATTTGTTCCACACTCCAGGTCCTCCGTAGAGGTCAGGTTAATTCTGATTGCTGTCACTTCCAAGACATTCCTTCGTATGCTTTCTAATATTGTTTAAAATATGAGTACAAGGAAGGGATTTGATAGAATATTATTTAGTACTCAAATATAGCACCTCAATTATAGTGTTTTCATAACAATTTCTCAGTAAGTTTCAAAACCTATGAATTTCCATCCCCCGCTCTTCAGTCGTTCATCTATTATTATCACAAATCACTATTAACATGTTTAGTTTTGAACTAACATACGTATTTTAGTCTTTCCCCCCTTTCTTCTAAAGATTAACGTCCAAACATTTGCTCAGTTAGTATTGGGAATTATGTAATGCAGGTTTCACAGAAGAACTGATGAACTGTATAACATGTTTAGTTCATTACCAAAGTTAAATTTCTCAGTCATGTGAATGTTTCCACAAGTTAACTGTAGCTAATATTACGAGTTCTATTCAGTAAGTGAACAATATTATGTATTCCATCTGATTGCTCCTCCCTCATTCGTACGCATATTCATTCAATATTAATGTAAATCCCTCTACAGTATGTTTAGTTATTCCCAAAATTAGGTTAATTGTTAATTATGTACTCCTATTTACCACTCCAGAATCCTCCAGAAAAATTGGAATCCACCAGACGACTCATCGAGAAGACATTGATTTGATGTAAAGCTGTTCAAATTAGTGAGGGTATACTGTATATATCTATCTATCCTTATAAGCCTGTATTTCTTTATATCCCTTTATCTAAGCTTGTATTTATCTATGGATCTAATTCTTATGTACACAACTATCTACATAATTATTCTTCTTATATATCTATCTATCGATTTGTATATTGTGCTATCTATTTATCCATTTAATTATCTAACTATCATTCTATCTATTTACCTATTTACGTATCTATTGATTTTTCTATGTATATAAACATTTATTGTCCATCTATCTATCCATCCATCCATCCATCCATCCATCTCTCCATCCTTCCATCCATTCATTCAAGCTTTCATCCAATCAATAAATCAAATGCCCATTCATCCAACCATCCATCCATCAAATAGTCTATCTATCTATATTAATCAAGTTCTATCAATTTTTCTATTTCTGTATCTATCTATATATCTATCTGTCTATTTTCTATCTCTATTTTTCTCTGTATATCAGTCTGTCAGACTGTTTGTGTGTCAGTCAGAGAGTTTCTCTGTCTGTTCGTTTGTCTGTTTCTACCTATCTACTTATGAATTTCTTTACGTATCCATTTATCTGTATAGGTACATATATCCTGTCTATCCGGTCTATACTGTTTATCATATCTATCCTGTCTATCCTGTCTATCATGCTTATCCTGTATATTCTGTCTATACTGTCTATCCTGTCTATACTGTCTATCCTGTCTATCCTGTCTATCTTGTCTATCCTGTCTAGGTATTCATCTATCTATCTATCTATATAT